>CM019716.1:1617500-2217500 GCA_009760885.1 Achatina immaculata | reverse complement strand
ACTGAAACTGTCTTTTATAGTTTTCACTTAGAAATCAGAATTCATAAAATATGGGGGGGGGGGGGAAAATTAGGTAGATGAAACTAAATAAAATGGATTCTATAGAAGCTCCTCAGTTTTTGAAAACAAGATATGAAAGAGTTGAAGAACTAGAAAATGGGAAGATGAAGGTAGATAAAATTGTGAGAGAACTATGGTGGAGTAACTGACATCTTGAGTGATGTGACAGTACACCAGACTTTATTGTATGCTTTAGCTCACACAGTGAGAATCAAACTACGTGTAAAAGTACACAGCGGAGGTCAGAGAAAAAGATGATGAGCTCATGGAAAACTGAAGTAGAAAGGGGAGTGAATAATGGTTTGTTTTTTTTTTTAAAAGCTTCTTTCTGTTGGAGTAGATTTATGACAGTGGCTATGTATTAAACTGTCTAAACAAAAAACTTTCCATCTTGTCATCCAGTGCTGTCTCTGGCATCTTATGAATGTGAACCACCAGAGTCAAGTTATGACAGGGAAAGATACAAACAGCTCAAGTGAGTACATGTGTGTTGTCTCTCTCTGTCACAGATTATTAAATACAGAACTTCACATCTCCCTGTCACATTTGAAAAACAATGTTATCATTGCCAGTTGTTTTCATGTTTATATCATATTAAATCAGAAACAAAATGATTTGTTATATGCTGGTTCCATAAGAATGAAGGTTAATATACTTGAGTTATGGTTAGTAAATTAAGAGCCAATGACCTCCATTATTTAACTCCTTTAAAAATAATCGTTACTGCTTTTCAGATAGCTGTTACATAGTCTGATTAGCACTGGAAAATTTGAGAGAAAACATAAGAATGAGAGACAAGACTGGGAGAAAAATGAAAAGCAACTAACTTGATTAGTAGTACTGCACAAAATGGAAAAGTAGGATTGCCAGAACCAATGAATGAACAAAACAAACATTAAGTATTAGTTACACATCGCTGTATCATTCATGTGACATGTCCTTTCCAGAACATTTTCCCTCTCACAGCCTCCCTTTTGTAGCTGTTCTTGCACAAGTTGACCGGCGTCTTGCAGTGACACATTCAGACTTTCTGTGATGTCCTGAGCCCACCTGCGGTGAGATCGCCCCTTTTCTCTTTTGCCTTCTACTATCAGCCTCTCCAAGCTATTGTGTCTTTGATGTGGCTGAAATATCTCAGCTTTCTAATTTTTTATGGTGTTAACAAGCCGGTTTTCTGCAACACCTAATCCCATCAATATCTCTCTGTTTGATATTTGTATCATTATATACCAGCTTGAAATACAAATACCGTTTTATCATAGGATAAAAATACTGTAGCAGGGAGTTTGCTAACTTTTAATAGACTAAGAATGTTTTTACATTTGTTAATCCTGTTAATCATGCCTGCTTTTTGTGTAATTTATTGTACAGGTCACAGACATCTGCGTCTTCCTTATGACTACATGACAAATCAGAAAAACAAACCTACTCATGTATTCCAAAGCCATCTACATCCTCTTCATGACAGACGTTTATCTTATGCAGTGCAGAGCTGTAAATGGACAACAGTCCTGATGGCACAAAGACCTAAACTGTGACGCAAGTTGTGAATGATTACAAAATGCTGCTTTTACTGGCTGCTGTAGTTTGTGAAACGTGTTTTCTTGGTGGCGAGTGCACGTTAATGGGACTGTTCAACATTGTCACTTAGATGTCACAATGCAGACACCATCTCTTTGTGACCCTACATGAAGACATTATTTTGTGCAGTAAATGCTGATATGAGAGGAAATATCCGAAGATGATGTTCATAATTGCTGACACAAAGCATACTACCTATGATGTTCATAGCTGCTGTTACACAAGGACTAAATCAACTGCAGATGATGCTTAAAAGTGCTGACAAAAGAGGATATATGTGCAGATTATTTTAATAAGTGGTGACAAAAGGACATATCAGTAGATGATATTTATATATGCTGACAAAGAAAACATATCATCCGTGGATAATGTTTATAAATACTGCTGCTAATGGGTGAACATCCAGCATCTTTATTACTTCTTCAGTGACTAAAAAAAAATGTAAAAATAAGCAGTTTATGAAGACAAATATTGCTGGACAATATAGTGCTGTAGATAATGAATATTTTATGTGATGCATTTTTCAATACTTCTTTCTTGACTCGAGCTGCAATAAAAGTTTGAACATTTTTGAAAACTTTAATAACCAAAACAAAATTGACATGTTCATTATCTTGACCTTGTTTGCTTGGTTATTAAACATCTCGAGGAAAAGATCTGTGTTACTTTAGTAACTTTGCATAAAGATCTGCAATCTCAACAAGAGTGCTTTATTAAGTTTAATGTTTGCAGAAAAATCTGTTATCGCTGCAAGAAAGCTTAGGTTTAACATTACATTGCAGAACAGGGATGACCAGAGAAACCTTATCTGTGGCCTATACTCCAAAGGGAGTGACAGACAGTGATGATGATGATATGCTACTGTAGGAAGCTCTGTTAGGTTTCCAGAAAGGAAATGTCTGAATTAATGACATGATTTCTTGGACTGAGGGCTGTGAACTCGACCTCCACTTCCACCTGTTCTTAGTGCAGGTGATCTCACTGTGCTGAGATCCTGCTGTGCAGGATGTGATCTGAACACTTATGGCATTGTCTGATGTGCAGTTGTAGTGGTGGATCTCTCTATTCCTGCAGTTGTAGTGGTGGATCTCTCTATTCCTGCAATTGTAGTGGTGGATCTCTCTATTCCTGCAAGCTAAAAGCTGCTGACAGCTGATGCCATGGTGAAGAACTTTGCCATCATTTGTAGCTGTTCTCTTAAATACAGCGGTGATGATAATCTTTCTAACAAGAGAGAAAGAAGATGAAGAAGTTAGGTTTATCATTACTTGTGTAGATTTTATGTTGTTAGAAATAAAATAACAGAAGGTCTAACACTGAAGTAAAACAGGAAAGTTACAAAATTTATGGTTTTGAGTTTTTTTTTTTTTAGGTTACCCAGAATTTTTTTTTTTTAAAGAAATTACATGGATGTGGTAGGTAATACACTTTTTTTGGTCTGTTAATTAGACTATATGTTTTTTACTGCCATATTTGAAAACATTTTGACTTGACCCAATGAATATTGAAACATTTATAGAAGTACATTGTAAGAGTTTTTCTGAATCATGTAGTTTGTTGAAACTCTTGTTGTTAGTTGTTTATTTCTTGTAACTGGGCCAGTTAAGTGCCGTCACTGTTTGAAAGGCTAACTCACAGTTATTAAGCTTAATTTCTTCTTATTTTTTTTTTTTAATGCAAATTTTGTGAATTGCAGGGAGCAGTGATTCTTAAACTGTGGTACCTGTGGGATACAGATCAAAATTATATTTATACTTTACAAAGATTAATGGCAGGGGAGTGTAGGAGGCTGTGATGAATTATTGGCTTAATTGGTCATGACCTTGAGGCAGGGCAGGAAGAAGTTGGAAATCACTGATCTGTAGAATTTACTACTGTTAAATGGAACATAATTTCAAAGTACAGTTTTGTATATCTGAGGCAAATTTGTTATATTTGTTCAGTTTTATTTATTTATTTTAGAGTTCTTATATCCTAGGGTGTAGTTTCTGCTCTTCAGAAAATAGAAGAACTAAAGAAGCTGTGGAGACTGAACTACAAAAATCAAATTTTTAAGGGCATGCATCTTTCCCATCTCAACATATGCCTGTGAGACCTGGACACTAAACAAAAACAGCTGAGAAACGCATAAATGCCTTTGAATGTAAATGCTACAGAAGAGTCCTTCAAATATCATGGACACAAAAAACAAATATATCCATATTACAAGAACTTAATAATGAAGAAAGTTGGCTAGTAAAAAAAAGATAAAACAGAGAAAACTTAAATATTATGGACATTAATACGAGAATTTAGTTGGAAGGGTACATAATGGGAAAAAGGAGAGGAAGACCAAGGATGGCTGCAAGACATTGATGATCTTAGAATGGATCCATCAGCAGCAGGGCATCTTGCTTACAACCGGTAGGCCTACAGGAGAGCTGTTAGGGAGGCAAAGCTGCACAAGGGACATGCGAAGGATGTTTTCTGGGGTGGGTGGAGTAGGAGACCCAAGGGGAGGCATGTGTTCATATCTGATGTCGGTTCATCTTTCAAAGTTGAATCATTGTTGACTTTCTTGTTATGTTCAAGTTTTCCACTATACACACTTCTTCCCGTGAAGAAACCTTTGGTGCTTATTTATTATGACAAAACTAAAAGTTGGAAGCCAGCAGAGGTCTGTTTCCCTTTGGTTAGCAGAGGTGAGTTTTCTTCATGGTTCTACATCTGATGGTGTGAATCTGAAATGAAATTACCACATGTGGACACAAAACTGATTTTAAAAATTTACCAAATTTACGAAACAAAAAAAAAAGGGACTCTGCAAGAATCTGAACAATACAGGAATAAGTAATTTCCAGACAGTTTTACAAGGTGTGAACACACAGGAAAAAATAGACAAAGTGTGAACAATTCATAAGTAAATGGCATTGCACTGGAAGATATCTGGAAACTTACTACCACTGATCCTCTCTCCAAACTTTACAGAGATTTAAGTGCAGCCAAAAAGTGTACCCACTTTGTTGCCTGACAGAAATGTAGATTTCTTGTGAAAACTAGTAAACTCGGTAACTAGAAATGTCAAGAAGTCAAAAGGGGTAAGATCTTGTGACAAAGGCACTTGATCCATTTCTTGAAAACATTTTTGTACTGTTTGACCTGGCATACAAGCCAGCAAGTCAGGCAAAAATTTCCGTCACACCTGTTGTGTTTTTGATAAGATTTTCCCATGTGAAGTAGTTGGTGACCAGTTTACCCAACACTTCTCAGGCGCCATTTTTGTTTTCTTTTAGGTGTAAAAGCTATATATTCCATTTGTCATTTGGATACTAACATTTTTTACATCATTAACATTTGGTCCAATCTGGTATCAATGAATGCATTACTGCCATTTTTTTGTCTATAAATTTATAATACTTCATTTTTGCCCCTTATGATCAGATGAAAGTAAATTGATTTAGATTGAATTTTGCCCCACATATCTGCAGTAGAATATTTTAAAAAGATAATTCCTGATGTTTATTTATTGTTGTGTTCCAGTGTTCCCACGTTTATTTATTTTTAAATGTGTTCCGACGATTTATGCTTTTGCATGTGAAAAGATCCATGTACACGAAAACATGAACTTCAAACTGGCACATTGTATGTTAGCATTTACCTTCTCACAGATTGTTCATGTTGTATTGCTAACTTGTATCATTTCTGCTGCGTCTGTATATATGAATAATCTAATTTATTCCTATTGGCTGCGAGTAAGCACATACATACGAAGGCAAAAGAGTTACAATTTACATAGTGGATGACTATAGAGTACTGTTTTCCAGTCTTGTGGGAGTACTGTTTTCCAGTCTTGTGAATGAGTGTAATCCATCCTTTGGTGAATGATTATAATATTGCTACTTTTGTCATTCATTGAATGACTAACATCATTTAGTCAGTGACTAAGAATGCTAAATTCACTGCTTGGTGAATAAGATCCATGAAACATTGTTTTGGAATTTGATGCTTGGAAGTATGCCTGCAGTAATAACGTCTGGATATGCTAATGCATTTTCTGGGTTGAACATATTTAATATTTAGTGTATATTCTGACTTTAGTTTATCCTCATCTAATTATATTAGGAAAAAAAAAAAGTGTGAGCTTTTGAAAGAAAAATATGAGGACTAGAAAATCACAAAAGAAATTCCCCCTCCCATTTTTTCTTCTTCAAGTTTTGGTGCTTAAGAAAAAAAAAATACAGTAGTTTGTCAAGCAGTAGATCTGTCCAAGAAGTGTAAAAAAAAAAATAAAAAAATAAATAATCCAAAGTGCAATTAAACCACAAATTAATGTGCCCATTCATTTTGAAATATTTCTGCCTTTCTTTGGTAAAGATGAATTGTGATTGTTTTTGTGATCATGTAAGAGGCCAAAGCGGCACAGATGCTAGCCAAGTTGGTGGTCAGCGGGCTATAGCTAGCTAATGTCAGGGCTGGTCTCATCTCTCTGTTGGTACCCTCAGTAACGGGCTTAGCCTGACTAATGAGGTAGGGATGGCCATAGTCTACATGGCAGTGGAACCATTGTACACCCCCTCCTTGTTAGTTCTGCTATAACTGAAAAAAAAAAAAAAGCCTATGTAACCCGCTCACAGTCCAACATGGTGCCGTGAATATTCACCGCTTTGGCTGCGAAGACACATGCTCCCAGTTCCAGGGAGATAGAGCGAAGAGAGACCAAATACCTTCTTGGACTGAAAATTCTCTGCTGTAAGTTAGCAATGCTCCCAGTTTCTTCAGAGTATCTGGAGACATGTGCCATTTTTTTTTTTTTAATTCACATAATTTTACATTCAGTTATCAGATTAAGATAACATTTTTCAGTTTCACATAATTTTACATTCGGTTATCAGATTAAGATACATTTTTCAGTTTCAGTTCTGTTAAAGGTAATGAAAATATTTCATGTTTTAATGTCCTCAAATGCTGACATAATATATTTCTTCGTCATGTGACTAGAATTCTTCATAGAGTACCCTACGAGTGCCTGACTGTCTGAAGCCACTGCCTTAACTCGTACAGCATAAGCTTATTCTTGGATTCCTTACATAGAATTAAATATGTTCCAAGTGCAGACCTCATGATGTACTCGGGAATTACTTCTTTTGAACGAGTTCATGCCCAGCTTTGACTCATCAGGAGAGTAGGCAGTTGATTACTAACAATCATCAGGAGAGTAGGCAGTTGATTACTAACAATCATTGGGAGAGTAGGCAGTTGATTACTAACAATCATCAGGAGAGTAGGCAGTTGATTACTAACAATCATCAGGAGAGTAGGCAGTTGATTACTAACAATCACTGGGAGAGTAGGCAGTTGATTACTAACAATCATCAGAAGAGCAGGCAGTTGATTACTAACAGTCATCAGAAGAGCAGGCAGTTGATTACTAACAATCATCAGGAGAGTAGGCAGTTGATTACTAACAATCATCAAGAGGGTAGGCAGTTGATTACTAACAATCATCAGGAGGGTAGGCAGTTGATTACTAACAATCATCAGGAGGGTAGGCAGTTGATTATTAACAATCATCAGGAGGGGAGGCAGTTTGATTACTAACAATCATCAAGAGAGTAGGAAGTTGATTACTAACAATCATCAGGAGGGGAGGCAGTTGATTACTAACAATCATCAGGAGGGGAGGCAGTTGATTACTAACAATCTGGTTGTACTGTTACAACTGCTGACAGCTCCTGCATGATCACCGTTGGCTGGCACAGGGGTCGGCAGCCTTCTTATTGAAAGCACGGAAGTTAAAAGGGACACTGAAACTGCCCTTTTTTTTGGAGTGACTCGGCAATCTTTTCTTTTTTTAAAACACAGGGGGTGGGTGTCACCATGTGGGTGTGTGTGGCCAGCTAATATGTGAATGTAATAATAATAAAATATGAAACTATGAATAATAGTTATTTCAATTATGTAATCATGACATTAGATCAATGCAGGCCACAGGTTGCCAACCCCTGGGCTAACAAGTATGATCTGCTAGTTAGATTTAGTTATGTGTAATATTTAGTTAAAATAGCAGAGGCATCAGCAAGGTTTGCCTTTGTTTGATGGCCTCGCTCATGCTATATTTGAGAAGTTTTAAACAAATCAATGATGCAAATGTGAAAAAAAAAAAAAAAATAAACTGACATTATTCACTTTATGATCTTGGTTTTACTATTTACATTTATCATTTTTTTGTAATGTTGGACTTTTTATATTTCTGCTTGGCTGCTGGTGAGTTTAACAGACTGAATCCAGAGAGAAAAGCAGTGCTGCAGAACCTGTAAAGCTTTAACAAGGGAGGATCTGCTGACAAGTAACACAGTGACTGTTTAAGGAGTTACATTAAATGATGATACAGCAACAGAAATTCTTGCCTTCTACATCAGAAGACCCAAAATACTGAATACTTCAATTAACCTGTTAAGATAGAAGCTTCAAAAAAAACAAACGAACAAACATTCTCCCCCCCCCCCCCATGCAAAAATTCTGGGACACCCTGTAAAAGAGAGAACAATGTCCTGAACTGCCAATGATGTTTATTTAAATAAATGACAGAATGTCACGTTAAAACACGTATTTTACTTTTTTGTTAAAAAAGAATTCAACAGCATATTAATAATACAGTGGATCTTTACAGTCTGGATATGATACTGAAGCGAACAAATGATAGCAGTTTTTATCAACTTGATACCACCAAATTAGGAATATTTTAGTGCCATAATCAAAATCATATATCGGTCACATGATGAGAAGAAACAATCAGAGAATCTCAAACAAGCTATCAAGTGGAACACAACATGCCAAAGAAAAAGAGGTCAACTGTGAAACTCTAAAGAGGATATATTATTAGCCATAAAATCCCTCAATGAAGCTGAAAAGATCACCAAAAACAGGAAAACTTGGCAAACTACCATGTGAGCCCCATGTGATGTTTAACGGCACAGGAAAGATGTAAGATAACCAAAAGGCATGCAATACTTATTGGAAGCACTGCTCATGTCACACAGTCTACTGTGCCTGTTCTGTGTCAGATTCCCTGAGTGTCGCCTTCACAGTATTCACGTTATATCTTAGAGAGTTGTGCACTCACGGTAACTGCTGTAACAACAAGGAGATAGTGTGCACTTCATGTCTGTCAGCAAGATGTAAGACTTATGTTGGCTAAATTGCACAAAAACACAAAATTCTGAAATATTACACACTTCTCAGCGATGGATGAAACATTTAATTTTCAAGCAATCACAGCTAGTTCTCAACAGAAACAAATACACACAATCAGATGTTGATGAAAAATGTGATGATGAACAATAAGTATCAGTTACCTATCAAACTAACCACGTAGACATGTAGAAAACATTTCCAAGTGGCTCCCAATAACTATCACATATCCATCTTCCATACTAACGCAGCTTACACGAACGACTCTATATCCTAATGGACAACATATACTGACTGCACGACTCAAACTTCAAACTCAGACTGACTAGCGAGTCAAGGTTTCTTGCTTAAGACTCACTAAGATTTTTACTCAAACCACGTGTGAAACCTGTCGCACTTTCATCTGTTAGGGAGGCAAAGTTCTGCAAGGGACATGCAAATGACTGACTGTCCACTTTATTCAGAAGGTATTCCACTAGTTTTACTACGTATCTGACACGAAATGCCTGCTCATATGATGAGGTGCTCCAGTACCAAGTTGCTTTCTATTCTGCATAGCTTTTGTCAGTTCTTCTCAGTCCTCGTGGCTGATTTATTAATCTATCATAGATATCATAGCAAACCTGGAACATAAGCAATATTTCTTTTATCAAAGCATACTAATCTTTCATTCTTCATCCAAGATGGCTGCACTGCTCTTGTTGGGTTACTAGTACTTGATGTACATATGTGAGGAAAGAACTGGCGGGGACAATTAGGGAAAGAATCTAAAGAGGAAGGAATTGAAAGAAAACTTTATGTTATGGAAGGAAATGCAGAAAACTGTATGTTAAGGAAGGAAATGAAAAATAACTGTATGTTAAAACTTTAATATATTTTTTTGACAAAAAAATTACAATTTTTAATTGAAAAAAAAAAAAAAAATAAAGAAGACAAACTTTTTATATTATTCTTCGTACCTCACACATGTAACAAATACTTCAAATGGTAAACAGCAAAATTCATGAAATTACCTACAACACACCCCAGAATAAAGCTGACAGATGGCATACCCTAACAGCTAAGACACAGTGGCCAACCAGGAACTAACCTCGCACCATAACAGTGACCAACTCTACAAAGCTTCTTGGCAGCAGCAAAAGAAAGAAGAGCTGCCTAAGTGGCACAGGTAAACAAATGCAAAAAAAAAAAAAAAAACTTAATTACAGACACGGAAAACTGCTGAAATTTGTGAATGCATGATTATTATAATAAAAAAAATTTCTTTTATTTAGAGCACCGTCACTTTTCTCTATGGCATAATACTGTACAATCAGCCAGTAACAAGAACCTGTTGTCTGTCTATATAAGTGCATACAGCGAACACATGAGAGTTGCATGTTGCCAATGTTCAAAATATTCTGTACAGAATTTGGTACAATGTTCTGATCTCAGAAAACTGAGCTAGATACCAACATGAACAGAATATCCCAATGAGCAATTCAGATTCTTTTCCCCCCTCTTCCGTCAGATGAATATCACGATGCTGACCACATCATTCTCTAGTGTGCTGACAGGTCAAGGAAAATATGGGCACTTTTCCGATTCCCAGGTTTACGAGTTTTCACTCTTTTTTCCCCCTTGTGTCAGATAACGAAACGTACAGGTCCTCTTCAGAAAATCTTTGTGATATAGCCAAATCTACAACACATCCGTTGATGGCAGCATGTCCATGTTGAACAGGTGTCTCATTGTTGGGCGACCATGTGGACAGTTCTAAAAACAGGAAAGACAAAAATTAATAATTAAAACTTATTTCTTTTTCTCATCACTGCACTGATGAGATGCAGAGTACAAATCTCAAGAATTAGATGCAAGCTAAAACACTGATGGAGCTTCTAACTGTTTGTTTGTATTTCCAACTGTACATTCATGAAGTTGATGAAGCAAATAGGAAACCTGAAGACAGCTAAACAGATTTAATGATATCAAAAGAGATTAAGAATCGAGCAACATTCACCAGGCGTCTGGGTGGCGAACTGGTTGGTGCATTAGTCTCTCATGGCAAAGGCTGGGGGTTCGAATCCAACCGGAGGCACTCCAGCCACCCAGCTGTAGAAATGGGTACCTGACTTCTAGAGTTGGGGACGGAAAGGCAGCCTGACATGATGCTGACTACATCACTCTAGTGTGCTGACAGGTCAAGGAAAATATGGGCACTTTTCCGATTCCCAGGTTTACGAGTTTTCACTCTTTTTTTTCCTCTTGTGTCAGATAACGAAACGTACAGGTCCTCTTCAGAAAATCTTTGTGATATAGCCAAATCTACAACACATCCGTTGATGGCAGCATGTCCATGTTGAACAGGTGTCTCATTGTTGGGCGACCATGTGGACAGTTCTAAAAACAGGAAAGACAAAAATTAATAATTAAAACTTATTTCCTTTTCTCATCACTGCACTGATGAGATGCAGAGTACAAATCTCAAGAATTAGATGCAAGCTAAAACACTGATGGAGCTTCTAACTGTTTGTTTGTATTTCCAACTGTACATTCATGAAGTTGATGAAGCAAATAGGAAACCTGAAGACAGCTAAACAGATTTAATGATATCAAAAGAGATTAAGAATCGAGCAACATTCACCAGGCGTCTGGGTGGCGAACTGGTTGGTGCATTAGTCTCTCATGGCAAAGGCTGGGGGTTCGAATCCAACCGGAGGCACTCCAGCCACCCAGCTGTAGAAATGGGTACCTGACTTCTAGAGTTGGGGACGGAAAGGCAGCCTGACATGATGCTGACTACATCACTCTAGTGTGCTGACAGGTCAAGGAAAATATGGGCACTTTTCCGATTCCCAGGTTTACGAGTTTTCACTCTTTTTCCCCCTTGTGTCAGATAATGAAACGTACAGGTCCTCTTCAGCTGTTCTACACCTCCATACAGAATGTTGGTGATTGAGGAGTATGGTGGTATCAGGTTGTTCCAAAGGTCATTCAAATGCACTGCAGTCCAGCAGATGGTGTTTAACAGTTTCTTGTCTGTTGCAGTGCATGGAGTATGGTGTGTGGTCAGCAGTCACTTTGTATAAGTGCTTATTGATGGTAATGTGTCCTGTTCTCAACCTGAAAATTGTGCATTGGTCTCTAAGACATAAGCTGTTGATGTGGTCTCCGGGGTTAGGCTTTGGCAGAGTGTATATAGGGATCTTCCAGTTGGATTATTGGCCCAGCTGTCCATCCACTGATGCTTGCAGTTGTTGTGTATAATGTGTTTAGCACCATTACAAATTTATAGGAGACAATAGAGATGTTGAAGAATGTTAAGAACAGATATGGCCGCTAAGATGACAGTTCAAGAATTAAAAAAAAAACAGTCAAGAAATATTTTAAAACTAAAACCATAAAAAACCCCCCCAAAAACTCACTGACCATGTAAACAGAAAAGGAGGTGGGGGAAGAATTGAAAACATCAGTAAAAACGAAGGGGAGAATTGAGAACATCAGTAAAAAGAAGGGAAGAATTGAAAACATCAGTAAAAAGAAGGGGAGAATTGAAAATATCTGTAAAAAGAAGGGGAGAATTGAAAGCATCAGTAAAAAGAAGGGGAGATTTGAAAACATCAGTAAAAAGAAGGGGAGAATTGAAAACATCAGTAAACAGAAGGGGAGAATTGAAAACATCAGTAAACAGAAGGGGAGATTTGAAAATATCAGTAAAAAGAAGAAGAGATTTGAAAACATCAGTAAAAAGAAGGGGAGAATTGAAAACATCAATAAACAGAAGGGGAGATTTGAAAACATCAGTAAACAGAAGGGGAGATTTGAAAACATCAGTAAACAGAAGGGGAGATTTGAAAACATCAGTAAACAGAAGGGGAGATTTGAAGACAAAGTGTAATGTTTTCTTCAGCAGACTCTACTGTCATAAGGACCACAGCAACCCCTGCCCTCACTGAAGTTTAAGCCTGTTACTGGGAGCACCAAGAAAGAAGTGGGACAAGATTTTGGTTTGCTAGCCCTGTCAAATGTGGCATCACTCAACACATGCTCCCACAGATGAAGATAAATGTGAACAGAGCCAAGAAATTAAGGTAGCAGAGAAAATCTATCATAATGAAATCATATGAATTGACAGAAGACATCAGCTATGAGATGTATGAAGAAGCATGACTGCTATTACGGCCTGCATGTATCACAGGAGCTTTGATAAAATTGGTGCTACTATGAATCAAACTGCTTGTGAATTACTGCCATTCAGTCAATGTTGAATTTCGCACCTAGGATGTTTTCCTGGCTGCTTTGCTCTTCGGTGTAACATTTTATATTTAGCTCCAGATGGATAACGGTCTTGAAAAAAGTGGACAGTCAAAATGGTAGTGGTTTACAGTTTCATTAGTCATGGCAGTGGAAAAAAAAAGCATAAAACTTAATAACACTATATAAAAATAAGCATCAACTTACCCATGGCTGTTCAATCTGGCCCATATGACATATAAGCTGGAAAGAAGTTAAACACACAATTTTCTGTCAATATATTCTTTACAAATTGGAAAAAAAGTTTTTAAAAAATACAAATATTACCAATACAGGCATACCTTACTGCTTTGTTTTCAAATTATTCATGTTTATTATGTACAGAATGTATCTTCTTCTTTCAATGGTTTATGGTGGCAACACCACATTGGTTTGTTACCTGGCATCATTCTGCTCCCTTCATTTGCATGTTTCACATCTCCATACCATATTCTGGTAATTATCTCAATATTTAAAACATTTTTCAGTTATTATATTGAAACTGGGTCTGTTAACAACAGGACAAAGGCACAAGGGTAGGATGATGAAGATTTGTATTTATTTTTAGCAATAAAGCACTTCTGAAAACTTTTAACACTACACTGCTTATTTAGACCTGGCCTACTGTACACTTAACAGACCAGAGTAATCATTATTTGAGGCTTTTATATGCACTGAGAAACTCCAAATAAAAGAGTTGATGCTCACTTTACTACACTGGTCTGGAAATGAATTTCCCAATGTCTCCAAGGTATGCCTGTATATCAATTTATTATTTATTAATAACCAAGCAAAAACTCATTCACTTAATTTCTGGGAAAATATGTGCTAGATTACAAAATGCTGAAACTACCTTTAATGTTCACTGTTAACAGCGTAAATTGACAAGTGCTATTGTATATAATGTTAACCATTAATGGCACCAAAACAAAATGACATTTAACAAACATTAATCCTCTCATTTCATACTGTTAATATACTGCATTATCATGATCCTAAGTGCAAACAAAACAACACATTTAGAAAATATACCACATTATGATGTTATTTATTTCATCTCATACTCATTACGGTGAAGGTGGTTCATTTATCTAACTCACCTTCTTCATCTCATATTTGTTATAGTGAAAGTGGTTCATTCATCTAACTCACCTTCTTCATCTCATATTTGTTATAGTGAAAGTGGTTCATTCATCTAACTCACCTTCTTCATCTCACGTTTATTAAGTGCTGTGCCAATCATGACAGATTTCCGGCACGCCCTGGAAGCAAACATCATCCGCACCCTGGATGGCCAACACATGACATTCTGTTCATAAGATGAGAGCAGACATTTATTACTGAACAGCCAACCTCTCTCATGGAACAAGACAAGTAATACTGAACAGCAGCAACAGCCAACCTCTCTCACATAACTGCACATGGAACATGAGAAATAACACAGACCGCTATCAGCTTTCAAGGGCGGATTTCATAATTTAAGACCGAGTAAATTATCTTCTTTTCAACTTTCCACCAAACATCCATAACACATCTGCACATCCTTCGCAGCAATTAAGTACGTCATGGCATACAGGTGTGTAATATCACAAACATTTAAATATCTCTAAGGAATCTACTGGAGATTTGTTCATCAGCCATGGCAGCTGGGAAAAAAAAATGGTAAAAATAAAATTCTCATGGACTCTGCCATCATCTGAAAGGGGAAGGGGAAGAGAGGGGGAGAAAGAAGATAGAAATCTTGTAACACAAACTTGAGGAGGACATGAAGGTCAAACTGGAGAAACACTGGCAGATGTGCAAAGATGGTGAATCCTGCAACATGTTTATTGTTAATGTGCTCAATTCTGTAAAATAATGGTGGAATGTGATAAATTAACACAATCTCACAGAGAGTTCTCAGCAAAGTGCTGCACAGCTATCTCCTTAAAAAGGTAACATTCATCTGCTCCAAATTACCTTCAAGAAATAAAAGACTATATACATATATAAACATGGTATCTGGATATACTGGAGTCTGGATATACTGAAGTGGCATGTATCAAAAATAACACAACAAAAACATGTTTAAGATCATAAAAACCATAAAACCTTAACATAATCATACAAAAAAAAACTGAAAATTTTTTGCCAGCTTTCATTTCCCATTAAAAAAAAAAAAAATGGTCAAGAACGAACCATCCAATCAGTCTGTTTATGTTGTTTAGGTCAGTGAATGTCACTGCAACTACTTTTATATAATAAAGTGGATTCTTTTGTTTCTGCAACTATCACAATGTCTCAAAAGGTTTGCTATAAGATCTCTGATAACACAGTAAGTATCTCAGGTATGGCAGAATCTGACTTTTAATAGGCAGTTCTGGAGACCAAAGTGTATGAAATGACATAATTTGAGAAGCACTACAGCAATTTTGTGACAAAAACAGTAACAATGTCAAAACAGTAACAATGTCATTTCTATGAGTTATTTACACGTTCATTTGTTTTTTTGCTCCTATATTTGGATAAAGTTCATAAACCAACATCCTGACATGTTCATTATATACTTTCTATGTTCATACTAAAATATTACTATAATTAATTTTCATTTTTCTTCTTTTAGAATTTGAGCATTTATTTGTGGGCTCTCTGTAACCTGAGAAGCACATGTATCAGTGTAATGGATATTCAACACTAAAGACTCAGACTACCCCATAACAGTCACATTATATTAAAGAAGCACAGGGTATATGAATAAATGTATACACAGAATTTTTCAAAAATATGTATACAGGGTGTCCCAAAATTCACACACAGAGAAAATAGAAAATTCTACCTTTAGGCACAAAACAGGTTAGAATTACTTCAATAATAGAAGTTTTGGGGGATTCATTTATTATATTAACATAATGGATTCATTAAAAAAATATCATACCAGATAGAAGTTACTTTTGATACATCTTATATTGTATAAAAATTTATACACGGTAAAGGGGAGGTTAAAGTTTATATATAAACACCTAGCTGATGTCAGTGGCATGACATAAAGCTCTCTAACACCAAGTCACTGGCCTCAAGTCAATATTTGTATGATTTATTTTAAATGTCCAAAATGGCCGCCACCAAGCATGAATACATTAGCACACAAAAAAAAAAGTCACCTGGTTCATGCCTTTCTGCTTGCTGATCACAGCATCAGAAACGTCATTTATGTAGATTTATTCTACGCAGCTCTGTAATCCTCAGCAGTCCATACCTCATTTATTTCACTCATGACTCAAATAAACTTTTGTTTCCTCACTTGCAACAGCTTAACTAAATTAGTATTTAGTTTTCTTATACTCAAGTTTTAGCATTCTATGTTTGGTTGAGAGGAATTATGAGAAGATCTTATAATGTATTCAGGCAACCTGTGTCATAGTTCGGTCATTATTTCTGCATCTGTAATCTCCTACAGCCAATCATCTCATCTGGATATGTTTCTATCATGCTTTTATGACTGAAGATGTACACAGCAGGAACTATTTCTTACCGGAGAGTCTGCGAGCATAAATAACAGCTCCTCGATATCTGAAAGTGAAAGCAGACAACAAATTCAACAGTACAGAAGCGTTCATGTTTCTGCAATGAACTTAAAGTATGTTGGCGATATCTAGTTTCATTATACTGAAAACTATATTGTAGGAAAAGCTGATGAAAGGAGAATGAGTACGCAATAAGGACCCTGTACTAATGGTTCTCTAATGAACATAAAAAAAAAAAAAAGATATATACACAAAATAATATATTGGAAACAATTTTAGAGAAATCATTCAAGGGAAAAGCTTAACAAGTTGGTTAAGATACAGATGAGTGGACAATCAGAAGACGAACTGAGGCAGTTTTGAGATTTGCAAAAATATGAGGTACAACTTTCTGAAAACAAAAAAAAAGAAAAAAAATTTGGCAGAGTTCTTAAACTAACCCCCCCATTTCAAAATTGCAAGATCTGTGTCAC
The DNA here is from genome assembly GCA_009760885.1 of Achatina immaculata. Taxonomy (NCBI): domain Eukaryota; kingdom Metazoa; phylum Mollusca; class Gastropoda; order Stylommatophora; family Achatinidae; genus Lissachatina; species Lissachatina immaculata. Next base: position 2,200,441 of record CM019716.1, on the reverse strand, counting down.
TTACGACAATGTCCAAACAGACTTCAGAACAGATTCATATGACATACACTAAGTCTGTGACACATAGCTTTCTTGTATTCACATACCATCTTTCCCAAAACTCCAGTTCTTGCTGACAGGAGCAGAAACAAGCTTCACTCTCTGTGTGGGTAGTGCTGAAGTACACAAGAAAATGGGAAATGTGAGCATGACACACTTATCATTAAATCTAACACACACAAAAAAGTGGATAAATAATGCTATCTGCATACAGTAATAGTCTGTTATCATGTGCTCACATGCTTAATATTATCTACATAAACAATATCCCCAATATTTAATCTGCAGATCTGGTCACACAAGAAACAAACCATCTTTATAATACAAGGCCAAGTGTCTTTGTTTCTCTATCTTCTTTGAGAATGATGCACCTCCTCTAAACTGGGCCACTTTGTCTTTGTCAGTTCATTCTAACCCTTGTGACTAAAGGACAAATCTTGAACTGATGCTTGTTGACACTTTCTATTCGAAAATGTATTGGAGCACATCTCTGCTTCTTCTCTTCTAGAAGCTAATAAAGTGTGTGTATATATATATATATATACACACATATACATACATATATACACTTTATATATATATCACACAGTTTATTAATCTGATGGTACCGGGACCAGTATGAAGTATTTTTAAGGGCATGCATCTTTCCCATCGCAACATATGCCTGTGAGACCTGGACACTTAACAAAACAGCTGAGAAGCACATAAATGCCTTTGAATATAAATGCTATAGAAGAGTTCTCCAAATATCGTGGACACAAAAAAGAACAAATATATCTATACTACAAGAGCTTAATATTGAAGAAGGCTGGCTAGTAAAGAGGATTAAAGAGAGAAAACTTAAATATTTTGGCCACATTAAACGTCATGATACTTTAGAGAAGACCGTATTGGAAGGATACATAATGGGAAAAAGAAAAAGAGGAAGACCGAAACGAAGATGGCTGCAAGACATCGTTGATGATCTGGAAATGGATGCAGCAGCAGCAGGCCATCTTGCTCACAACCAAGAGGCCTACAGGAGTGCTGTTTGGGAGGCAAAGTTCCGCAAGGGACAAGCAAAGGAATGAATGAATGACCGGGACCAGTCCCAGCAGTGGGATGTATTCTGGTACACACTGAAAAGGCCCCGGGGTTTAACCAGCCTCTAAAAATGGGTACTAGAGAAATCTGGGAAGGTGAAGCGGTCAGGCGTGATACTGACCACATCACACTTTCATGTGCCGAAGGTCATGGAAAATACCGGCCTAACCCCAATAAGCCTTAATGGCATGGAAATGGGAATTTAAAGAAATGAAACAAAATGAAAGTAAAGAGTGAGCATGAAGTATGTCTCTGATTTCGAACATTTGTCACACAAAAACTATGCTGGGTACAGACTTGTGGTTTTCTGTAAATTTAACCTCAACCAACAGAAGTTTCTTTTTTACTTTATTCATGCACTTCATGTGCTCTGCTTGTTGTCTGTAGAACATCTAAGTTGAAAATCTAAGTTTTACTAATTTCTTGTCATGTGTTCTCTGATACGTCTTTAGTCACCATTCACTAAAGCACCCATTATCCTTGCCTTCAAAGTTTCAATATCAGGAACTGATGAACTAAACCAGGAACTGATAACTAAACACTTTGTCCTTAGTAGGCCCCCTATAAAAGGCAAAGAGGAGTAATGTCTGGTGAATGTGGTGACCATGGTTTTGGACCATCCCTCCCAGTGCAATAATCTGGAAAGTTTACATTCAACAACTGACAAACAACTAAATCTCAGTGTGGTGGTGCACCATTTTGCTGCAAAACTACCCATGCACTGAAAAAAACAAAGAATCAGCCTACACAGTGCCACAAGTATTCCTGATTCTATCTAGCATAGTTTTTTTGATAGGATTTCTTTCCTAATCACTTGTACTTGTGCAAACACCCTGTAACTACGAGCTGTTGTTCTTTGCAGCCGATGCTGTAGAGGTGTTAAGCACAGCATCGTATCGGTGTGGGAGTGGGTTATGGCGGCTCCTTTTTCAGTCCCGGAGCACAGCTAAAAAAGCAGGGGGTGTGCAATGGTTCTTTAGCAGACTCCACCACCATGGGGACTACGGTGACCCCTGCCCCGTTAGCTAGGTTATGCCTGTTACTGGGGGGTACCGCGGAGAGGTGGGACAGGGTCTTGGTCAGTTATGGGTCGCTGATTACCTTATCGGGTGTCTTCACCCCCTTTTCCTAATCACGGAAGGACTTTATGATCCCCCTCTACTTCCGCATGATAAAGTGGATACATGAAAAAAAAAAAAGGGGCCAATTTAACACAAAAAGACATATCTACTAACAAAACAAATGAAGATCAAAGTTCCAGCTTGCTATAGAATAAGACTAAGGTTTCAAATACATACAACATATCCAGCAGACTACAAGCAATGCTCCTACCTACACATGCATATCTATCTATAATTTCTACACTGACCAAAAAAATAATGTTAGTTTTACTTTAAAGGCTAAGTCAGTTTATAACAAAATTAATTACCTTCTGGTTCAATAAGAAAATCAAATCCATTCTTCTTGAACACTTCCAGGTTGTCAATCAGGATTGTCTCATTACTTGCCGTCAATTCAAGATTCTGGGGACTAGAGATGAAAAGTCAGGTCAAGATTCTGGAGACTAGAGATGAAAAGTCAGTCAAGATTCTGGAGACTAGAGATGAAAAGTCAGGTCAAGATTCTGGAGACTAGAGATGGAAAGTCAGTTCAAGATTCTGGAGACTAAAGATGGAAAGTCAGATAAGGTTTTGGAGACTAAAGATGAAAAGTTAGTTCAAGATTCTGGAGACCAGAGATGAAAAGTCAGTTCAAGATTCTGGAGACCAGAGATGAAAAGTCAGTTCAAGATTCTGGAGACTAGAGAAGGAAAGTCAGCTCAAGATTCTGGAGACTAGAAATGGAAAGTCAGATCAAGATTCTGGAGAGTAGAGATGGAAAGTCAATTCAAGATTCTGGGAACTAGAGATGGAAAGTCAGTTCAAGATTCTGGAGACTAGAGAGTCAGCTCAAGATTCTGGAGACTAGAGATGGAAAGTCAGTTCAAGATTCTGGAGACTAGAGATGGAAAGTCAGTTCAAGATTCTGGAGACTAAAGATGGAAAGTCAGTTCAAGATTCTGGAGACTAAAGATGAAAAGTCAGTTCAAGATTCTGGAGATGATGTCCCTGCTGCTTCAGTTCCTGTTCTGTCTGTTCAATGTCCATGACTTACAAGCACTGAGTAATAATTTCTTTATATGCAATCTTTCTATGCCATTATATGCTTTATAATTATTCTACACATTGTATTCTTTGTAACTGCTTTTTGTCACTATATTATTTATAATTGCCAAATGTCGCTATATTCTTTATAACTGTTCAATTTTGCTCTGTCACTATATTCTTTATAATTGCTGTCACTATATTTTTTATAAATGCTCTGTCACTAAATTCTTATAATTGCTCTGTCACTATAATTTTTATAATTGCTCTATGTCACTATATTCTTTATAATTGCTCTGTCACTATATTCTTTATAATTGCTCTGTCACTATATTCTTTATAACTGCTCTGTCACTATATTCTTTATAATTGCTCTGTCACTATATTCTTTATAATTGCTGTATGTCACTATATTCTTTATAACTGCTCTGTCACTATATTCTTTATAATTGCTGTATGTCACTATATTCTTTATAACTGCTCTGTCACTATATTCTTTATAATTGCTCTATGTCACTATATTCTTTATAACTGCTCTGTCACTATATTCTTTATAATTGCTGTATGTCACTATATTCTTTATAACTGCTCTGTCACTATATTCTTTATAATTGCTGTATGTCACTATATTCTTTATAACTGCTCTGTCACTATATTCTTTATAATTGCTCTATGTCACTATATTCTTTATAATTGCTCCATGGCATTATATTCTCCCTCATTACAGACTGGGAACGGACAAGCTTTATTTCCAATAAAGAAATGGTCTAGCAGGACTGTCTGATGGTCCAGCTTCCTCTCTCTCATCTCCTTCACCCCAGACAACACAGACAGTGTAGGCAGCCCTTGTACAACGTATGCAAGTTCATGGTCAGAGTGATACTGAGGCAGTGTCTAAATAAAAGTAGTGCATTTCTAATCCCACTCACATTTTTAAATTACTGAGTAACTTCCCTTCTCTCTACAAACATTTCTCATCGGAATTTATTCCGGCAGAGCATGGACATTCATTCAGCAGGACAAGAGTTAAGCAGCTGCTGGACATTACCCACACTCACACTATCATCTTCTGGCTCTGTAAGGATGTGTTACGCTGCAGCATCTCAAAGTTATACTTCTCGTCTGTGGCATGCTGATCTACAATGAAGAGGTCACTGCCAAGTTTGACGATGATGAAGCCCAGGTTAAACTTAAAATAGGTACGAAAAAGAAAAATCCGCAAATATTTGTTTCCTTGTAACAGATGTCAAATCAGTGAATCTAGAATATGACTATGTCAGCAAACTGAAGTCTGAATATTAAAGTGCAATGAAATTATAAAGCAAAAATAAAGGGAGCCATACTCCTTGCTGCTATGGAGTGAGTACAGGAGATCTTACGTTAACACCAATATTTTCCTTGACGTGTCAACACATTACAGACTGATATGGTCTTGATCACATGTGGTCACCTTTCTTTCCCCACTAAGAGGAACCTGGTACCCATTTTTATAACTGGGTTGACAGAAACACATCTCTATGGAGTCAAATCTCAAATCTATAAAGTGAGAAGAGGACACTAAACAGTCTGCTAGTCTAGTACTTTGATTGTTGTCTTCTATCCCCCTTGGAACTGGGAGCTGGTGTCCTCTGTAGCCAGTGCCATGAAGGTGTTGAGACAGCGCTGTGCTGCCTTGGGAGCAGGTTATGGTGGCCATTTTTTTCCGTCTCTGAATGGAGCTAACCAGCGGGAGTGTGCAATACTTCTTTAGCAGACTCCACCACCATAGGAACAGGGCCCTGGTCAGCTATAGGTCACTGATTACAAACTGGACAGTATTTTAACTCCTCTATGATGAAAGAACATACAACAAAATATATTAAAACAAATCTGTTACATGAAAGATCAACTTCCACAAGCAGAGAAATACAAATAAAAGAAACAAGAAAAATATGTGCTTATTTTCCACAGAATTTACTCTACATGTACACTTTCAATGTTTACAATATAAGAATGTGGGTAAAAAAAAAAATAACCACATACACAGGGACATAACCAATGAAAATATATACGGCTGTGCCATTGACTTAACAATTTTTAATCTGAGTTGTCATTACTTGTTTGTTATTTGCTCTTGTACACTCAATACAAAGTCAGACATGTGAAATGTTGTTTGGCAAGATGATGCTTAGCAAAACACACACCAGCTGATCCATGGCTGCTTCATAAATGACAGTTATAATAATTACCAATACACAATATTTTTATTCATAATACTATCATTAACCTCTTCTGCAGCAGTTATCCAGTTTTTTTAAAAAAAAACAGATTACAATGAGAAATACAAAAGAAATGCTGAAGTTGTGATAATGACAAATTTACTGACAAAATTCTACTGTAATATAAAAAGGTAAAATATTTTTCCTTTCAATGTCAGAAAAATTGGGGAAAAGAAATTTAACACTTTCTAAAGAAAAGCAAAGAGAATATTCATACCTGGCCAACAACTTCCATCTTTTCAAACATGTCTTTACTGAAATAAAACAATAATAATGGTATAGTAACAACAAAAATTGGAGGTTATGAAATACCAGAGATTAGCTATGCTGATGACACAGTGTTACTGTCCACAACACAAAAAGGAACCTGGTACCCATTTTTATAACTGGGTTGACAGAAACACATCTCTATGGAGTCAAATCTCAAATCTATAAAGTGAGAAGAGGACACTAAACAGTCTGCTAGTCTGGTACTTTGATTGTTGTCTTCTATCCCCCTTGGAACTGGGAGCTGGTGTCCTCTGTAGCCAGTGCCATGAAGGTGTTGAGACAGCGCTGTGCTGCCTTGGGAGCAGGTTATGGTGGCCATTTTTTTCAGTCTCTGAATGGAGCTAACCAGCGGGAGTGTGCAATGCTTCTTGAGCAGACTCCACCACCGTAGGGACAGGGTCCTGGTCAGCTATAGGTCACTGATTACAAACTGGACAGTATCTTAACTCCTCTATGATGAAAGAAGAACATACAAAAAATATATTAAAACAAATCTGTTACATGAAAGATTAACTTCCACATGGATACAAGCAGAGAAATACAAATAAAAGAAACAAGAAAAATATTTTTCCACAGAATTTACTCTACATAAACACTTTCAATGTTTACAATATAAGAATGTAGGTAAAAAAAAAAAATAACCACATATACAGGGACATAACCAATGAAAAAAAATTTATATGAAAAGGCGGATTTGCCACTGACTTAACAATTTTCAATTTGAGTTGTCATTACTTGTTTGTTATTTGCTCTTGTACACTCAATACAAAGTCACACATCTGAAATGTTGTTTGGCAAGATGATGCTTAACAAAACGCACACCAGCTGATACTTGCCTGCTTCATAAATGACAGTAATAATAATATTCAACATACAATATTTTTATTCATAATACTATCTTTAACCTCTTCTGCGGCAGTTATCCATTTTTTTTTTTTAAAACAGAAATGCTGAAGTTGAGATAATGACAAATTTACTGACAAAATTCTACCGTAATATAAAAAGGTAAAATATTTTCCCCTTCAATGTCAGAAAAATTGGGGAAAAGAAATTTAACACTTTCTAAAGAAATGCAAAGAGAATATTCATACCTGGCCAACAACTTCCATCTTTTCAAACATGTCTTTACTGAAATAAAACAATAATAATGGTACAGTAACAACAAAAAAATCATCAATACATAGAGTGTAAACAAACCACACCAGATACTGTCTGACCTTGTATCACAGACAACTTGAATTTTAAACATGTCTTATTATAACAAGATAGAGACCTTGAGAATTTCCTTAGAAAGTTTGAAAATTGATTCATCATGTTATTTATATTGAGAAATCAATATGCGAAATCTAACCTGATCTCTTTTTGAAGTTCGTCTTCCGCTGATCCGTTGTCCGATGGACAAATTTTGGCTCTAAAGTTTCTATAAAAATGAGAAGACCCAGGCTCGCAGACTGAAAGTCAACAACAAAACAAAAATAAACTTCACAGATTTATTAAGCTTTGGGCACTATCTGAAACTAACAGCAGATGAATGTCATTAATATAAAAAAAAGGTAAAGGTAATCCTGTCATGCCTTAGAAGCGAACAGGGATATGGTGTTAGTGCCCATATTTTCCTTGACCTGTCAGCACACTAGAGGGTGATATGGTCAGTATCACGCCTGGGTGCCTTTTCTTCCTCAACTCCAGAAGAAGTCGGGTACACATTTCTACAGCTGGGTGACTGGGGCGCTTCCGGCTGGATTTGAACCCCCAACCTTCGCCATGAGACCAGTGCACTAACCACTTCGTCACTCATTACTATAACAGAAACATATTTTACAACAGCAAAAATTTGTTTTACAAGACTAGTACAGGTGACACATTATGTATGTAATAGAAAAAGTGAGAAAGAGTAATATCTAAATATGTGTTTTCTCATCTCTGTCAAATCAAAAGACTTCATGAAATCCACTGAACAATAAACAAACACACAGAATCTGGCCAATATGTTGCTTCATACACATGGCCTGAACAAAAAACACCACAAGCGAACATTTATAGTATGTTCACTACATTAAGAACTATAAGATACGCTAAACAACAACAGAAAGACGAGAACAGAAGGAAAAAAACCAAGAGGATGACAGAGGTACATGAGGGCAAACAAGGTCAATGTAAGCGTGATGCTGTCTTTTTAAATCAAGGTCAATGTCAAGCCTCCTGGTTTGAAATGGCGGACAAGCATGTCATTTTCATGTACGAGGACTCCCCACAACAACACCGTCAAAATCATCTACGGAAGTCATGCAGAGATGCTGATACGTGCTGCAGAGGACGCACTGCAAAGTCAGCAATAACCTCAGTGCCAAGCACCAACAACAGACTAACTTTGTTGAGAAGATCAAACCGTGGATAGTCAATGTGCCACTGGCATTGTCACCCAACACACACAGTGTGAACAACACCGAAGCAGCGTCCTAAGTGCAAAGAGGCTCATCTCTAGGCCAACAGCAGAACAAGGTCATTCTTCAAGTTCAAGGTGTCACAGGACCACCAGTTTTCCAAGGCCACTATTATGGAAGAAACAAAGCATGCCACAGTTGCACAACAGCCAGTATCTTCTATAAAGGTGGCACAGGTTCATGAATACACAGTGCACACTCATAAAAGAAACTATTTGCTCATAATTGTTTATTCCATTGTATGTCTGCTTACCATTTGAAAGCATCTTTTTTCTTAAAGCTGACAGGTTGAATGAAATAGCCTGTTCCCTTTTGTGAACAACTTCACCTTCCAGATGCTGTGTTGTCAAGATTTAATTGGAAAATTAAAAACAAAAATGAGGGATCACAAATATGAAACAATTCAAAGGTATCAAATCAGAGAACAACATTCAGAATTTTCTGAAATGTAAAGAATAAATACTTGGACTTGAAGTCAGTCCTCTCTTACTTGAGTTATTTTGAAGATTCAGCTTGAGCAATAAGACAGTGAGTTGTGACTTGTTATATTTTTTTTTTAGCCAAATGACTCAATGGCTCTATAACAACATAACATTAGTAAGGTACGTATGACAATGCAAGTTTATATGGTGCCATTTGTATATAAGTGCCACTTACTCAGTATTCTCAACATAATTCTATCAAAAAATATTAGTCATATCAAATATTACCAGAGATGAAGACCCTGGTTGATCAACTCAAGAGTCAGACTTTTTGAAAACTTGACTTTTGAGATGAAGATTAAAGATACTTGGACTTGCCTTGTGACTTGACATGATACCTGCCATGACTACTTGAATGTAGCAGTGCCTCAGAGCATCACACTCTCAGGGTAGTCTGAAAAGGGCAACATCTCACACAGTCTTCTTTCTCATTCTCTAAGACACTGACACCAATCTCTCCCACAAATGCAGCAGTTCATCTCAGGTTGTCAGCTCCTCCTGTATGGGTTAGGGTCTGGCCAGGATCTCTACCTGGGTAGGATGTGCAGCTGGCAGGTCTGGAGGATGTGACTGTTGCATTTTGCTTCACTCACAGTAATCTGAGCTTAAAGAACCACATTCCACACATAACACAGTCTAAACCTAAGGCTCCAAAAGTCTAATCCTAAAGCTCCAAAAATATATCCTGCAAGACAAATCTATGAAAAACAAAGACGTCATGTCAAGATACATGCAAATTTAAAAACCCTGACACATCCATTATCACATTCACAAAATTTAGATAAACTCACCATGTCCAAGTCTGTAACAAAATTTTGATCTTCACAACTCGTCATGTTGATGTCTCTTATCTTGCTTTCTTCACAGAGGTCTATCTCTATGTCACTATCAACTCTTGAATGTGCCGTCACAGAGGCTGAGTTCAAGCTTATTGATGTTAGAAGTTTATCCGCAACATTCTTACCTGACAAATATTCTACGTGAATGTTTACTCCGGGAGATTTGGAATCTTCAGTTCTCAAGTGATAATTATCATCATCACCACCACAGGTATGATTTTTGCTGTGAAAGCTATCAGCCAAAACATTTTCACAATGTGGCAGCATTTCATTCAAATCTGAAGTCTCTGTCTTTCTGGTGTCTAAAGTCAAGTCATTTTTGTCAGCATTTTGCTGACAGTGACTGGTGACATCTGGGCAAAAGTGACCTGATGAACTGTCATCACAAGATGTCACCTCCTGTGATGTGGACATGTTTAAAGTTCTAGCATTTTCCTGTATCTGTGATGTCTCAGCGCTATATATATCACTACTTGGATCTGTAACTGCTGGAGAAGATGGGAGTGTGCATGCAGACGGTGATTTCACAGGAGAAAACCTGGTGAAGAACTGCGTGATAGATCCTCGGTCTGATGATGCAGATTGTGATGGAAAACTGTTGGACTTTCTGTTGGCCACAGATGAATGCCCTGAAAGCAAAAAGTTTATGGTGACGTTGAAAGTTTTAAAACTAAAATTATGTTATTGTGAAAAAAATTGTAACCATCTTTTAGCTTTAACTTACTTTACCTTGTCCTTCACTCCTGTACTGTGAAGTGTTGAAGGAAGATGCAACTGGCATTTGTTTGGGGCCAAATGGGTGGCCTCACTGTTGGTCATGCCATAATTAGTGAGTGTTTCTCCGACATCATCCATCCATCTCTATCTGGGTCTTCTTCTTGATCCATGTACTGTAGTTCTTTGGTTGAAAGCTCTTGCAGCTGACTGTGTCTTTCTCATTAAGTGGCCAAACTATTTGATTCTTTGCTTCTTTGTGTGTCACAGACATGGTGTAGTCCTATCATTCTTTTTATGGTGTCATTTCTTAGCTGGTTAAACCTGGTGATGTTTGCTGCTTTCCTAAGACATCTCATTTCACATGTGGTCATTTTTTTGTTTGTTTCTTAGTAAGTGTCTATTCTGGCATTGGTAGCACAGTGTTGGTAGCACAGTGTTGGTAGCATAGTGTTGGTAGCATAGTGTTGGTAGCACAGTGTTGGTAGTATAGTGTTGGTAGCATAGTGTTGGTAGTACAGTGTTGGTAGTACAGTGTTGGTAGCACAGTGTTGGTAGCATAGTGTTGGTAGCAGTGTTGGTAGCATAGTGTTGGTAGTACAGTGTTGGTAGTACAGTGTTGGTAGCATAGTGCTGGTAGCACAGTGTTGGTAGCATAGTGTTGGTAGCATTGTGTTGGTAGCACAGTGTTGGTAGTACAGTGTTGGTAGCATAGTGCTGGTAGCACAGTGTTGGTAGCATAGTGTTGGCAGCACAGTGTTGGTATGAAAATTCTGTTAATTAGTTTTCTCTTAGTTTCAAGTGGGATGTTGGGGTGTGTAAGCAGCGGGGATAGCTTTAACATGTGATAAACTTTAAAAAATAAATACTGAACACAAACACATAAAAATAATCTCCCTATCAATTTCTCAAATTACAAACAAGCCTGTCCTTGCTGGAAGGTAACACACAGAGAACAAAGTTACTCATTTTAACGTAAACTTGACTGTGACAAAGCTTGAAATGTTTTGTCTGTTGACAAAAATTTCTCCCTTACTTGATTTCATGCTTGGACTGACAGATTCAATACTGCCAGCAGAATCATTTCTGGCAAACGCACTAGAGAAAGATCTCTTGAGCCTGGACAGGGAACTTGATAAAGAAGGGCTGCTGGAATCCTGACAATCACATGATAATTACATCAATCAAATCACAACATGATAATTATGTCAATCAAATCACATGATAATTACGTCAATCAAATCACAACACGATAATTACATCAATGAAATCACAACACGATAATTACATCAATCAAATCACAACAAGATAATTACATCAATCAAATCACAAAACGATAATTACATCAATCAAATCACATGATAATTACATCAATCAAATTACAACACGATAATTACATCAATCAAATCTTATCTTATCTTATATCCTTCCCGTGCCGTTAAACGTCACATAGGGCTCGTAAAGTAGTTCGCCAAAAAACACGATAATTACATCAATCAGATCACAACACGATAATTATGTCAATCAAATCACAACATGATAATTACATAAATCAAATCACACATAACAGATTCACTCTAACACTCTTGAAGCTTGGATAAGCATACAAAGGGTTGGACATAAATAATGTACTAATGTAAGCAGTATGGCAGTAAGACATTAACAACAGGCAAAGCACAGCCAGACTCGAAACAACAGGCAATCTCAAATATGAGTGCCCAACTAAAGGCCACTTGATATCCAACACAATCTTGCCAAGTTAAACATGTCCCAATTCCCTGGTGTAGGCTATGTCACAAAAGCCTAGTGTTTGATGCCAAAACAAAGGCAGCTCATGGTGCAACTTACTGTAAAGCTTGGCATGCAGATAACTGAATGGACATGTTCCAGCTTTCTTATATACTCTATGACAATCAGTTATTACTGCCAAAGACTGGTCCTTTAACCAACAGAAGAACAAGCTTTTCAGTCCCGCAACATTTAGAACGAAAGCAAGACGTGTAACACAGTAAAGCAGTCTTTGTCTCTTTGATACTGAACTCACCATATTTTTACACAGTCGTCAAGGAAACACAGCACAGAAAAACTTACCAAGAAAACAGACTGTTCTTGAAAACTTGATCTACGTTCCACTGTCATGCTGTATGCTTTTGTTTCTACAGTCAGAAAAATCCCAGAGGGAGCAGATTGTAAATGTGAATAGTACTCACAGTAAGTCAAATAAAATCAATAAAAACTAAATGTGTAAATACTACTTACAGTGGTATAAGCATAATTTTCAATGTTTAGAATATCAACTACTCAATCCAAATTCTAAAATTTTATATGTAAATGTATATATTTAATAAGAAGCACCCACCAGCCTGTAACATGAATATCAATTGAGCAACACTGCAAAAGTGAACAAATTTAAATACCTGGGACCAGTAATAACAATCTTGGCAAGCTGCCATGCGAGCCCTATGTGACATTTAGCAGCATGGGAAGGATGTAAGATGTAAGAAAATCAGAATATGCCAAGCAAAAGTAGCTTTTCAGAAACTGAAAACCATCTTCTGCAATATATTATTGTCACTGAATGTGAGAAAGAAAGTATTACGGTATTATATTTAACTTATTTTGCTATATAGACTGCAGGGCACTAAAAATAACAAACAACCCACAGGCAAACATACAGGAAATCACAACAGAACTAAAGTACCTTACAATGTCAACAACTGTGACCCTACATTAGGTACCATCCCACTGTGGAATAGCTGTCAATGAAATTTCTGACAGCATATCCAAAGCTGGAAGCAATCAAGGTCAAACAAATCACCCAGTAAACTACCAAGAGGCGAAAACTATAATCCGTAACCAGTGCAGATATGAATGGAAGAAATAACTGAAATGCAACAATGAACCAGATCCAATACACCAACTACAAAGACATCAGCAAACCATCCTCTTCCGCCTAAAGATAGGCCACTGCAGACTACTGACCCACCTACATTGACCTAAAATGTCTCACACGGACGAGTGTCCATGTGGTGGAGTCCAGATTCCAGAACATATCCTGCAAGAGAGCCCAAACCATGCAGACCTGAGGCGTGAGACATGGCCAGATAACACAAGCTTGGGGATCCTATCAGGATCTGGCGAGGACTGCTTTGCCATGTCAACAGGAATCAGGATCTGATGTGACCAACAACCTTGAACGCAGAAGAAGAGGAATGTGAATCATGGAGTACTGGCAGGCAAATGAGTAAATCATTGGAGGCAACAGATATGTGGCACCTGAACAGAATGATGAGGACCCCATGGACAGCCACAACTACTAATGAGCAGTGTTTGAGACAAGCTAAAACATAGTATAACAAATATAAGAAAAATGCAGTCATCATTCTTGGGGCATGAGATGATAAGAAAGAAACTGAAAACATCATAACAGTGGGCAAAATTGAAGGCAGGAGGAGCAGAGGATGACCAAGGGAAAGGATGTCAGATGGCCTAATAGTGTGGCATGGAAAGAAATCGGCAGCAGTCACTCAGAACTGTCAAGGATTGGGATCTGTGGAGGTGTATGATCGCCCATGCCGCCCAGCTTGGCATGTGATGACTTAGATCAATATGTTATCAATAAAGTTTAATATGTATTTTTTTCCAATTGTTCTTCTATCTTTAGCTGCTGTCATGAAATGGTCTGGTTTGTGAACATATCTCTCCAGTCTAATGCAAAGTGTGTTCTCTAACATGCTGTCACTTTATCTTCAAATGCTGTCATGAAATGTTTCAGTTTGTGAACATATCTCTCCAGTCTAATGCAAGGTGTGTTCTCTAACATGCTGTCACTTTATCTTCAGATGCTGTCATGAAATGGTTCAATCTGTGAATATATGTTTCCAGCTTATAGCAAGGTGTGCTGCCTGATGTGCTGTCATGTTTGATATCTTCTTAGAATGTCTTTAGCTCCACCCACCCACCCACTTCTTCCTGAAGTGTCCTCTGGTTCTAGTTGCTTCCATTCTGATGTGACTTGCCAAGTTGGCTGATGCAGCTTCATTCTGATCAAATGTCCGCATCATTTCATTCTTGTATTCCTACATATGCCAAGACTACCCTGCACTTCGTTGCTGTTGGAATACCCTTGGCATTAAGTCTTATACTGCTTGGTCAAAACCCGAGTCTGGGACTGACAAAACAATGTTAATATAAATATGGTGTTTATCAACTGTCCTACCAACGCAGGGATCTCTGGGTATTCCGAAGTAAGAGAAATATAACAGATTAATCGGTAGATTTGGTGTTGCATATATATGAGGTAAATGCAACTTAATAACGCAGCATTACAACCACACATAGTTATGCTACACAGATTATTTACAACTCACCAGACTGGCATGACATTAAAGAGTTGTTGACCTTGTAGACTGAAGCCGTGGGTTCAAACATCTGAATCAGAGATGTCTGCCACATTTGAAGAAAATGTCAGAATCATTTATCATGGCATTTAATAATGACATTTTCAGTTATACAACATTTCATAAACAAAATACATCACCAACAGCAGAGTTCAGGGGTTGGTATGCCAACCCTTCGACTCCTATTTTTTCTACTGTTCTGCTCCACCTTCTTCACAATGGTATCTTTTTATCAACCCCTTTTCTTTAACTCCACCAAAAATTGCTTTTAATTATGGTCTTATCTGGTTTTTCTACTGTTCAGTTCATTCATACATGGTATATTTCTACAGACTCAAAGACTCCTTAAAAAACGTCATTCTTCTCAGACTTCGACTCCTTCATAAATTACATCTGTACAGACTTTGACTCCACCCGCAGCTGCTTCTGATTCCACAGTCTTGAACAACACAAAACAATGAAAAAAACTTGAATCAGCACAGCCCCTTATCTGACTTGGTAGCTTGATACAAGACTATCTTTTATCTTACTCCAGATTCAGACAACTTGTAAAATATAAACTATATTATCAGCACATGTATCACATAACACAAGGAACATGAAATAAAAATCATACATTAAATTAGAAAGTAACTTTTCATTAAATAAATGTTATAGAAATCTACCAATAACACTGGAACAAAAAAAAAACAAAAACTTATTTTTATTTTTTAACTATGCCATGAGATGAAACAGCTTAGCAAAGACAATTTTATAGGGTAAACTGGTTGATTTTAAAGGAAACAAGAAAACGAACAATAAAAACATAAATGAATAGTATAAACACTGAGAAACTACATATCAGAACTGCAGAGTGGAGCTGTGGAGTTGGTACACTCAGTACTTGACGCCAACTCCTCTGTTTTACCAGTTACCACGTATAGACTTGTTACACACAACAAATTAACTTGCAGAATGGAAAACATTTCTTGGCAGATGCTCCATAAACCACCATCATCGCACTGCTTTATTCACCATCTTAACCTGCACAACCTCCACAACGCAGAAAATAAACAAAATAAAATCTCTGAACATCAAAACCTTCAGCGATGCCAAGAGAAGATTTTCTCCCTCTAAAAATATCTGTCTCTTGTCCGGCGTCACATTCACATCAACCGTGTCTGAAGGATAAAAGAAAGATGAAACAATATACCAGCTTGTACAAACGATGCTAACAACCTCAAAGAATACTAACAAATGAGAGAAGAGTTAATATTTGTTACATAAAAGCTGAAATGACTGTTCAGTAAAATACTTTTAAAATAGAATAGTTTCATGTGATGCCTCACTTTCATGAAAAATTGTTTATGTTTCACTTAATGTAAAAGTGGGACAAAAGTGATCTACAGCATCTTGACACAAAATGATGGAAGAAACAAGACTTGGTTATAGTGTGGAAAGAATATATGGGGAGTTTGGGTGTGGAAAGAATATATGGGGAGTTTGGGTGTGGAAAGAATATATGAGGAGTTTGGGTGTGGAAAGAATATATGGGGAGTTTGGGTGTGGAAAGAATATATGGGGAGTCTGGGTGTGGAAAGAATATATGGGGAGTTTGGGTGTGGAAAGAATATATGGGGAGTTTGGGTGTGGAAAGAATATATGAGGAGTTTGGGTGTGGAAAGAATATATGGGGAGTTTGGGTGTGGAAAGAATATATGGGGAGTCTGGGTGTGGAAAGAATATATGGGGAGTTCGGGTGTGGAAAGAATATATGGGGAGTCTGGGGGTGGAAAGAACATATGGGGAGTTTGGGGGTGGAAAGAATATATGGGGAGTTTGGGTGTGGAAAGAATAGATGGGGAGTTTGGGTGTTGAAAGAATATATGGGGAGTCTGGGTGTGGAAAGAACATATGGGGAGTTTGGGGGTGGAAAGAATATATGGGGAGTTTGGGTGTGGAAAGAATAGATGGGGAGTTTGGGTGTTGAAAGAATATATGGGGAGTCTGGGTGTGGAAAGAATATATGGGGAGTTTGGGTGTGGAAAGAATAGATAGGGAGTTTGGGTGTGGAAAGAATAGATGGGGAGTTTGGGCTCTTGTAATGTACAGAACCATAAAAAGCATGTGTTTGAGTAGTTTATCCAGCCGTATGAAGTGCTTAACACCAAAAACCTCCAGACTTCTATCCATCCTCTTTAGAGTGCCAGGAGTTTTTAAAAAAGCCAAAATGACTGCATGAGGAGCAGGCTACTGGTGATGAGTGTATTGCTTCTCTGATGATATGAAGCTGTGCAGTTGTTTCATTCTCTATTACAGAGGGTTTCCTGCCTTCATATCTCATCAGCATCCACCAGCATTGTCATTCTGTACCATCTAAGGGTTGAACTGGAAATAAATTACTTATCTGTCCAACTTTTTTATTTACTATTTTAGCTTTTCTGCAGTCCCTGAAGGTGTTTTGTCAAAACACTTGGTTGTGTTTGTTGCCTCTGGTTACATTTTTTTGTCTTCCTTTTCATATCTGAACTTCAAACAATTTGTATAATCACATTATATACTCAAGCACTGACAATCAGCGACAGTTGTTCTACTGCGGCCCCCATACAAAATAACCAACCTTTATCCATAAAAATGCTGATGGCGACAAAGGGATTTTGGTGCCTGTTGTAGCTGTGATAAACCTCATTAATTAACTTCACAATCTGAAATAATATATATAAAAAAAATGTGTTGGAGGTTGCAGATGTAAACATCTGTGTGGGAGCCACGATGACTGTCAGACCGATCACTCTCATCACCCCATAAGTACCAGTGATGGCCAAACTATATCCCTTTCTTCATGATGATTGTGGTAGTATGATACCATGATACTGCAATCTGAAGAAAAGAATAAAGGTTTGCCAGAGTAGTAGACCTGTCTGAGAAGTCTGCTGCTTAAGTCTACTCCAGAAAATAAAGACAGTATCACATTCTGTACCTGATGTTAAGTCTTTATTACAATAACTTCATCACAGTTATTTGTGTAGCAAAGTGGTTAGCGAACCTGTCTCTCATGCTGAAGGTCAGTAGTCTGATTCCAGCCAGAGGAGCTGCAAGCAACCTATGTCCTAATAGAACCTGAAGAAAATGCAGTCAGGCATGATACATGGTGGCAGAGATCCGCTCCAGTCAATCTACCTGAGAATATAGCAGAGTACGACGACTGCCTACCAAGCTCCGTAGCATCTTTCAACCTTCACTGTCAATGAAAGACTGATATAAATTAGCCATGGTAAAAACTGCCAAGCTATCTCTCATAATAAGAACCAGGTCTTTGTTAGAAAATAAATCTTGTTTTTTTTCTATTTCCTTTCTTGAGTACCTTTCAGAATTGAGTGAACTAGACAACTGGAACAAGTTTGGCAGTCTGCTTCATGTAAGGGGATATTTACAGCTCCTATTATATCCTCCATCCACCTCCTGCAAGGGTGGCCTCCTCTCCTGCTTTTGTCCTACTATTCTTAGTATGAGTGTTTTCTGTGGTGTGACATCTGACAACAGTGTAACATGGCCAGGCCATCCGACTTATGAGTGTTTTCTGTGGTGTGACATCTGACAACAGTGTAACATGGCCAGGCCATCTGACTTATGAGTGTTTTCTGTGGTGTGACATCTGACAACAGTGTAACATGGCCAGGCCATCTGACTTATGAGTGTTTTCTGTGGTGTGACATCTGACAACAGTGTAACATGGCCAGGCCATCTGACTTATGAGTGTTTTCTGTGGTGTGACATCTGACAACAGTGTAACATGGCCAGGCCATCTGACTTATGAGTGTTTTTTGAGAGATTCAATAACTTGGCATTAGGACGGCTTAAAAGAAGCAGCTTCATTCATCAGGCCAAGCGTATGCGTAAGCTGATACCTGACCTTCCAACTGTAGTCGCTCCATTATCATCTGTACCAGAGCATACACCATGGAAAGAAGCAGATTATACACAAATAACTATTCAGACTGAAGTGAAAGGTGTGCAGAATGGTGAGATGCAGAGCAGTCTTGTAAGATCAACAGCCACACTTAGTGTTCTAGATGACAAATATCCATGTGACACCTGGATACGTGTGTATACAGATGGATCTGCACATAATGCCATAAAGAATGGAGGGGCAGGAGCATATATTGAATATCCAAACAACACCATTGACAAGATTTCCATACCCACTGGTAAATACTGCAACAACTTTGATGCAGAAGTTAGGGCAATTATTGCTGCAGTTGAAAAACTATCAGACTCCAGAACTGATACATGTCCTGTAGTAATTCTCACAGATGCAAGATCAGTACTGGAGGCTCTTCAGTGCAACAAACTACCAGACCTTAAGGATGCCTTGTCAAAAATTGGCTTACAACATGGAGTCACTTTGCAATGGATTCCCTCCCACTGTGGGATACCAGGCAATGAGAAAGCTGACCAATTGGCCAAAGAGGGCACTGAAATGGAGCAGCCAGACATACCAATCACTTATAATCAGAAGAAAAGCATGATAAAAACCTACAGGAAGCCACAAACACCACCACATGATGACTATCACATGCTAAACAGAAAGGAACAAGTCACCATCTTCCGTCTCCGAACAGGACACAGCCGACTCCGAAGTCATATGTATACAAAGTTTAAGGTTGGTACTACTAATCTATGTACATGTGCCCAGGTGCCCCAAACCGTGGAACATATCCTCCAGAACTGCATCAACTACGAGACACTGAGAAATAATTACTGGCCCAGTGAAACCACTAAAGAAGATAAGCTCTACGGTTCCATACATGAATTACAAAAAACAGTGAAATTTATCCAAGAGACAGGACTGCAGATATAGACAGACAATGCGAACGAAGAAGAAGAAGATGAGTGTTTTCTGTGGTGTGACATCTGACAACAGTGTAACATGGCCAGGCCATCTGACTTATGAGTGTTTTCTGTGGTGTGACATCTGACAACAGTGTAACATGGCCAGGCCATCTGACTTATGAGTGTTTTCTGTGGTGTGACATCTAACAACAGTGTAACATGGCCAAGCCATCTGACTTGTTTCTGAATGTTGTTTAGCATCCTGCTAACTCTTGTCCCGATGATGTCACTTCTGATTTTATTTCTTCTCATTATATTTATTATTCTCCTCAAACACATTTTTTTCTGTTATGAATGAATCATCAGTTGAAGGTTTAAAAAAAAAAGAAAGAAAAAGTAAAATACAGACTCATGACTGAATTCTTTGTTTGATCTGAAACTGATAATATCCTCACCCTGGCATGATCACAAGGTCGCCCGTTGATGAAGATGAACTGTCTGTCTGTGCTGCTACGACCTTGGCCATGTTCACACTTGGAAACAAAGCCTTCAATTCTGAAAAAAAAAACAAAAAAAACAACAAAATCTAAAACATAACAGCAACGAAATGTTCAGCCATTTATATGGGCTGATATTTAAACAAAACTGCTCTTTTACAAGTCTATCTGAAAGGATGTTGACTAGCCAGCATGTCTACTTCAGCTATGCTACATTTAATCACTTAATTTGGGTTTTTTCTTCTGTTCACCAATGGGACTGATTTTTACAGGTCAACAACACGTTTTCCCCTAAGCTGGCTGCCACGTGTACTAAGTGTGCCTCACCATGCAAGAATATAATCACCATCTGAGACAGTATTTTGAGATAGTAAAGGACAGAATGTGTATCAGATGGAATTGGATTCAATTCTTTTTTTTTTTTCACTGAGCGATCCAATAGCTGCTGTGAGACAGATATTAGTGGTAATAGATGTCCGTTGTGTGTGAGTCCTTGGTATGTCTGATATATCAGATCTGTTGTATTCCTTTTCCTATATCACTGTATCATATGTCTAGCCTGTTTTTCCTTCTTTCACCTTCTCTTTTTTTCCTTTTGAATTTTCCAGTGATTGTCAGGTTCTCTAACTTCTGTCTTCTCATGATATGCCAAAATAATGTTGATTTTTTTACTTTTTTTCCCCAGTATTGCTCAAGTCAGTTTTTGACACCAGGCATCTCCTCTTAGAATAAGCATCTCCTCTGACACCAGGCATCTCCTCTGACACCAGGCATCTCCTCTTAGAATAAGCATCTCCTCTGACACCAGGCATCTCCTCTTAGAACAGGCATCTCCTCTGACACCAGGCATCTCCTCTTAGAACAGGCACCTCCTCTTAGAACAAGCATCTCCTCTGAGAACAGACATCTCCTCTAAGACCAGGTATCTCCTCTGAGAACAGACATCTCCTCTGAGAACAGGCATCTCCTCTTAGAACAGGCATCTCCTCTAAGACCAGGCATCTCCTCTGAGAACAGACATCTCCTCTAAGAACAAGCATCTGCTCTAAGACCAGGCATCTCCTCTAAGAACAGACATCTCCTTTGAGAACATGCATCTCTTCTAAGAACAGACATCTCCTTTGAGAACAGGCATCTCCTCTAAGACCAGTTATCTCCTCTAAGACCAGTTATCTCCTCTGAGAACAGGCATCTCGTCTTAGAACAAGCATCTCCTCTGAGAACAGGCATCTCCTATGAGAACAGGCATCCCCTCTTAGAACAGGCATCTCCTCTGACACCAAGCATCTCCTCCGAGAATAGCCATTTCCCCTAAGACCAAGCATCTCCTCTGAGAACATCGAGGGAATACACTGCATCTTTCTCCAAAACCATGTCTCTGGTGCTTCAAATTTGTGTTTCCTTTGTCCATCATGTGGGTACAATTCTTTATTCTTTGAAAATATCTGAGATATATTTAAACAATGTGAGCAAAGTGCCAGGACATACCTGAAACTGATGGCAGGCCTCTTGCAGGACTTGATTCCAAATTCATTACAGACATCATCATCTGGTTCCACTTGTCTAAACTCAAGCAGGCTCTGCAGCTGAAAAAAAAACCCCACAAATACTGAACAAAACTGTCAAGATGTAACTGAATGTGAGATAGTATCAGACAGCATAATTAAGGGTGCCAAGAAGATTGCAAGAAGGCCTTCGTAGGAAGTGGAAATGGGCCACAGGAATCACAGCAGGGGGAGATAAAAGAGATGTGATGAAAGCATGCATTTGGTAGGCTAATAGAAAAGGCTGTTCATTGAAGTAAGTACAGGGAGGACAAAAAGTCCCCACTACACCCATTTTCTTTAAAATGCTATATTCATGAATATAAGTATATCTGTCTCTGCAGAGATCATGTTGGAACTCACACTGACGCTTTAGATCTATAACAGCTACATTCAATAATGAAACTATAACAAAAAAAGAAGAGTAAGGTTTCAGGTAATATCTATCTTACTACTACTTCAAATGTTAAAGGGTCACCACTGTGGAAGAGCTGGCAATGAAATAGCTGACAGTTTATCCAAAGCTGGCAGCAATCAAGATCAAACAAAGCATCCAGTAAACTACCAAGAGGCGAAAACCATAATCTGTAACCAGTGCAGATCTGAATGGAAAAAAAGAAACTGAAATGCGACAATGAACCAGATCTAATGCAGCAACCACAAAGACACCAGCAAACCATCCTCTTTCACCTAGGACAGGCCACTGCAGACTACTGGGCCACCTGCATTGACTCAAAATGCCTCACACAAACATGTGTTCATGTGGCAGTGGAGTCCAGACTCCAGAACATGTCCTACAAGAGTGCCCAAGCCATGCAGACCTGAGGCGTGAGACATGGCCAAAGAACACAAGCTTGGGGCAAAAGATTTGGAGCTCCTATCAGGATCTGGAGAGGACTGCGGGCTGTGCCATATCGACAGGGATCAGGATCTGAAGTGATCAAAAACCTTGAATGCAGAAGAAGAAGAACTGCAATTCAGAAAAGTCCATGTGTGAAGTGGGATCTCACATGGTAAATGTACTCAACATTAACAAGATCCATGTTGGACAGAAGTAGTGGGAAGAATCTATATCCTCAGTCTTAGAAGCCAGGCAGATACTGATTTAGCAGTTTCTGCTTCCTGCTCCAGATTTATCGGTACATAACTCTATGCTCGTCTGCCAAGTGATGAGGGTGGTAATGTTAACAGCTCATCCCTGAAGATGTACACAAGATGTACACAAGAAGATGTACACAATGCCTTCAACATAATCTGCAATGCCAAGTTTATCATTAAGCTTGCTCTGCCATGAAGCACTCCCAGGAGAGTTGTAGAACAGTGATTCCCAACTATTTCAAGTTCCTGGACTCCTGAAGCCAATGATAACTCCTTGCTCCCTACTCCATGGTGTTAAATTAAAAAAACTTAATATCCATATCTGAGAATTTAAGGGACTGGGTCATTGTCAAGTACAGAAGTTTACAAAATTTGAAGTCTAGACTTGCTATGTGGACCTCAATAATGACTCCTGATGGGCCTTAGTTTGAGCCCACTATGACACCTGATAAGCCTTAGCTTGAGAACCAATATGGCTTCTGATAGACCTAACTCTGAGCCTACTATGACACCTGATAAGCCTTAGCTTGAGAACCAATATGGCTTCTGACAGGCCTAACTCTGAGCCCACTATGACACCTGATAAGCCTTAGCTTGAGAACCAATATGGCTTCTGATAGGCCTAACTCTGAGCCCACTATGACACCTGATAAGCCTTAGCTTGAGAACCAATATGGCTTCTGATAGGCCTAACTCTGAGCCCACTATGACACCTGATAAGCCTTAGCTTGAGAACCAATATGGCTTCTGATAGGCCTAACTCTGAGCCCACTATGACACCTGATAAGCCTTAGCTTGAGAACCAATGATGTAGAGTCTTGGCTCCATCCTGAAGCAAAATAACTTTTACTCTTTCCTAGACTATGTAAAATACAAAAACTACATCTAAAGAAAACACCAGAAATGAAACCCACTTGTTTTGGGCCAAAAACATTGGCAATATTTTCCCTCATAGACTCATTTCCATTTGTTGACACAACTGTACTGCGACTTCTACAAGATAAAACAAAAAAACAGTTTGGAAATAAAATGAATGAGAAATACAAGGTAAAAAAAAATGAGAAAGAAATGTATTCACTGCACCCATGATAACAAACCAATGGAAACTCAGGTTTTGTAAACAGTGAAATTAGAAAAAGAGGAAGACAGAAGGATCATAAGAAACAAAACAAAACAAAACATTGTAGCTATGAGAAGAAAAATGACAAGAGTTCAACCAAGAACAAAACCTGAAATAAGGCAAAATAAACATCTCTCTCCTGTGCTCTACTGTCAAGTATGAATGGAACTTAACTAGGAAGGTGATTGGCAATTTTGTTTTCTGTGCTCTACTGTCAAGTATGAATGGAACTTAACTAGGAAGGTAGGAAGGTGATTGGTGTTTTCTGTGCTCTACTGTCAAGTATGCTAGAATGGAACTTAACCAGGAAGGTGTCCGGTGTTTTCTCTTCTCTCCAAGTTCCAGAAGCACCCCCAGTATCTTCTCCCTCACACCCAGTCTCCAAAGTCTCATCAAAGAGTCTGTTTTTTCCCATATCATAACTTTGTAATTTAACTGACGACTCCCTCTGACAAAATAAACAACTTCAACATATAATCTTGACACAAGAAACAACTTCAACATATAATCTTGACATTAAAAAAAAAAAAAAAACAAAGCTTCCTATTAATTAATCTAGCATAAGAAATTGACGAAACCAGAATTCTGCTTCTGAAATGTTAAGCACTGACTACAACATCACAGATAAAAGATTAGTAATAAATTCAGAACTCTTTCTCGGAGTAAATCTAACTTACTTCAAGATTTTTTTTTAAACATATTTTCTCCAGAAACATATGCTTTCATTTATAACAGGAGCAAGAGAATAACACAGTTTCATCTAACTTCTCAGACCAAGGATGTAGATTGAGCTACCGTCGATCTTCTGTCAATCATCTAACTTCTCAGGCCAAGGATGTAGACTGGAGTTACAGTTAATCTTCTGTCAATCATCTAACTTTTCAGGCCAAGGATGTAGATTGGAGTTACAGTCAATCTTCTGTCAATCCTAAACTGTAAAACTGCTGCTGCATGTAGGATTATTTTGCTTGCAACATGAAGAGCGAGGGCATGTCAGAACATTAAGAAACAGAGTCACACATAAAAATCACATTTATGTGCATCGACCTATGCTCAAAGTGACTGGGGCTAAATAAAACATCAAAGTGTCAGGAGGTATGTGAAAATAGAACATGTGAACACAATAAACAGTTTCAAAGTCTAAACCTATGATTCTCAACTTCTATTACGAGCGAATCTAAACCAGCAACAGTTCGTGACCCACAACCCCCCCACCCTCAAAAATGATATTGAAAAAAATTTCTAAAATTCAAGAATATTATTTCAATAAATTACAGTGAGTGTGGTCGTTAGTATTCAGGTTTGAGAGGTTAAAGTAGCAAGTTTTACTTAAAATCCAGTAAACGGGGGTTTTTTTTTTTTTGCATGATCCTATATTGGAGCTTCCTTCCTTCCTCCATCTAGGGCACAGGCCACCAACAGGGGCTCTCCATTTATTTCTATCCTGGCTTGTTTCTTCTATCTGTCTCCAGGTATAGTCCATCTCTTTTTGATCTATCTTGGACCCCTGTCCCACATCCCTAATTTGGGTCATGAGCTGTGGTTGGGTTTCACTATTCAACACAAAGATAACATTCTTCTGATAAACACCCACCCTTTCAATGTCTGATTGGAGCAGGAAATGCGGACTCTTGTATTGATGAGGCAGTAAGCGTTCAACACTTGAACAAGCCTGGCATACTCTTTCTTCAAGTTCCTGTGAAACTCTTTGTGCCTCACAGGCAAAGAATGGAAGATGTTATGAACCTGAACAGTAGTGCCAGTCTAACAAGAAACAAATCATGAAGGAGTATAACATTAGTCACAATCTAATAAGAGCAAATTATCACTGAATATGACATCAGTGACAGTCTAACAAGAAGCAAATCACGAAGGAGTATGGCATTAGTTACAATCTAATAAGAGCAAAATTATCACTGAATATGACATATGTGACAGTCTAACAAGAAGCAAATTATGAAGGAGTATGACATTAGTCATAATCTAATAAGAGCAAATTATCACTGAATAAGACATTAGTCACAATCTAATAAGAGCAAATTATGAAGGACTATGATATTAGTGCATCTTGTCTGTTGCAGTGCATGGGGTAAGGTGTGTGGTCAAGGGTCACTTTGTGTAAGTACTTATTGAGGGTGATGTGTTCTCTTCACATCCTGAAGGCTATGCATTAGTCTCTCTAGGACATAAGCTGTTGCTGTGGTGTCCAGTGTTAGGATTTGGCAGTATGTATATAGGGGTCTTACAGTTGGGTTGCTGGCCCAAATGCCCATCCACTACTGCTTGCAGTTCTTGTGTGTAATGTGGTTTAACTGTTCTCATGTTGGTGGTGGGGGTGTGGGGTTGTGACATTCTTTACCAGTCTGTCAGCACCTTCACTTCCTCTGAAATCCACATGCACTTCAGGGAGATTAAAAAAAAGCAAGCAAACACAATAACAAGACATAATGAATTTATCTTTCAAATAATCTGCCTCTTATAAAACTCTAAATATGATTGGAATGTCCCAAATGATTTGTCTCAGAAAACATCAGTGAAGTATTTAAATGCTAAAACTTGTTTGTCAAAGAACTGATTGACAGATGATGAGAGAGCCAACATCATAAACACACCTGCCTTGGAGCAGACTTTCTGCTGATTATTCTTCCATTCAGGTCAAACTCCAGCCTGGTTCCAACAGCCGCAGATTTGTGACGGGTCGTGATGACCATGTTGCTGGAGACAGAATGAAAGCTGAAAGCTTGTGCTACATCTGGTATTAAAATAACTCAAGTGTGTCTGACAGACTAGGAATGCTACAGTTCACATGTGCTTTAAAGACTGCAAAAATTGTACAATTCCTATCTTGTAACTAACAGAATTAGCCAATTATTAATTTGTTTCTATCATTTTCTTTCAAAGAAATAATTATTTCTAATCTACCAATCTTGTCTACTTGTATTAGTTTCATTTTTCTTTCTTTTATAACATAAATTGGGCTACCATTAAACCAAGAACTGCAGTGTAAGACTTCCTTTTATTCTTCATCCTTATTTATGCACCCATACAATCTTCTACTGCTTCACTAATGCTGTAGTTCACAACAAAAACTATTCTTGCTTCTCTTACATTAGTGGTTCCCAAACTGGGAGCCTATATAACAAATATAGATTTTTAAAGCCTTATGCAAAATATCAGAAATGTATGAAAGTTTTTAATACCAGATGGAAAGGGAACAAAAGGTACTATCCTTGACTTTTGGTGTCCAAGACAATGATCCTCAAATAACTACTCTAGAAACTGACTTGAATGCTACAGGATCAACTGCTTTATTATTCTGTACAACAATGGTGTCAAGTGATGCCCTCTGTGATGAGAACTGCAGGATGCCATTGTTCTATTGAACTGGCTTTAGTCTGTCTACACTGGTTGCAGACAGCTATTTTTGCTACCCACAGTTTTTATCACTCTATAAAGATCTTATTATCTACCTCAATATTCAGTATTTTTTATAATTCATGATATACATCACCATACACAATCATGGAATTCACAATACATGGTCCCTATACATCACCACATGACTACTGCAATTCACAATACACACTCCCAAACATAATCACATGTACATGGTAATGAATGATGTGTACAACAGACCCCACAAATCATAAGTCCATTAAATCATGACACACATCCCAGTACATCACCACATGAACACCATAAACTCATGACACACCCTTCACATCATCAGAGGATACCATAACTCATCACACTACATCCTCATATGCCAAAATACAAACCTCATAACTATACATACCACATCCTCATACACCAACATACAAACCTCGTAACTAAAAAACACACACCTCAAAGCACAGAGGGAACTGAGAGCTTCTCCTCTGAACCCAAAAGAAGTAACATTAACAAGGTCATCGAAGTTCTCCAGTTTTGAAGTGTAATGCTTCAGTGCTGGTTTTGAGAACAGAAAATTCAAAAATTAGAAATTGCAAGTTAATATCCACTCTGAAGCTGAAAATCTTTTCTCAATTCTGATAAACCAATCTCTCTAATCTGACACAGCAAATTGCTCTTAAAAGTAGAAAATTCTGGTTAAAAAACATGATTCGGGGCAAAAATGTTTAAATTTCTTGGCCGAGATTAACTGAATTTCCATTGGTCAAAATTAAAAACTACTAACTATTGACCTCTGGCTAACTATAACACATGGAAAGTCTGTAAAATATTTCAGGAACAACCTCCAAATGGTTAAAGAATGAGAGGGAAAAAAAATAGGCACCATTATGAAGAAAAACTTGGTGAATGAGCCTTTATTGGTGAATTGAGAATAATTTTATGTCTCCAGAATTAAAAAAAAAAAAAGAAAGAAGATGGACATATGTAACGCATGAAACTCTAAAGAGGATATTGTTAAGAGAAGCCAGTTTAGTGGGCATAAAATCCCTTAATGAGGTTGAAAGACTCGCCGGGAACAGGAAAACTTGGCAAACAACCATGCGACCCCTATGTGATGTTTAACGGCATGGGAAAGATGTAAGAATTTAAAAGATTATTGAGACAAGTTCTGAACCTGAGAGTCTGTCCAATTTATAATTATACATCTGATGACTGAGTTACCGCTAGTATTTAAAACACAGGATGACGAGAAATAGTCATACTCAGGCCTTCAAAGTCTTTCTCATCCACTCCAGATCCATTGTCAGCAACTTCAATACAGTCAGAACCACAATCTTTCAGCCTGATCTCTGTATGAGGGGATACAAGAAATTAATTAAAAAAATAATAACCAAGCAACTAATATCACAATTCGCCTTTAACAAGCTTCCTGGAATATTTCATCCTAGAATTTCCCAGTCCTTCCTCGGAAACTGAGGCTAATTCCTGGGAATCTGGGAACTGAATGTAAATTAAGGGAAAAAAAAAATTTCTGCTTGTATCTAATACTCTATCAACTGATTGGATCATGAAAACTACTACACGAAGAAAAAAGAAATGGGATACAATGGACAGCATGGAACCAGTTGGAAGATCTTGACTTTGCAGATGATGTGGCACTTCTGGCACACAGCCAAACACAAATGCAAGAGAAACTTAAGATCTTAAGCAAGAATTCAGCTAAACTGGGACCATATATTAACAGACAAAAAGACAAAGATAATGAAAAGTAATAGTGCAAGCAATAGCCTCATGGTAATCAAGAGAGTGCCAGGTGAGGAAGCAGAGTATTTTATATATTTAGGCAGCATTAATACGGGGGTACGGAAAAGGATAACCAAGCCAGGACAGCATTTATCCAACTTAACAAAATATGGTCATCTAAGAACATCAAAACAAGAACCAAACTTAGGCTTTTCAATACAAACGTAAAGATTGTCCTGCTATATGGTTCAGAGACATGGGTTATGACCAAGACAATACAACAGAGGATACAAGCATTCATGAACTACTGCTTGAGGAGGATTTTAAACATTAAATGGCAGGACAAGATCAGGAACGAGGAGGTCCGGAAAAGGGCAGGACAAGAACGTATGAACCTACAAATCATGTCTAGGAAGTGGAACTGGACTGGCCACACTCTGAGGAAACCCAACACCAACATAGCAAGACAGGCACTGACATGGAATCCTCAAGGAAACAGAAAACAAGGAAGACCTAGACTTACTTGGAGAAGAGAAATTATGACAGTGCTCAGAGACAAGGGATGCACATGGAAGGAAGCAGAGAATAATTCCAAGAACAGGGATGACCGGAGAGCCTTTATCCATGGCCTATGCTCTCAAGGGAGTGAAAGGTTATGATGATCTAATACTCTGTTGTTTACACTGGGAAGGTGTTTATCAGTTAGACTTAGATTTGTATTTTTGGTATTTATCAAATTATTCACAAGCATTTATGCAGGAAACTCTCTACTATAGAGAGCAGAACAACAATACAGCTCCTTCAGATCATCAGAGGAAGTACACCGCCCCCCCCCAGGCAAGTGTTTCAGCCCTATTAAACTCCTGACACTCTAAGGGGGGGTGGGGCCCCTTTGGGTCATGACTCCCAGAGGTCTTGTGAGTTGTTGCTTTTTTGTCCCGGGATTGAGTTGGTATTGGTTGTGACAAACGACATTTATGTTCTCAATGCTTGTTTCGCATACTCCACAGCCGGCATTAAGCAACAATGATTAAAAAAAAACTATGAACATCCCATATATTTGAAAAACAGAAACTCCTCTTTACTGTTATAAACATTAGACACTATACAGAAAAAAGTTAAATGTTCTTATAATAATTTATAATGAGGCTGAGACAATCAATAATTTTATCATTAAGGCTAGTAGAGGAGGAAGACAGAGAGAGAAGTTACTAGACAAGCTGTCTCAGTGTGGCTAGGGAGAAAGTCACCGGTGGATCACATCTCTCTCTCTGAACCTTAAGTGCCCAGGGCACATGGGGCTTCCGCAAGGGTTTTCCACAAATGCCGGTCCTTCGCCTTTTTTTCTGCTCTTGCCCAGGTGAGCCCTCTATTGCTCAACATCCTTTCTGTTGTTCTTCTCCATGTCTCTTTTGGTCTACCCTTACTTCTGTTCCCCTGTGGTGTCCATCTTAGTGCTATTTTTGGTAGTGAGTTGTCAGTCATTTGGAGCACATGTCCCAACCATCGCCAGCGTCTTTCCTCAATAATTGCTGTCAGTGGTTTCATCTGCATTTCTGCTAATAAGATGTTATTTCTTATGGTGTTTGGCCAAAATATTTTTCTAATTCTTCGTAAACATTTTGTCTGGAAAGAATTCAACTTGTTTTCTATGGTTTTGGTGATTTTCCAGCATTCACTTCCATAGAGTAGTACACTTAGAACATTACTCTTAAATGGTGGATCACATAATCAGTGCAAAAGACAGGGAATTGTGGAGAGAAATGATCGCCTACGGCACACGGCACGGCACTTGGATTAGTTTAGGTTAAGGCTAGCGCAAAGGTTAGTAATAAAAAATCCCACAGTAGAAAATCCTCTCTCAGATTCAACAGAGGTTGGTCGAATTATACTGTGGGCATTACACAAATAGGTGACCAAGCTGAAGGGCAGTGTAAGAGGGCTACGATGAGTTACTGCCTCCAGGAGTCCCTGACCTGAAAAAGGCTGGGAATGACTATCAAGCTGACAGCACAAAATGTGAAGAAGAAAAAAAACACAAAACAAAACAAAACAATGTGAGTCTGAAATCTCTGTAGAATTTACTTCTTAAATTGAGAACTTACCCACATGTGTGGCCCCAGCATCTATACTGTTTTCCAGTAACTCTTTAACTGCAGTGGCTAGGGTCAGGACAACCTGGCCTGAGCAGATTCTGTGTACAGATCCCTTATCAATGGCCTGGATACTGCTGGCTTCCTTGGTACATGCAGGATGCTCTCCTTCATCAGCACCAATGAGTCTACTGGAAAATATAGGTCATACTTAATCTAAAATACTGATCATCAGGATGTCTTTTCCAGATAGAAATATTTTTCCAGAACCAATTTACTAAATACAAAATGGCTGCCGACATGAATGTAGAAATTTGATTATGTTTGGTGTCATGCTTGGTAGCAGTGGTGATCATGTGAACCAATAAACAGGAGCCAACCAAAACAGGCACACCCCCCCCTCCCCCTTGCTATATAGGTTAGTCTCCTTACATAAAAACCAGTGGAGAAAAACTGTATACAAACTGAGCGGTAGGCAAGAGGAAACCACCACCTTATTTTCATTCCCTTGTCAAACATTGCTTGACAAATCTGAGTTTTAATGCTATTATTAAAATTAAATTTATCCCACTGCCAAATATGCACATTTGGGGAAGCTCCAATAACTGTTTATTTAATCAATGAGAAAATAACAGTTTAGATTTGCTTTAGTTATTTCTGATTACTGGATAATGCGTCCTTGAAGCATCATCAGTTTTCATTCAGTCAATAAATGCACAAAATAAAGAAACACAGAGAGAGAGAGAGAGAGAGAGAGAGAGAGAGAGAGAAAGCAAGAAAGAAAAAGAGATACTCTTATTAGAGAAAGAGACAAAGAGAGGTAATGTATGCTCTTTATTTAGCAAAGTCTCTACTGAATTATATTTGTATGCATGACAATACTCTGTTAATGTTCCACATCAAAGCAGCATCAGACCACTTTATGCTCAGAGGGACACGAAGCAGAGAAAAAAAACCTCCATCCAACATGGTCTTCTGCCCTCCTCACCCCTCTTTCCAGTGTTACCATATTGTGAAAACCCCTAAACGAGGACACCCGCATACTATGAAACCCCAAAATGAAGAGAGAAAAAGTGAGACTCGCACACACCACCACCACCCCACATCACATACACCCTGTATGCATTATGTGCTTTTTTTTCCTTTTTTAATAGTTTTCTGCATGGCTGTGTTAACTGACATAACGGATACAACGAAATAGCACTGCCTGCATGCACAATTTCCTCACAGCTTAGAAAACAGATGATACAAAAAAAAAAAAAAAGATGTATTGTTGCAGCTAATAATGGACTATCAAGGGACAATGTTTAAATAAACTGGAAGATATTTTAGCACATTTGCTGGACGTGCTGAATGTCATGCTGGAAACAGAGTTCCAGAAACGTTTCCTGATGTGGCAATAGCACTAGAATCAATGTTAAGCATTTTAGTGTGAGTTTTTTTTTAATGGACAAGTTCATGTACTCCTAATGCCTATCTGGATATTTTTTTAATGGACAAGTTCACGTACTCCTAATGCCTATCTAGATATTTTTTACATGGACAAGTTCACATACTCCTAATGCCTGTCTGGATATTTTTTTTAAATGGACAAGTTCACGTACTCCTAATGCCTGTCTGGATATTTTTTTTAATGGACAAGTTCACGTACTCCTAATGTCTGTCTGGATATTTTTTACATGGACAAGTTCACATACTCCTAATGCCTGTCTGGATATTTTTTTAAATGGACAAGTTCACGTACCCCTAATGCCTGTTTGGATATTTTTTTTTTAATGGACAAGTTCACGTACTGCTAATGCCTGTCTGGATATTTTTTTAAATGGACAAGTTCACGTACCCCTAATGCCTGTTTGGATATTTTTTTTTTAATGGACAAGTTCACGTACTCCTAATGCCTGTCTGGATATTTTTTACATGGACAAGTTCACGTACTCCGAATACCTGTCTGGATATTTTTTACATGGACAAGTTCACGTACTCCTAATGCCTGTCTGGATATTTTTTTTAATGGACAAGTTCACATACTCCTAATACTTGTCTGGATATTTTTTTTAATGGACATGTTCATGTACTCCTAATGCCTGTCTGGATTTTTTTTTTATGGACAAGTTCACATACTCCTAATACCTATCTGGATATTTTTTTTTAATGGACATGTTCATGTACTCCTAATGCCTGTCTGGATATTTTTTACATGGACAAGTTCACGTACTCCTAATACTTGTCTGGATATTTTTTTTAATGGACATGTTCACGTACTCCTAATACTTGTCTGGATATTTTTTTTAATGGACAAGTTCACGTACTCCTAATACCTGTCTGGATTTTTTTTTTATGGACAAGTTCACATACTCCTAATACCTGTCTGGATTTTTTTTTAATGGACAAGTTCACATACTCCTAATACTTGTCTGGATATTTTTTTAATGGACAGTTCACGTACTCCTAATGCCTGTCTGGATTTTTTTTTTATGGACAAGTTCACATACTCCTAATACCTGTCTGGATATTTTTTTTAATGGACATGTTCATGTACTCCTAATGCCTGTCTGGATTTTTTTTTAATGGACAAGTTCACGTACTCCTAATACTGTCTGGATTATTTTTTTAATGGACATGTTCACGTACTCCTAATACTTGTCTGGATATTTTTTTTAATGGACATGTTCATGTACTCCTAATACTTGTCTGGATATTTTTTTTAATGGACATGTTCACGTACTCCTAATACTTGTCTGGATATTTTTTTTAATGGACAAGTTCACGTACTCCTAATACTTGTCTGGATATTTTTTTTAATGGACATGTTCACGTACTCCTAATGCCTGTCTGGATATTTTTTACATGGACAAGTTCACGTACTCCTAATACCTGTCTGGATTTTTTTTTAATGGACAAGTTCACGTACTCCTAATACCTGTCTGGATATTTTTTTTAATGGACAAGTTCACGTACTCCTAATACCTGTCTGGATATTTTTTTTAACGGACATGTTCATGTACTCCTAATGCCTGTCTGGATATTTTTTACATGGACAAGTTCACGTACTCCTAATACCTGTCTGGATATTTTTTTTAATGGACAAGTTCACGTACTCCTAATGCCTGTCTGGATATTTTTTACATGGACAAGTTCACATACTCCTAATACTTGTCTGGATATTTTTTTTAATGGACATGTTCACGTACTCCTAATGCCTGTCTGGATTTTTTTTTTATGGACAAGTTCACATACTCCTAATACCTGTCTGGATATTTTTTTTTTAATGGACAAGTTCACGTACTCCTAATACCTGTCTGGATTATTTTTTTAATATGTCCTCACTGACATTTCCTTCAGTAGCTTCTGGCTAAATCCTTGTTTTCCAACGTTATTTTTTGTAGTTTTCTCAGAGCTTTGCTCTTAAAAGCTGTAGTTTACTATTCACAAAAGTATAAAACCTATACGAGATTTATACAGCACACTTATAACTTGTCGCAGCATCTGGGACATTGACAGAAACAGTAAAGTGGCGCCTCACTGATGTATGCTTGTTGGCCAACCAGACCCAACTTCGACAAAGCCATTCAACAGACAACATCACCTCTAGTTACACAATTAAAACGAGCAACTGTCAGTACTGAAACAAAAATGTTAATAAACACATTTTGTAAACATGCAATTATATTTACTGTAAACGAACTTACTTTGTGTCATTTTCCACCTCGCCATCTGTTATGTGTTCGCTTCCTGCCGATGTTTCAGCCATATTTGTTTACGTCCAGTTCCCGCTCTTTGGGGATATTCCATTTTAAATTTTTAAAAAATATGATCTGTTTTATGGACCAACAATTTTAATGAAATATATTTCAGTACAGACTAGCAGATGTTACAACTGTGTCAATATTTAGCAATAATTTATCATTTAAAACAAAAGTTATATACGGGAGATGCTTTAAATGGGGCAAATTAATTGGCAACAGAAGGCTAAAATTGTAACTCATAGTAACTGTTTCAGATTACTATTTCAGTGCGTGTACTCTTTCTGTGCCAGCGGTCAATTTTTAGATCCTTCCGGTTTCCCTGTTGCGTGTCAACGGTCGAAATTTCGATCATGGTTTATTTCAATAAAAGAACCGGTGTAACATTTAGATTGTACATATTTCGTCCACGTTTCCGGTGACACTTTTCAAAATGGCGAAAGAGTCCTTAGTTACGAGCGATGCCGAGCGAGAAAAAGGAAGAGAAACATCGAAAATTTTCAATTTTTGATGATGCATATAGGGGTATGTACATGGCCTGTGACCATCCCACTGCTCTTGAACGTATCCCTAAATAGATCTAGACATATTTAGACGACTGGAGAAGTAGTTAGGAGGTTATTTCAGATATTAATTTAGCGAGAATGCAACATAGAATCAGAATATGAGATCGACAAGTAGAGCTAGACATCTCAGATGGTAAGTAGTGTAGATCTAGACCTAGCCGATGGTGAGCTGGGCACAATCATTGTCTAAAAACATCACATTACTTCTTTTTTCCTAAAAAAAACTATGCATTTATGAAATTTTCATACATTTAATTATACTTTGAAACATAAGTACACGGAAGTACATGTAAATACTGTTTTCCATTCCATTTTACAACTATACCCCCTAACATATCAAGACCCACGCTTTTACTCTGGTAAGCAACTGAACGTCCGCTTTTCTTCCTGTGGCACGGTGTTGTTTTCTGGAAAGAAATTATTCATCTAATTCCTTGATAGCATATTTAAGATCCCCATCCTTCTTTTAATTATATTTTCTTTTCAAAGTTTCAGTGATCTGTAACACTGTTCCAAGATTAAACACAAGCTCCGTTACTTTTCACCATTTATTCTTCTCTTTATAGAAAAACTGTTATTGTTTTTCATTATTAATCACAATAGCCTTGGTATTTTGCAGTATTTTCTTCTGTAAATGCTCATGAATTTTGCTGCCCATTCTGTCGTAGTTTCTGTAGCTCTTTCTATCTAGATCAGTGTTTCAGGGCAATGTTCGGGACAGTGCCCCCTTTTTTTTCAAGGCAGCATCCTCAACGCTACCCCCACCCTTGCACTACTCATACATTGACTTGTTAAACAAGGATATTCATTCATTCATTCATTCATTCATTCATTCGTGTTACATATACTTTCCAGAACGTTGTTCCTCTCACAGCCTCCCTGAAAACAATACGGTCTGGCGCAAGTTGACCAACGTCTCTCAGTGACACATTCAGACTTTCATGGTGCCTCAAGTCCACCTGCTGCGAGATCGTTCCTTTTCGTTTTTTGCCAGTCACTATGCCCTATACTATCAACCTATCCAAGCTCTTGTGTCTCTTGACGTGGCAGAAATATCTGAGATATTTCGGATATGCATTGCACAACTAAAAACTTCAGGCAACAAACCAGTTATTTAACAATACGAAGGGGTTCTAGATTATCAGACGGGAATGTCAGACGGGCCTGTGTGCCCAATTCTTAACCCTTTTGAAATAAAGATCAATCAATCAATCAATCAGATCCATTCAACATTCGTGTTAAGGGAGACTACAAATAGCAGACCAGGTCGTGAAAACAAATAGTGATCATCTCCCTTGTTCCTGTGACAGCGGTTAGACGATGTGAAAGCATACATCAGAACTATATATACAAGTGACTATTCCATGGAGTGAGTGAGCAAGAAAGATCAAGGCAGGGTGTCGGAATGATGACAGGACTAACCACTGCTGGTAAAATCCTTGAAATGAACTATATATTTTCTAATATAAAAGTAGAGACCACATCATCATCATTAGGTGCCGTGCCGACTGGCGTTAGCTATTATGCTTCTCCAGAGTACACAATCCTTCATGTAGGCCATCAGCTCAGTTGGTGAGACCACAACTTATGTCCAAATGTCTGCTCCTTGAATGCATCAGACAATGAGAAGAATGTGAATAGTTTTTATATAGTCTCCCTGACAAAGCAACAAAAACAAGAGGAAAATATAACTATGGGGGACTTCAACACAAAACTGGGAGTAAGTAGAATCGAAGTAGCAGGTCACCCGAGAGCCTTCTGTGATCCATTGTCTCAGAAACGAAAATGGTGGCAGACTCCTGGAACTGTGCAGTCAGCATGACCTTTAAAAAAAAATCAGATACATTCTTTAATCACAAAGAGTCCCAGATATACACTTGGTACACGTGAACTGCACAAGTCAAATTAATTTCATACTAGCAAGGAACAACAAGAAAAGGCCAGTCAAAGGTGTAAAAGCAATATTCAACCTGAGCTCACGTACTGACCATTCATTCATTCATTCATTCATTCATTCATTCATTTGCATGTCCCTTGCGGAACTTTGCCTCCCTAACAGCTCTCCTGTAGGCCTCTCGGTTGTAAGCAAGATGGCCTGCTGCTGATGCATCCCTTTGCAGATCATCAACGATGTCTTGCAGCCATCTTCGCCTTGGTCTTCCTCTCTTTCTTTTTCCCATTTTGTACCCTTCCAAGACGGTTTTCTCTAGATTATCATGACGTTTAATGTGGCCAAAATATTTAAGTTTTCTCTCTTTAATCCTCTTTACTAGCCAGCTTTCTTCAATATTAAGTTCTTGTAGTATGGATATATTTGTTCTTTTTTGTGTCTATGACATTTGAAGAACTCTTCTGTAGCATTTACATTCAAAGGCTTTTATGTGTTTCTCAGCTGACCACAAATCAGTAATAGTGGTTGACCACAAATCAGTAATAGTGGTTATCAGACCACACAAGAAAAGCCAAAAGAAGAAGACAAGTGAAATGATAAAACTAAGCAAGCAAAGGGAAGAGAATGTGAAAGAAAAATATGAGATGAAAATGAGAGAACTGTTCACAAGCATACACATAGTAATGAAATCGGTGGAAGAGGAATTCTCCCTGTCTGAAATCAGAATTCTACAAGCAACAAAGGAAACATGTGGAACTAGGAAAAAAGGAGGTACAGAAATGAAAATAACAAACTGGTAGAATGATGTAATGAAAGAGGCTGTAAGATAAAAGACAAATAAATGTAAAGAATGGATGAGAAGTAAACGCTGATTACAGAACTGCAAGAAGACGCTCTAATAAAAGAAGTAAACGCTGATTACAGAACTGCAAGAAGACACTCTAATAAAAGAAGTAAACGCTGATTACAGAACTGCAAGAAGACACTCTAATAAAAGAAGTAAACGCTGATTACAGAAATGCAAGAAGACACTCTAATAAAAGAAGTAAACGCTGATTACAGAACTGCAAGAAGACACTCTAATAAAAGAAGTAAACGCTGATTACAGAACTGCAAGGAGACACTTTAATAAAAGAAGTAAAGATAAAATCATAGCAGGAATACGACGAAGCATTAAGCAACAGTCACAAAGAGGCTGCACAAATCTTTTATAGAAAGATCTCTGCCATAAGAAAGAAAGCAGAGCACTTCGACCCTGACAAAGATTACGACCCATGCTAATGGTGATCCACTACGTGAACCAGAACTCGTGCTAAAGGGCCGGAGATAATACTTTGACACTCTACTCACTACACCATGTAATTCTTGTCAACACAGAGATAACAACACAATCGGCCTCATAGAACCTGAACTAGACATGTTACTAGTTGAAATCAGAGCAACCACTGATAGACCCCATTTAACAAAGCTCTAGGATGTGATGGAATATCAAACAAATTAATCAAATGTGCAAAAGAAGCTGGAATATCTTGGCGTCACAAACTCCGTAACTTGGTATGGGAGAAAGAAGCTGGAATATCTTGGTTTCACAAATTCCGTAACTTGGTATGGGAGAAAGAAGCTGGAGTATCTTGGTTTCACAAATTCCGTAACTTGGTATGGGAGAAAGAAGCTGGAGTATCTTGGTGTCACAAACTCCGTAACTTGGCATGGGAAAAGTAACTTGGTATGGGAGAAAGAAGCTGGGATATCTTGGTGTCACAAGCTCCGAAACTTGGTATGGGAGACGTAACTTGGTATGGGAGAAAGAAGCTGGAATATCTTGGTGTCACAAACTCCGTAACTTGGTATAGGAGAAAGAAGCTGGAGTATCTTGGTGTCACAAATTCCGTAACTTGGCATGGGAAAAGTAACTTGGTATGGGAGAAAGAAGCTGGAATATCTTGGTGTCACAAACTCCGAAACTTGGTATGGGAGACGTAACTTGGTATGGGAGAAAGAAGCTGGAATATCTTGGTGTCACAAACTCCGAAACTTGGTATAGGAGAAAGAAGCTGGAATATCTAGGTATCACAAACTCCGAAACTTGGCATGGGAGAAATAACTTGGTATGGGAGAAAGAAGCTGGAATAACTTGTTTTCACAAACTCTGTAACTTGGTATGGGAAAAAAAGAAGAAACAATACAGAACTGAAGTAACGCTGTATCTAGCCCAATTTGGAAGAAAAAAAACCAACAACAATAATGGGGACTGTAACCAGTATAAAGACATCCCACTGTTAAGCCATTTCAAGAAAACAACATTCTACAAGATCCTAGACAAAAGACTGCAGTCAATTACTGAACCACAGTTAAATGAAATTCAGATGAGATCTAGGAAAAAAAATAGAAGCTGTACAGATGCCATCTTCTCCCTAAGACATCTAACAGAAAAATCAGTCGAACACGATCAGATTCTGCACATAGCTTACGTAGATCAAGAAAAGAAAACATTTCATTGAGTAGACAGACATAAACTGTGCACACTCTTATAGCATTATGTAGTGAGTGCCCATCTGATCAACTTGTGCACAAACCTGCTCGAAAACAGTCAACGTACAGTCAGCAGGACACTCTGAACCACTCATCATGAAACCTGGAGTGGGGCAGGGCTGTGTACCATCTTCCTTACTATTCACAACATGCAAGGACAACATCTGCGAAGAAACTTCTTCTTCTTCGTTCGCTTCTACCACCAAGATCGCCCCGTGATCCTACTGAATTTACTCCTGTGGTCCTTGATTGGTCCCGTGGTCCTCCTGTGGTCTCCGAGAGGGCCACAAGAGATCCCAGAGAGGACCACATGAGGTTCAGAGTATCGCGGAGCTTGGGGCTGTATTCTCGGTGGGTCTCAAAAGCAGGATTGCGTGACACCGTGGTTTTCGTTCCACCAGTTTAATCTAGAGTTGGACTTTCTCACCGGAAAACCTCGACGTGTTTTGGATATCCATATATCCCTGCCGGGTGAGAGGTGGTTGCCCATCTAGTCCAGAGTTGGACTTTCTCATTGGAAAACCTTAGCGTGAATAGGATACGCATATTTCCCCGTCAAGTGAGAGGTGATTGCCTATCTAGACTGCACTGGTCCAGTGTCTCCGACTTCAGCGTTTTGTGGTTGTGGCCGCTACTCTTTTTAGTTGTGACCAGAACGGAGCTTTTGTCCAGGAGGACGAATCCTCGCCACTAGTAAGTTTCACCCCTGGGTTAAGCCGGTGTAGGCATATTATCCCAGTATGGGCGCTTTTAGGACGTGTTCGATCTCTAGAGCTGAGGTACCATGACATGAGTAGTCATCAAGTTTCATCCCTGGGTTAAGCCGGTTTAGGCATATTATACCAGTATGGGTGCACATAGGACGTGGCCGGCCTCCAGAGCAGAAGTGCCGTGATTTGAGCAGTCCTGACCTCGAGACTACTGATTACTTCACTTAATGCTTTCTTTCAGCTTTTCCACGGTGGTGCCGCGGAACCCAATTCGCACCTTTCTTCACTGGCTGGGAGGAGCCCCATTCTACGCACGGCAGCTGAAGAATCTCGCCAGCAGCTGGTTTTAAACCAGACTTTCCTTCTCTCAGATGAGCTAGCAAACAAGACTCTCATCCACCCGAAGCGTCTGGTTTTCAGGCGCCAGACATTCGCCTTCGCCTCTTCTCCTGTCACTTTCAGTAGTTCCACCACTAGAAGGCCAGGAGCTGAACTTAACTGTCAGAGGCTATTTGAGACGCACGACTTGGCGACATTTAATTGGAGTAGAGAGCGTATCCTCCACTCCACCTTCGGCTATAACAGTCCTTAGAACCTGCGAAGAAACTAACATGCATAGTAAAAATTCTACCTTAGAACTGTCTGTTAGCCATAGTCCAGAAATAATGACGTTAATCTCACAACACCTTTCAGAAATATACCCAACACATGGACCATAAATGAACTCATCTTTGCTGACGACCAAGCACTTACAGCTACGTCAGAGAAAGACCTACAGCAGAACACGACAGGAGCACGTAGAAGCCACAACACGAAGATCAGTGCTGGAAAAAAAGAAGAAAAAGATGTAAGTCATGACTATTGCCAGAGAAAAGATCCCAGCGAAGATCTTCCTGGACAATCAGATTTTGAAACATATGAAGCATCTGAGGAGTATCATGGTCCGAAGAATTGATGGCAACACTGAGGACAGATTTAGTAAAGCAAATCAGGTCATTGGACAGATGACACCTTCACTGAAAAACATTTACGGCACAGATGAAAGAAAAAGGTCACTGTACTCGTATAACACAGCCTTTCTCCCAACTCTATACTGTCAGTATCAAATTTCTCCTAACTCTATGCTGTCAGTATCAAATTTCTCCAAACTCTATGCTGTCAGTATCAAATTTCTGCCAACTCTATGCTGTCAGTATCAAATTTCTCCAAACTCTATGCTGTCAGTATCAAATTTCTGCCAACTCTATGCTGTCAGTATCAAATTTCTGCCAACTCTATGCTGTCAGTATCAAATTTCTGCCAACTCTATGCTGTCAGTATCAAATTTCTGCCAACTCTATGCTGTCAGTATCAAATTTCTGCCAACTCTATGCTGTCAGTATCAAATTTCTCACAACTCTATGCTGTCAGTATCAAATTTCTGCTAACTCTATGCTGTCAGTATCAAATTTCTCACAATTCTATGCTGTCAGTATCAAATTTCTCACAACTCTATGCTGTCAGTATCAAATTTCTCCTAACTCTATGCTGTCAGTATCAAATTTCTGCTAACTCTATGCTGTCAGTATCAAATTTCTGCCAACTCTATGCTGTCAGTATCAAATTTCTGCCAACTCTATGCTGTCAGTATCAAATTTCTCCCAACTCTATGCTGTCAGTATCAAATTTCTCACAACTCTATGCTGTCAGTATCAAATTTCTGCCAACTCTATGCTGTCAGTATCAAATTTCTGCCAACTCTATGCTGTCAGTATTAAATTTCTGCCAACTCTATGCTGTCAGTATCAAACAAGGACACTAGGACCTAAAAATAAAAGGAAAATCATGGTAACAGAAATGAGTTCTGGATAACAATAAACGTAAACAAGAAGACACCAAATAATAAAAGACACCATGAGGGCAAGGGTTGGAGTAACACCAGTATTACACTACATCCAGAAGCAACAAGAAGTGGTGTGGGCTACGTTACACGACTGCCGTTGGACAGCAGAATAAAACATTAGTGCTAGTAATTGTTTGTAACGAAGGGAGAGAACCCCCGTGCAAAAGATAAGAGGAAGGAAATTAAAGAAATATCCCGTTATATGAAGTAAACCGCCCAGCAAAATAAAGACGCCTATTTCCCCCGAACACTAAAAGGTATACGAGGAAAGAGACAAATCCCTATGTATTTAAAAAAATACAGCCCACTTTTCTCACCCTCTGTATATTTCTTTCTTTTTAGTCTGTAATCTTCCTTTCATCTACTTTCAAGTTCTCTTTCTTGCCCCTGTTTTCTGTTATTGCGAGCCTGAAATTGTCTTATTCAGATAGTGCCTTCTTAGAAACGCCACCAAATGCTGTGTCCTATAGCTACTGGTTCCAAGTTCTTGCCAGATGAAATAGAAAAGAATGGTTACAGAAGCCTAGTTTACGTTAGTGTTTGGTAAGAGTTATAGATTATTCTCTCTCTCTTTCTCTCTTCCCCTCCTCTCCTCTTCCTCTCTCTCTCTTCCCCTCTTCTCCTCTTCCTCTCTCTCTTCCCCTCCTCTCCTCTTCCTCTCTCTCACTTCCCCTCTTCCTCTCTCTCTTCCCTTCCTCTCTCTCTTCCCCTCCTCTCCTCTTCCTCTCTCTCACTTCCTCTCTTCCTCTCTCTCTTCCCTTCTTCTCCTCTTCCTCTCTCTCTATTCCCCTCCTCTCCTCTTCCTTTCTCTTCCCCTCCTCCCCTCTTCCTCTCTCTTCCCCTCCTCTCCTCTTCCTCACTCTCTCTCTTCCCCTCCTCTCCTCTTCCTCTCTCTCTTTCCCTCTTCTTCTCTCTCTCTTCCCCTCTTCTCCTCTTCCTCTCTCTCTTCTCTATCTCTTCCCCTCTTCTCCTCTTCCTCTCTCTTTCCCCTCCT
Organism: Achatina immaculata; assembly: GCA_009760885.1. Taxonomy (NCBI): domain Eukaryota; kingdom Metazoa; phylum Mollusca; class Gastropoda; order Stylommatophora; family Achatinidae; genus Lissachatina; species Lissachatina immaculata. The sequence goes on along the minus strand of CM019716.1, from coordinate 2,157,150 downwards.
CTCCTCTCTTCCTCTCTCTCTTCTCTTCTCTTCCTCTCTTCCTCTCCTCTCCTCTTCTCTCTTTCTATCTATCTCACACAACCTTTAGGTGCCCAAGGCTCACGGGGTTTTTCACACACGCCTGTGTCTCGCCCTCTTCTTGTTCTTGCCCAGGTGAGCCCTCTATTGCTCAACATCCTTTCTGTTGTTCTTCTCCATGTCTCCTTTGGTCTACCCTTACTCCTGTTCCCCTGTGGTACCCCAGTGCTATTTTTAGTAATGAGTCATCAGTCATCCAGAGCACATGCTCCAACCATCGCCAACGTCTTTCTTCAATAATTAAAGTCAATGGCTTCATCTGCATGTCTGCCAGCAAGGTAGAACTGCGGTTGTTCAGTTCTAGAAATACCAGCTTTTTTTTTGCATTATATATGAAGACACCATGGCCTTAGCTCGTTTACGCAAATTAATATTGAAATATGTACACCCCATTGTATAACAACCCTAGATGGTGTCTGCTGTATATCCTTCCTTTTATGCTGGAACCCACGTTCATGGAAATAGTCTATTATAAACTTAACTTATACACGAGCTTCATTCTATTGTTTCGTTTACTGTACTTTCTTCCACGTTCCAACTTTTCACTAGATGTATTAGTATCAGCGCGCGGTATTTTGTGCTCTAACTTCATACTTTAAGGATCTCTGACAGTTAGTTCCAACTTTTGCCTGCATTTATGTGTTGTTGTATCATTTCTGTTGTCATTAAGGCATTTTGTTGGTTTATACAACTGTTGTGGTCCTTTATTTCTATATTCTTTTGTTGTTATTTACTCCTGCACTGAACCAAACACATGTCTGCCTCTAAAGGGCGAAGCAAGTAGTTCAGTCAGTAGTGAACTAATTCTCATACCAAGGCGATGGATCAGAGGCCCATATATCGTTGCATTTTTCTTATCTCAGTTCTAAAACTAGGTCTCTGATACATGTTTTAGAATAAGCTGTATCTGAAAACGAAGTATATGTCTGCAAGGCGAGTGGCACCTGAGGACACTGTACATACAGCTGGTAGTAAAGTGACCAAGTTCATAAGAAAAAAAAATCATTTCTATGCATTTTGGTCCATATCCTGAATCTGTAGTAGGTAAACACTGAAACAGTACAGATCTGATTATATCATTAGTAATCCATTACTGAAAAACATTCGAGATGTAAAAATATATCACCGAGTTTCGATATCTCTTGCTTTAAAATTTTTTTTATTATTGACCATCCTTCCAATATTAATTGGCATAGATAATTTTGTTAATTATTTATGTTATTAATTTCAATTTTGCTTGTTTGTTGAGCCTCCATACTTGTTTTGAGCATTGGTCAATACTTATATACTGCAGACTTCAAGAAAATTATGCTTGTGTGGTCGAGTCTCCGATCATCATCATCATCAGGTGCCGTGCCGACACTGTTATACTTATCCTTCATGCAGGCCATTAGCTCAGTTTGTGATTTCCTCTCACATTATCTTGTCAAACTGTCCAGTATCATCTCTCTCGGTCTTCCCCTGGCTCTTCTTCCATCTATTTTTCCTGTTGTTACAATATTTTCAGTGCCCCCTCTTCTCATTGCATGTCCTATGAAAGTACACTGTCTCTCTCTTATTTATTTATTTATTATTTTTTTTTTGGACAATATTTTTTTATCTCTCCAGTTCTTCTCATACCTTCTCTATTAGTTATTTTTTGCTGTCTTGGGAATTCATAACATACTTCTAATAAACCACATTTCTATTGCTTCCAATGATTTTTGTACAGCCCTGCCTATTGTCCATGATTCACTTTCATATTACAAGATAGGTTCAATATAGCAATTTAGGACTCGTTTTCTAATATTCATTGATAAGGATGTGTTGGATAATATGCTTCTCATTTTCTGAAATGCAGTCTTTGCTTGGCCTATTCTGATCCTAATTTCTATTCTGCATTTCCCATCAGTAGTTATTAATGCATGCGAACTCTGGAAAACAACTGAAGAAACAGACAAGAAATTAGACTCTTTTGAAAACAAATGCCTAAGGAAAATACTCGTCATCAAGTGGAATGAATTCAAGAACAACGCAGAGATAAGACAGATAACTGAACAACAACCAGTCTCACGGGTGATCAGGAAAAGGAGATGGACATATGTTGGCCACGTGATGAGAAGAAACAGTCAGAGAATCCCAAAACAAGCTATCAAAGTGGAACACAACAGGCCAAAGAAAAAAGAGGCAGACCGTGTGAAACTCTAAAGAGGACATTGTTAAGAGAGGCCAAATTAACAGGCATAAAATCCCTTGATGAGGATGAAAGACTCGCCGAAGATAGGAAAAATTGGCAAACTACTTTGCGAGCCCTATGTGACGCTTAACGGCACAGGAAGGATATAAGATAAAGTTATTACCGCTACAAAGTATTTGAATTTCTGCACCTGATTTAGAATAGTTCCATTTAATTTTATACTGCATTTTGGTGGATTCTATTTCTTAAATATAACCATAGTCTCTGTCTTTTTTATGTTCAAAGTAAGGCCTTTCTGTTCACTTTCTTTAACGACTTTATCCAAGAGATTTTGCAGGTCTTGTTGGTTCTCAGCTATCAGTACTGTGTCGTCAGCATACCGAAAGCTGTTATTATTGTATCCTCGACTTTTATACCTGGTTCCGAAATGATCGTTCCTAGAATATTCTCGCTGTGCAGAGAAAAGAGGGCTCGAGATAGTACACATGCGTGTCGCACCCCTTGTTTTATTGGTTGATATTTTCCAGTTTTATTTTCAACTCGAATTGCTGCTTTATGCTGCCAGTATGTATGTTTTACAATCCTCAGGTCTTTGCCATCTATGTTTCTGTCTTCAAGCATTTTAATAATCTCATCATGTTTCACCTTGTCGAATGTCTTGGGGTAATCAATGAAGCATAAGTAGAGATCTTTCTGTACTTCTAAAGCTCTTTCTGTTAGTGTTCGCAAGACGTAAATGACATTGTGTGTTCCCTTTCGTTCAACAAAAATCGAACTGTTCATCTGCTATTTCCACTTTTATCTTTTTTCCCTCGTTCTTCTCATATTAATTGTCAGAAGTAGCTTCGTTATGTGACATGACGGGCTGATAGTCCTGTGGTCCTCACATTCATTTGCACCTGGTGTATGCTTGTAACTCGTGTTGGGTCTCACCGTAGCAGCAGACGGGGAGACAACGAGGCTTGCTTACAGTAAAACAACAGCGAACAGTGTTGCATGGCTAGCATGTTCTCTCTCTCTCTCTCTCTCTCTGTGCCATCAGTGCCCAATCAGTGACGCAGCAACCACGATCCCAGACCTCTACCCTAAACTTGGTAGCCTCCTCCTCTCCCTCCAGGCCAACCCTGTTCAGCCTTACTGGTAATCCGCCACACGGGGCTATTTGTAGGAAAAGATTTTAATTTTTGGGTCTCGAAAAATAGAAAGCACTTTAGACGTGGGAGAAAGTAAGGGACGTCATCTGACTTCTCTCTAAGATGGTCTCTAGAGTTCTTAAACTTGGTTCAATCCACGGACTTTTGGTACAATGAGCAATCTCTTAGCTGTGAGAGGATAGCGCACCTTCCACTCGGACATCTCGAGTGTCCTGTATTTAACTGTACTTACGAATCTTATCTTTCATCGTCTTTTGGATAACAAGTCTAAAATTTTTTGTCCCGTATACTTTAAGAAGTTATATATGTAAAGTAGCAACAGTGAATTTTAATAACAATTTTTCTTTGGAACACGAATTTTCAATAACTGAATTTTTAAAAAAAACAACTGGTGTATTTTCTCAAAACAAATTCCTTGAGTATCATTTCTATTTGAAGTCAGATATCTCTTCCTTGCTCATATTTATATTCGAGATCGCTTGCAAAATCACAGCACTAATGTCGAGGAAAAGGATAAAAACTGCAATATAAAAAGCCATTTGGATAAGAGCTAGTCGATATCGTATGTCTGTTAAGAAAATTGAAGGTTTGCGGTCCCAGCTGAGAGTTGGAGATTTTTTTCCCGCCTTTTGTTTCCTTACAGGGGCAGTAACAGAAATCTCAGCCGCCAGAGGGCGGAAGTGGCTAATTTCAGAGTTAGACGGACCGGTAATGGCGACATAACTAGCGGCCATCCATCCTATACGAGGGCATAAAGCGGCAGTATTTCAAGCAGTATACGGCCATCAAGGAGCGGGGGAGGGGAAGGGGGTCATCCTACAAGTCCAGAATTGATGGCTGGTTTGCGGGTTCAATGAAATAGAGACATTCTGAATCGCTCTCAAGTGGCCACCACCGCTCTCTCGATTTCCCTCCGCCTGTTTATCCACATCGACTTGCTGATTCTCCTGCTGCGAGCCTGCTTGTCTGTTGGAAGTCTCCGAGCAAGGAATGATAGGCGCTGCCATGCAGACTAATACTGACTCGACCGGCACTCGATGTTTGTTTCGATCCCGTAAATAAACCCCGAATGGCCGCCCCTAATAGGATGGAAAGTTTGTCTTGTCAAATCGTGCGTGCAATGTAATAACGATTGAGTTTGTTGTTGGGTCGATGAACTATTTCGCCCCCCCAAAAATATGACGCCCCATCGATCCGAGCGCTTGCATTTCTGTGTCATATATCACTCGCACACACGGCAGAGTCGGATCTTGATAAGTTTTTAATAAGCTCTTGCATCTGCTCCATCTGCGCAGTAATCTGAAAGTTTACAGCGAATTAGACACTTGACACTTGTTGTTCGGTCAGCTAGAAGAGTAGATACTCGAACACTGTAGTATTCTATGAGCCAGGGGTTCTCAAAGAGCGGAGAATGCCCCTTGCGGCCCCCTCCCCCTGAATTTAAAGTGTTTTTTTTTTTGGGGGGGGGAGTAATTCCGACCACAAAATGACAAACACAAACTGTGGGAATATTGATATTTCTACATTTTAGATCAATATTTTAACACTTTGAGGCTGTCAGTCTGTGATTCCACCCTCCCCTTTTCCCCGGTAAAAATCCTAAAATTCCACTTGGGGAAGGAAGGGGGGGGGGCGGTATTCCCCACTGGTTGAGAACCCCTGCTATGAACAACACGCGAGCTAGAAGCATAGTTACTGCAATTATATTGTTCTATATTATAACACATGAAACTTGAATCATATATACTCTAGCAGTGTGGTGCTATATAAATGCAGTACTATATAAACTAGCGTTCCAACTGGAAGTGTAGACACGGTACTCAGAGCTGGCTAAATTTATAAACTAACAAACCAGGTTGAAACAATGAATGCACAATTTTGTGCCCTATAAACAAAACGCATCAAATGGAAGCTTAGACGTTATACTTGTAGCGCTTCACAAACTAACACACCAGCGCACAGCACAGATACTCAGTGTAGCGATCTTTAAAAAAAATGTAACTGGAAGCACATATACTAAGTGTAACTATCTTTAAACTAGAACGTAAACTGGAAGTACAGATAGATACTCAGTGTAACTTTCTTTAAACTAGAACATAAACTGGAAGCACCGATAGATATTCAGTGTAGCGATCTTTAAACTAGAACATAAATGAAAGCATAGATACTCAGTGTAGCGATCTTTAAACTAGAACATAAATGAAAGCATAGATACTCAGTGTAGCTATCTTTAAACTAGAACATAAATGAAAGCATAGATACTCAGTGTAGCGATCTTTAAACTAGAATATAAATGAAAGCATAGATACTCAGTGTAGCGATCTTTAAACTAGAACATAAATGAAAGTATAGATACTCTTTAGTGTTCTATTATAGTACCAACACAGCATTTACCAAAAGTTAAATTTTAGAAGTTACAGGACCTAATCTTACTAGTCTTGAAAGAGACGCATAATGAACGGCTTGTTTCATACATACAAGAAGTGTTAGTCTATGTATCCATGACAACATAGGACGATAAAAAATCTTTCCTGATTCTGTGAGGGAGAATAAAAGGAGACATATTCGGGGATTCCCGCTAACTGGAAGTTCTTAGAATTTTTTTCTTTCAAACAATAGGGGATTTCCACCTTTCATTTAGTATAAGTAAGTCAATGTGTGCACTATCATATTATTGACGGCACCAGTATAATATTGACAAGTTGTGAACTATTATTCTTGATGACTGATAGTCGAAGTGTTCTTTGGTTCTCTGATCATAACACATCGATATTTCACAAATATTACGCTTCACTAAATCAGAGGAAGTCCGATGAAATGTTCTCTACAGAATTCATTTAAGTCTGACAAATAAGATATTCGGCTTAGAATTCACAACATCACTTGCACTAAGATGCAGTATGACATAATCTTCGTTAGTTTCGTCGTTGAAGCACATCAATATCAAACTATCATATTCTACATGCAGCAATTCTCAATGTTCCCCTATTTCACAACATTCGACACATTTGATAAGAGGACAGTTCTAAACTCTGTACTATATTCGATCTGCAACACGTGGCCAATCAGTTACTCGACTAAATCACTGTACTCGAAGTTTCAAAGTATCAATTCTTCGCAATCACTTGTAACACTTGAAACACATCTTCAATCTGTCCTAGAACTACTTCTGCAAGACTGCTTTTCCTGAGTATCTATTGCTTTAGGTGTCCATCTGTCGTTACATACGTCTTTTTTCTCTCTCGTGTCTTCTCTGGAATGTGTTCTCCTTCTGCTGTTCTTCTCTGATTATCTGTCCTTCTCTTGTCTGGACCGGTCTCAGTTCACTGACCGTCCTTGTTCCTCTGTCTTCGGGCTCCGTCCTCTGTCTCTTCTTCTTCCTCGTTCCCCTTCTCGTCTCTCCTCTCTTTTTTATCGTCTAGTGCAGCTTGATGGATTAACCAATAAGTATTTTTGGCTCCACCCTTTAGATGTCCACTGGTTCCCATGAGCGTTCTTATTGTTCGTTTTTCAAACTGCCCCGTGACTTGTATGTCGTAAGTCAATTGTCCAATAGGCCAAGCCTCTAAATATTTAATTGGTCAGCTGGCCGAGTTGCTCACTCCTTTATTTAAAAACCGTATGCAATCGCGTCACAGCGTATGTCAGTTTCGTCTATACAATTGTTATTTAACTAAGTCATTATCTTGCTATTTCATATCGGAGGTTTTATTGTGTCCTCGCTTTTCATTGTGTCTGCCCTCTCTATTCGTCTTTTCTATTGTTTACACGTGTCAACGTCCAGTCACCGTGTTTTTATCACTGGACCATCCTACTTTCTGGCGTCCTTCCTTTGTGTTACCTATATGTCAGCGTCATTGAGTGTCGTCTTTTTCTATTCACTGTCTCCACTGTTTACTTTTGTCCGCGTCTTGTTTTAGTGTCATGGAAGTTCTATACCTTTCTCTTCCTTTCCTCTCCATTTTTATCTGTCGCTATTCGATGTTACTATTTTCTTTACAGTATATTTTCATAATCATATTCATTAATAATAATAATAACAACAATATCCGTTACTTACAAGACCATGCTACATTAGCACCCGCTGGAATATAACCACAGCTTTTCTATAAATATTTGTGCAGACCTCTGAATTTTTCATACTGACACAAGAGTGGTTATGTCAGTGTCTTAGCAGTTAACTAGTCAGATTCTAGTCAGTATTTCAAGCCCACCATTCAGCTGGCGTCTTTCTTTTAGGATCTCAAAGTCTGACCTAGCGTAATGTAATATTCCAGTCACGTGATTAATTGATAATACAACATTCCAGCCATGTGACTAACTAATAATACAACATTCCAGCCACGTGATTGACTGATAATACAACATTCAAGCCACGTGATTAACTGATAATACATAGTTTAAGCTACGTGACTGAAACAAGAAGAAACAAAAGATACAAGAAGTTTATTTCTTTTTTCGATTACTTTTAGTGATTTTATATATACACACATACATATTAAATCTCACCCTTTCCCAACTGCATGTAGTAGTTAAGAGATACTAATATATTTAAACGATGTTAAGCCCTATTATTTACATTTATATAAATTCAGGCCATGAATGACAATACTGAAAGTGAACGAACATTTTTCTTCGTATTAGCCTGAATACTGGCTGCTATAGACTACAGGTATAAAGCCTCTAGTCTTTTAATGGCTCACATTCATCAGGTGAGATTCCTCGCTCGCAGCCTCGTTGTATTTGTTCCCCAACACAAATCATAGGTACTGGTTTTTTTCCCCTGGATTGTTGTCGAACTCTAGGCTCACAGTTTTTTTTTCGCTTCTAAGGCAGTTTCCTTGTCGCTGCGCTACCAGTCGGCCTCTTTCATTTTTAAATCAGCGTAAAATAGTTACGATATGTTTTTTTTTTCTTTTGTATTTTCTTAAATGCAGGCTGAGGCTTGTTCTGGAAAGACCAGATAGGATTTCTGCAAACAAATGGACTAAAACATTTCAAGAGAGGGACTCTGTCATGAAAATGTTAACAGACAAGAGACAGAGAAAAAAGACGTCCCCCCCCCCTTTAGTTGTACACCGAAGACCACTTATGGGAACTCACGCTGCTGGACCACCCAAAAAGAGACTCACCACAGTCGTCAGCGAAAATTGAACTTTGTAAGTTTTTGTGTGATTTTTAAAATCACTTAAGCTGGCTTTTTTATTTTTTTGTGTGTGCGGTTTTAGAAATCATTTAAGCTCGTACATTTTGGGAGGTAGTTTTATTGAAAGCAAGCCATTAGCAACACAAATAAATCAAAAGCAGTTCACATTCCAGGAGAGAAAAGATAAACCGACTACCTGAACCATTCCTGCATATTTGGAAAAAGAATAGAGAAAGCAGGAAGCCAAGGGGAGCGAAGCTAGAGTGATAAGGAATAGAAACCGTTGCAAGTAATGGACATCACCCTTTTCAACATTTTACTTATCATGAGGGCTTTGAAAGTAATTAGAATAAAATAGCTACAGCAATATCAGTTTGTTTTGCCGTCTGTAGTTCATAAATTTAAGCTGCTGCAAGTGTTATGCTATAGGCATCACACTATACGGTGGTAAAACACTGCGGCAATGATTTTTATTTGCAAAAAATGTTCATGTGTCATGGGTGGTGTTTAATAGATTAAGAGTTAAATAAAGCGAGTTCTTTTCTCTAAGCTCGTCAGGTTTATGAACTCTTGAATCCATGTCAGAGAGATGTCAGATGACGTCCCTTACTTACGAAGCTTTATGTGGTGTGTTTGAAAAGATAATAAACCAAAGAATAACAACAAGAGTATAAACAACGATCAGTCATTTCATTCATTCATTCATTCATTCATTTGCATGTCCCTTGCGGAACTTTGCCTCCCTAACAACACTCATGTAGGCCTCTCGGTTGTCAGCAAGATGGCCTGCTGCTGAGCATCCATTTGCAGATCATCAACGATGTCTTGCAGTCATCTTCGTTTTGGTCTTCCTCTTTTTCTTTTTCCCATTATGTATCTTTCCAATACGGTCTTCTCTAACTTATCATGACTTTTAATGTGTCCAAAATATTTAAGTTTTCTCTCTTTAATCCTCTTTACTAGCCAGTCTTCTTCAATATTAAGTTCTTGTAGTATGGATATATTTGTTCTTTTTTGCGTCCACGGTCAATATTTCAGTCAATATATCAGTCAATAGTGTTTCGTATGTGAACCATAAATACCTTATGTAGTAATATGTCTGATTGTCTGATCTGCGATAACATTTGAACCTCTTTGTTTTTCTATAGCTAGGCAGACACAGAACATTATGCTGAATAATAAAACCGGAAAAAGTTTACAGATACTTACCTACCTACTTACCTATCTACCTACCTACCTACCTACCTACCTACCTACCTACCTACCTACCTACCTACCTACCTACCTACCTACCTACCTACCTACCTGCCATCCCTGTCTATCTGACTGTCTGTCTTCTTAATCGTCTCACTTCATAACCTTTACCTATCTGTCCATTAACCACATCTATCTTCCTCCTATAAACTAAATCTACTCATCTCTCCCTCAGCCAAATCCTGTCTTGAAATATCTACTCGTACATCTTCTACGTGTACATCTCCCTTGACAACATCTACTTACTTCCCCCTATTCATATCTACTTATTTATCGCTCTCTTAACCAGATCTAGCTACATCATCCTCAATAAACTCTGCCGAACACTCACAAGCAAGAAGGCTGCGAAATCGAAAAACCAGAAAAACCGACAAATGTTAGTGAAAAAAAAAACAGGAAAAAAGTATGACATTTTATCCATGTGGATAAGTATCCACGTGTCATTATTCATAACTGAATATCCACAAAAATCAATACTAATATAATATATCATGTTGAAATATACTGATAAAAAAATTCCTTAAAATATAATGTCTATCACATAACGCTTCGTAGTCAGGACACACACGCACATGAGGTTATAGAGATATTAACACAGATAGCCACAGTGAGCGTGAAATTATCTTAAATTTTAACCACGGTTTAAACACTGCGTTGTTAAACGAAAAGCAATTAGGCGTGACGAGGGTTAATGGAACATGGTAAGCTTGCGTTGCAGGACACACAACAAGAGTTAATCGTAAGCAGAATCTAATTTTCTCTTATAGGTACCAACTCTTTAGACCTCTGTACCGGCTGCTTTCAGATGATTCCGTTTACACAAGTATACAAAAACCACGGCTGCAGATATGCCACGCCTTCCACAACTTGTGAAGTTGGTTTTGTCTTCCGTTTTGTCACGCATTTCATTGTGTCGTGTCGGCAGAAGAGATTGTATCTCCGGTGAAGAGAGCGCGTCAGATAAAAGTGATTGTTGTAACGACTTCCTAAAACCTTTTCTGCAGGTACTTATCTCCAAAGTCCAAACCAGCATCTCCTATATCTTTCTTTGCCTCTAGGAATACTGTATCTACAGTCTAATACCATGGGGAAACTAGGAAGAACCAAATACTTTACCCATATTGCACAAACCCATTTTCAGTCAGTTCTAGAGAAACGAAAGGGACAATTCAACTAACATTCTAACAGAGTTGCAGTAGAAGCCAGGAGCTGTGTAGATTAATGAACCTCACCAACATCTTCCTAAGGGCCCTCCTTCCTCGAATACTGTATGTGCACGAATATAGTCTAAAACAAGCGGGTAGAATATTACACACATAAAAAATTAGAGGAAATAGGAAGAAGTTTTTGTCCTGAAATATGGTGATCACGCAACCGAGGAATGTTATTTGGGAGGGTTGAGTGACAATAAATTAGTAGAAGCGAGGCTACGTCCTATTTGCTTGGAGAGAGAATGTACAAGAAAACATGGTTTGGATGACTATTGCAAGCACATTTTTATCAGATAAATCACGTGATTTCAAATATTAGATCAGTTTTACCCATAGTCCATGTCCATGCTAATTTGTACGCTAGGCATGACTAACTTCGAGGAAAGCAAATCTTTATTAAACTGTGCTCATGAAAGGTCGGCTACGGATTCTTCTAAAGTCTGCAACCTGATAGATTTAAACAGTGTTCATAAATGCACGGTGAATTGAATGGTTCAGTGAGTGTGGTGTTTACCGTCTCAGTAATATCCTGGGCCCTTCGTCTCTGCCTTCGCCTTTCTCTCTCCCTGGAATTATACCCATTTCGATCTCTTGGCGGGTTACACCCATGGTTGTCTGTTATTGACATCATCTTTCAGAAATGATATGCTGGAAAGATACTGCTAAACAGGAATAGAAAATGACGGATAGAAGAAGAAGAAGAAGAAGAGTGAAGGGTAGAGAATGAAATAAACTAAGACTTTTACTCTCTCCAGTAAAAAACACCGTTACTGGTTTGGGAGGTTGTGGAGGAAGACCTGACTAAAGAGGACGTGCTTATGCCAGAAGCTGTGTTGCTACTGTAAACATTTTCCAAACTTCATCACATCAAAGTGATATCTTCAGGTTTTAGAATAACCTATAACTCAAACGATAACTAAGAAAACAAGAGAATATATATCAGAGACCACAGCACCAAAGACCAGTTTCTGGATACCCTTGTTCTTGAACTGAGGTCATTCAGTTAAATCTCCTGTCAGATTCAGTGTTGTTATATATCCATTTAATATTAGTTGAAGCTCTTTGCATCGGACGATCCGGCAAAGATCTTTAAGCAAACAATGGATGGGTTACAGTGATTTTCTTGAACTCCCGTAGCGGATCCAATAAGTGGACGTCTCAGGAGGCTCCATACCTTTAGCAAGGATGTTACAAAATAGTTTATTTCTAGGAACAGTGGTGAGAAGTAGATAGGGTCTTGGTGAGATAGATATGGTTATCTGGCGAGATATGGTTTGAGATAAGGTTACCTGGTGAGATATAATCTGATGAGATATGGTTATGTGAAAGATATAGTTATCTGGTGAGATGCGGTTTTATATATAGTTATCTGGTGAGATATGGTTATATTGAGAGATGTAGTTATCTGGTGAGATGTGGTTTTATATATAGTTATCTGGTGAGATATGGTTATGTGAGAGATGTAGTTATCTGGTGAGATATGGCTATCTAGTGAGATATGGTTATCTAGTGAGATGTGGTTTTATATATAGTTATCTGGTTAGATATGGTTATGTGAGAGATGTAGTTATCTGGTGAGATATGGCTATCTAGTGAGATACAGTTTTATGTATGGTTATTTGATGAGTTATGATTATCTGGTAAGATTATGATTTTCTGATGAGATATCTATCCACAGATGACTACTTTATATCTACCCACAGACGACTACTTTATATCTACCTACAGACGACTACTTTATATCAACCCACAGACGATTACTTCATATCTACTCACAGACGATTACTTCATATCTACTCACAGACGGTTACTTCATATCTACCCACAGACGATTACTTTATATCTACCGACAGACGATTACTTCATATTTATTCACAGACGATTACTTCATATCTACTCACAGACGATTACTTCATATCTACCCACAGACGATTACTTCATTTCTACCCACAGACGACTACTTCATATTTACCAACAGACGTTTACTTCATATCTACCAACAGACGATTACTTCATATCTACCGACAGACGATTACTTCATATCTACCGACAGACGATTACTTCATATCTACTCACAGACGATTACTTCATATCTACCGACAGACGATTACTTCATATCTACCCACAGACGATTACTTCATATCTACCCACAGATGATTACTTCATATCTACTCACAGACGATTACTTCATATCTACCGACAGACGATTACTTCATATCTATCCACAGACGACTACTTCATATCTACCGACAGACGACTACTTCATATCTACCCACGGACGACTACTGACATCAAGATATTCACACCACAGACAATGAAGACCCTGCTCCACCTCACCTTTGACGTTCCCGGTAGAAGGCTCAACTTGGCTAGCAAGTCAAGTTCGCCACACTCCCCGTGGCTGTGCAATCTGTCAAAGAATAATCACACCTCTTAGTGTTAACTAACTCTGCTGTAGTTCTGCGGTAATGGCCGCAACAGTCCATCGGACACGTTGCTTGTGTCTCAGTTCATTCACTGCACTGGCTGTGGAGAACATCCTGCTCACAGTTCGTAGAACAAAAGCAAAGACTACTGAAAGACGTCCCAGTTCGTAGAACAAAAGCACAAAAAAACATGTACTGAAAGACGTCCCAGTTCGTAGAGCAAAAGCAAAGACTACACTGAAAAATGCCTCAGTTCGTAGAACAAAAGCAAAGGCTGTACTGAAAGACGTCCCAGTTCGTAGAGCAAAAGCAAAAACTACACTGAAAAATGCCTCAGTTCGTAGAACAAAAGAAAAGACTGTATTGAAATACGTCACATCTAACAAAGACAGCTCAAATGTATTTTAGTCGACCAGAGCCATCATTCTATCACAGCTGTGATCGACGTTGCCAAGTTCATTTAGAAAACATCGCTTCTCTGTTTCCAGCTTGGAATAATTAATATTGTTTCTCTGTTTTCAGCTTGGAATAACTAATATCCTTTCTCTGTTTTCAGCTTAGAATAACTAATATCGTTTCTCTGTTTTTAGCTTGGAATAAGTAATATCGTTTCTCTGTTTTCAACTTTAATAATTAATATCGTTTCTCTGTTTTCAGTTTTAATAATTAATATCGTTTCTCTGCTTTCAGCTTGGAATAATTAATATTGTTTCTATGTTTTCGGCTTGGAATAACTAATATCGGGTTTCTGTTTTCAGCTGAAATAAATAATATCGTTCCTCTGTTTTCAGCTGAAAATAACTAATATCGTTCCTCTGTTTTCAACTGAAAATAACTAATATCGTTTCTCTGTTTTCAGCTTGGAATAACTAATATAGTTTCTCTGTTTTCAGCTTAGAATAACTAATATCGTTTCTCTATTTTCAGCTTAGAATAACTAATATGCGTCGGGCCTAAACTTGCGAAGAGCTAACATACAACAGAGTAAGTCTTGACTTAGGCCGGTCAATAGGGAAATTGAGTAGCCCAATCAATTTCTCTGAACAAACATTTCAAGTTTATCTTCCAGCAGTAAATGATTGGTCCAACAGAGCGGGACATAATAGAATTGTTCGGACGCTTTGTACGGTACAAATATCGCCCACACAGGGAAACATTTCAACACAAAGCTTTTGTGTGTGAGACAAATTGTTGTAAGCGAACAGTGTTGATTCTCCGAGAGAACTATAACAATTTACTGCTGTTCTAGAAAAGCTAATCATGTTTTGAGTATGATACACTCATTTAATACCCGGATATCTTAAGCCCCCTCATATATAGCGTATACATATTTGTTGAGAAGATCATATTATATGAATTTGTGTATTAAATACATTATCCGTATTTGTGCTGAGGTAATTGATTTGGAAGGTAAACTGAAACTATAGCGTTTATTTTTCGGGAATAGTTGTAGTTTGTCGGGAAAGTCTACACCAGTGGTTCTTAATCTTTTCTGTACGTGGACCTTCTTTCCAGGATGAGAACTATGTGGACCCTTTTTCCAGAATGAGAACAGCTGTAGACCATCTTTCCAAGATGAGAACAGTGTGGGCCTTCCTTCCAGAATGAGAACAGCTGTGGACCGTCTTTCCAAGATGAGAACAACTGTGGACCGTCTTTCAAGGATGAGAACAGCGTGGGCCCTCTTTCCAAGATGAGAACAGCGTGGACCCTCTTTCCAGGATGAGAACAGTGTGTTCCTTCCAGGATAAGAACAGCTGTGGACTTTCCTTCCAGGATGAGAACAGTGTGTTCCTTCCAGGATGAGAACAGCTGTGGACCCTCTTTCCAGGAGGAGAACAGTGTGTTCCTTCCAGAATGAGAACAGCTGTGGACCCTCTTTCCAGGATGAGAACAGTGTGTTCCTTCCAGGATGAGAACAGCTGTGGACCGTCTTTCCAGGATGAGAACAGTGTGGGCACTCTTTCCAAGATGGGAACAGCTGTGGACCCCTCATTTAAAAAAGCAATAAACAGAACGAAGATTATGCTAAGATTTGTTTAATTTAGTTAATTCAATTGCTGGTTTGTGGATCTCCAAAACTCCTTCCGTGGACTCGGTGGGGGTACATGGGCTATAGGATAAGAACCACTGCTCTATACCTAATAAAAAGAAGTGAAACAACGGGATGTAACTTATACTGGAGAATATATTATATAAACCAGAGATTCTTTATCAGAGATATTGATATCACTTGAAGGTAAGCTAACCAGATTATGGTGGTATGGGAACCATACAACTTGAGGGTAAGTTAACCAAAATATGGGGGTATAATAACAATATCAGCTGAGGGTAAGATAACCAAATTAAGGTGGTATGGGAACCATAAAATTTGAGGGTAGGCTAAACAAAATATAGGGGTATGAGAACAATATCATTTGAGGGTAAGCTAACCAGATGAATGGGGGGGGGGGGTATTGAAACCATACCACTTGAGGGTAAAGCTAGCCAAAATATGGGGTTATGAGAAAAAAACTCCTTGAGGGTCAACCAGATGATATGGGCTTTGGGAACCACATCACTTGAGGGTAAGCTAACCAAAACACGGGGGCTATGGGAACAGTATGACTTCACGGTAAGCTAACCAGATGATGGATGGTATGGGAACCAAAATGATAGGGATGTGAGAACCAAAATAATGGGGACATGAGAACCAAATGATGGAAATATGTGAACCAGAATGATGGTGAAACTGGAAACAAATGATGGGGCTATGGGAACCAAAATGATAACGGTATAAGAATCAAAATGATGAGGACATGGGAACCAAAATGATAGGGACATGGGAACCATAGTGATGGAGGTATGGAACTTAATGTTTGAATAATAGCTGAAATAATTTGTTGATAGATTAGAATGGTCCTTCGCCTGTTCTTTTACAAGCTTATCTTAAGCAGAGTAAAACCAAGGCCACGACATTAAAAAAAACTTGCTGCTACCTAATCTTATTTTATATCTTATATCCTTCCCGTGCCGTTAGACGTCACATAGGGCTGGCAAGGTAATTCGCCAATGTTTCCTGTCTTCGGCGAGCCTTTCAACCGCGTCAATGGATTTTATGCCTGTTAATTTGGCCTCTCTTAACAATGTCCTCTTTAGAGTTTCACACGGACTGCCTCTTTTTCTTTGGCCTATTGTGTTCCACTTGATAGCTTGTTTTGGGATTCTCTGACTGTTTCTTCTTATCAAGTGACCAACATATGTCCATCTCCTTTTCCTGATCACCCATGAGACTGGTTGTTGTTCAGTCATCTGTCTTATCTCTGCATTGTTCTTGAATTCGTTCCACTTGATGCCGAATATTTTCCTTGGGCATTTGTTTTCAAAAAGGTCTAATTTCTTTTCTATTTCTTTAGTTGTTTTCCAGCTTTCACATGCATAAATGAGGGTGGATATTACATTTGAATTGAATAATCTTAACTTGGTTTTTGTTGTTATAACTTTTGAATGCCATATATTTTCAAGATTCTTGAAGATCGATGCTGCTTTTTGCAATTCTAATTCTAACTTCCTTTCTAGTGTCACCATCCTGGTCTATGTAGCTGCCAAGGTATGCAAATTGATTGACTTCTTCAATATCTGTCCCTTCTATGTGTATTTTCCCATTTTGATGAATGGAAAGTTTAATTATTTTTGCTTTGTCCTTGTTAATTTTAAGTTCTATTTTTATATCCAGTGAAGACAGGATACCTATTTTTCCTTGCATGGAAATCACATTGTTACTCATAAGAGTTATGTCATCAGCAAAATCAAGATCTTCTAGTTGGGTCCCATGTACCCAGTCAATACCTGTGTTACCTGTTCAGCATTTTGTCGTTATGAAGTCTATTGTAATTCCAAAAAGCAAAGGAGACAGTATACATCATTGTTTCACGCCTGTTTCAATCTGGAACCATTCACTTCATCCATTCTTCTGTTTTGACTGCACAAACGTATCCATTGTAGAAGTCCTTAATGATGTTGACAGTTTTAGATGGTATTCCATATAGTCTTAAAATTCTCCACAATGAATCTCTGTGTATGCTATCAAATGCCTTTGAAGTGCACCTATGACGAGCACCTAATAAGTAATAATAACTGATTTCTACATCCTAGTACACAGACTATGAGGACATACTTAAATCACTGGCAATCTGTAATCGTAACATTGCCAATAACCTTTGATATAAACGCAATGTGTATAACTTTTTTTGGATAAATTACTGTGTCTTCTTCTGTTTCTATGTGTCTCACTTGTCTGATGAAGTATGAAAATTAACTTATATATATATATATATGTGTGTGTGTGTGTGTGTAAACAAAGAAAGGTTACAGAAATGAGTTTGAAGAGAATGACTGAGAGTTGAATATAATGCATTAAACAGTTGTAAAGCAAAGAGAAGATAACTTACTACGCACCCTATCAAGAATCATTACTTAGAAAGAAGAGAAGTTTACTGAAGCAAATGTTTCATGCAACCGCTCATACCATGACACCAGAAACAAAAACGAGGCTGTGTAAACACTGACATCTTGTCAACAGAAATCAAGCTCTTGTTGTGAACACGCATATCTGATAATACATACAAGGTTTACCTGTGTTTTACCTGCGCCTGACACGGACTGGCAAAATAATGCGCACCAATCTGAAACGGATTTCCGGAACCATAGAAATATCCTTCACTTTAAGCCAGATCATGTGATTACATTTGAAGTAGCATCACAAAATGAGTGACCACTTCTAAGCAGAGTACACTCAGATGGACTACACTTGAACAATTTTTTTTTTTTATAAATAGGAAACAACGAGGCTTTCGTACGGTAAAGTAAGAGAAAACAGTTTTGTAGGATTAGACCTCGAAAAAATCACGAAATACTTTAGTGAGACGTAAGAGAAAAAAAAATCACAAGAGAATTACCTGGGATTGGAACCACGGATTCCGGTAGGACGAGTAGCTGTCTAGCTACGAGAGAACAGCACACTAACGAACTGCGCTAACTCGCACCTCCAAAAAAAGAATGTTTAAAAGCGAAGTCATTGGTAACTGTTCAGTCTACACGAGGATCGTGACATCCGAGTTCCGTGGTTCGAATCTCATGTAATTCTCTTGTGATTTTTCTTTCTCTCACTAAAGTGCTTTGTCTACGATTTTTTTCGAGGTCTAATCCTACAAAACTGTGTTCTCTTATTTTACTGGACAACACTTGAATACGTGTACAAGATCTAGGGGAGGCTCGATCACGGAACTAATTACCGTGGTTCAGACAGGCAGAAAGTTTGAGCAATTACATGAGAAGAAATCAATAGAACAACATGTACGAAAAATATTCTTCCCCATATCCAGTGGGATATAACAAAATTCCACATTGATCTAATCGGCTTATATTTAACGTCTAATTTTGATTTCCTCTTGTAACCAGCTATAGTTCAATGTAACCCACTCTGCACTGAAGTACAGAAAACATTCTCGTTGCCAGAGGCGACTTTTTCTCTGCACAATGTGTAGAGAAAAGAATCCACCGTTTTCACAGACCTGGGGGGGGGGAGGGGGAAGAATCCACTGTTTTCTTTTCGAGAAACAACTGCGGTGATACTCTACTATTCACAGCCTCACTTAGTCTAAAACAGCAAGTTCCGGACATCAGGACAATCAAAGAAAGTGCATTGTCTGATCTCTGTCAAGTTTCATTTGATAAAAACGAGAAGTAAAGATTTTAAGTGGGGCGCAAGAAGTTTTTTTTTTTTTTACGTTTTATGAAAATAAATTTCATTAAGCTCTTAATTCAGTAGATGTGTATGAGTTTTTTTTATAGCTTTTATTATTTTATGATAACTATTGAAATAAATAACGTAGCCTTTTCATCCAATAGAGGTACATAGAGTGTATGCTGTTATTGGTGGTATATTTCTTGAACTATCGGCACACCAGTGTGGTCAGCATCATGATTGGCTAGCACGGTGATGTGGTCAGCATCATCATTGGCTAGCACGCCAGAGGGTGATGTGGTCTGCATCATGATTGGCTAGCACGCCAGAGAGTGATGTGGTCAGCATCATGATTGGATAGCACGCCAGAGGGTGATGTGGTCTGCATCATGATTGGATAGAACACCAGAGAGTGATGTGGTCTGCATCATGATTGGATAGCACGCCAGAGAGTGATGTAGTCAGCATCATGATTGGATAGAACACCAGAGAGTGATGTAGTCAGCATCATGATTGGCTAGCACGCCAGAGAGTGATGTGGTCAGCATCATGATTGGATAGAACACCAGAGAGTGATGTGGTCAGCATCATGATTGGATAGAACGCCAGAGAGTAGTGTGGTCAGCATCATGATTGGCTAGCACGCCAGAGAGTGATGTGGTCAGCATCATGATTGGCTAGCACGCCAGAGAGTGATGTGGTCAGCATCATGATTGGATAGAACACCAGAGAGTGATGTGGTCTGCATCATGATTGGATAGCACGCCAGAGAGTGATGTAGTCAGCATCATGATTGGATAGAACACCAGAGAGTGATGTAGTCAGCATCATGATTGGCTAGCACGCCAGAGAGTGATGTAGTCAGCATCATGATTGGATAGCACGCCAGAGAGTGATGTGGTCAGCATCATGATTGGATAGAACACCAGAGAGTGATGTGGTCAGCATCATGATTGGATAGCACGCCAGAGAGTAGTGTGGTCAGCATCATGATTGGCTAGCACACCAGAGAATGATGTGGTCAGCATCATGATTGGATAGAACACCAGAGAGTGATGTGGTCAGCATCATGATTGGCTAGCACGCCAGAGAGTGATGTAGTCAGCATCATGATTGAATAGCACGCCAGAGAGTGATGTGGTCAGCATCATGATTGGATAGAACACCAGAGAGTGATGTGGTCAGCATCATGATTGGATAGAACGCCAGAGAGTAGTGTGGTCAGCATCATGATTGGCTAGCACGCCAGAGAGTGATGTGGTCAGCATCATGATTGGCTAGCACGCCAGAGAGTGATGTGGTCAGCATCATGATTGGATAGAACACCAGAGAGTGATGTGGTCAGCACCACGACTGGCCACCTTTCTTTCTTCAGCCCAAGAATGAGCTGGGTACCCGTTTCTATAAATAAGTGACTGACGGCTCTAGACGGACTTGAAGAAAAACCAGATCTCTCAGTGAGAGATTATTATTATTATTATTATTATTATGTGCCTTGCCGATAATGCTTCTCCAACTTGTTTCGGTCCTTGGTGTTTCCGAATAATTCAGATGCTTTTTTCCATATAAAAGTCCACTGAGATAGTTTTCTCTTGGCCTTCCTCTCTTCTTCCTCGCCTTGAATTCTCCGGCCATTGCCAACTTCTCCAACTTCTGTCTTTTCACGAAACATCCAAGAAATTTTGACTATATTTTTCTTATCATTTCCGTCATTTCTTATTATCATTTGAGTCTGCGGTGTACAAATGCTGGCCTTCTCTTCTTGACTAGAGTTTGTGATATGTCTTTAAGACAATATCTGAGCTCAACGTAATCTTTGTCTTGATCCCTTGACGTATCTCGCTGGAGCAGGTTGATTTTACGATAACCACAGCTTGGATCAACCGCGGGCCGTTTGTCTGACATTTCTTGAAAAAGAGTGGCTGCTGCTGACGGTTTATCTTATCCACGCTTCAGATGTTCATACATGTCAGAGGTAAGATGAGCATCCAGGTGAGATGCTGACGTCCGTTTATAAAGGTGCAGACATGCAAATGCTGAGAAACACAGCTGATCTCATGCCCTGCCCCCCCCCCCCCCACTCCCAGAGGACGGACGATGCCATAAAAGGTTCAGAACGACGTGATGGTTATCGATGAAATGTCGTGATGAAATGTTGTGATGAAATGTTGTGATGAAATGTCGTGATGAAATGTTGTGATGAAATGTCGCGATGAAATGTTGTGATGAAATGTCGTGATGAAATGTTGTGATGAAATGTCGCGATGAAACGTACTTAAAACCCCGTAGAGCAAGATAATTCAAAGATCTGTCAAAAAAAAAAAGAAATAATAAGAGAGAGACAATGTACTTTCATTGGACATACAATGAGAAGAGGGGGCATTGAAAATATTATAACAACAGGAAAATAGAAGGAAGAAGATCAAGAGGAAGACCAAGAGAAATGAGACTGGACAGTCTGACGGGATGGTGTGAGAGGAGATCACCAACTGAACTGATGGCCTGCATGAAGGATCGTGTACTCTGGAGAAGCATAATAGCCAATGGCAGTCGGCACGGCAGCTGATGATGATGAGAGCAAGTCTGAGAGCTCAAGTGTTCGTGCCCTAAGCTCCACTAAACGACGCTGAGTTTTCGTCGCCATTCATGAGCTGATGACCTGGGGCACATTTTCTTTTGGGAAGGTTGTCAACGTAGTCTTACCTCCAAGTGGGTTCAATCTATTTAGAGCCTGTACGAGACGTAACAGTACTAGACACCCCAGCAGCTAGTGTGAGATATATTTTCTAGAGCACCTTATGATACATTTTTTTTTTATAAATCCATTTTATAAGTAACTACAATGTTCCATATTCAGTTTGTAAGTAACTAGCGGGGGTTATTCACGACGCTCGGAAGTATGAGAACCAAATGATGGGATATGGGGTTCAATCTCTGAAGAATTTTTCAAACATTTGTTCTTAAATTAGACTTTTCTTTCATCTGCTCCTACCTATAGGTAAGATACAAAAATAAAAAGAAGTTGTTGACATATTACTGCAAGACTGGAAATAATGATCATGATCTGGACGGTCTGGAGGCGTATTATGTCTAATATGGAGTGCTCCAAAGCCAGTATTTTAAATAATTAAAGTGACATGTTAGATCTGTTTCTGAACAAAAGTTTGCTTTATTAGTTATACCAGCAGCTTCAGAATAGTTGTCTAGCATTTTTAAATATTCTTATTTCTGTTCAAAATTGTCTATGGAAAAAAAATAAACATTTTCTCAGAATGGAACATTTTTTTTTTATTCTGACGATAGTCTTTTACACAGGGTTTATTTTTACAACTAGTTTCTATCTAGTGAACAGAGTCACTATGTATACAACTGTCGTGTGCCACTCCGAGCTCTGTTTATTGTTTCCCAGGACACACAGTCTAATTACACAATTACTTGAAACCAAGCGTTTCTGGTTGTGTATTTAGATCTCACGCTGGTGTTACATTTCTTTTAAAAAATTGTTTGTTTGTACGTGTCAGCTTTTTAAATGGTCTATATGAAGCTGAATGTGCAGTTTACAAATGCTTGCCTTCTGTCCTATACTAGAATATGTGATGAAAAGAACTGGGGATTTTAAAGGGCTAAAGAATGCGTCATTATCTAAAACTCAAGTGTCTGAGGTTTTTCAGAATCAGTAATAAACAGTGCACGCTGCTTGAGTCAGAAATTCTGACCATATATATACGTTACTAATCTATAATGAAATCTTTGTAGGTTCCTTAGTACGTCGTAGTTTTGGGGAAATCCCTGTACTTTAAAGTCAGCCAGTCATTTGCATGTCCCTTGCGGAACTTTGCCTCCCTAACGGTTCTCCTGTAGGCCTCTCGGTTGTGAGCAAGATGTCCCGCCGCTGATGCATCCACTTGCAGATTAATCAACGATGTCTTGCAGTTATCTTCGCCTTGGTCTTCCTCTATTTCTTTTTTCCCATTATATATCCTTTCAAGGACCATAAAACAACGTGGATATTTCCAGATGATAGAACTAGAAACCAGATAGATCATTTTTGCATTAGAAAGCAATACAGAACTGTGATAGATGTAAGGGCATATATGGGTGCAGATGTCAACAGTGATCACAATCTGTGTATAGGGAAAATAAAACTAAAACTGAAAAGCCAGCACAAGAAATCAATACACAGAAAGATAAACAGCCACAGCCTACAAGAAGAAAACACTAACAGTAATTTCAATCAGGAACTTGCCAATCATTCCACAACACTCAGTGAGGTAGAGGAGATAGGTATAAATGAATTGTGGAATTCTTACAGCACAGCCATAATCACAGCAGAAAAAGCAAGGGCTGGACTGAAAAAATCAAATAGAAAAACATGGATATCAGAAAACACATGGAAGTACATACATGAAAGACGAGCAGCCAAATTAGACATGTTGAATGTAAAGACAGATCTTGGAAAAGATTTTCCTAAAACCTACACTCATGTCTACATACAAGCGATACTGCTGCTGTTGATTTAAATTCAAAATGCTCAACTGACAGCTATTTTTTGTTCTATTCAGTTTGGTATTCAGTGTAGTCTGGTATTCAATGTAGTCTTGTTCTTGCAAGTACAGATTATGTGTACAACTATAAAGCAGCAGTTCTCGATTGGTGGTCAGCGGAACCTGCCTTGGGGGTCCACGAAACCTGCCTTGGGGGTCCATGAAACCTGCCTTTGGGGTCTGCGGAACCTGCCTTGGGGGTCCACGAAACCTGCCTTGGGGGTCCACGAAACCTGCCTTGGGGGTCCACGAAACCTGCCTTGGGGGTCCACGAAACCTGCCTTGGGGGTCTGCGGAACCTGTCTTGGTGGTCCACGAAACCTGCCTTGGGGTCCACGAAACCTGCCTTGGGGGTCTGCGGAACCTGCCTTGGGGGTCCACGAAACCTGCCTTGGGGGTCCACGAAACCTGACTTGGGGGTCCACGGAATCTGCCTGGGGGGGGGGGGGTCCGTGATAAAAACTCAAGGTCTTTTTTTTTAAACTGTGAACGTTTTTTGACAACCAATAATAATTTTCAAAGAATGCCGACTGGAGTAATTCTGGGTAAGGTATTTTTTTTCTGACTATAAGAAAGTTGGTGAGAAAGATTGAGCCATCTAGTTCCCTTTTGTTCCAAATACCTTTGTGGTGAACAAACATTTTCGACATATTGTTACACGAAGAGCAAGCACAGGAACTGGGCTGGATGTTGATCTAGATCTGAGATTTTAAAAAAAACAGGAAATACTGAACCAGATGTGGAAGCGATTGTTTGAAATAAAAAGAGGCATGATTTCTCTCACCATATTTGGGTTGGTTAGCTGTCATACATTTCATATCCTGTTCATCTATCAGAAAAAGTTGGAATGTTAATTGCTGTCTTAAGCACGTTAATGTTTTTTTTTTTGTTGAACATTCACCAAGTTTGTACTGTGTTTTTTTAGTGTAATGTAGAGTTTACTCATTAATGGTTACCAACATTAAAAAAAATCTTTTGCTTTTAAACCACATAGCTACCATACATATATTGTATGGGGGTTCGTGGCCTGGATTGTGAAACAGTAGGGGCTCCGCGGACTTTTGTTAAATGGGAACAGCTCCTTTAAACCAAAGTAGTTCTTGGATATCTCTTTACATCAATATAGTTTTGGAGATTCCCGTAACCCAAGTACTGTTGGGGAATTCCTTAAACTCTGCGTAGTATCGAGGAATACCTTTAACTCATAATAAGTTTGAGGAATCTCTTCAACCAGAAGTAGTTTTTGGGCTATTATTTTAAACCAATATAGTTCTGAGATATCTCTTTACGATAAAAGTTTTGGGAAATACCCTTAATCCAATGTAGTGTTGGGGAATCCCTTTAACCGAGCGTAGTTTTGGAGGAATCCCTTTTAATCCAGCGCAGTTGTGGGGAATCCCTTTACCTCAATGTATTTTTGGGGAATCCCTTTAACCCAACGTAGTTTTGGGGAATTTCTTTACAGAAGATGTTATTCATTATCTTCAGTGTGAGGGTACTTCAGCCATTTGCCAGGCCGATTCTCACAGGAAGGAGTAGACTGTGGACCATCTCCCATCGCATTTCTGCCAGCATTGGTTTTAGACATGGCATTTGACACTTTTATTGCAAGGTCTGCTTGCGAAGGCGAGATACACACTTGAATATAATGTGCCCATGACTGTCAGTGCATTTAAGAAGATTCTCACATTAAAATCAGACACATGAGGGTGGAAATAGCATTCAGAAAGTGTATGGACAAAGGATGCAACTGGGTGCCGTCAGAGGTAAAGACTCCTCGTCTCATTTACTTACCTCTAATAATAATAATAATGTCACGTGACATTTACATGTTTTCACATTCTGTGCTTCTATAGCACTGTGAAGATAAGGGGAATAGTATGTGATAGTAAAGGTGAGATCACCTGGCCTTTTGGACTTTGTTTTCCCAGAAAAAAACCTCAGGTATCAATTTCTCATTTATGGGGTGACCCCTGGGACTAGTCAGTCCGAAGAAAAAAAAATCCACGCCAATGCGGGGTCGAACCAAAGTTCTTCTGGTTGCAGACGCATGCACTAACCACTACATCACCGCGATGCCCCAGTAGTGGCAATAATAAAGGCAGGAGAGACTGATGGCATTGGCTATTATCTGTACATATCAATGTCTGATGAACGCCATAGGGTAACTTTATCTGCCTCAGTCACTAGCGCAGACCAAGTAACCGAGCTGCCATTATCAAATGTCCAGAGCTACAGAAAGAAATTATCCCTCACAAATATTGCAGTGCACCATCAGTTTCCGACCTCAGCGTAGGGATACTGCCTTTTTTAAAAAAAAAATGTGATCGATGACGTTGTTTGAGCTATGGCTTGGCTGTCCAAGAGTCGGGTTTGCCGCGTATTGTAAACACAATTAGACTTGTTTGGTCGCAGCATTACTCCTTTGCCTTGGCCACAAAAATTACTTTGATTTTGCCACAGAAATTAATTTCTAATTGATGATTATCAGCCTTCCTCGAGGGCGTGTCTCTGTCGCTGTGACATTTGCACAGGTATAAAAAAAAATGCCACGCCCATATTGAATAACTGTCTTGTGTTGATTCGCTGCTTCGTGGAATCTTTACCGTTGATTGGCCTTGAGATGTGTCATTTCTGACAGCATGTAAGTGAGCGTTTTTACTGTAGCGTAGATTCAAGATTACAGGTTCTGGCATGTGTCATCTTTCTTTGTCGTTTCTTGTTAAAAATTCCTATGCTTAAATGATTTTTTCAATGTCAGTCATTAATGGCATAAATGAATTTTTAATGGGAGCAGACTGTTTATCACCACCACCACCATCATCATCATCATCATCATCACATCATCATCATCATCATCATCATCATCATCATCATCATCATCATCATCATCATCATCATCATCATCACCACCACCACCACCACCACCATCATCATCACCACCACCACCACCACCACCACCACCACCACCACCACCACCATCATCATCATCATCATCATCATCATCATCACCACCACCACCACCACCACCATCATCATCATCACCACCACCACCACCACCACCATCATCATCATCATCACCACCACCACCACCACCATCATCGTATAGCTGATAACTCACTTGTAATAATAGGCATAGGCAAGATTATACACATTTCATTATTTTCATCATAGTAGTACGAAATCTCACAAAATCACAATATCAAAATTCTCATAATTCTACAAGCAGTATTTAAGCAGCGTTCACAATATTCAGTAATACAAAAGCTCTTGGTAACAATTACTGTACGATCTCTTGCTACACTAGTTCAATCTAACTCTACTTCTCTATCTGTTATGTTCTTCTATTAGACTACTTGTTTAGGACCTTTTGGTCCTCCTCTATCAAAATCTCTCTCTGCCTCCTCCTCTATCAGAACCCCTATCTGCTCTCCGCCCGCCTTCCTCCTTTTTTCCACCTGTCTACCTCTCCTTTTATATTCGTAAATTCCGTTCCATAGACCACGCCTCCAATTGTTGTATCGGTCATTGGGTCATTGGGTCATCCTTTGTTGCCCAAAACCAGTCGCACCATCTCTTTCATGTTACCTGCTTCGGGACCTAGTCCGTTCTCTGTTCAGTCTTTGATCTACTGGTCAATTGTTCCCCCTGGGCTACTGCATGTGCGCGCGAAGTCGCACCTCTAGAACTGGACCACTCTCACGATCTATCAGATCTATCGATACGGTTTTACCTTTGATCAGGTCTTTGAAGTACCGAGTATCCGTTCCTCGCTCCTCTAACTATCCCTTCTCTGCCCCCCAATACATTCTTTATTCCTGATCATGTCACTAATAATAATAATAATAATAATAATAATAATAATAATAATTATAATAACAATAACTATAATCATTACTTACAAGGCTATGCTACATACCTCCCCTCGTTTAAGTCATATTGTTAACATTATGACTACACAAAAAAAAACTAGCAAAGTGCCTTGTAAGTAATGAGCTACCAAAATATATTTCCATGTGGACCACAGTACCAACAAAAATCACTTTGCGGTCACCTCCCCTTGTTTAAGTCAGAATGTTAACTGTCAGCTATATCGACTGCTTTAAGCAATTACATGGTAGTTACATTCTCTCAATAACTCTGAACCATCATAGAAAAATATGTAAAATAATAGTTACATCTTGTTACACATGCCCATAAAACATAAATTCATTCTTCTTCTTTAGATTATACATATTCTGCATCAAAGTGTATTCCCATACATACTCAAGAAAAATAAAAACATACATTCTTTCAAATGACCAAAAAATACTGTCATTACATTTGAGGCCCAACCTCAAAACGAATCACTTTATTGACCTTATGATGAATTTTCAGTCGACAAACCTCCCGTTTCTCATCAGCGGCGACCATAGGATATCTCATACACATTCCCTGATACATACTCAGTGTGAAAATGTGATGTACTGGTTCCTGAAAGACCAGAATACTCCCATCGTATTCTCACGAAATTTGTTCCACTGACTTCAATTATTTTACCCCCCAAGTACTCCTCTATCATGATAACTCTTGGGTCTCCATCCTCTATGCCAACCATTTTTAGTGGTGAGGGTATCCCCGTATTGATAATCACAACACAACCTTCTCGGTTCCACTAAACAATCTGGCAACACCCAAACATCTCACCCTACTCTTCTTAATACAAATGAAAAGTTTGTTTCCATATCTCAAAAAATATTGTGTATGCACTTCATTCATCATACAAAAATATGCAATATTACATTATTATTCACCATACAAAAGATACATAGAGTGTTATACTACTAACACTCTCAATTTCTGAGCATTTCAACATTAAAAATACCCTAGTAGCAATGTAAAAAAATGTACATCATCAATGCGAGCCATATTAGTCTCGTCTCATAAACATAAAAAAATTAAGTCACATTATCCTCAAGATATGTATACCTGTATGTACATCAGTTTGAAACCTTTGCATCCCAAAAAAAAATGTAGCAACCTCGTAATTGTGCTCCCGTCAACCTACCAGCATTTATAAGACGTAAAATTAATAAACCCTTATGATAAATAAAAAGAAAGCACCATCCTCTTGAATCCTCACATCAGTAAAAAGAATAGTAATGATCATTTTACTCTGTCATTTCATCTTTGTTATATTTCTTATTCTGAAATTTCATCTGTTCAGTACATTTCTCGTTTTTCTTAAAGTGGCCATAGCTCTGAATAAGCAAAATCATTTAGCATACGATCTATTGTAGCTATGATAAACAATTGTTCTTCGCCTAAATCACATCAGTTCAACAGTCTTGCACGTGATCTTTAATAGCTAGTACTTCGCATTGTGGCCGCTTCTACGTCAGGTCGTCTCCTCCCAATTGTCAGGAATAGGCACGGGCACCATTATAACAATGTTTAAGTTCATTTATATTGTTCAAGAAGATGTTCTTGGTCCTATCATATTATTCAAGCAGTTACTCTTTCCTCCTCACATCTCACATTGAAGTTTCATATAAATGGCAATAAAAGATTTCTCATGAAACATTTCACTGATTCATTTTAATTTGACAAATAATATCAATATGATCAATTCGTATAGCTGATAACTCACTTGTAATAATAGGCATAGGCAAGATTATACACATTTCATTATTTTCATCATAGTAGTACGAAATCTCACAAAATCACAATATCAAAATTCTCATAATTCTACAAGCAGTATTTAAGCAGCGTTCACAATATTCAGTAATACAAAAGCTCTTGGTAACAATTACTGTACGATCTCTTGCTACACTAGTTCAATCTAACTCTACTTCTCTATCTGTTATGTTCTTCTATTAGACTACTTGTTTAGGACCTTTTGGTCCTCCTCTATCAAAATCTCTCTCTGCCTCCTCCTCTATCAGAACCCCTATCTGCTCTCCGCCCGCCTTCCTCCTTTTTTCCACCTGTCTACCTCTCCTTTTATATTCGTAAATTCCGTTCCATAGACCACGCCTCCAATTGTTGTATCGGTCATTGGGTCATTGGGTCATCCTTTGTTGCCCAAAACCAGTCGCACCATCTCTTTCATGTTACCTGCTTCGGGACCTAGTCCGTTCTCTGTTCAGTCTTTGATCTACTGGTCAATTGTTCCCCCTGGGCTACTGCATGTACGCGCGAAGTCGCACCTCTAGAACTGGACCACTCTCACGATCTATCAGATCTATCGATACGGTTTTACCTTTGATCAGGTCTTTGAAGTACCGAGTATCCGTTCCTCGCTCCTCTAACTATCCCTTCTCTGCCCCCCAATACATTCTTTATTCCTGATCATGTCACTAATAATAATAATAATAATAATAATAATTATAATAACAATAACTATAATCATTACTTACAAGGCTATGCTACACCGCCATCATCATCATAATCATCATCATCATCACCACCACCACCACCGCCATCATCATCATTATCATCATCATCATCATCATCACCACCACCACCACCATCATCATCATCATCATCACCACCACCACCACCATCATCATCATCATCATCATCATCATCATCATCACCACCACCACCACCATCATCATTATCATCATCATCATCATCATCATCATCACCACCACCACCATCATCATCATTATCATCATCGACCGAAATACTGGTAATGGTATTTCTTCCCTTTTTCTTCTTTGTCTTTGTTCTTCAGCCACCTCTTTATAAAGCTGTATTGATCTTTGTTAACCTCCACAGCGTACTGTTCATATTTAACGTACAGAACAATCCTCTGATACTAGACGATCTTTGTAGTCCAAGTATATAACAAAAGAAATCGAATGTGATATAAAATAATCACATGCATAATCCGGATACGATATAAACTAACTAAATGAAAATCGAATATAAGTAATTTAACGACGAGAAGTTTTCGAATAAAATATAAAATTACAATAACGGAAAATTGATTACACATAAACTAAAAGAAGTAGACGATTACAGTATACAATAACTGTAAGAAGTAGTAGATTATATTTGAAGTAATAGCAGTACCGGTTATGATATAAAATAACTAATGAAAAATCGATTATACGATTATATATCGTATACAAACTAATCACCAGATGTAGCTGGAAATAATATAATAATAGATACTAGTGCTCGCGTTATGAATTACGGAACTATAACGTTTACAAATATCTCTCGGTTCGTATCACTATAGCGACGTAGAGCAGATATGCTACTCTATACGTTTATCGATTGGACGGAGGGTTCCTGGTGTGTTTGTACTCTGAGGTTTGCTGACACAATTAGCCATGTTTGGGCATCAGTTCTCCTAATACTCACACGCTCTTCGTGTGAGCAGACTTTCTCGGAAGCACGAAAATTGTGCAAATAACTGGGACAAATGTACTGCGCCCAAACATCTCTTTCTCTCCCCTCAACAAAGCAGCTGTGGCGATCTCTCGGCCAGTTTGTTCTGAGATATCGATTTTTTTTTTGAGCGGTCTGCCATCTGCTGAGAATGAGGTATTTCATCGTCTTCTTGTGAGGGTTGATTAACTAAAACGAAAACCATAGTACAGGGAAAAGTGGAAGGACACAGAGGAAGAGGTTGACAGTGATGTAGACTGGTGGACAACTCGACTGAGCATGGTTACGTGCATTGTTCAAAGAAGGGGCAGAAGAAAGTGGGTGATCATTACAGCCAAACTTCCATGGGAGCATGGCACAGGATGATGGTAGTGACCAAGCCGGGCGTGTTTAGATTTCCTGGCTGACATACTGTAGTTTGTACAACTTTTATGTGTGATCTTTTCTGTTAAAACAGATTACATGTCAGCTTTTAGTAGGTGGGTTATTTAGAATCCACTTCTAAGGAGGAAGAGAAGAAGGAGAAGGAGGAGGAGGAGGAGAAGGAGGAGGAGGAGGAGAAGGGAGAAGAAGGAGGAGGAGGAGAAGAAGAAGAAGGAGGAGGAGGAGATGAGAAGACGAAGAAGAAGAAGAAGGTTCCCCTTCTGGTATTCATGAAGAGCGTTGAACTCTCAGACTGTTATTCTCAGTAACACAAGAGCTACTTCACCGTCATATCTGACATAATCATGAACACATACTCCAGCAAGACGCACAAATCACATTCAAAATCACATGAACTGTAAGATCAAACGAAAGATAAGGGATTTCGAGTGGGCAGATAATGAAAACGAAAAGAAAGAACATACCATAAGGGAAAAAATATAACACAGAACGAGTTTTAAATGGGAAATATATAAATACAAGAGCTTAGACAGAAAGTTCACGGAGATGAAACATTTCGAGGCAGAATTTCAAACACCAGGGAAAACCAAAAGAAGAGGTAGGAGATATCTAAACGTATTCATGTTGAGAGATGCTTATTTTTGGTATACAGTTTATGTTAAATGATAAACCTTCATGATGATGATGATGACGACGACGATGATGATGATGACGATGACGACGACGACGACGATGATGACGACGATGACGATGATGATGATGATGATGACGATGACGACGACGACGACGACGATGATGATGATGATGATGACGACGATGATGATGATGATGACTAGAGTTTACAATGTTTACATATAAGAGGAAACTGTTACGTGTTCATATCAGAGTTCAGAATGTGTCTTGAGCTGTTTCTGTTTCCTGTTCGATGTTGTCATTGTCCGGTCTACCCTGGATCTGCGAACACGATATTTGCAGCAGATGCCGTGAAGGCATTGAGACCCAGCGTCCAGCCCCCCCCCCCCGAGTGAAGTTTAAAATAGCGGAGGGAGAACAAAGCTTCTTTAGCAGACTCCACCACCTTGGGGAACCACAGCGGCCCCTGGTTAGGCCTATTACTGGGGGTACTAGCGGAGGTCAGCTATGGTTCGTCGTCCCTGACACTGGCATTTCAGATGTGGGTCATTGATTGCCTAGGAGGGACAGCGTCTTCGCGTCCCGCCCCTCCTCCCTCTAATTTGTATCTCAAGAAAGGCGAAAGTGAGGAAAACGTGAAGGAGTTTCTTGCTTATTCTTCTTCTGCGTTACACGGATTAAGGGATTATAATCATCTGCCTTACATGGATTAAGGGATTAGAATCATCTGCGTTCCACGAATTAAGGGATTATAATCACCTGCGTTGTATGGATTGAGAGATTATATTCATCTGCGTTCCATGAATTAAGGGATTATAATCACCTGCGTTACATGGATTAAGAGATTATATTCATCTGCGTTCTATGAATTAAGGATTATAATCACCCGCGTTACATGGACTGAGAGATTATATTCATCTGCGTTCCATGGATTAAGGGATATAATCATCAGCGTTACATGGATTAAGGTATTATAATCATCTGTGTTCCTTGAATTAAGGGACATAATTATTTGCGTTGCATGTATTAAGGGATTACAATCTTCTGCATTCCATGGATTAAGGGATTACAATCATCTGCGTTTCCGGCAAGTATGAATCACTGACGAGGGCTTTGACGAATGGAAGTAATGATTTACCAGGGCAGACCCCCCCCCCCCCCCGATCTACTCTCTAAGAAGAAATATGACTGGTGGACAACTCGACTGAGCATGGTTACGTGCATTGTTCAAAGAAGGGGCAGAAGAAAGTGGGTGATCATTACAGCCAAACTTCCATGGGAGCATGGCACAGGATGATGGTAGTGACCAAGCCGGGCGTGTTTAGATTTCCTGGCTGACATACTGTAGTTTGTACAACTTTTATGTGTGATCTTTTCTGTTAAAACAGATTACATGTCAGCTTTTAGTAGGTGGGTTATTTAGAATCCACTTCTAAGGAGGAAGAGAAGAAGGAGAAGGAGGAGGAGGAGGAGAAGAAGAAGAAGGAGGAGGAGGAGGAGGAGGAGGACGAGAAGAAGAAGAAGAAGGAGGAGGAGGAGAAGAAGAAGAAGGAGGAGGAGGAGAAGAAGAAGAAGAAGAAGAAGGTTCCCCTTCTGGTATTCATGAAGAGCGTTGAACTCTCAGACTGTTATTCTCAGTAACACAAGAGCTACTTCACCGTCATATCTGACATAATCATGAACACATACTCCAGCAAGACGCACAAATCACATTCAAAATCACATGAACTGTAAGATCAAACGAAAGATAAGGGATTTCGAGTGGGCAGATAATGAAAACGAAAAGAAAGAACATACCATAAGGGAAAAAATATAACACAGAACGAGTTTTAAATGGGAAATATATAAATACAAGAGCTTAGACAGAAAGTTCACGGAGATGAAACATTTCGAGGCAGAATTTCAAACACCAGGGAAAACCAAAAGAAGAGGTAGGAGATATCTAAACGTATTCATGTTGAGAGATGCTTATTTTTGGTATACAGTTTATGTTAAATGATAAACCTTCATGATGATGATGACGACGACGATGATGATGATGACGATGACGACGACGACGACGATGATGACGACGATGACGATGATGATGATGATGATGACGATGACGACGACGACGACGACGATGATGATGATGATGACGACGATGATGATGATGATGACTAGAGTTTACAATGTTTACATATAAGAGGAAACTGTTACGTGTTCATATCAGAGTTCAGAATGTGTCTTGAGCTGTTTCTGTTTCCTGTTCGATGTTGTCATTGTCCGGTCTACCCTGGATCTGCGAACACGATATTTGCAGCAGATGCCGTGAAGGCATTGAGACCCAGCGTCCAGCCCCCCCCCCCCCGAGTGAAGTTTAAAATAGCGGAGGGAGAACAAAGCTTCTTTAGCAGACTCCACCACCTTGGGGAACCACAGCGGCCCCTGGTTAGGCCTATTACTGGGGGTACTAGCGGAGGTCAGCTATGGTTCGTCGTCCCTGACACTGGCATTTCAGATGTGGGTCATTGATTGCCTAGGAGGGACAGCGTCTTCGCGTCCCGCCCCTCCTCCCTCTAATTTGTATCTCAAGAAAGGCGAAAGTGAGGAAAACGTGAAGGAGTTTCTTGCTTATTCTTCTTCTGCGTTACACGGATTAAGGGATTATAATCATCTGCCTTACATGGATTAAGGGATTAGAATCATCTGCGTTCCACGAATTAAGGGATTATAATCACCTGCGTTGTATGGATTGAGAGATTATATTCATCTGCGTTCCATGAATTAAGGGATTATAATCACCTGCGTTACATGGATTAAGAGATTATATTCATCTGCGTTCTATGAATTAAGGATTATAATCACCCGCGTTACATGGACTGAGAGATTATATTCATCTGCGTTCCATGGATTAAGGGATATAATCATCAGCGTTACATGGATTAAGGTATTATAATCATCTGTGTTCCTTGAATTAAGGGACATAATTATTTGCGTTGCATGTATTAAGAGATTACAATCTTCTGCATTTCATGGATTAAGGGATTACAATCATCTGCGTTTCCGGCAAGTATGAATCACTGACGAGGGCTTTGACGAATGGAAGTAATGATTTACCAGGGCAGACCCCCCCCCCCCCCCCGATCTACTCTCTAAGAAGAAATATGATGTTATTCAAGAAGGAACATGATGATGATGATGATATGTATTATCTTTCGTTTTTAGCCAGTCGTGGTGTGCTCTGCATTGGAGATGTAAGATGGCCGAGTGGATAGTGCGCTGTTCTCTTGTGACCAGGTGGCTGTAAGTTCTATTGGAGTCCATGCTTCGAGTCAGAGTAATTTTCTTGTCATTTTTCTTTCTCTGATGTTTAAAGCGGATTATCTACTATTTTGTTTTCTTTCACATTTCAAGCGGGTTATCTACTCATTTTCTCTATCTCACCTTTAAAATGGGTTATCTACTATTTTTCTTTCTCTCACGTTTAAAGCGGGTTATCTACTAGTTTTCTTTCTCTGACGTTTAAAGTGGGTTATCTACTAGTTTTCTTTCTCTGACGTTTAAAGTGGGTTATCTACTAGTTTTCTTCTCTGATGTTTAAAGCGGGTTATCTACTAGTTTTCTTTCTCTGACGTTTAAAGTGGGTTATCTACTAGTTTTCTTTCTCTGACGTTTAAAGTGGGTTATCTACTAGTTTTCTTTCTCTGACGTTTAAAGTGGGTTATCTATTAGTTTTCTTTCTCTGACGTTTAAAGTGGATTATCTATTAGTTTTCTTTCTCTGACGTTTAAAGTGGATTATCCACATTATTTCTTTCTCTGACGTTTAAAGCGGGTTATCTACTATTTTTCTTTCTCTGACGTTTAAAGTGGATTATCCACATTATTCTTTCTCTGACGTTTAAAGTGAGTTATTTACTATTTTTCTTTCTCTCACGTTTAAAGCGCCTTGTCTACTATTTTTTTCGAAAGCTAACCATAAAAAGTCCACAAATGATACAAAATCACGAACAGGTAAGGCAAAGGCCGTTTTTGTATGAGACGAGAAAGATACTAACAAATAAGATATCCCTAGAAGTGAGGAAAAGAGTATTACAGTGGTGTATTCACTCGATATTACTATATGGTTGTGAAACTTGGACATTCAACAAAAAGATGGCAAAGAAACTGGAAGACACAGAGATGTAGTTTTGGTGAAAGATGCAACAATTACTTTGGACAGACAGAAAAACAAAGAGGTTCTTAAATAGCAGCGAAATCTAGTTAAAATGATAAGAATCAAAGACAATCAAAACCTTCTGGACATCTCATGAAGGGGCTAGTTGGATAACCCGGTAATCACTGGGAAATTCAAGGGGAAAAGGAAGAAAGAAAGGTCAAGAGAGAAATATCTCAGTGGACCGACCAAGTGGCACGGAAAAAAAGAAAATCTCAATTATTTGAAACACTAAGGACAGCGTAAGATGGAGAAGCATTGTCGCCAACGCTGTCCGGCAGGGCACATAATAATAACAGTAATACAATTGACTATCGCTATCCTCCATGAGAACCTTGTTTTTGTTGGTATTTTGAAAACGTTACGCATTGTCTCCACATTGCGTCTCTACCGTATCATAGACAACTGTCAGGTCGAGTGGAGTTTAGCTTCTAGCACTCATTTCAGAGGCGGCGTTGGATTAAAAAAAAAAAGATTTGAGGGGGAATTGTTTGTACAGAGAAAGACAACGTTGACAGCACGTTTTCACAACAACGTGTCTTGAGGACGTGCAGTTAATTATGACGGAGAGTGGTTTAATTTTTGACGAGAGAGAGAGAGAGAGAGAGAGAGAGAGAGAGAAAGAGAGAGAGAGAGAGAGGCATCGGAAACTATTTTAAGCTGAGCGAAACAACTACACAAACCAGTAGCAAATTGTTCTTAATATTTTGTGAGATCCTGGATTCTTTAAGCTAAGGGCTGTTCTCAGTGGCCCTCATACGGCCTCGCCACGTGGTAAACCTTCAGAGTATTCCTAGTTTGAGAACCCCTGTACAGGGGACCTACACAGATAAAAATAATTCTATAATATCTACTCTCTAAGAAGAAATATGATGTTATTCAAGAAGGAACATGATGATGATGATGATATGTATTATCTTTCGTTTTTAGCCAGTCGTGGTGTGCTCTGCATTGGAGATGTAAGATGGCCGAGTGGATAGTGCGCTGTTCTCTTGTGACCAGGTGGCTGTAAGTTCTATTGGAGTCCATGCTTCGAGTCAGAGTAATTTTCTTGTCATTTTTCTTTCTCTGATGTTTAAAGCGGATTATCTACTATTTTGTTTTCTTTCACATTTCAAGCGGGTTATCTACTCATTTTCTCTATCTCACCTTTAAAATGGGTTATCTACTATTTTTCTTTCTCTCACGTTTAAAGCGGGTTATCTACTAGTTTTCTTTCTCTGACGTTTAAAGTGGGTTATCTACTAGTTTTCTTTCTCTGACGTTTAAAGTGGGTTATCTACTAGTTTTCTTTCTCTGATGTTTAAAGCGGGTTATCTACTAGTTTTCTTTCTCTGACGTTTAAAGTGGGTTATCTACTAGTTTTCTTTCTCTGACGTTTAAAGTGGGTTATCTACTAGTTTTCTTTCTCTGACGTTTAAAGCGGGTTATCTATTATTTTTCTTTCTCTGACGTTTAAAGCGGGTTATCTACTATTTTTCTTTCTCTGACGTTTAAAGTGGATTATCCACATTATTTCTGTCTCTGACGTTTAAAGCGGGTTATCTACTATTTTTCTTTCTCTGACGTTTAAAGTGGATTATCCACATTATTTCTTTCTCTGACGTTTAAAGTGGGTTATTTACTATTTTTCTTTCTCTCACGTTTAAGGCGCCTTGTCTACTATTTTTTTCGAAAGCTAACCATAAAAAGTCCACAAATGATACAAAATCAGGAACAGGTAAGGCAAAGACAGTTTTTGTATGAGACGAGAAAGATACTAACAAATAAGATATCCCTAGAAGTGAGGAAAAGAGTAATTACAGTGGTGTATTAACCCGATATTACTATATGGTTGTGAAACTTGGACATTCAACAAAAAGATGGCAAAGAAACTGGAAGACACAGAGATGTAGTTTTGGTGAAAGATGCAACAATTACTTTGGACAGACAGAAAAACAAAGAGGTTCTTAAATAGCAGCGAAATCTAGTTAAAATGATAAGAATCAAAGACAATCAAAACCTTCTGGACATCTCATGAAGGGGCTAGTTGGATAACCCGGTAATCACTGAGAAATTCAAGAGGAAAAGGAAGAAAGAAAGGTCAAGAGAGAAATATCTCAGTGGACCGACCAAGTGGCACGGAAAAACAGAAAATCTCAATTATTTGAAACACTAAGGACCGCGTAAGATGGAGAAGCATTGTCGCCAACGCTGTCCGGCAGGGCACATAATAATAACAGTAATACAGTTGACTATCGCTATCCTGCATGAGAACCTTGTTTTTGTTGGTATTTTGAAAACGTTACGCATTGTCTCCACATTGCGTCTCTACCGTATCATAGACAACTGTCAGGTCTAGGGAGTTTAGCTTCTAGCACTCATTTCAGAGGCGGCGTTGGATTAAAAAAAAAAGATTTGAGGGGGAATTGTTTGTACAGAGAAAGACAACGTTGACAGCACGTTTTCACAACAACGTGTCTTGAGGACGTGCAGTTAATTATGACGGAGAGTGGTTTAATTTTTGACGAGAGAGAGAGAGAGAGAGAGAGAGAGAGAGAGAGAGAGAGAGAGAGAGAGAGTCACCGGAAACTATTTTAAGCTGAGCGAAACAACTACACAAACCAGTAGCAAATTGTTCTTAATATTTTGTGAGATCCTGGATTCTTTAAGCTAAGGGCTGTTCTCAGTGGCCCTCATACGGCCTCGCCACGTGGTAAACCTTCAGAGTATTCCTAGTTTGAGAACCCCTGTACAGGGGACCTACACAGATAAAAATAATTCTATAATATCTACTTTCTACGCGAGCCCTTTTAACAGTCCGTACACCAAACCTACTCTTAACAACCTGCTCTTCTTCTTCTTCTTCTCTCTATCTCTCACTTTTTCTCTCTCTGTCTCTCTCTCACACATACATACATAGCACTTACACGTACACGCATTTTTACAACAGACTCACATACACATGCATACAAGGCCCAACAGACTCACATACACATGCATACAAGGCCCAACAGACTCACATACACATGCATACAAGGCCCAACAGACTCACATACACATGCGTACAAGGCCCAACAGACTCACATACACATGCATACAAGGCCCAACAGACTCACATACACATGCATACAAGGCCCAACAGACTCACATACACATGCGTACAAGGCCCAACAGACTCACATACACATGCGTACAAGGCCCAACATGGACTCACATACACATGCATACAAGGCCCAACAGACTCACATACACATGCATACAAGGCCCAACAGACTCACATACACATGCATACAAGGCCCTAAGATAGGGGGTCCAGTTTCCGTACCCGGAGAGTTTTCTTTGTTTACAGAGTGGGCCCCGGGGGTATTCCAGGTGTAAGAGGGCGCTCAAAGAGCTTCGGGGGTCAGTGCTGGACAAAAGCAGATAAAAGGGAAAGAGGAGTTACACTGACCTACAAAACTTCTCTCACTGACCCTGTTTATACGTGTACAAACAAACATACACAGTCCTCACTTGTTGTTCTCATCACAAACTGATAACACTAACTAGTCACACACAGTCCTCACTTTCTTTTCTCATAACAAACTGATAACATTAACTAGTCACAAACACAGTCCTCACTTTCTGTTCTCATCACAAACTGATAACACTAACTAGTCACACACAGTCCTCACTTTCTGTTCTCATCACAAACTGATAACACTAACTAGTCACACACAGTCCTCACTTTCTGTTCTCACCACAAACTGATAACACTAACTAGTCGCACACAGTCCTCACTTTCTGTTCTCATCACAAACTGATAACAGTAACTAGACACACACTCTCTTCATTTTCTGTTCTCATAACAAACTGATAACACTAACAAGTCACACACAATCCTCACAATCTGCTCTCATAACAAACTGATAACACTAACTAAACATACACTCTCCTCACTTTCTGTTCTCACAACAAACTGACAACACTAACAAAACATACACTCTCCCCACTTTCTGTTCTCCTCACAAACTGATAACACTAACAAACGCGTTTGAAGAACAAGAACCACATCGCTGCAGCGAGCTTCAGTGGACTATGGTCGGCCGCACAGTCCAAACCAACGCCAGTAAACACATCTTTCAGTATCAGGACAAAACTCACACGAACTCATTAGACCTCCAGATCTTGTTTTATGTCCATTTACCTTAAGTTTGTAACTGTCAAAAAGAGGGCTTAGCTCTGTTACTGGTCCTGGGGAGCGGCCTCATTACACTCGGGGCCCGGCCATACTTGTTCGGGCCTGTGACATCAGGATTTCCTTCAGTGTTTTTAGGGATTGATTGATTGATCTTTATTTCAAAAGGGTTAAGAATTGGGCACGCAGGCCCGTCTGACATTCTGCCCTTTATCATACATCTTTCACTCTATTCCAGACATTCTACAAATATGCTGTTCATTTAACAAACATAATTAACATTGAAGCTGAGACACATAAAATAATACATTTACGTTTCGCTCTTAAACATTCACTCAGTACAGAAGTAACTACATACATTATAAATGACTATCTACTAAACAAAATTTTGGGGACTATCCAGAAAACAATTAATTGTATTCGGTGTCTGTAAGAGCAGCTTAAGATAACTTTTAAGTTTTATAATTCATGGAGACATGTAGTTGACTCCGGTGTTGTGCTGCTTGTGTGTTGCCCGTGATCTAGCATTTAGCTGGGGATTTGCAACCACTGCATACATTTATTGAGCATAACTGAAAACAATATAGTAAATTTAGAACCGATAAGGTTTGTAGACAGCAAAGTGTGAGATAAAAATAGGTTGTATTAGCCTTAAGGAAAAAAAAACAACTGTTTCACGATTCTCGAGAATACAAAGAAAGGAAAATGGCAATAGAATGACAGACGACAGAACTGCTGGACTCCAGTGGAACTATTTTCTGTTAACAGCAGGCATTAATTCTTGCCGGCAGTTATCTGTCTCTTCATTTAGTTATTTACAACTCACCAGAAAGATGTAAATTCCTTGTTTTATTTGTATTTCAGTTGTCGTGAATTATTATTTTGTTTGACCGCAGATTATTGTGGAAGAAGAGCGCAGTTTTTGGCACGGGGAAGGAGACTTTAAATAAAAATAAGACAAAAATTGCGGGGGTGGGGGTGGGGTGGTATGAGTGTTTTTTTATGAATTCAGTAAAATAAATCATCAAAAGAATGAATGAATGAATGAATGAAAAAAATACTTAACAAAAAGAAGAAGAAGTAGGTAAAAAAATGAAACAGACAATTAAACAAAAAGACTGAACGAGAAAGAAGGAAAAAAAAACACACAGAAAAATAGACCAAAAAAAAAAACAAAATAGAAAATAAAAGAAAGAAATATAAAAATAAACGTTAAAAACAGTAAGTAAAGGACAAGAAAGTAAGTAAAAAAAGAAAAGAAAAGGGAAGAAAATAAAGCAAAGAAAATAAAATAGAAAAAACGTTAAAACAAGGGAGCTAAGTAGAAAAAAAACACTCGTATGATCAATACACTGGCTTGAGCGTGTCTGCTCTCTTACATGAAACTTTCCCATCTCATCAACCCTGCTATACTATTACAGCAAGAATTCAGAGACTAATGATCGGTCTTGTTGTAGCTCAGTCAGATTATCTGGGCACGATGTTCCTTCGGCCTGGACTCAGGAGGGAGAATCTGGGACCTGGGACAGAAAAATTTGAGAATTAAACCGGCATAAACAAGAGCAGAAATAGTGAGGAAACTCGTGGATTTTTTTTGTTTTTGTTTTATTTAGCTGAGAGGTTTACAAACAGTGCAAAATATACTGTATTCATATTCCAGAGATAAGACAAAATATACTGTATTCATATTCCAGAGATAAGACAAAATATACTGTATTCATATTCCAGAGATTAGACAAAATATACTGTATTCTTATTCCAGAGATTAGACAAAATATACTGTATTCATATTCCAGATATAAGACAAAATATACTGTATTCTTATTCCAGATATAAGACAAAATATACTGTATTCATATTCCAGAGATTAGACAAAATATACTGTATTCATATTCCAGAGATAAGACAAAATATACTGTATTCATATTCCAGAGATAAGACAAAATATACTGTATTCATATTCCAGAGATAAGACAAAATATACTGTATTCATATTCCAGAGATTAGACAAAATATACTGTATTCTTATTCCAGAGATTAGACAAAATATACTGTACTCATATTCCAGAGATTAGATAAAATATACTGTATTCTTATTCCAGAGATTAGACAAAATATACTGTATTCATATTCCAGAGATTAGACAAAATATACTGTATTCTTATTCCAGAGATTAGACAAAATATACTGTATTCATATTCCAGAGATAAGACAAAATATACTGTATTCATATTCCAGAGATAAGACAAAATATACTGTATTCTTATTCCAGAGATAAGACAAAATATACTGTATTCTTATTCCAGAGATTAGACAAAATATACTGTACTCATATTCCAGAGATTAGACAATATATATCGTACTCATATTCCAGAGATAAGACAAAATATACTGTATTCTTATTCCAGAGATTAGACAAAATATACTGTATTCATATTCCAGAGATTAGACAAAATATACT
Source organism: Achatina immaculata (assembly GCA_009760885.1). Taxonomy (NCBI): domain Eukaryota; kingdom Metazoa; phylum Mollusca; class Gastropoda; order Stylommatophora; family Achatinidae; genus Lissachatina; species Lissachatina immaculata. The sequence continues at coordinate 2,114,222 of CM019716.1, read as the reverse complement.
GTATTCATATTCCAGAGATAAGACAAAATATACTGTACTCATATTTCAGACATAAGACAAAATATACTGTATTCATTCCAGAGATAAGACAAAATATACTGTATTCATATTCCAGAGATAAGACAAAATATACTGTACACATATTCCACAGACAAAACAAAAAATACTATAGTAATATTCCATAGACAAAACAAAATATACGACACACTCTACATACAAAACACAATACACGACATACTGTGTACACAAAATAAAATATACGACAAACTCTGCACACGAAACAAAATATACGACACACTACACAAAAAGCAAAATATACGGCACTAACACTTTATTTACAAAACACAATTTACCACACACTCTACACACAAAACAAAATATACTACACATTCTACACACAAAGCAAAATATACGACACACTCTACACATAAAGCAAAATATACGACACACTCTACACACAAAACAAAATATACGGCACCAGAGATCCACAAAACGGACATTAACGTGAACTCTTCTATCAGAGCTTCGGCAATAAAATTAGTAACTGCATCGCAGGGGTCCTGCACATGAATATTCATGAGAAAAAAAAACCGACCACGTTGGCTGCGACTCCGTTCTGGCACTTGCAAATCTGGACACTGTACACGTCAACACCTGTCCAATCCAGGATGCAAATGTAACCGTTTCTAAACCGGTTTAGTTTAACCAGCTGGTACAAGTTCATTAGCTTCATTCTGTTTTGTTAAGTTAATCGTATAATATGGCTACAGTTATTGGTCGTATGGTCTATCTTGTAGCGAGATTGTGAGTTAAAGGACAATATAATATATAAAAAGTAGTCGGTCAGTCAGTCGTTTGCCCGTCCTTTGCTGAATTTTGCCTCCCTAACAGCACTCCTGTACGCCTCTCGGTTGTGAGCAAGATGGCCTGCTGCTGATGCTTCCATTTGCAGATCATCAACGATGTCTTGCAGCCATCTTCACCTTGGTCTTCCTCTCTTTCTTTTTCCCATTATGTACCATCCCAAGACGGTCTTCTCCAAATTCTCATAATGTGTCAAAAATATTTAAGTTTTTTCTGTTTAATCTTCTTACTACCCAACCTTCTTCAATATTAAGTTCTTGTAGTATAGATATATTTGTTCTTTTTTGTGTCCATGACATTTGAAGAACTCTTCTGTAGCATTTACATTCAAAGGCTGTTTTGTTAAGTCAGGTCTCGCAGGCATATTTTGCGATGGGAAAGATGCATGCCCTTAAAAATAAAAAGTAGTGCGATATGCAAATATCAGAGGAGATTTTGGTACAGATCGGCAAGAACAACAATCAAGATCAAAGCTGTGTAAACCAGAAGGAAGGAGAACAAAAATCAGCTTAGGGACTTCTTCTTCTTCTTGGAACAGCGAGTTTTTATTGTGTGCAGCCTATGCGGGTATGGTGTTGAGCACAGTACTGCGGGTACAAATGGAGCCGTGGGGCAGGGTCTTGATCAGCTATGATTAACAAACACTGACAATTAGCATATCATCAGTCGCTGAATGCCAAATAGGACACCGTCTTACCCCCCATATTCTAATACATCAAACTTTCAGCACGAAGACTCCTGCAGCATTTATCACACAAGCACTCACAATATTTTCCTCCCAGCGTGTCCTCGGTTGCAGCTGATATATTCTCTCCCATACACATACATGCTGGACTTATAATAGACTTCATAATGAAAAAATGCTACACAGGTAACACAGGTATTGACTGGGTACATGGGACCCAACTAGAAGATCTTGATTTTGCTGATGACATAACTCTTATCAGTAACAATGTGAACTCAATGCATACTAAAGAAATAGGCAAGAAATTAGACTATTTTGAAAACAAATGCCTAAGGAAAATACTCGGCATCAAGTGGAACGAATTCAAAAACAACGCAGGAATAAGACAGATGACGGAACAACAACCAGTCTCATGGGTGATCAGGAAAAGGAGATGGGCATATGTTGGTCACTTGATAAGAAGAAACAGTCAGAGAATCTCAAAACAAGCTATCAATTGGAACAAAACAGGCCAAAGAAAAAGAGGCAGACCACGACAGACGCCGAAGAGGACATTGTTAAGAGAGGCCAAATTCTTATATCTTATATCTTATATCCTTCCTGTGCCGTTAAACATCACATAGGGCTCGCAAGGTAGTTCGCCAGTTTTTCCTGTCTTCGGCGAGTCTTTCAACATCATCAAGGGATTTTATGCCTGTTAATTTGGTCTATCTTAACAATGTCCTCTTCAGAGTTTCACGCCGTCTGCCTCTTTTTCTCTGGCCTGTTGTGTTCCACTTGATAGTCAAATTAACAGGCATAAAATCCCTTGATGAGGTTGAAAGGCTCGCCGAAGACAGGAAAAATTGGCGAACTACCTTGCGAGCCCTATGTGACGTTTAACGGCACGGGAAGGATATAAGAGATATAAGATACAAATACAGTCTCACTCTCTCAGCCTCGTCGTACCTTTGCTCTCTCTTGAATACACCTGCATTATGTTGCAGGGAACTAGTCGTAGCTTTGCTCTCTCATGAATACACCTGCATTATGTTACAGGGAATCCACAGAACAAAAACAGACACAGGAAAACGCCACGGATGGAAACCTAGAGCGTGTATGATGAACTCCTGCTGACGATGTGATTCACGGAGTCGCTCTGTCTCCCTGCTCTAGATCAGTGGATCGAAAGAAGTGGTTCTAGGAGCATTATCACGTGGTCACAGATGTGTTATCGATTTATATGCGGCATCTGTTGAACAGAAAACAATGAAGGATTTATTCACTGCGGTTCATGTACGTATCTTGTTATATGGAAGTGAATCATGGACAATAGGCAGGTCTGCACAAAAATCATTAGAAGCAGCAGAAATGTGGTTTATTAGAAGAATGTTGCGAATCCCCTGGACAGCAAAAATAACTAATAAAGAATGTATGAGAAGAGCTGGAGAAACAAAAAACCTTGTCAAAAAGATACGAGAGAGACAGTGTACTTTCATAGGACATGCAATGAGAAGAGGGGGCATTGAAAATATTATAACAACAGGAAAAATACAAGGAAGAAGATCAAGAGGAAGACCAAGAGAAATGATACTGGACAGTCTAACGGGATGGTGTGAGATGAGATCACCAACTGAACTGATGGCCTGCATGAAGGATCGGGTACTCTGGAGAAGTATAATAGCCAACGCCAGTCGGCACGGCACATGATGATGATGATGATGGTTCATGTACAATGGTCCACAACTTATATGTACTTGGAAAAGTGGTCCTCGCAGTGGGAGCCACTGCACAACTCAAATGTAATTAAGAAAGTGGTCCTTGGATGTAGAAACGTTTGGAAACCGCTGTTTTAGATGACTGGACATGAAACTGAACGAGGAAGCATTAGACGGTCGAAACACTCACGGACATGAAAAAAAAACTCCTTCACTTCACTGAACATTCTTGCAGGTTATCCCACACATTCTCACACACTTACTCACTCACTTCACACACGCGCACACCCTCACATATCTTCATCCCTTCTCGCTGTCTCACACAAAGCCTCACATGTTAAAGCCTCACTCAGCCTTTTAACACAACCCTCTCACCCCATCTTACTTTCACTCTCACTTACTTTTACTGAGCCTCTCTTACTTCTGTTTATTACATTCTCTTCGTCTTAGGTACTGTTGGAATGTAATGTTCTCTTTCTCTCACATACTCTCCTGCTTCGCCCCTCTCCCCCAACCAGTAATGTTTACACAATAACTTTCATTCATTCAGTCATGTTCAACAATCAAACCCTTCCAATCTGGAATGATCTCTGCATTACTTCTTCTTCTTCTTCTTCGTTCGCTTCTACCACCAAAACCGCACTGTGATCCTACTGAATTTATGCCTGTGGTCCTCGTTAGGTCCCGTGGTCTCCTGTGTGGTTCCCGAAAGGGTTCAGAGTATCACAGGGCTTTAGCCTGTATTCTTGGTGGGTCTCAGAAGCGGGATTGCGTGACACTGTGGTTTTCATTGCACCAGTATAGTCTAGGGTTGGACTTTCTCACCAGAAGACCTCGACGTGTTTAGGATATCAGTGCATCCCCGCTGGGTGAGAGGCGGTAGCCCACCCAGGCCAGAGTTGGACCTTCTCACCGGAAAACCTCGACGTGTTTTGAGATACCCGTGTATCACCGCCGGGTGAGAGGTGGTTGCCCATCCAGTCCAGAGTTAAACTTTCTCAACGGAAAACCTCAGCGTGATTAGGATACGCAAACATCCCCGCCGGGTGAGAGGCGGTTGCCTATCTAGACTGCCCTGGTCCAGTGTCTCCGACTTCAGCATTTTGTGGTCGTGGCCGCTACCCTTCCTAGTTGTGACCAGGATGGAGCTTTTGTTCAGGAGGACGAATCCTCGCCACTAGTGACTTCCACCCCTGGGTTGAGCCGGTTTAGGCATATTATCCCAGTATGGGCGTGTTTGGGACGTGACCGACCTCTAGAGCAGAGGTACTGTGACATGCATAGCCTTCAAGATTCACCCCTGGTGTGAGCCGGTTTAGGCAAAATTCACCAGTATGGGTGTATATCAAGCGTGACCGACCTCTAGAGCGGAGGTGGCATGACATGTCTAGCCATCAAGTTCCACCCCTGGTGTGTGCCGGTTTAGGCATATTTCACCAGTGTAGATGTATTTCGGACGTGGCCGGCCTCTAGAGCAGAGGTGCCGTGGTATGTATAGCTATCGTAGCGATACTACTGGACATACCGATTAAACTTCACCTTATCCTTTCCACCACCTATCCCATCGGCAACGCACAGCAACCTTTATTTCTTTTCCGCATTTCTTCCTTGACCGGGAGGAGCTTCACTCCACGCGCGGCATTTGAAGAGTCTCGCCAGCAGTGTCTTAACCTCTGGGACAAGCCGATTCATGCATTTCACCCGATATGACTGCACTCATGACGTGGCCGACCTCCAGACTAGAGGTGCCATGATTTGACTGTTTGCTTTGCTTTATCTTTTCTACCACCTTTTCCACAGTGATGCTGCGCGGCAACCTCATTTGCACCTTTCTTCATTGGCCGGGAGGAGCATCGCTCCACGCACGGCAACTGAAAAATCTCGCCAACAGCGGCAGAGGAGCTACCAAACGTGCCGCTCATCTACCCTAAGTATCTGGTTTTCAGGCGCGAGATATTCGCCCTCGCCCCTTCTCCTGTCAGTTTAAACAGTTCTGCCATGGGAAGGCCAGGAGCTGGACTTGACTGCCAGATGCTGTTTGAGACGCATTTACAGTCCTTAGAACTTCTGCATTACTAAACAGACTGTTTGCATTTCAGTCCCTGTACTATTTGGTCATGAGACTTGCTGCATATCAATCCCTATTCTCTTTGGTCATGAGACGTGTTGCATATCAATCCCTGTTCTATTTGGTCATGAGACTTGTTGCATTTCAATCACTGTACTATTTGGTCGTCTAATTAAAACATTTTCTCCCTCCCTTTCGTTTTCCTTGATGATTTCCAATGATTTTCAGGATCTACAACTTCTGAATTTTTTGCGACAATTTAAGTTTTGATCTTTTAAATAGGTTTTCAGTATTGAACATCCGCTTTAAGAGCATCTTCACGAACATTTGTATTCCATGCACACGCTTACACACAACTCTAATTACACACTTTCCCACATCATAGTATCTCCCATAACTTTCTCATCCTCTCTCACACGTAATACCACATATACATATAACTGTTCATATGAAACACATACATTTCTACTAACCAAATTATTCTCTCGTCCAGAAAGGGATATATCTGAGCACTTAGAAAGCCGAAATCATTTTCCATACTTCAGATAGATTTTTTCTCAAATTCAAATTGGCAACTTGACCCATATGAACCGGAAACGGTAACATTAGAAGGATTTATGTTTCCTGTAATATGATTTCGATAAAGTGATTTCAGACTACTTCAGGCGGAGAGCAGTACTGTCAGAATGTAGGGTCGAACATTGGTGTCCTCTACTGTAATATACCCAAACTTCGGTCAAAATAACTTACGCTTTTCTCTTGGCCAGACAGTCGATGTTATCTTATGTTAAAATCTTCCTATATTAACAGGCTATGCTGGAAGGTTCAAGACCAAAGTGATTCACTTAAATATAATAATGCTATGTGTAAAGATTATATAACCTTGTCCAAGGTCACTGTTGAAGCTACTGGATCATGTGTTCCTGTTGCTTTAATTTGAATGATAAACTCTTCCACGAAAAAGTGAAAGAACTGAGTATAACTATATTTAATGCATACTTGGCATTCCCCAGTTTCCATGAAAAGTTACCATGGATGTTGCTCGCCTAGAATGTTTGATAAGTGTTGTCGTGTGGTTGCCAACATTTGCAGGATCATCACTAAATTTTCACAATCCGCAGGAAATATTATAGGACAAGAAGATTTTGTCCATGTCCTCAGATTTACAGAGCTTCCCATATAGGGAGAATAGTCTTTATCTACATTTAAGAAGAATAGAATCTTCATCGACATATAAGGAGAACAGAATCTTCATCGACATATAAGGAGATTACTGATTGATGTGTAGGGAGAATAGAGTCTGGATCGATATATACGCCGAATAAGAGTCTTGATCGACATATAGACAGAATAAACTCCTGATCGATTCAGAAGGAGAATAGAATCCTGATAGATATGTAAGGAGAATAGAGTTTGGATCGATATATAGACGATCGACATATAGGAAGAATAGTCCTGATCGATATATAGGAAGAAAGAAACTTGATCGGTATATAGGGAGAATAGAATCTTGATAGACATATAAGGAGAATAGAGTCTTGATCGATATGCAGACAAAGAGTCTTGGCATTGATTTCTTGTACTTGATAACATAGTCTTCTCAGCTCTCACTTCTCACGTTACTGAGCTTTCCCGTTGCTATGACGTTTTTGGGACCTCTTCATGTCACTTTTTTTTCGAACGTCAATGTCTTCATGATGACTAGGACAGTTACTCCACCGCCAGACTCACCCGGGATCTTTAGATATTTTTACCATTACGACCCTTCTCCGGTGTCGCCTTAAGACTTGGGCTAACCTGAGGACTGCCCAGGGGCCCCAAGCGCATAGGGCCCAACCAGTCCATGGAAATCTATGTATATGAATGTATATGGCGGGTGTGCTGTGGGGGCCCAGTGCATTATTTTGCCCAGGGGCCCCTGATGCTGTTAAAGCCCTACCCTTCTCTCTTGCCCAATGGGTTACTAAATACGCATCCGTGCCTCTTTTTTTTCCAGATTGTCCAAACTATGATCCCTCACCAGTTCTACCAGGGCGTCCGAGTAGAGAAGCCATTAGTGCACTGGTCAAGGTCGGTGGTTCGAGTCTAGCCAGAGGCCCCCTGGTCACCCAGCTGGGGGGGAGGGGGAGGGGAGGAAAGACGACCTGGCATGATGCTGACCATATTACCCTCTAGTGTGCCCACAGGTCAAGAAAAACATGGACGCTAACACCGTATTACTTAGGTGTTTCCATGGCATAACACAGTTACCTTTATCTTTCCAGTTCTATTAGCTATGATTTTAAAAGATGAAGATGTGAATAGCTTGGCTTCACTTTATGATAGGATATAGCTCGGTTTCACTTTATGATAGGATATAGCTTTGTCTCACTTTATGATAGGATATAGCTTGATTTCACTTTATGAAATGCTATCTAGGAACATAACAGCTGAAGGAAAGTTATAATCTAACAATAATTTCGAAAAAAAATGTTCATAAAGTGAATCAAATACTCCCATCATTTGCTTCCCAAACCCACACGGGGTAAGGATGAGCCAGGTTAAAAACCCTTTCAAGAGCACTGTCTCCTGAAGTGGAGCGGTGAAAGAAAAAGGGTCAGTATGGGCCAGTAATACCTTCCTTCTTAGCACCTACACGAAACTCACCCATCACATTAAAAGCTGAGAAAATAATGCATACTTTCATATTGTTAAATACATGTAAAATGGGTTACTAGCTGATGTTTTTAGATGTGCAAATCATATCCTAGTTTACTAAGTCATTGTACTACTAGCAGTACATGGAAGGAAGGGGGAGGGGGGGGCGTTGAGAATGTGGATTGAGAGAAAAAGAAGGAGGCAGGCCGAACAAGACTGGGAAACACTGCTCTAGAGAAATTTGCTTTAGCCATCCAGACATTCCATGAGATTTTCAATGTCTTCTCTTCAGAAACTAAATCTAGTGCTCGCAATTGCACAACGATTCCGGTTTGTATCACATCACATGCGGTTGTGAATGGCCGAACAAAACTGACTTGGGGGAAACCAAACTGAAAATAACATGATTTCAATGCTACGCTGACCACAACGTCAAAGAAATTAACTATTTTGAAAAAAAAGCGACACTGAACCAATAGCAAGGATAATGGAGTCTCACAACAATGGTTCTCACAAAGGTCCTTTGTGAATAATAGGAATAAATTGTATTATTCTTTCCCACGATGCATCTTTCCATACTTCCATTCCTTTTCCGGCTTTTGCCCATGAATCGAACAAGGTGTCATTAGCGAGAACAGTCCATCAAGTAATGGAACGACGTTTACAGCTGTTGCTTGAAAGGGAATGATATTTTAGAACTGCACAATGTGGCCATTAAGGGAGAGCTACCATTGTTCCAGTCCAAGAATTATTGGGTGCTACCCTGTCATATCATCGTGTCGAGGCGGCTTCGAGTGGTAGAAGGAGTTCTCTGACTTCCGGTTGGGAATATAAAGTCTGGTTACTTTCCGGCTGGTTCTCTTTGATGCTTGTGCTATTGTTTCTGCTCGCTGATGTTGTCTTTCATAGTTTCTTTTCCTCATTCTTGCCTGCTCTCCAGGCAAATAAGAATTCTTCATGCGTAGCTGCATATCTTCATACACGTTTGTCTGCCTTGATCTTAGTAGTATCACAGTTGTTCTCTTTCATGGGTTCTCAAGCAGTTGACAATTACCCCAAAGGAGCAGTTTTGGGTCACTCAGTCATTTGCATCTCCATTGCGGAACTTTGTCTCCCTAACAGCTCTCTTGTAGGCCTCTCGGTTGTAAGCAAAATGCCCTGCTGCTGATGCATCCATTTGCAGATCATCAATGATGTCTTGCAGCCATCTTCGCCTTGGTCTTCGTTTCTTTCTTTTCTCCATTATGTACCCTTCCAAGGCGGTCTTCTCTTGATTATCATGACGTTTAATGTGTCCAAAATATTTAAGTTTTCTCTGTTTAATCCTCTTTACTAGCCAATCTTCTTCAATATTAAGTTCTTGTAATATGGATATATTTGTTCTTTTTTTGTGCCCATGACGTTTGAAGAACTCTTCTCTAGCATCTACATTCAAAGGCATTTATGTGTTCTTAGCTGTTTTGTTAAGTGTCCAGGTCTCACAGGCATATGTTGGGACTGTAAAGATGCATGCCCTTAAAAATCTTATTTTTGTCGTTCTGTCTGTTCCTCTCCGCAGAGACTGAAAATTAGGACCACAGATTGACGAGACACAAAATATTTCATTATTATATGAATGTTATTTGAAAGCACCTTTTGAATCAGAAAACCTTGGTTGAGGATGGGGTAATGGAGTATGAAATTCTGACATGGTGAAAGATAGCATTTAATGGACTGTTCTGTAGTGTCTAGACTGTTGCTTGTCCTACTGGTAAGTCACAGGTTAATTCTCTTATCATTAAAAAAAAATTCTCTCACATCTAACACAGCTTTGTCTATGATTTTTTCCAGGTCTAATCATACAGCACTGTCTTCTGTTACTTTAACATGGTAAAAAGAGAGCATGGGGCAAGAAAGCCCGAGAACCACTGTTCTATCGTGTTACATTCAATATGTTTTTTTTTATTTACGTATACATTCTACTATTCATATGTTCTATAATGTTTATTTGTACAATTTCTGATTTACTCAAACAATTTACTAGTGTTACCACTATAGACCAAGTACGGAAGAATGATACTGTATAATAATGGGGGATTTTAAAGCAAAGATTGGTACAGAAAGAGCAGAAGATGAAGGATATGTTGTAGGGAAATTTAGCATAGGACATAGAAATGAGGCAGGTGACAATCTAATGGCTTTTTTGCATGGAAAATCAGATAATGATTGCTAACACACTTTTTAAACAACATCCAAGAAGACTTTACACACGGACATCACCTGATGAGAAAACCAAGAATCAAATAGATTACATTTTAGTGTAAAGAAGGTAGAGATAAAGTATAACATCAGCAAAAACTTTACCAGGTGCTAATTATGACACGGACCATGAGTTATTAATAGCAGACATGAAGATAAAGATAAAAAAGACAATTACAGGATCAAGACCACTCCGCTGTGATCTTACAAAAGTACCAGAACAATGCGGTATAGAAGTGAAGAACCGTTTCGAAATCCTGATGGCTGTACAGGAGGAGATGACACCAAATGATTTGGCTACGCAGGCCAGAGATATCTTAATAACAAAAGCGAAAGACATGGTTCCAGTAAAGAAAACACAAAAGAATGGATTGATTACAGCAGGCACACTAGAACTGATAAAACAACGTAGAGAAATGAAGACGCAATGGAAAGTGACAAACAACAACAAAGAGGAATATAAATCTTTAACAAAAGAAGTACGAAGAAACATAACAAAAACAAAAAAAAAACAATACGTACAAGATTGTTCTGAAAGAATAGAAGGAAATCAGAAGTGTGGAAGAGATAGTGAAATGTTTAAAGAAATGAAGGCATTGATGAGAAATGTCACACCTAAGCTAAATGTAATTTGTGATGAGATGGAGAATACCTTGACAGAGACAGAGGAAATTCTATAAAGATGGAAGGAGTATAGCAGAGGAATGTATGAAACAACCGACTGCGAAAGTAGAAATCAACAGTGTGAATTATTATTGGAGGAGAAAGAACCTGAACCGACAATAGAAAAGGTTGTATGGGCAATAAAGAATCTGAAAAATGCTAAATCACTAGAATGTGATGAGATAACAGCTGAACTTATTAAAGCAGGAGGAAAGGAATGTGTTACAATATATCATGCACTATGTAAAAAGATATGGTATTCAGGTATTTGGCCAAAAGAATGGAAAAAAACTATATTAATACCACTGCCAAAAGAAAAAGGGTAACATGAAGTTACGCACAAACTACAGAACTGTTGCCCTGATTAGTCATGCCAGTATAATTCTGTTAAAAATCATAATAGGTAGACTTCGTAAGAAAATAGAAGAAGTCAATATGGTCCAATCGTGTTTTAGGCAAGGAAGAGGATCAAGGGATCATATATTCAATATAAGATTACTAATAGAGAAATGCAGAGAGTTTAATGTGAATCTGTATTTATCCTTTATAGACTACTCAAAGGCATTTGATTGCGTACAACACCAGAAACTTTGGGAAATAATGGAAAAAAATAGGATTTCCAACATATTTGATACAATTAATATCACTGCTGTATCTAGACCAACGGGCAGCAGGAAGAATAAATGGTGGAACAAAAACTTTGTTTGACATAAAACAAGGGGTCCGTCAAGGGCGCATATTGTCGCCTTACTTATTTAACTTGTATACTGAAAATATAATGAGGAATGTTAGAGAAAATGTAGACAAAGAATATTAAGATGCCATAACAGTTGCAGGTTATGAAATACCAGAGATTAGATATGCTGATGACACAGTATTACTGTCCACAGCACAAAATGGAATGGAAAAACTAATTATGTCAGTCTGTAAGAACAGCTAAGAGCAGAACCTCTATCTTAGTACGAAGAAAACTAAATTGATGACAACTGACAAAGCAAACAAGGCAGCTGAAATATGTAACAATGAGGAAAAACTGGAAGAAGTGGATCACTACTAACTAATAATGGAGATACAATGAGGGAAATTTAAAGGAGGGCATCTATCGCTCTTCAAAAGTAAAACAAATAAAGAATCTGTGGAGAAGAACAGACAGAACGACAAAAATAAGATTTTTAAGGGCATGCATCTTTCCCATCACAACATATGCCTGTGAGACCTGGATACTTAACAAAACAGCTGAGAAACACATAAATACCTTTGAATGTAGATGCTAGAGAAGAGTTCTTCAAACGTCATGGGCACAAAAAAAGAACAAATATATCCATACTACAAGAACTTAATATTGAAGAAGATTGGCTAGTAAAGAGGATTAAACTGAGAAAACATAAATATTTTGGACACATTAAACGTCATGATAATCTAGAGAAGACCGCCTTGGAAGGGTACATAATGGGAAAAAGAAAGAGAGGAAGACCAAGGCGAAGATGGCTGCAAGACATCGTTGATGATCTGCAAATGGATGCATCAGCAGCAGGCCATCTTGCTCACAACCGAGAGGCCTACAGGAGTGCTGTTAGGGAGACAAAGTTCCGCAAAGGACGTGCAAATGAATGAATGACCACTTGTCTGTATAGGTGTTGGTCTTCATGTTATCTTTGGCAGTACCGGTCTGTTAGTAATGCTCTGATTTTAATGTTATTTCTATTGTGGTTTTTATTATACTGTTTATAGCAGCCCTTTCTTGTCTCCCTCTACCACCCCACCTTCTCTCTCTCTCTCTCTCTCTCTCTCTCTCATTCTAACACTGTTTCTTTATTATTATTATTATTATTTAATAAAATGTCCTTAAGCTACTTTTCCTGCTGTTTTGTTCCATACATGTATTGCTAGTATTCTTTCTCCCTCATTATTCCACATCATATTTCCAAGACTATTTCACTTTTGTTATTCTACATCTTCATGCTAGGATTATCCTCTCGTGCTATTCTATTTGCTCATTCTAGCACCAGTCTTTCTTGTGTTATTCTACACCCTCTTTCTAACTTTGTCCCGCTTATGTTATTCCCACTCTTTTCTATGCGTAAAATTATTCCTTTTATGTGATGTGACACTTTGTTTCTAACATTAATTCCTCTTTTGTTATTCCATGTCCTCTTTCTAACATTATTCCGATCTTGGCTAATCCAAAGCCCTGTTTCTACTATTATTCCACCTTTGGTAAAACTATAACCCTGTTCTAAACATGATTAAACTTTTGATTAATCTACAAACCTTGTTTCTCACATTATTCGAGTTTTCGTCAATCCTCAATCATCTCTCTGGCGTTATTTCTCTCTTGTTATTCCACAATCAGCCTCTATTATTTTTTGCTGCTGGCCGTATCAATAGCCTGCAACATTTTAAAAAAAAACTCCTGCACTATATTTATCAAGATATAATCCATACATAACATTGGGACTACTTTTCGGGGATTACCTTCCAGTGATAAAGTGAAATTCAGATAGTTCTTGAGTGAATGAAGAGGACTTATTTTTCTTCTTGTCTGCGTGAGAGTGTCATTGAAACCCACCACATACATTTACATATATCTTCACACGTAAGTCCACACATAACCTCTTCGCACATGCGCTCACACTCACGCATGCTACTCACCCTGGGGCCCCCCTAGTTGCCCGATGGAATTGTCAAATTCACTTTATCTCTTGCCGTAATCAAGTTGAGACATCCCTCAGATTCAGACGGCTTCGTGAACTTAACTGTGTAAGTGTGTTTGTATGTTTTCGACTCCTTATGTCTGAACTGCTTAAAACCCGTGGGGGGAAGATTTGAGGGAGGGGGAGGCGGACGCAGATAGAGGTTAAGAATGCAGGGATAAAGCATGCTTCGCCCGCCAAAAATAGATTATTATGAGTGGTAAAGAAAGAGACGTGTGCACAAAATGAGAGTGCAAGGAAGTATAGAAAATAAAAAAAAGCCAAAATGTGGAGGGCTTTCTGGCAAGAACGGAGAATCAGGCCAGGGAGTTAATTTAATACCGAGGAAAAAGCATGACGAGAAATGGCTTCTAAAGATGACAAACTGGCCACTAGGTTCAATAAAGACTTCACTAAATGAATAAGATGCCAGGGAGGTTGGATAGCGGAGGGGAGAAATTGGAATGGGATGAGATGCCGCTGCTTCTTCTTTAGCTCTTGTATCCTTCTTTTATTTAGCAATTGCCCTTTGGAAGCGCTTCCTTACATATCTACACATAATCGCTCTATCTCTGCACTCTCTTTTTTTATCTGTCTGCTCGTGTCTAGGCCAAACGTTGCTGTAATGCGAAGCCACGTTTCGCAGTTTAGATAAACATATTTGTTTTTTGGCAATATCTCTGAAAGTGTTCTAAACCTGGCCGATGCGCATTGCCAGCTTGGACGCATTCACGGAAAAAATCTGGTCGATTTGACAATTTTCTTGTAGAATTTATGAGAAGTTCACATTCTTGTGCTTTCTCTTTTATTTGTCACTAGTTTCTGAGTCTTATGGGACTTCCGTAAAGTAAAAGCTAGTTAAACAACATGAAGTGATGGACAGATCTGTTTTAACTGAAAAACACGTCACTCTTTTACAGGTGCTTGAGTAGCCTCTCGCAGTTGGGAGCATGGCGTTCTTCTTCTTCTTCTTCTTCTTCTTCTTCTTTTTCTTCTTCTTCTTCTCCATGTCAGACGGGCCTGCGTGCCCAATTCTTAACCCTTTTGAAATAAAGATCAATCAATCAATCAATGAATCAATCAATCAATCAATCAATCAATCAATCAATCAATCAATCAATCAATCAATCAATCAATCAATCAATCAATCTCCTCCTCCTCCTCCTTCTTCTTCTTCTTTCTTCTTCTTCTTCTTCTTCTTCTTCTTCTTCTTCTTCTTCTTCTTCTCTTCTTCTTCTTCTTGATTCAGTTTCATATGCCCAGTTTTCTAAACAGGGAGTGGGGTTGCCTCCATGAATCCTGTTGTCAAAAGGAGGTCTTCGTAGGAACCCCATAGTTTCTCCACCGTGCTTGAGCTATGAGGCTTCTATATATGGTGCAGGTCTGTAGTATGTATTCAGGAATCTTGGGGCCCTTTTCACGCAGGAATGCGCTGCTGACGCAGTCTTTATCTTGTGGTGATGAGCGTTGAGTCTGCAGTGTTCGAGTCGTAATCTTAGGATTGTGGTTTCTTGTTGTTTATTTAGTCTTAGTATTTAGTTTATTATTATTTAGTCTTAGTATTCATAATTCCGGCGATAGTTCATTTGGTAGAGCTTTTAAGTTGCCACACATCAGAGAATGAATGATAGCAAGCCTTTATGCTGCCACACTTTGGAGAACGAATGATAACAATCCTTCGTGCTGCCACATCTTGGAGAACGAATGATAACAAGCCTTTATACTGCCACACTTTGGAGAACGAATGATAACAATCCTTCATGCTGCCACATCTTGAAGAACGAATGATAAGAAGCCTTTATACTGCCACATCTTGGAGAACGAATGATAACAAGCCTTTATACTGCCACAGTTTGGAGAACGAATGACAACAATCCTTTCATGCTGCCACATCCTAGAGAACGAATGATAAGAAGCCTTTATGCTGCCACACTTTGGAGAACGAATGATAAAAGCCTTTATACTGTTGGAGAACGAATGATAACAAGCATTTGCTACCACACCTTAAAAAAGAAAGAAGGAATAAATGTAGCCCCTCTTAGGTAGTGGAGATGTAGAGAAACATGCCTTCTACGTCTGTTCGGGAACTAACGAAAGATGCACACCCCCTGGTATTTCTGATGGCCTTACCCCAAGATCTTGGAACCATGATATTGGCCGTCAAGTGAATTGACATTTTCAGTTACAAAGAGGTCCTACACCAACAAAAACAACATTGAGTGACAAGATTTTAACATTTTTGAGACGCCTCAATTGTTTTCAAAGTTTCAATCAAGCCGCAAATGTTTTTTTAAAAGTTTTTTTTTTTTCATACTCTATAACGAGGAATGGATTCCTCGTGCCTTAATTGGGCCACAAGCAGCGGACATGAAGTAGTTTCCGCGCATTTGTAGAAATGTAAAGGCTCTCCCTGTTTTCTATCAACAGATGACAGGGGGGGAAGGAAGCACGATTAGCGTTCCTGGATAGGAAAGAAAAAATAACAACAAAATGCAGACCACTTCTTAAGGGCTCGTTTTCAATAGAGGCAACGAGCAAGGGCCCACAACCCTCTGGCGTTCTAATTAAATGTTTTTGCTGATGTGGAAATTTTAGGCAGGGAACATGGATTTTATTTTATTTCTTGGTTTTTTTGTTTTTTTTAATCTGGCATATTTTTCTTTCTGCCCTCTTTTTTTTTCTTTCTTCTTTACCAAACGCTTGAGATAATCTTTGATTTCGTTAAGCGACTGCAGAATAACCAAATCTGATTGGCTGAATTACAGCTGGAGTGACCAGGATTTCGAGAGAGGAGAGCAGAAATAATTAATTGTGGGCAAGGAGTGTTACAGTCTTTCGTCCGATCACCAACTTATTAAGTTCTGAAAGGTCAGCGTGAAACCTGTTGGCAAGAGCTTCGTTGGCAGATAAAAGCGATCTGTTTATATTTGATGGCGTTACGTAATTGGGTGATTTACAATAATAATAATAATTATAATTATAATAATAATAATAATTATTATGAGGTTGTTTCACATATGACCATCTCCTACACAGAGAAAATTAACCAGGGTAAAGGACAGGGCTTGGAAAGCTGATTAATTAGTGTTTCACTGATTGCACTTTGTGTTAAAAGAGTAAGGGATTGTGCACACAGGCCCGTCTGACATTCTGCCTTTTGTCTCCTGTCATTCATTCTTCTCAAAAATAATTCAGTTTAATTCAAGTATATTAAGACAATAGGGTCATCGGTAAACTGTCAAAGAAAATAACAATTATTCTCTGATCCAAACATTCACAAGCGAATAATTAATACACTGAAAGATGTAGGAGTACCGTACAAGAAATGTACTGCATGTGGATAAAGTACAAATTAATAGTGAGATATTTATTGTTCGAAAGGCAGGCATTTGTCTTCTGGTGAAACAAAGTTGGTTTAGATCAATGCTTCCAAAAGTGGCGTTAACATCCCCTTCTCTCTCTCTCCCCCCCCCCCCCCCGTGGGCGGTGGAATGGAAGGGGGGTGGGGGTGAAGGAAACAAGATTCGGTAGAGGGGGAGAGGAAGAAAAAGGGATAGTAAAGGGGCGTTGACGGGGGCAGTAATACCTTCCTGCTTAGACGGGGGTAGTAATACCTTCCTTCTTAGACGGGGGCAGTAACACCTTCCTGCTTAGACGGGGGTAGTAATACCTTCCTTCTTAGACGGGGGCAGTAACACCTTCCTGCTTAGACGGGGGTAGTAATACCTTCCTTCTTAGACGGGGGTAGTAATACCTTCCTTCTTAGACGGGGGTAGTAATACCGTCCTTCTTAGACGGGGGCAGTAACACCTTCCTGCTTAGACGGGGGTAGTAATACCTTCCTTCTTAGACGGGGGCAGTAATACCTTCCTTCTTAGACGGGGGTAGTAATACCTTCCTTCTTAGACGGGGGCAGTAATACCTTCCTTCTTAGCACTTTTTTATCCTGATATCGAGAAACCTGTATCCCTACATGAAACTCCTCCATCACTTTAAAAGAAAGCAATGCAGTAGATGAATTATAAATGTACTCCTTTATATGGTTAAATAAATTGGTTTGTTAGGTCAAGTTCTTAGTTGTGTAACGCATATCCTAGTTTAATAGGCCATTGTATGAATAGTACATTACAGGGGATGAGGGGAGGGAATCTGGGAAGAGAGGGGGTGACTCTGCTGATGTGGCCTATGAGAAAAACGGGTGGCCTGAGAAACACTGGTTTAGATAATAGACTCAAAATACCTTCCGCGTAAACGGACATATAAAGAAAGACAACTCGAAAGTAGCTGCCACTACATGTTGTGGATGATAGGTGTGGCGCTCTTTGTGTAGCATGTAACAGTGTGGCAGTAGGAGGTGAGTGCTGCAGTAGGAGGTGTGTGTGGCAGTAGGAGGTGTGTGTGGCAGTAGGAGGTGTGTGTGGCAGTAAGAGGTTTATGTGTGGCAGTAGGAGGTGTGTGTGGCAGTAGGAGGTGTGTGTGGCAATAGGAGGTGAGTGTTGCAGTAGGAGGTGTATGTGTGGCAGTAGGAGGTGTGTGTGGCAGTAGGAGGTGTGTGTGTGGCGGTTAGGAGGTGTGTGTGTGTTGCAGTAGGAGATGTATGTGTGACAGTAGCAGGTGTGAGTGTGACAGTAGGAGGTGTATGTGTGGCAGTAGGTGTGTGTATGTCAAAAGAAGGTGTATATGTGGCAGTAGGGGGTTAAGTGCTAATCAAGAATAACAGTGTACGTCTCACGTTCTGTGGTCCGTGCTACTTCATAGAGAAGGAAGCCGAGCTCACACGAGAGATGTTCGACAATCCGGAAAAAACCTAAATGTTTCTTGTAACAGACAAAGAAAAGACAGGCAGACTTTGTTGACTTCTTGCTGGAAAACGTGATAGAAAGAAAGAAAGAAAGAAAGAAACGAATAGATTTTAAAAATACGAAGAACTGGACACGCAGGGCCGTCTGACATTCTACTTTTTATATCTTAATTACTTACTCTGCTGCTCATCTTTGGAATACACTCCCATCCTTTATTAAAGATATAAGATGCTTTCTTTCTTTTAAACACAAATTTGATGTCGACTACATGCCTCCATGATCAAAACTGGCATGTTATTTTTAATTATTTACAGATGCTGATCATTTTAATTCATCTTTCCTGATTAGTAGTTCGGCAGACATTTATTAGTGTGAGTTGCTTTCTGTAGTGAGTGCATAGATATGAGTGAAAGGTAAATAAGTTGTTTCTTTGGTTTGTATTTCTCCAGTGTTCAAATATTAATTACTAATCCAGCTCCACCCCGACACGCGCGACGTTTTCTCTGATTCACCCCTGATGGCATACAAACGTGAGCCAAATCTTAAGGACATCCTCGTCCACAGCCACTTGAAGCAGAGCCTTACGTATGTTGGTACCAGAAAATCCAACCACCCCCGCTGCATTACCTGCCCGGTAGTCTGGGAAACGAAAACGGTCACCTTTCCCAAAACTATCCTCATTCTTCATGAGGGATTCACAAGCGAATCCCTTAATGTGATATATGTTATCGCATGTAAAAAATGCAGGATAACGTATATTGATTAGGGGACCACGTGAGAAACATCTGTAAAATATCGCCCAGCATGCTTCGAAACCAGTCCCAAATCATTTCAATGGCCCCAACCACAGAGGCAAATCTGATTTTCTGGTAACGGCCATCAAACAATGTCACGCAGATGACACAAGCCGCCAGGCGCTTGAGAACCGCTACATTCAGGATTATGGGACGCTGGAACCATACGGGTTAAACTCGTTATTCAGCTACACCTAACATTCTCTTCTTCAACAATTATAATCCCTTTCTACTAAGCTCCACTCCCTTCTCACATGTTACACATAGTTCAGAACCTCCTCACAGCATCACATTACAACCCCTCTACCCTAACTATAATAATCTATTTCATCTTCTCCTGGCTAGGTTACCATTGTACCACTCTCTCTCCCCTCTACGGTTTCCCCACCCTCCACCCCCAATTACAACCCATCGACCACACATCACAGGTGTCCAATTAAACAGTCTCTACGCCCTACCATGCTCATTTCTGACACACAGCGTTGGACAAGCCACATCTTCTTACAGTTACAGCTAAGTGCTCTATTCATTATTTTTTTTTAAAATAGCATTCACGAGAATCTATAATCTCCTCTTTATTTCTTCGCCCTGTATGTTTTTGTATGATTAAGGCTCACGCCGAAACGTCACAGCTTTGTAATCATTAAGTAATAAAGCTGCTCCTACTTTTTTCCTAGTTTATACATTTTAATGTTAATTACGTTTACTATATACGCAGCATAACTGTAGAATGTCTGGAGCAGAGAGAAGGTTCTGCGATTACTGATTTTCTGAATAGCAGTTTGGCAGATGAGTATGTATTAGTATGAGTCACTTTCTATTTTTAGTGCATAGATATGACTGAAAAGTAATGCCTTGCCTTATTTCATATTATTATACTTTCTTCAGTGTTCTCAATGATGTCTAATATACGCGCATCATAACTCTTGAATGTCTGAAAGAGAGAAAAAGTTGAGGGCAGAATGTCAGAAAGGCCTGCGTGCCCAATTCTCAACTCCTTGGAAATAAAGGTCAATCAGTCAACCACTCAGTCAACCACATTTATTCATTCTTCCCAGTCTTTCAACTTAATTCAAGTATGACACGTATATAAGGCCAAATTCCCGTTTCCATGCCATTAAGGCACACAGGGAATACGGCGTTAGGCCTGTATTTTCCATGACCTTCGGCACATGGAAGTCTGATGTGGTCAGACAGCTCTGCGTGACAAGTTCTTCGTATTTTTAAAGTCTATTCGTTTCTTTCTTTCTTTCATTCTTTCTATCACTGTTTTCCAGCAATGGCCATGTTTGTCTTCTCATCAAGAAGTCAACAAAGTCTGCCTGTCTTTTCTTTGTCTGTTACAAGAAATATTTATGGATGAGAGGATAAATGTTGTGTTACTTTATAATTATCATGGTCCTTATGTTAAAAGGTTACTCTAAAATGCTTATGTTAACATGCTTCTCTAAAAATGGGTACCAGAGAAATCTGTGAAGGTAAAGCGGCTAGGTGTGATGCTTATCTTCTCATCCATAAATTCACAAATATAAAATAACTGGAAAAATGAGATTCAGTTAATACACGTCTCATACATACTAACAGTGAAATAGCTTCACACTTTAAGAAACATGGACGGATGGGTGGATGGATGGATGGATGGATGAATGGATGGATGGATGGATGTATGTTTACACTAGGAGCGAAGAAATAGGATATACACATCTGTTCAACTCTCTACTCTTCGTTTCTCAACATTACCAAGGTCTTAGACTTTCACTAACAATTTAGAACACACAAGTACCTAACACAGACATTTAATAACAGATTTAGAACACACATTTACCTAACACAGACATTTAATAACAATTTAGAACACACATTTACCTAACACAGACATTTAATAACAATTTAGAATACACATATACCTAACACAGACATTTAATAACAATTTAGAACACACATATACCTAACACAGACATTTAATAACAATTTAGAACACAAATATACCTAACACAGACATTTAATAACAATTTATAACACATATATACCTAACACAGACATTTAATAACACATTTAGAACACACATATACCTAACACAGACATTTAATAACAATTTAGAACACACATATACCTAACACAGACATTTAATAACAAATTTAGAACTAACATATACCTAACACAGACATTTAATAACAATTTAGAACACACATTTACCTAACACAGACATTCAATAACAATTTAGAACACACATATACCTAACACAGACATTTAATAACACTTTAGAACACATATATACCTAACACAGACATTTAATAACAATTTAGAACACACATATACCTAACATAGACATTTAATAACAATTTAGAACACACATATACCTAACACAGACATTCACTAACAATTTAGAACACACATATACCTAACACATACATTCAATAACAATTTATAACATACATATACCTAACACAGACATTCAGTAACAATTTAGAACACACATGTACCTAACACAGACATTCAATAACAATTTAGAACACACATGTACCTAACACAGACATTCAATAACAATTTAGAACAAAGATGTACCTAACACGCATGCATAACAAAGCTAAATAACCCACAGCCCTTACATTCACCCCTTATTCACGTTTCAGCAACAGGCATTTCTCTTTCACTTCTCTTTCACATACGCTCAGTCAGTCAGTCAATCATTTGCATGCCCCTTGCGGAACTTTGCCTCCCTAACAGCTCTCCTGTAGTCCTCTCGGATATAAGCAAGATTCCCTGCTGCTGCTGCGTCCATTTGCAGATCATCAACGATGTCTTGCAGCCATCTTCACCTTGGTCTTCCTCTCTTTCTTTTTCCCCATTATGTACGCTTCCATGAAGGTCTTCTCTAAATTCTCACGACGTTTAATGTGTCCAAAATATTTAAATTTTCTCTCTTTAATCCTCTTTACTAGCGTCTTACATATGCTCAGCGACATGAAATACCAACGTGCTTGCAGTAACGTCCTCAGAGGCCCATTACGTCTTAGAAAACTGCAGCACATGAGAAGGTTCACAGAGAAATTATAACGCTAGCTCTGGACGCTTGCCTTAAGTCTACAGCAATGAAGACGACCAAGAGGGGACAATATTAATAAGCTGGCCAACTAGAACAGGAAAAGAAGGGCAACTTGTTTAGAGCAGTGTTTCCCAACTATTTTTGAACAATGCCCCCACCTCAATACCTCAAATATTCTGATGCCAACCCCCCCCCCCAACCTCAACACCTCAAATATTCTGATGCCAACCCCCCACCTCAATACCTCAAATATTCTGATGCCAACCCCCCCCCCCCCCTCATCGCAGCAAAATAGTCAACCAAGTTCTGAATGTAATATATTTTATAATCACTCCCCCACCCCCTCCCTGGTGGGGCACAGACCTACGTTGGGGGACACTAGTTCAGAAGGAGCAGACGTGATGAAGAATTCTGAAGATTGTTCTCCTGGTTTACTAAATCATTTTTAATTATTTTGTTTTCCTGATTATTTTCTCCTCGCCCTGTCAATCTTCTGAAAACTTAAGGCCGTCCAGGTTGCAAGAAGGCATCTTTCCCTGTAATTCCACATCTTGACTGTTTCCAGGCTGCGCCTAGCTTACTAGTTAATTGTCCACGCCCACCTTAACATGGCGTAGTTGTGGCTCCAGCTTTATTCGTTTTCCACAAGGACACATTCTTTTATAAATGGGAAACTTTTTTGTGTTCAGTTTTCAATATGCTTGTATAAAGAATTCAATCTTAGCTGCCGTCGAATGCCAAAGTGTCTAGGACATTATATCCGCACGGACAAGTAGCAGATGTCTGACACGTTCAACAACTTGATCGGAATCTGTCTCCAGGGTACACTTAATCTGTCAGAAACGTGTCATGATCAGACAAGGGGTCAGATTTTTAAAAAAAATCTTTCATCAGGTAATACAAGCGATGTGTTTTAATGTTTTCTTTAGTGCGCGTCTGTCTTTTGCTGTAAGTGGTACAAAAATTGAGTGAACGATTAATTCGACAGACGGACGGATGGATGGATGGATGGACGGACGGACGGATGGACAGATGGATGGATGGACGGACGGACGGACGGATGGATGGACGGATGAATGAATGAATGAATGGATGGATAGATGGATGGATGGATGGATAAGAAAGCAATCTTTTCAAGTCTAATCCAAGTTATATAATCCAGAAGGATGGTCAAACGATGCAGGCAAAATTAGAGTAAGAAAATGTAAATAAAACGAAGTATTTTTAGATCAGTGTTTCCAAACCTTTTTTTGTTGTTGTTGTTGTTGTTGGACCATACTCCATCTCAAAGCCCCAAAGATTTTGATGCTTCCAAACACCCTCCCCCCGGCAGCATAATTAGTCAATGATTATAGTCAATATATATTATAATTGTACCCCTCCTCCCCATATATTCAAATTGCCTCTTTATGTGGCGCACGCCCCACGTTGGGAAACGTTTTATATATATAAAAGAATTTAATAATAGAGTACGAGTCCAGCAGGACGAGCTACTGCCCAATTTCTTAAAGAAAGTCTTTGATAGCGTCATTCAAGTACTTGCTTGCTGCTATAGAAACATCTTTTGATACATGTAGCAGTTTGGAACGCACAAGCGGTGGGGATACTGTGAAACAGTTTTGTTGTGTTTGTAGGGCTCCCATACATTTTTTTTTCCTCCAACTGAATCAGCGGAGCAGAAGATGTACCTAACACAGACATTCAATAACAATTTAGAACAAAGATGTACCTAACACAGACATTCAATAACAATTTAGAACACACATGTACCTAACACAGACATTCAATAACAATTTAGAACAAACATGCACCTAACACGGACATTCACTAACAATTTAGAGCACACAAGTACCTAACACAGACATTCAATAACAATTTAGAACACACATACACCTAACATAGACATTCACTAACAATTTAGAACACACAAGTACCTAACACAGACATTCACTAACAATTTAGAACAAAGATGTACCTAACACGCATGCATAACAAAGCTAAATAACCCACAGCCCTTACATTCACCCCTTATTCACGTTTCAGCAACAGGCATTTCTCTTTCACTTCTCTTTCACATACGCTCAGTCAGTCAGTCAATCATTTGCATGCCCCTTGCGGAACTTTGCCTCCCTAACAGCTCTCCTGTAGGCCTCTCGGATATAAGCAAGATTCCCTGCTGCTGCTGCGTCCATTTGCAGATCATCAACGATGTCTTGCAGCCATCTTCACCTTGGTCTTCCTCTCTTTCTTTTTCCCCATTATGTACGCTTCCATGAAGGTCTTCTCTAAATTCTCACGACGTTTAATGTGTCCAAAATATTTAAATTTTCTCTCTTTAATCCTCTTTACTAGCGTCTTACATATGCTCACCGACATGAAATACCAACGTGCTTGCAGTAACGTCCTCAGAGGCCCATTACGTCTTAGAAAACTGCAGCACGTGAGAAAGTTTACAGAGAAATTATAACGCTAGCTCTGGACGCTTGCCTTAAGTCTACAGTAATAAAGACGACCAAGAGGGGAAAATATTAATAAGCTGGCCAACTAGAACAGGAAAAGAAGGGCAACTTGTTTAGAGCAGTGTTTCCCAACTATTTTTGAACAGTGCCCCCACCTCAGTACCTCAAATATTCTGATGCCAACCCCCCCCCCCCCCAACCTCAACACCTCAAATATTCTGATGCCAACCCCCCCACCTCAATACCTCAATATTCTGATGCCAACCCCCCCCCCCCCCCCTCATCGCAGCAAAATAGTCAACCAAGTTCTGAATGTAATATATTTTATAATCACTCCCCCACCCCCTCCCTGGTGGGGTACAGACCTAAGTTGGGGGACACTAGTTCAGAAGGAGCAGACGTGATGAAGAATTCTGAAGATTGTTCTCCTGGTTTACTCAATCATTTTTAATTATTTTGTTTTCCTGATTATTTTCTCCTCGCCCTGTCAATCTTCTGAAAACTTAAGGCCGTCCAGGATGCAAGAAGGCATCTTTCCCTGTAATTCCACATCTTGACTGTTTCCAGGCTTGCCTAGCTTACTAGTTAATTGTCCACGCCCACCTTAACATGGCGTAGTTGTGGCTCCAGCTTTATTCGTTTTCCACAAGGACACATTCTTTTATAAATGGGAAACTTTTTTGTGTTCAGTTTTCAATATGCTTGTATAAAGAATTCAATCTTAGCTGCCGTCGAATGCCAAAGTGTCTAGGACATTATATCCGCACGGACAAGTAGCAGATGTCTGACACGTTCAACAACTTGATCGGAATCTGTCTCCAGGGTACACTTAATCTGTCAGAAACGTGTCATGATCAGACAAGGGGTCAGATTTTTTTAAAAAATCTTTCATCAGGTAATACAAGCGATGTGTTTTAATGTTTTCTTTAGTGCGCGTCTGTCTTTTGCTGTAAGTGGTACAAAAATTGAGTGAACGATTAATTCGACAGACGGACGGATGGATGAATGGATGGACGGACGGACGGATGGACGGATGGATGGATGGACGGACGGACGGACGGATGGATGGATGGATGGATGGATGGACGGATGAATGAATGGATGAATGGATGGATAGATGGATGGATGGATGGATAAGAAAGCAATCTTTTCAAGTCTAATCCAAGTTATATAATCCAGAAGGATGGTCAAACGATGCAGGCAAAATTAGAGTAAGAAAATGTAAATAAAACGAAGTATTTTTAGATCAGTGTTTCCAAACCTTTTTTTTTTTTTCTGTTGTTGGACCATACTCCATCTCAAAGCCCCAAAGATTTTGATGCTTCCAAACACTCCTCCCCCGGCAGCATAATTAGTCAATGATTATAGTCAATATATATTATAATTGTACCCCTCCTCCCCATATATTCAAATTGCCTCTTTATGTGGCGCACGCCCCACGTTGGGAAACATTGTTTTATATATAAAAAGAATTTAATAATAGAGTACGAGTCCAGCAGGACGAGCTACTGCCCAATTTCTTAAAGAAAAGTCTTTGATAGCGTCATTCAAGTACTTGCTTGCTGCTATAGTAAACATCTTTTGATACATGTAGCAGTTTGGAACGCACAAGCGGTGGGGATACTGTGAAACAGTTTTGTTGTGTTTGTAGGGCTCCCATACATTTTTTTTTCCTCCAACTGAATCAGCGGAGCAGAAATCGATTTGTTAAGACTGCCTTTAAGATGGAGTGACACATTTTAATTTTCTTCACTGGTGTGCGCGAGTTGGAGATGAGTAGCAGCCAAGAAGATCATTGCAAGCGGCACTAATCTCCGCCATATTGATGAAGGTCTAAGCTCACGAATGGCCTTTTCATGATCAGGGATAGCATCGTTTCTAGGGCCCTTTCTGTCTCTCATTGTACAAGCAGCCCGCGGATCAATGGTAGAGGCTTTAGGAATTCCCATGACCTACATGACAAAAAAGAAGTAGCAATATTTGTAACAAGACCTGCTGATGTACATTGGACGTTGCGGTTTCGGGAACGTAAGAGATGCTGTAGTGGTACAGTGATGCCATTGTTTTAAAAATGTGAAACTTTTTTGTGTTCAGTTTTCAATATGCTTGTATAAAGAATTCAATCTTAGCTGCCGTCGAATGCCAAAGTGTCTAGGACATTATATCCGCACGGACAAGTAGCAGATGTCTGACACGTTCAACAACTTGATCGGAATCTGTCTCCAGGGTACACTTAATCTGTCAGAAACGTGTCATGATCAGACAAGGGGTCAGATTTTTTTAAAAAATCTTTCATCAGGTAATACAAGCGATGTGTTTTAATGTTTTCTTTAGTGCGCGTCTGTCTTTTGCTGTAAGTGGTACAAAAATTGAGTGAACGATTAATTCGACAGACGGACGGATGGATGAATGGATGGACGGACGGACGGATGGACGGATGGATGGATGGACGGACGGACGGACGGATGGATGGATGGATGGATGGATGGACGGATGAATGAATGGATGAATGGATGGATAGATGGATGGATGGATGGATAAGAAAGCAATCTTTTCAAGTCTAATCCAAGTTATATAATCCAGAAGGATGGTCAAACGATGCAGGCAAAATTAGAGTAAGAAAATGTAAATAAAACGAAGTATTTTTAGATCAGTGTTTCCAAACCTTTTTTTTTTTTTCTGTTGTTGGACCATACTCCATCTCAAAGCCCCAAAGATTTTGATGCTTCCAAACACTCCTCCCCCGGCAGCATAATTAGTCAATGATTATAGTCAATATATATTATAATTGTACCCCTCCTCCCCATATATTCAAATTGCCTCTTTATGTGGCGCACGCCCCACGTTGGGAAACATTGTTTTATATATATAAAAAGAATTTAATAATAGAGTACGAGTCCAGCAGGACGAGCTACTGCCCAATTTCTTAAAGAAAAGTCTTTGATAGCGTCATTCAAGTACTTGCTTGCTGCTATAGTAAACATCTTTTGATACATGTAGCAGTTTGGAACGCACAAGCGGTGGGGATACTGTGAAACAGTTTTGTTGTGTTTGTAGGGCTCCCATACATTTTTTTTTCCTCCAACTGAATCAGCGGAGCAGAAATCGATTTGTTAAGACTGCCTTTAAGATGGAGTGACACATTTTAATTTTCTTCACTGGTGTGCGCGAGTTGGAGATGAGTAGCAGCCAAGAAGATCATTGCAAGCGGCACTAATCTCCGCCATATTGATGAAGGTCTAAGCTCACGAATGGCCTTTTCATGATCAGGGATAGCATCGTTTCTAGGGCCCTTTCTGTCTCTCATTGTACAAGCAGCCCGCGGATCAATGGTAGAGGCTTTAGGAATTCCCATGACCTACATGACAAAAAAGAAGTAGCAATATTTGTAACAAGACCTGCTGATGTACATTGGACGTTGCGGTTTCGGGAACGTAAGAGATGCTGTAGTGGTACAGTGATGCCATTGTTTTAAAAATGTGATATTAGTCAGTTTTTTTTTCTTTAAGTCAGGGGACATCTGTTTGGGAACCAAATGATGGAGGTATAGGACCCACGTGAGCAGTTGAAAACTGATAGATCAAGATTTTATTTCAACAGTTCTCTTCCTAATTATCCAAATGTTAAACAACACCTATTTTAAACAGGAATGATTATTATTATTATTATTATTATTATTTCGATAGTCTGACGAAGGGTATATGGAAACATCTTAGAAAATCCTTCGGGTGTTGGTAATCGTAAAAGAAATAAAAGTCCCTGTTTTGACCTTTTAGGACTCGTTCTTTGTTGTATCTATTGTAAAGTGTAATTTATTTAAAACATAATTTACCCGTTGTGCTTTATTCATTTGTTATTTTTGCCTCTCTCTCTCTCTCTGAATATTAAGTGTCCAAGGCACATGGCGCTTCCGCAAGGGTTTTCCACAAACGCCTTTCCTGTGCCTTTTTTCCCGCTCTTGCCCAAGTGAGCCTTTGCTTCTTTTTACCCGTTTTTTAATCTACATTCTGGAGCCGAAGCCGCTGTCCGTTTGGGCAATTAGCGACCCACAGCCGACAAGCCGTCTCTGGGGTTGGCGACCCATAGCTGACAAGCTGTCGCTGGGGTTGGCGACTCATAGCTGACAAGCCGTCGGTGGGGTTGGCGACCCATAGCTGACAAGCCGTCGCTGGGGTTGGCGACCCATAGCTGACAGGCCGTCGGTGGGGTTGGCGACTCATAGCTGACAGGCCGTCGGTGGGGTTGGCGACCCATAGCTGACAAGCCGTCGCTGGGGTTGGCGACCCATAGCTGACAGGCCGTCGGTGGGGTTGGCGACCCATAGCTGCCCAAGACCCTGTCCTGTTTCTTCGTTGGTACCCCCTGTAACAGGCCTAACCTGGATAACGGGCCAGGGATCGCCATAGCTCCCTTGGCTGTGGAGTATGGTATGCTATAAAAAAAACAGACAGTATTGCAATCTTCTGCTTTTTACCTGCATTCTGGGACTGAAAAAAATAGCCGCCATGACTCACTCCCAGGCAGACACCACGCAATGCCTCAACATCTTCATGGCTCGGCTGCAAAGAATACCAGCAGGGAGACTGAAGAAGAAGGAAGAAGAAGAAGGATTAGGAGGAGGAAGAGAAGAAGAAAGACGAAGAAGATGAAGAAGAACAAAGAGAAGGAGGAGAAGAAGAAGAAGAAGAAGAAGAAGAAGAATTCTACATTGTATGTGAGATTTGTGAAAGGCAAGTTAATACATGATACGATAACTAACTTTCGTGAAGTTTTTCCTTATCTTTAATTATATGTCTATATTGTTTAAAATCATCCTGTCCTTGTTAGAAAAAAAAAAGCTTTCACGGGAGATTGAAAAACAGAACACAGCCTATGAGATCCTTGACAATGGATTGGAAAAGAATAACGTGATATAATTTTCCTGCTACATAAGATGCCACAAGAGTATATCCCGAGGAACAGTTTGATAATTCCCATCGCGTGTGATCTGTCATATGCTGTCGTGATGATTTAAATGATTGCGCCCGTTTCTTATTCTTTTTCCTGAACTATGAACAGTTCTCTGCATCTGAGCTCTGATATAAAGGTTCAAGTATGGTTTCTGATGATGAGCTAACTACGGTAACTTCCTTCAAGCCCCAAGAAACGAGCTTCTGCATGCAGAACAGCACAACCGTGAAGATCGCGGCGTTCATTACCTCATCAGACAGACTGAAGGAGTCCTGCTACGATGAACCTCACGGAAAGTCAGTTCTTTTTATCTCAGCCTGAAAACTATGACCTGACTCTAACACGTGCATCTTTGTTCCAGTCCTCTCAGGTCAGTGATGGTATCCATTCGGTTTTTTTTTTCTGAAGTATCTACATTAAGTCTTTTCTTTGAAATTTACAACATATAAGAGTCTATACTGAAGCATCTTACACTGTCAAAAACCGTGGTCCAACAATGGGTACCATCCCACTGTAGAATAGCTGGCAATGAAATAGCTGACAGCCTATCCAAAGCTGGCAGCAATCAAGATCAAACAAATCATCCAGTAAACTACCAAGAAGCGAAAACTATAATATATAACCAGTGCAGATCTGAATGGAAAAATAAACTGAAGTGCAACAATGAACCAGGTCTAATACACCAACTACAAAGACATCAGCAAACCATCCTTTACCGCCCGCCTAAGGATAGGCCACTGCAGACTACTGAGTCACCTACATCGATTTAAAATGTTTCACACAGACGAGTGTCCACGTGGCAGTGGAGTCCAGACTCCAGAACATATCCTTCAAGAGTGCCCAAACCATGCAGACCTGAGGCGTGAGACATGGCCAGAGGACACAAGCTTGGGGCAAAAGCTTTGGGGCTCCTATCAGGATCTGGAGAGGACTGCGGGGTTTGTCGTGCCGACAGGGATCAGGATCTGATGTACCAACAACCTCGAACGCAGAAGAAGAAGTATTATGTGGTGATTTTTTTAGACTGTTGCAGTGGTGACCAAACACGCATAAACAAGTACATTTCCAAACCATATCCAGCCACTCTAAGCTAGATGTATTTAGACTAGGGCCACCACAACACCAACTCCGCATATCCTTAGAATATAGACCAGGGCCACCATAACACCAACTCCGCATATCCTTAGAATATAGACCAGGGCCACCACAACACCAACTCCGCATATCCTTAGAATATAGACCAGGGCCACCAAAACACCAACTCCGCATATCTTTAGAATGTAGACCAGGGCCACCAAAACACCAACTCCGCATATCCTTAGAATTTAGACCAGGGCCACCAAAACACCAGCTCTGCATATCCTTAGAATATAGACCAGGGCCACCAAAACACCAACTCCGCATATCCTTAGAATATAGACCAGGGCCACCAAAACATCAGTTCCGCAGATTCTCAGAATGCAGACCTCACAAGGGTACTGCTTTGCATAATTTATTTCAGCTTTTTCCAAATCCCAAAACAGATTAGCTCTGGTCCTAAGCGTATGTTGTCACGTGGTACACGATTCAAAAGTGTGTGGCTGCTAAGAAAGAAGCAGACAAACATAAACCAGAAACAGGATTACATGCAGCTTATTTGACTCCAATGGTAAACTACCCACACGCTAAAAATAGCCATATTAACACGCACACACTCATACATAACACTTACTTCCCCTTTCAGCACTGACAATTAGCAACACACTTATAACCCCCAGAACACAGTAGCACACATCTGTGACACAAACACGCCCAATACTTCTGTTCACATCTGATAACAGCCAGAGATATAACTTATCTCTTGAGTCAGCATAAACTGGAAAGTATCGTAACGGTTATGGCCCCTGGCGCACTCTAACCCACGGAAACAGACTTCTGTTTACGCAAGAGTTAAAAACGGAAATCTCCAGGAACTGCTAGAAAAGTTGCTAACTAAACCAGTTCGTGACTGTTCTTTGGATAATTAAACATTAAAGTTAACTTTAGTCTTCAAGATTTGACCTTTACAGACTTCAAATATTTAAAGTTAAAAGGAGAGTGTTTATTCTGATAATAATAAACGGAAGCTTTTATGACATTTGGACTTTGAAAGAAAGCGGAATCAATTATAAACGGGATATTGTATGGAAGGAGGTAAATGTATTTGGGAATTTCTTTGAAACAGAAGGAGCACTGCACTTTGTTACGTTATTATCATTGCAGGATTTCCTCGAAACGGTTAGAAGTGAAACTGTGTACTCTAATACGTTATTATCACTGCAAGGTTTATTAGCAGCAAATGTAGAAGACATTATTGTCACTGCAAGGTTTCTTAGCAACAATTGTGGAAGACGTTATTGTCACTGCAAGATTTCTTAGCAACAAATGTTTAAGACGTTATTATCACTGCAAGGTTTCTTAGCAACAATTGTGGAAGACGTTATTGTCACTGCAAGATTTATTAGCAACAAATGTTTAAGACGTTATTATCACTGCAAGGTTTCTTAGCAACAATTGTGGAAGACGTTATTGTCACTGCAAGATTTATTAGCAACAAATGTGGAAGATGTTATTATCACTGCAAGATTTCTTAGCAACAAATGTGGAAGATGTTATTATCACTGTAAGATTTCTTAGCAACAAATGTGGAAGATGTTATTATCACTGTAAGATTTCTTAGCAACAAATGTGGAAGATGTTATTATCACTGTAAGATTTCTTAGCAACAAATGTGGAAGATGTTATTATCACTGTAAGATTTCTTAGCAACAATTGTGGAAGATGTTATTATCACTGTAAGATTTCTTAGCAACAAATGTGGAAGATGTTATTATCACTGTAAGATTTCTTAGCAACAAATGTGGAAGATGTTATTATCACTGTAAGATTTCTTAGCAACAATTGTGGAAGATGTTATTATCACTGTAAGATTTCTTAGCAACAAATGTGGAAGATGTTATTATCACTGCAAGGTTTCTTAGCAACAATTGTGGAAGATGTTATTATCACTGTAAGATTTCTTAGCAACAAATGTGGAAGACGTTATTATCACCACAAGATTACCTTGTGGCTGAGAAGTGAAGTTAGTCAGGAGATACCACGAAGAAAAGCTCACAGGAAAAGCTTCACTTTTACAGAGAAGTGATATATGGCGATTGCCTGCTTTCTTGCACCGGAGCTAAGAACCAAATGCAAGGAAAAGCACGTCTGTCACTGGGTACATTAGCCCGTTTGTAATAATTTTAAAGATTTAGTTTCTTCCGATACCTTCCATACTTTCCATTCTTACCATTCAGACTGCCGTACTGACCTTGGTTTGCTGTTCATGGCGGTACTTTCTTCTCTGAAGCGCAGGCTGTTTGAAGTACAAATCTCATTGCTGTCAACAACAGCATAAGGGGAGATTAGCTCAGGCACTTATTTATTCACAGACTACTATTTCCATTTTCTTTATCTGAACATATTTATATATGTTTTCTTTCTTGGCTTATCGAACCTTACCTCTTTTCTTAGTGCTATAATTCGAAGTCACTTTAAACTCGTTATAGTCTCGGACTTTGCTTATATCAAGCATGTCTTGGAGAACTTTTCCCATTATAACAGTACTAAGCACTGTTAATTTATAAAGGAAGGATTAAACCATCGGGCGAAGAAGGTCTGTTGTGATGGAAACAAACTAAAGGTAAGATAAGATTAAAAAAAAGAGGGTCGGGAGTAGAGATGAAATCAAGATCAGCAGAGAAGGCGAGGAGGAGCCAGATGTTGCTGTTGTGTCTCGCTTAGGAAAAAACCCATCATTGTGTTGGATTGGGAGTGGGTAACTGCTGCTATTTGTTTTAAGTCTCCATGTGGAGCTCAGAAGCAACCCTTCTTTAGCAGACTCCACGGCCGAGGGGGGGGGGATCTATAGCTATCCCTGCCCCGTTAGTCGGGCCAAGCTTGTTACTGGGGGTCGCCAATGGAGAGGTGGGACAGGGTCTTGGTCCACTATATGGTTCACCAAGCCTGGCTTCCAGATCTGACGGTGTCTTGAGGTATGGCGGAAGGGAGCTGAACAGTTCCTGTGAATCATCTGAATCAATGTTCTGTGCATTTTGTGTCGCGTAACAAAGTTTAAAATTCACTACAGCTCAGACAAGCTGGATATTATTGGAAGAATTTCAAGATTTATTTTGTCTAAAGATTTGTCTTTATGTGAAGAGACTGAATGGAACCCCACATACTGGTATGTGAGGAGATTGGATGGAACCCACATACTTGGTATGTGAAGAGACTGAATGGAACCTACGTATATACAGAGACTGAATGGAACCCCACATACTGGTATGTGACGAGACTGGATGGAACCCGCGTACTGGTGTGTGAAGAGACTGGATGGAACCTACATACTGGTTTATGAGGAGACTGAATGGAACCCACATACTGGTATGTGAAGAGACTGAATGGAACCCACATACTGGTATGTGAAGAGACTGAATGGAACCCACATACTGGTGTGTGAAGAGACTGGATGGAACCTACATACTGGTTTATGAGGAGACTGAATGGAACCCACATACTGGTATGTGAAGAGACTGAATTGAACCCACATACTGGTATGTGAAGAGACTGAATGGAACCCGCATACTGGTATGTGAGGAGACTGGATGGAATCCACATACTGGTAAGTGAAGAGACTGAATGGAACCCGCGTACTGGTGTGTGAAGAGACTGGATAGAACCTACATACTGGTATGTAAGGAGACTGAATGGAGCCAGCATATTGGTATGTAAGGAGACTGAATGGAGCCAGCATATTGGTAAGTGTTCAGCTTTCTATTTCTCAGACAGCGTGAAGTGGATTTGCCTTGCACCGATGGCTGACTTTTGTGGCAAGGCAAGTGTTGTTTAAGAGCGTCTGATATTACCCTGTGTTTACACTGCCATGTTATCTGTTGATCTGTTGCACGGTGTCACGTATCCTGGTATCTTGGTATTATCTGTTGTGAGTTCAGTCACGTTTTCGTCAGAGTATTTGGACAAGATTTACTCCTCCTCCGTACTCAGAGAGCTGTGTTGATGTGTTCTTAAATTAGGCGAGCTAACGTCTTTTGATGTGTGTTACTTGTTGTGTAGTTTAGCGGAAGAAAATTCATGTTTTGTCTGTTCTTGGCGTGGCCGTGCTGTATTCCATTGATGTGTTGAGTCGAGATCGAGTCCATTGATGTGCTGATTGTTCTTCACTTCGTCGAGATCGAGTCCATTGATGTGCTGATTGTTCTTCACTTAATCGAGATCCAGTCCACTGATGTGCTGATTGTTCTTCACTTCGTCGAGATCGAGTCCATTGATGTGCTGATTGTTCTTCACTTAGTCGAGGTAGGGTCCACTGATGTGCTCATTGTTCTTCACTCAGTCGGAGCCTATTCCACTGATGTGTTGATTATTCTTCACTTAATCGAGAAGGAGTCCATTGACGACATATTTCTTCGTCACCTGGTAGAGCTGAAACTGTTACTACTTTTACAAATAATAATAATAATAAGAA
The DNA here is from genome assembly GCA_009760885.1 of Achatina immaculata. Lineage (NCBI taxonomy): Eukaryota > Metazoa > Mollusca > Gastropoda > Stylommatophora > Achatinidae > Lissachatina > Lissachatina immaculata. The sequence goes on along the minus strand of CM019716.1, from coordinate 2,079,081 downwards.
TAATAGCTCTTTTTATCTTTGAAGGGGATGGTGGTGGAGTGGAGGGTGGAAGGATGCTGTCCAATTTGGCAATCAGCGACCCATAGCTGCCATACTAGGATCAAGGTTGGTGAACCAAAGCTGACCAAGACCCTGTCCAACCTCTCCTTTTTTGATCCCTTCTATAACAGGCCTAGCTGAATAAGGGGGCAGGGATGGACACTGAATGTTAAAGAAGAAGAAGAAGAAGAAATCGCTGGAGAAAGCAGAGATTAACTATTCGTGGAAGTTGCTAATGTCAAACAGTGTCTTCCACAGATGATTCTACCAGTATATGAGTGACACTATAAATATCAGTAACAAATTACTTCATTATCATTTCAATATCATACACTTCAACACATTGATTTTATAAACCTTAATACACCAACATCCATGTATAGAATGCTTTTAGGTGTGTCTTGTCTTGCAGACAGATACTCTACAGTTTTCAGAGACGCATGTACAATCTCGTTAACCAGTGGATTAGTAGAAGGAAGGTTTCAAGGGAGAAAAAAAAATTGTACCGACAATTGTGAGACTCGAACCCACGACTCATTAGACTGTGCCGCTCAATATTCCTCAATTACAGGCCATTAACTACAATTAGAGAAGCTGTTATATGCAAGGATATGGAATAACGTGTGTTTGTCTTCACAAGCAATTTGATTGTTAACTCTTTACTTCTGTTGTTCATTGAGTACTCTTCTTCTTCTTCGTTCGCAATTCATTGAGTAGAGAACAATGAAGCTAATAAAGACTGCCGCTCATGACACACACGTCAGTTGTTATTTCTAAGTTCTTGTAGGTCTTCTTTCTCATTGTCTCTCCAAATTCTTGTAGGTCTTCTTCCTCATTGTCTCTTCCAAGTTCTTATAGGTCTTCTTCCTCATTGTCTCTCGAAGTTCTTGTAGGCCTTCTTCCTTATTGTCTCTCCAAGTTCTTGTAGGTCTCCTTTCTCATTTTCTCTCCAAGTTCTTGAAGGTCTTCTTCCTCATTGTCTCTCCAAGTTCTTGAAGGTCTTCTTCCTCATTGTCTCTCCAAGTTCTTGTAGGTCTTCTTTCTCATTATGTCTCCAAGTTCTTGTAGTCTTATTCCTCATTGTCTCTCCAAGTTCTTGAAGGTCTTCTTCCTCATTGTCTCTCCAAGTTCTTGTAGGTCTTCTTCCTCATTGTCTTTCTGTGTCTATATTTATCTGTCACATACGCACTCACAGATAAATATAGACACAGAAGTTTGAAACACAAAAAAAAACACAAACAAGTAGCATCTTATAGGGAAAAAAAGCAAAAGGGAGACGGGAAATTATAAATAATTCACCAGGAATTGTTCCAGTCACGCTGCTGGCGGTCGCAATAATCTGTGTTATACAACAGTTGCGTGGTGTAGATTATCTCTTGTCTCTGGTTAGCCATCAATCTTTACGTGTTGCCAGCGTTGAGCATGTTTACTACAGGCAATGGTCTTTCTCCTTCTATATCTCTCTCTTTATCTCTCTCTCTCTCTCCCTCTTTCTCTCTCTCTCTCTCTCTCTCATTGCTTTTCATGTCTACATTTTTCTGTAAAAAAGTATTTATCTTATATCTTCAACGTCACTGACTTCTGCTTGAAATCTTTCTTCCTTTTTTTCTTGATACATTTACGTTTTGCAGTGTTTTGAGAAGATAACTTTAAGAAAACTTTGGCCATATCAGAAGAATACAACAACAGAAGCCGAAGACTGGGGGGAAAACAGAGACATTTGAAATCTCAAGAAATCACCACAAACAACCTACAGAATGAAGGCCAGAATTTCATGCGTTGTTAGTAAATAATGAATAGCGAGTCATTAGCTGAAACGACACAGGTACAAGATGTGGAAGGGACACGATCAAGAAGCAGGTGAATGAAAAAGATGGAGAGACAATGAGGAAGAAGACCTACAAGAACTTGGATGGACAATGAGGAAGAAGACCTACAAGAACTTGGATGGACAATGAGGAAGAAGACCTACAAGAACTTGGATGGACAATGAGGAAGAAGACCGCTACCAGGTCTCTGTCAAGAGCAGCTGCACCTTCTTCTTCAGTTTTAAAGTGTTTATTCCTCATATCGCTGCCATTAGTGCTGAGGATTATGTCCTCCATTTTCTGCGGTCACCGTTATACTCAGCGTCTGGTAGCTTTTTCTTTTACATGCCTCTTAGTCTGTGAAGGTTTTTTTTCCTCTACTCCCTCCCTCCCTCTCTCTCTCTCTCTCTCTCTCTCTCTCTCTATTAGCGTGAATCACTTTCTGTAGTGAGCGCATAGATATGAGTGAGAGGTAAATACTTTATTTTATTGTGTTGTATTTCTTCAGTGTTTTTATTGTTAACTATGTTTAGTATATCAGCCAGTCAGTCATTTCCATGTCCCTTGCGAAACTTTGGCTCCCTAACAGCGCTTCCGTAGGCCTCTCGGTTGTGAGCAAGATGGCCAGCTGCTGGTGCATCCATTTGCAGATCATCAACGATGTCTTGCAGCCATCTTCGCCTTGGTCTTCCTCTCTTTCTTTTTCCCATTATGTACCCTTCCAAGATTGTCTTCTCTAAATTCTCATGACGTTTAATGTGTCCAAAATATTTAAGTTTTCTCTGTTTAATTTTCTTTACTAGCCAGCCTACTTCAATATTAAGTTCTTGTAGTATGGATATATTTGTTATTTTTTGTGTACATGATATTTGAAGAACTCTTCTGTAGCATTTACATTCAAAGGCATTTATGCATTTCTCAGCTGTTTTGTTAAGTGTCCAGGTCTCACAGGCATATGTTATGATGGCAAAGACGCCTGCTCTTAAAAATCTTATTTTTGTAGTTCTGTCTGTTCCTCTCCACAGATTCTTTAGTTGTTTTGCTTTCTGAAGAGCGATAGTTGTCCTCCTTTTAATTTCCCTCAATGTATCTCCATTATTAGTTAGTGGTAATGCAAGATATTCACAGCTCTCCACTTCTTCAAGTTTTTCCTCATTGATACATATTTCGGTTGCCTTGTTTTGTTTAGTATATGGGCATCATAACTGTTGATTTTATGGAACAGAGAGAAAATTGGATGATAAATGGCAGAATGTCATACTGGCCCAATTCTCAACTCTTTGGAACTATCAATCAATCAGTCAGTCAATCAATCTCTCTTGCTCTCTTGAGTTCTCAAGTAAATACAATGTTTTTATAACTTCTGTCCTCCCACGATATGAGCAAGTAATTTTGATTGGTTAAATGTCTAGGTCACTTCAGCTCTGGAGCTCTGCTTCCTGCGCGATGTCTGAAAATGTCTCCAGCTTGTGTTGGCAACTCTGTAGTTTCTGTGTCTAATCCAACCCCTCCAGCCCAGTCTAGCTGCAAAGTCCTGCATTTGATGGTAACACTGAGCCTAATCCTGGATGGGTTTTTGCCAGCTCTATAAAGGCGTATTACGTTTCGCTGTGATTTACTGAATACTAACATGCCAATATGGCACTAAAAAAAAGATATTTCTGTTGACTTTAAAGATCCAGAGGAACAACTATGGATAAAAGTTGGTTACTCTCTCTCTCCCCTCTCTCTCTCCCTCTCTCCATCTCTCAGAATCAGATTAGAAAGATTGATGTGAGAGACTACGGTTTGTGCTCTGTGATACCTCAGAGAACAATACACCCAGGCACACTCCTTCTTCCAATGGACAACAACAGAACATCTGGACTCTACTGTTCAAGCTTACAACGTAACAGTAACTCAATCGTAGAACAGTCAAAAGTGTAGTTAAATTCGATAGACAACAAATTTATTGATGCTGAAGATGTGAATGGTGGATATGACGATGGTATGAAAAACTGCTGTCATACAGAAATGACAACAAGTGTAACATGAAAAACTTTCCGGGCACACAGTCCGTGCCATATGGAAGAAACATTCTACCAGCAAGCAGTTACAAAAACGCAGTACTTACTAACGTCTGGAGTGAATAACAACTTCCAGAATAACATTTTATCTTCCGGAATAAGGAAACACAAACGGTAAACTCTGGTCCTAGCGATGACACTACAACATAATTCTTATCATACTATTACAAGGAAAACCTTGTCCTAAAAAGGACAACACAAGCGCTACCACTCTCCACTAGGACATGACTGAACTCACTACAAAACTACTACTGACTTGCCTCTATCACACGATCCTCATAACCCAAATACAATCATCATCATGCTCCTTGTTAAGCTCCGAGTTCCTTTATATAACCCGCATTTACTCTGCCATCCTTCCAGAACTTTCATTCCGTGCAGTTCACATTCACACAAAAAGGTAACTGTTCTGAGCTTCACTAAAACACGAGATTCAGAACTCATGCCTTGAACTTTCGTATCCTAAACTTTCGTTCCCAAAACAAACAATTAAAACTCTAAAACAAAATTTAGACTGTTAATTCAACACAGACACTCCAATCGTTGACACTTAAGAAACTTTCCCTTCCAAAACTCATAATAATCCCGAGAAATTCCGCTACCTACTCAAAATTACTAGAGCCAAGAAACTTTTCTCTCAGAATCCCGTGCAAAATAACACTAAGTGATTACAGTCTTGTCTGCTGTTTACAGACACACACAGGCTACTACAAATCACGTGATGAACTATGTGGACCCTACAAGGGAAATAGTGTATTTAATTAAGATCTAAGGGACTTAAAATATACGTGACTCTACAATAATGTTTAATTATTTCCCTTAGATGAGCAAAACAAATCAATCAAGTGATATCTAAACAGCGTGGTAAATACTGTTACATTTAGATAACTTCATCGGCGTTCTGCTCTTCATATGACATGACACCTGTAGCTCCTCCTCTTCCCTGTTTAAAACATAACTCTTTTATCCCCCCATCCTTTTTTTTTAATCGCAAACAAGGAAACTTCTAGTTTACGTATTTCATATTAACGAAAGTCCTAAGCGCTTTCTTACTGCAGCTATGTCCATGGAGTAGTGAGTTTTTCCTCTCAAACTCTGCTAATATTGTTCATGGCTAGATCCAGTCTTGTATCTACTGAACGAGGGTGTGAGTAAATCCCCTATGCTTTTGCACCGCACCCCCTTTGGCTCCGCCCCGTTTACCTTTTATTGGCTGTGTTTATTAACTTCTCGCCCCTCATGACAGCCAGAAGGGTATCCCAACGTTGTCCCAGTTCTGGCAGTCATATCCCGGCCCATCGCCCACGATGAACTTTTATCAAAAAGATCTGAACTGACTTTAATGGGCAATGAAAAAGTTCATCATGGCGCCCGATGATGAGAGACAACCTGCAGAGTCTCACTGTAATAGAATTATCCTTTTCTATCTAGATATCTCACACAGGTGAAGAGGTAATTGTCAGGTTTATTAACTTTTTCTTTCATGAAAGGCCAGGAATCCTGAAACCATCTTTCGGTCTATTAGTTGTTAGTTTAATAGTGATTTTTTTTTTGTTACTTCATTACAGTGAACATTTCATTAGTATTACCACATAAGGAATACTTTGGCTGCGGTTTTCATAGATTTTTGTATCTTTTTCTGTGTCTTTATCAGGGGCTTCTAAGGCCCACGAGATTCCTGGCTTCAGAAAAGCCCTCCACTTATGTTCGTCTACATCTTTCCTGACATCAATTTCTCGTGAGTGTTGACATGATCTCAAGTGTTTATCCCACATTTTAAAGACTTCTCTTCTTTTCCTCATCGAATTTTGTCTTACTTTGTTCAGGGCTGATGATGAAGTTTAGGTTTAGCAGATTATGAAAGCTGTAACTATTGTTCAGTTTTAAAAAAAATTGAAATGACTGGCCTACATCTTTCCTTACTAACTCTTTCTCTCTTTCTCTCACAGGAGCTCTCTCTGTCCCTGTCTCACTCAGCCTTGTTCTCAATATATCTGTCTCTCTCAGCTCCTCTCTCTCTGTCTCTCTCTGTCATTGTCTCAGTCTCTCTCTCTTTCTCTGTCATTGTCTCACACACACTCTCTCTCTCTTTCTCTGTCCCTGTCTCACTCAGTCTTGTTCTCAATATATCTGTCTCTCTCAGCCCCTCTCTCTCTGTCTCTCTCTGTCATTGTCTCAGTCTCTTTCTCTTTATCTGTTATTGTCTCACTCTCTCTCTCTCTTTCTCTGTCCCTGTCTCACTCAGTCTTGTTCTCAATATATCTGTCTCTCTCAGCCCCTCTCTCTCTCTGTCTCTCTCTGTCATTGTCTCAGTCTCTCTCTCTCTCTATCTGCTTAGGATACCTGTCTCTTTCTTTGTCTGTCTGTCTGTCTCATTTATTGTAAGTTTTCAACAAATTTCCCCCGGGGTGAAAAATGCTAGCGCAAGCTACAGGAAGAAAAGATATAGGTACTCGAACTAGTCTGTGGAGACCAAGCAGTCCAGGTGATGAGACCAAGCAGTCCAGGTGATGAGACCAAGCAGTCCAGGTGATGAGACCAAGCAGTCCAGGTGATGAGACCAAGCAGTCCAGGTGATGAGACCAAGCATTCCAGGTGATGAGACCAAGCAGTCCAGGTGATGAGACCAAGAAGTGAATACACTGAAATGATGAGACAAAGAGGTGAATAAGCTGAAGTGGTAAGGCCAAAAAGAGAATAAGCTGAAGTAATGAAAACAGGAAGTGAATAAATAGATGTAATGAAACCAGGAAGTGAACAAGTTAAAGTAATGAAACCAAGAAGTGAATAAGCCGAAGCAATGAAACCAAGAAGTGAATAAGTTGGTTGTGAAACCAGGAAGTGAATAAGCTGAAGTAATGGAACCAGGAAGTTAATAAATTGAAATAATGAAACCAGGAAGTGAATAAGATGAAGTAGAGAAACCAAGAAGTGAATTAAAGTAATGAAACCAAGAAGTAAGTTAAAGTAATAAAACCAAGAAGTAAATAAATTAAGTAATGAAACCAAGAAGTGAATAAGTTGAAGTAGTAAAATCAAGAAGTGAATAAGTTGGTTGCGAAACCAGGAAGTGAATACGTCAATGTAGTGAGACCAAGAAGTGAATAAGCTGAAGTTTTGAAACCAGGAAGTGAATATGTTGAAGTAATGAAACCAGGAAGTGAATAAGCTGAAGTAGTGAATACGCGGAAGTAGTGAAACCAAGAAGTGAATAAGCTGAAGTAATGAAACCAGGAAGTGAATAATATGAAGTAATGAAACCAAGAAGTAAAAAAAATAATAAGTGAATTAAAGCAATGAAACCAAAAAGTAAGTTAAAGTAATAAGTTAAGTAATGAAACCAAGAAGTAAATAAGTTAAGTAATGAAACCAATAAGTTAATAAGTTAAAGTAATGAAACCAAGAAGTTAATAAGTTAAAGTAATGAAACCAAGAAGTAAAGTTAAAGTAACGAAACCAAGAAGTAAATTTAAAATAATGAAACTAAGAAGTAAGTTAAAGTAATGAAATCAAGAAGTAAATAAGTTAAGTAATGAAACAAAGAAATATTTGGACACATTAAACGTCATGATAATTTAGAGAAGACCGTATTGGAAGGATACATAATGGGAAAAAGAAAAAGAGGAAGACCAAGACGAAGATGGCTGCAAGACATCGTTGACGATCTGGAAATGGATGCAACAGCAGCAGGGCATCTTGCTCACAACCGAGAGGCCTACAGGAGTGCTGTTTGGGAGGCAAAGTTCCGCAAGGGACATGCAAATGAATGAATGAAACAAAGAAGTAAAGTTAAAGTAATGAAACCAAGAAGTAAAGTTAAAGTAATGAAATCAAGAAGTGAATAAGTCGAAGTGTTTGGTAGTTATGCGTTTTATCATAACTCTTCCACTCTCCTAAAAAAAATAAACCTGTTCTCTTCCTTCTCTTCCACTCTTCATAGTTGACCTTCCCGTCTTCCTTCAGTGTTACTGGATCATTCGACTCCCATTCCCTCAGAACCAATCCTGAAAGATAGGCATTTAATTACAGCAAATACGAGCCTAATAGAACCAAACCCTGGTTTCTTAGCAACAGACGCGATCTAGCGAACCCCTGATAGCAGACGATCGGGACTGGTGTCGCCTCTAACAGCATTCACCTCCGATCGCTAACTGCCTGATCAAGTCCACTTCATCTGAAAGCTGCGACCACCGCCTTCACATGCCCCTTGGTCAGCGCAATTGACTGTGGGCTAACGAGAACGGTGGTACAGTAACAAACTGCGGTTTGATGGCCGTTTGTTTTTCGATGCTTCATTGCGTGGAGGGGCTAACATTATTCGGGGCAGCCACTTTGATTTTGTCCGAGAAGTAAGAGGCTGCCATTTTGTAACTGATGAATGTGTCACTACCCGTCATGTGAGCGTGGGAAAAGACCAGATTCTGCCGGATCTCGTGGTGGTATCGATTAGATGGAGGTTGTGTGCATGTTCTAGTAGTTACAGAGATGGCATTAGTGACAATGTTGATGCAGGGCGTATTATCTGTTGATGTGTTTGGGTAGAAAGAAGTTATAAGACTTCGGTCGCAACAAATAAGGAAGGATGTGAGTAGAGATATGGTGATGATAGCCTCGAGGACTTTGTATGTTAAAAATAAGGAGTGATATGAACAAAGAAATGAGGACTTTGTGAAAAATAAAGAATGATATGACCAGAGATATGGTGACAATAGCTTCAAGGATTTTGTTTGTTAAAAATAAAAAAAGTGATATAAACAAAGAAATAATGATGACAGCGTGAGGTCTTTCCCCAGTGAAAAATGTTGCCCTTATTACTTGAAACATCCTTGGTTCTCACACTTCTGTGCCTCATCAGACTTGGAACTTCCTTATAACTGAAGAAATTTATTCCAGCACGTATGTTTCTTCCGTTTTCTCGCATTCTCATTTCTTGAATATTCTGCACGTCTGGCTCAGTTTCTCCTGCGTGTAGGCAACTCCCCTGATCACTTAATCACGACATATGTAAACAGCCCGCCCATTGCGCATGATTAGATGTATCTTCAAAAACGAGGATTGGGTTTTAACGTGGAAACGAAATATCAAGAAATGTACCCGAATACACCAGCTTATGTCGTGGTTGTCAGAATTTGATTTTCCTCAATGTCTGCTGGGGGCATTCGAGTGCCAGAAATTACATTGACTAATAAAAGGTAAAATTAGAGGTATTATTCTGGTGCAGACCATAGTGTCTCACCTCCACATATTGCCCTTGCTGTTATTAATTAGCATTGATTCACTACCGTTCCCCGACGCTATGTTTTCATAGTGTCAAGTGTTTACTTGGTCTGTAGTGAGAGAGTATCTGATTGTGCTGGACGCGTGATACAGTTTCTAGTGTCAGGGAATATGAACTAGCCAAGATCTAGTGTTATCTCTTCGTGGGCGTTCTAGAAGTAGGCTGTTGGATAACTTCATTCTGGCCAACATTCAGTCTTTTCTCTTCGTTGGCATTTATGGGAGAGCGTGTTGGATAAATTCATTCTGGCCAACATACAGTCTTATCTATTTGTGTACGTTTATGAGAGAGTCTGTTGGATAACTTCATTCTGGCCAACATACAGTCTTATCTATTTGTGTACGTTTATGAGAGAGTCTGTTGGATAACTTCATTTTGGACAGCATCCAATCTTATCTCTTCGTTGGCATTTATGAGAGAGCGTGTTGGATAAATTCATCCTGGCCAACGTCCAATCTAATCTCTTCGTTGGTATTTATGAGAGAGCCTGTTGGATAAATTCATCCTGACCAACATCCGATCTTATCTTTTTCTGGGCATTCTAAGGAGGACATGCTGTTGGGTAACTTCATTCCAAAGAATGAAATAGAAATTCAATATGTTCCTTAATGTAGTGGAGTTTGAAAGAAGTGTAGGGTCCGTGATTGCTGCTTGGGCAGCATTAAACGTCATGATAATTTAGAGAAGACCGTATTGGAAGGATACATAATGGGAAAAAGAAAAAGAGGAAGACCAAGACGAAGATGGCTGCAAGACATCGTTGACGATCTGGAAATGGATGCAACAGCAGCAGGGCATCTTGCTCACAACCGAGAGGCCTACAGGAGTGCTGTTTGGGAGGCAAAGTTCCGCAAGGGACATGCAAATGAATGAATGAGTAGGGTCCGTTCTTCGAAATAGAAGAAAGTTCTTATCGCAATAAATCATTGGTCCAACAAGAACAACTGCAGTAGTAGCAACAATAACAAATAACAACAGAAATAAATAAATAAACAAACATAACAACAACATTACAGTTAAAAACGAATCCTCCAGAAAAGACTGAGAACAAGCGAGAAAAACAGACAGACAGACAGACAAATAGACAGACAGAGAAACCAGTTCGCTATGAAAAAAAAATTCATTCAATTTCATAAAATAATCTGCTACTCTCTGTACAGTGCCGAAGATAAAATATGAAGAGTGAGTCCAAAAAGTTACTTCCCCATTTTTTAGTACCCCATTTGAGCGAGTTATCACACTTTATTTACTTATTCGCGAATATGGAATGAGAATGTAGTGTTGACATTTTAAAATTCGTAAACAATTGACTGCATGCTTTTGTATCGGTACAGTGGTTATCAAACTGTTTTTTTTTTAAGTTGCTTCTCTAAGATTTGGAAGCCAGTAAAGACTGGCCGCGGACCCCATACATTCCAGCGCCAGGCAGTATTGAGAGAACAATTTTTACATGTTTCTATTATTCTGCATAATCTAGATATGTTATTCTGCGCCCCCACCCCCATATGACCCTTTCGCAAACCTCAATTTAGGCACCATTGGTCCAGTGGTCTACAGTCATAGGAAAGTCAGCATTTGGCTACTTGCGATGACAAAACGAGATCATTGCACCTGAGCTATTACTTTGTGTAGAAACCCCACAACTCAGTGTCAGCCTTCCACCAATCACAGGCTTCCATTCATAGACGAGAAGAAGTCATAGATACGTATGTAGTTACCGTCAAAGAGACCGACAGACCAATCATCAGAAAGGGATTCAGTATGGCTTCAGGGCCGGGGAAGGGGAGGGGGGGGGGCTTTCCATGTTTTAAGTGTGGGACCGGAGGGCTTTTGGGGTGGGTGGTGGATATAGTGAAAAGTGGCAAGCGATGAGAAGTGAGTGGGAGGTGAAGAGAATTTTGCGCAGAATTAAAAAAAGATTTTTTTTCTGTCATATTTCTTGCTAATAAGGTACTTCTTTAGAGTCTTCGTTGGACTTGCTAGCTAACCCGACATAACACCAGGCAGATTCGGTAGACAGGCTTAACCTGAGATCTGAAGGGATCAGAAGGCTTGTATGTAATATTCAGACTAGCAAAAATCCATTGATCAGTCTAACTTAGCCATTCCCGGCAGTGCTACAGAGATATGTTAAATTCATGTGTAATATGAAGTGTTTTAAGATATTTATCACTTCCAGGGTGTTGAATCAATAAATTCGTACACACCTTCAACAGGAATACAGGCTGTACAGTTGATAAAGAATGATAAAATTCTAAACAATCTTACAACCTGGGCCCAAACGTTACTTGTTTTATATGGGTTATCATGAACAAGGGGGGTAATAAGTTTACTGTTCCATTTATTGGGTATTCCATGAGGAAAAACTCCTCTGTGTAATTACTCGCCCTTGCAAATCCTCTGCTTCTGACTGCTAAGTTTTCGCTACTTCCGTCACACAAGAAAACAGTTTTGTACCTCAGTCATTGGTTTCAGCGTTACAAGAATACGAGAAACGTCCAGAAAATCAATTTGAAGCACAATATATGTTTACGAGAGTCACATTTGTCTGGTCGTGCAATTAATCACAGCAGACAGATGTCTGTCTCTATAGGCTACGCTATTCCTTCCTGGGATGAAATCAACTCTGAATAATTCTTCGGGTTTAACGAGCTATGGCGAGGCTTCAGGCTAAGTTCATGTGACCAATCAATCATCAGTGTATCCGAGTCTGTCTATGCCTCCTCGGGAGAGTCACAGCATCGATTTTTCAAACTTAGTTTTAGTTTTTTTTTCTTTTTTGGAGGGGGGATATAACATAAGATGTTAGAGGTAGATTCGTTGTTTGTGCGGTGGAAAAAAAAAGAGAATGATGTTGATGTGAGAGGAGAACAACTGTTCGGTTACAGAGAAAAACTGTTCGGTTACAGAGAAAAACTGGTCAGTTACAGAGAAAAACTGTAGTTACAGATGTTTAGCTCTGTTACAAGAAGAAGTCGCCAGAAATCTAACAGGACTTAAATAGAGCAGAGCTGGCATTCAACCAAAGTGACCATCTAGGCGAAGGTGGCTGGTTGATTTGCACAAAGTTATGAGGAAATACAATGACGCCGACGGGTGCTGCATATCATGAGTGTACAGAAATCTTGGCACATGGTATTTTCCGCCACTACATTTGCTTGCTTTCGATCACGCTACGTTATCAGTGATCTCAGCTATTTTCATGTCTCCTCTCTTTCCATTTATCTTTCCTGTTGTAGTGATGCTTTCAAGTTTTCTTATCATTATGAATGTTTATTGCTCTTTTAATTAATTTACTTTCTTCCGTGGCTTTTGTTGAGCATTCTTTGTTTGTCCTCGTAACCATACATAGTACTCTTAACATTGTTCTAAGACCTCTATGTTACCCCTAATGACGGTTGCACTGCTTTGTTTATTATCCACGAGTCGCTTTCCTAAATCAAGCTGTCCTTAATAAAGACTTTTAGAGCTATTTTTCCTACTGATACTCAAAGACATATTAATTACATAGTCCATTTTTCTTGTACACAATAACGACCATATTGTGGATATGAAAATCTAGTACGATCTCTCTGAACACTAAAATCTGGCAAGCTACTTCCTGGATTGCTGTTGGCGCCAAGACCTGAGACACGATCAAGCCAAATTCTCAAATCCTTGGGGCCAGAGATTTATGCAAATATTAATAATACGTGAAGCAGTTTTGCCAAAGGGAATACTGTGCTACATTGTCTTATATTATTTTTTGCGGTGTTTAAGGTCATAAAATGTCTGCAGAATTGCTTTATCCCTTCTGTGATTCTCACTTTTACATGAGACTGGTTGAGAAAGATACAGAACTTATGTCTTGCCTTGTAGTTTCTCCCTTAAAAATGATTTTATTGCAGCATACAACTTAATGTTTTGCATTGAAGTTTTGTCCTATAAAGGATGATTTTATTGTAGAATACAACTTATGTTTTTGCATTGTGTTCGCTCTAAGAAGGATGATTTTATTGCAAGCATATGATGATATGTCCAAGACAATACAACAGAGGATACAAGCATTCATGAACTACTGCTTGAGGAGGACTTTAAACATTAAATGACAGGACAATATCAGTAACGAGGAGGTTTGGGAAAGGGCAGGACAAGAGCCTATGAACCTACAAATCATGTCTAGGAAACGGAGGTGGATTGGCCACACTCTGAGAAAACTTAACACCAGCATAGCAAGACAGGCACTGGCATTGAATCCTCAAGGAAATAGAAAACGAAGAAGACCTAGACTTACCTGGAGAAGAGAAATTATGACAGTGCTCAGAGAGAAGGGGTAAACATGGAAGGAAGTAAAGAATTATTCCAAAGAACAGGGATGACTGGAGAACGTTTGTCCGTGGCCTATGCTCTCAAGGGAATGAAAGGCGATGATGACGATGATGATGATTAGGATACATAAGACGAATTAGTTGTACTTATATCTGAACTGTTATCGCCTCTTTGTCCTCAATGAAAAGAGATTTTTATTTTAAAATCATTTGTAATAAAGAGAAACGTTTTAAAAATTGAGAGAAGACAGCCAAATCATTTACAACATCCTGCATTCATAAAGACGCAGCTGCTATATAATAAATCACTCTGTGGATACGAGTTTTTTTTCCAGATATAATGTGCTCTGTGCTAACTTGTACAAGTGCTCTCAGTATATACGGGCAGATCTAAGGACATTCCGGTGTTGTAGCACCTGGTAAGTTCTTGAAAACAGGAAACATTTTTTAAAATTTCGTCCCGTTTGTAACAAGCATGAAGCATATTATAAACTGGCAAATGTTTCAACTCAAAGACTATAGAAATGTGGTCAAGGGACAGTTTCTTTTTCTTCCCCACAGAAGGTGGGTGTTTGAGCTGTATCTGATTGAGACTTTGTTGATATTGACAGCTTTATTTCATTTTTGAACCAGTAAGCAGCCAATAATATGATCATAGCAGCTCTTTCTAGGCAATTATATATATATATATATATATATATATGTGTGTGTGTGTGTGTGTGTTCCAGGACATGACAATTAATATAATTTTTAACGCAGAAAAAAAGAGTAGAATTTGTTAACTGACGCAGGATTAGTTAACACATGGAGGATAGTTAATATAAAAGGGATGGCGACTGCAGTAAAACTGGTTTAAATAAACAAGGTAGATAGAGGTGTATGGTGCAGTTTTACAAAGTGAGGGAGGGAGTGAGTAAGGTGAGAAAAAACGAATAGAAAGTATGAGAATGTATAAATGAAAAACATGCAACATCCGATATTTCGGCGTGAGCCTTTTTCGAGGATTACTTGCACAGACGAGACAAAAATAAAAATTAAAAAACGAAGAACTTATCTGAATATGGCTTCCTCCAAAAGTATAAAACAGAAATGTGTGTAGTAGAAGGAACAACCACGGTGACCACAACAAAGGGTACCAGATAGGGCCAATCGTAAAGAAGAGGTGGAGAGTTCCTCCTTTTGGAGGAAGCCATATTCAGATAAGTTCTTCGTTTTTTTATTTTTATTTTTGTCTCGTCTGTGCATGTCATCCTCGAAAAAGGCTCACGCCGAAATATCGCATGTTGTATTTTTTTCATTATACATTCTCATACTTTCTATTCGTTTTTTTTCTCACCTTACCTACTCCCTCCCTCACTTTGTAAAACTGCACCATACACCTCTATCTACTTTTTTATTAGTTAAGATATATTATATTAGTTAACACATGGAGGATTAGTTAATATATTATATTAGTTAACACATGGAGGATTAGTTAATATATATTATATTAGTTAACACATGGAGGATTAGTTAATATATATTAGATTAGTTAACACACGGAGGATTAGTTAATATATATTAGATTAGTTAACACATGGAGGATTAGTTAAAGTGCGCATGACTAACACACAGAGGATATGTTAACAAGTGCTCGACTGGTTAACACGAATAAAATTATTTTACACTATAGTATGAGTTAACATATTTAAAATCATCCGTAAGTGCAGGATTTTGTTAATATACATAGGATTTAGTCTAGAAATACAGGATTCGTTAACGTACATATGATTTGACAAGACATACAGAATTATTAAACACATAAAAATAAACAGAAGCTGTGAAGAAAACTGATTGTTTATCATATTTACTGAAACTCAGCAAGTTTTCCTCCGGATTTATGCTCGTGGGTTTTGACATGGAAGATCCACCAAAGTCACTGCCTACACGTCCGGCTTATCTGAAGAGCGTCGTGTAATGAGAGATTTCCCGATAGCTGCCCTCAAATGCTGGTACCGCCTCGAGTAATCTGGGATCCAGCCAGTGGAAGGCAGAGCAAGACCTGGCGTAGATGATTACGGAATGTCCAAGGTCATTTTTGTTTTTGTATCCGTAACAGGGAAAACTCTACTGATTCCATATTTGTCTTAATGAGACAGCGGGACATGGTCAGAAATTGAAACTGATAATAATCTACTACTCCCAACAGTGATCTACTATTCCCAACAGTGATCTACTACTCCCAACAGTGATCTACTACTCCCAACAGTGATCTACTACTCCCAACAGTGATCTACTACTCCCATCAGTGATCTACTACTCCCAACAGTGATCTACTACTCCCAACAGTGATCTACTACTCCCACCAGCGATCTACTACTCCCACCAGCGATCTACTACTCCCACCAGCGATCTACTACTCCCAACAGTGATCTACTACTCCCAACAGTGATCTACTACTCCCAACAGTGATCTACTACTCCCACCAGCGATCTACTACTCCCAACAGTGATCTACTACTCCCACCAGCGATCTACTACTCCCACCAGCGATCTACTACTCCCACCAGCGATCTACTACTCCCACCAGCGATCTACTACTCCCAACAGTGATCTACTACTCCCACCAGTGATGAATGTTTAATAAGAACCATATACTTACCCGTATATTTTGTACATATCTGTACTAAACTGAGTGTCTGCTACAGGGCGAACTTTGAATGATGGAAGGTTGAATGTCAGACGAGCTTGATTGCCCAGTTCTTCAGGTTTTGAAAATAAAATTCGTTTGTCCAATCTCACTTCTGAATGATGCTCATGAATACTCTTAATAAGGTGAAATATTTACAAGAAAAACAGCCAAAAAAATCACAAACAATTTTAATACCGTCATCATCCATGAGCATAGAAAACCAGAACACGAAAAACTCTAAATTAGTGAAACATTTCCTAAATTTTAACACGAACACCAACGTGATTTTACTACCAAGCGAACTCTCACACAGACAGGGGACTCGCAGCACCCAACATCTACACAAGCACGATGCAGCCATCAAGCATAAAACATCCATCAAAATAAGACTTCCACCAGCGCATCCAGGTGAGATCAGTGTAAATGTAAAAGCAAAACCCCCGTTTTCTACCTGTAAAAAATTATGAAAAGCCCTTTGTTCCTCTCCTATTAGCGTGCGTAAAAGTTATTCATCTTTGCCCTGGAAGAAATCGAGCATACCTGCGCATCTTTCCAACTCTAATGAAGTAAACAAGCTTTAAGACGCGGGCCATCCCTCACACTTTGACAGCCTCGACACGGAGCTGAGAATCTTTAACTTACCTGGCCGGGGAGTAGGGATCATAGGATTTTCTTAAAGTGTTCCCCGCGGCTAATTTTCTCGTCGTACACACAAACATCTTTGTTTTTAACACCCTTTAAAGAACGCAGGCGCAAGTGGTAAGTTCCTTGACCTCTGATATACTGCCAATCTCTTAGTGGTGTAATAATTAGGTTACGTGTCAAACATTAGTGGAGATAGAATTAGATTATTTATAAAACGTTAGTGGTGATGTATTTAGATATAAATCAGAAGTGTTGATTGAATTAGATTACTTATGCATTATTGGTGATAGAATTATATATATATATATATAAAGCATTAGTGATGATAAGAATTAGATTATTGTATTTATAAAACGTTAGTGGTGATATAATTATATTATTTATAAAGCATTACTAGTCATAGAATTATTTACTTATAAAACTTTAAATATGATAGAATTATATTATTTATAAAACGTTAGTAGTGATAGAATTAGATATAAAACATTAATGGTGAAAGAATTAGATTACTTATAAAATATTAGTGGTGAAAAAATTATATTACCTATAACACATTAGTGGTGACAGAATTAGATTACTTTTTTAAAAAGTTGGTTATGATATTGTGAAGGTTACTGGCTTTTGCGTTTTTTGATGTTGCCAACTAGAAAGGTCAAAATAGCACCTCGTGATTTTGGGGTACGTGATTGGCTTGTGTGTCGTCCAGGTGGAATATGCAGTTGACCATTGAGTCGTCCATTGTTTATGGGAAGGTACGGCCAGGATTATAGCGAGGGAGCATGTTATCGTTATTATCTTATGGATCAGTGTATATTTGGTTGTATTGTTTCCTGCGATGATCTCTTCCTCCATCCTCAAGGTTGTGTAAGTTGTCATATGTCGAATGTTGGTTTACGTGAACTTAAATGTAAGTGTTGTTAGAAGAAGTGTTGCTTGTTGTTTTATGTAACAAAATCGTAGTTCGTGGTGAACTGTTAACTGTGTTCAGTATTATCTAAAAGTAGTTAAGATTTATTGTATCATGAAAACCATCACTATTGATTTCATGTGTCATGTTTGATATATTTGATTGATTGCATTTGCATTCGCGTTTCCATTTGATTGTGGGATTTTTTAGGTGCGCATCATGTTTGTAATCAGAAGTATTCATGTGAATGTTCATCGAAGTTATGCGCACTTATACTTTTGCAGTGTTCATATGTCATACATAGATAATGTTACAACGTTTCATTCACATGTGTCGTATTTCATATATTGTGATATTTCATTTGAGAGTCATAATTTGGTGACGGTAAGTGAAGGCATTAGCACCGCGCAAATTGAACATGATGTTTCATGAGTTAATACGAATATAATTTGTGTTGTTTCCCAGTTTGTCGTGTGTAGTGTTCGATGCTTCTTGTGCGTGATTAAACTGAATTAACGTTTACCTTGATCATTATGTGGTTCACGAGTTGTTACTCATGAGTGTGAAAATGTGATGTGTTAATGTGTGTAATTTCTTCACGTTAGGTAAAATTCGTAGGGTATCTAGCTGGGCACAGATGAAAGGGTTAGAACCTGGGTTGGTATATTTTGGAAGGGGTGCAGTTTGGGATCCCACGTACGATTGTATTTAATAATGTACATATATTAGAGTTACAAAACACCCACCCAACCAAACTTTTACATTTTGCACAATATAATTATATTACTTACAAAATATTATTGGTGATAGAATTAGATACTTATAAAACATTAGTGCTGACAGGATTATCTCACTTATAAAACATTAGTGCTGACAGGATTATCTCACTTATAAAACATGCTGATAGAATTATCTCACGTATAAAACATGCTGATAAAATTATCTTACTTATAAAACATGCTGATAGAATTATCTTACTTATAAAACATGCTGATAGAATTATCTTACTTATAAAACATGCTGATAGAATTATCTTACTTATAAAACATGCTGATAGAATTATCTTACTTATAAAACATGCTGATAGAATTATCTCACTTATAAAACATGCTGATGGAATTACTTTTGAAACATGCTGATAGAATTATCTTACTTATAAAACATGAATGGTGATGGAAGTAGATTATTTATGGTACGTTAGTGGTGATAGACAGACTTAGATCACGTATAATAAGTTAGTGGTTATAGACTTAGATCACGTATAATAAGTTAGTGGTTATAAATTATACGACGTACAATAAGTTAGTGGTTATAGACATAGATCACGTATAATTAGTTAGTGGTTATAGACTTGGATTACGTATTCTGAGTTAGTGGTTATAGACTAAGATCTCGTATACTACGTTAGTGGTTATAGACTTAGATCACGTAGTGGTGAGAGATAGACTTCGTTTGAGGTGACAAACTTTGAATTTATCTTTTTGTAGCATTTCATTTCTCTTCTATAATCCCTGCTATATCTTAGAAAAAGAATATAACAGAATACAGAGATTATCTGATAATATGCAGGAAACTCTCTAACGTAGAGAGCGGAACAACAACACAACTCCTGACACTCTAAAGGGGGTGGGGGCCCGTCTGGGTCATGACTCCCAGAGGTCTTGTGAGTTGTTGCTTTTTTTTCGGTTCCGGGATCGAACCCATGATCTTCCAGTTGGCACTGCACTTTCTGAAGTGCGTCTTTAGCGATTTAGCTATGGAGCACTGGTATTGGTTGTGGTAAATGAAATTACTTATGTTCCCAATGCTTGTTTCGCATACTCCACAGCCAGCATGAGGCCTTTTCTGCTGTTTCTGAAAGGCTTCTCAATGCCCTTGCTCTTGCTTGTCCCTTTATACCCAGTTGCTTACATAGGTCATATGCTGATGTTGCTACGAATCCTCTTGCTCCTACTTCTACAGCTATCACTTTTGCCCTGATTCCTGCCCCCTGCCTCAGTTGCTTGACCAGATCATTGTACTTCTCCAGTTTGAATAAATGCTGTTCCTCTATTCTAGTTTCGTATCGGACCGTAAGCTCGATCATTATTAATTCCTGTTTTTCTGTGGAGTACACTACAATGTCCGGTCGCATTCCTGTATTCTTGATGGCAGTCGGGTATTCTCTTCTTTCTGGAAGGTCCGCTGTCACTTCCCAGTCATTTGTACCATCTAGCAGTGATGGTAAGGGAATGTCCCTGATTTCAATATTTGATGTCGTACCAGCACCTATGAAGTATTTAGGTGGGACCTCAACTCTTTTGCTGTTATTTGCTTTATCTTTTGCCCTGTCTACGATGGCTATTAGTTCCTGCAACACTCTGTTGTGCCGCCAGGTGTACCGTCCTTGCCCTAAAGACACTCTACATGCTGACAGCACATGTTCCAATGTTTGCCTTTCGTTGCAGAGAGGGCACTTTGTATCTTCTGATACATCCCATTTGTATAGGTTGGAGCCTGTAGGCAGAAGGTCACAAGTAGCTCTGATGATGAAGCTGAGCCTCAAGGGTGCCATTTTCAAGATGTCATTCCATGTTAGTGATCTCTGCAGGACTTCCTCCCATGTTGTCCACTGCCCTTGTTGTGATTGTTGTACTGCCTTCTGGACCCGCTTGTCATTCTCTGAATTCCTTACTTCGCTGATGATCATATCCCTTCTTTCCTTGAAGGAGGCCTTTGACCACCATTTGATTTCGCCATGACCAAATCCCCTTATGTTGGTCTGGGTGTACCCTATTACTTCTTTCAGCTCCTGCGTTTCCCTGGCTGTGGTCACTTCCTCACCTACTTTCGATTTTCGTCCAGTTTTAAGTGTTGGCTACACTTCTCGTACCACCGGATCTGTAAATTCTTGTAGCATCATTGCAAGTCTTGTTTTTCCTACCTTGTATTCTTCAACCACAGATTTGAAAGGCAGCTGCAGTTTGCTCTTCTTGCAGTACAGCGCTACATCAGTTAATCCTGGTGGTACGCTCAACCATTTTCTTATGGCTTTATTTATCTTTCTTTCGACTGCCTCTACTGTGCCGGTACTTACTTCGTAAATGAGTAGTGGCCACATCAGTTTTGGAATCAGCATGAACTGGAGGCACCATATTTTGAACTTACCCAGTAGCCTGCTACTATGATGCTCAGTCCATTCTGCGCCATTTCTATAACCTGTTTCACAGCGCTTGAGTCTTTCATGGATGCATCATATACTCTGCCAAGGCTCTTCACTGGCTCTTCCCCTACAGTCGGGATTATTTGATTTGCCACTGTGTACGATCTTTCTATCACTTTCCCTTTCATGATAATAAATGATGTAACCAAACGGATTCAGATGCCACTTTCGTGAACAAAACAAATAACATTCGTCAACGTAATGAATCTAGAAAACTGAGTTAACGTTAAAATAGGCTCCGGTTTTTCCATTTTCTTAACGAAAATGCTGAAAAATGATGAACGAGGACTGCAATTTTGCACAAGATGTCGCAGAGGTACACTTATTGGCCAGGTTTCTCCTTCTCTTCTCCAGTGCCAAGAGGGCATTCTCAGTCGAGACCAATTTAAATTTATTGCGGAGAAGTAAGACAGAAACGCGCGAGGAACACAAAATAACATTCTCTGGCCTGTATTTTTGAGTTTACGTACAGATAAGATGAACCCCAGGCTATTTTCCGTTCAATCTAGAATGACTTCTTGCATTTCGCTGCATTCATCATCCTTCGCTGGAGAACCGGTGTACACAGTGTAACTGGCACATTTGTTTCTTTTAACCAACAAAAGTTCACTACGGCCTCCATCAAAGATCCGGGCCTCGTGTTTTCTAGTTCGTCTAACTGTACCAACGATTTGTTTAGTCAATTGTCCGATTCGTCTAACTGTACCAACGATTTGTTTAGTCAATTGTCCGATTCGTCTAACTGTACCAGCGGTTTGTTTAGTCAATTGTCCGATTCGTCTAACTGTACCAACGATTTGTTTAGTCAATTGTCCGATTCGTCTAACTGTACCAGCGGTTTGTTTAGTCAATTGTCCGATTCGTCTAACTGTACCAGCGGTTTGTTTAGTCAATTGTCCGATTCGTCTAACTGTACCAGCGGTTTGTTTAGTCAGTTGTCCGGTTCGTTTAACTGTACCAGCGGTTTGTTTAGTCAATTGTCCGATTCGTTTAACTGTACCAGCGGTTTGTTTAATCAGTTTTCTAGTTCGTCTAACTGTACCAGCGGTTTGTTTAGTCAATTGTCCGATTCGTTTAACTGTACCAGCGGTTTGTTTAATCAGTTTTCTAGTTCGTCTAACTGTACCAGCGGTTTGTTTAGTCAGTTTTCTAGTTCGTCTAACTGTACCAGCGGTTTGTTTAGTCGGTTGTCTAGTTCGTTTAACTGTACCAGTGGTTTGTTTAGCCAGTTGTCCGGTTCGTCTAACTGTACCAGTGGTTTGTTTAGCCAGTTGTCCGGTTGACTAAGGATCTGGCTGTAGTAGTGATACTATATGCATACGCAACTGTCCAGTTAATCTAACAGTAACAGTGACACTGTGTATACAGTTTGTTTAACGGTCTGACAATAGTAGAGGTACTATATTTATGCAATTGTCCAGTTCATTTAAGGGTTTGGAAGTAGTACGGTACTATATATATATATATATATATATGTGTGTGTGTGTGTGTATGTATATGTAGTTGTCTAGTTTGTCTAACAATATGAGCAAACAACAACCTGTCTCATGGGTGATTAGGAAAGAAAGATGTTCATATACCGGTCATGTGATGAGAGGAAACAATCAGAGAATCCCCAAACAAGCTATCAAGTGGAACACAAAAGGCCGAAGAAAAAGAGGTCGAGCACGTGAAACTCTAAAGAGGACATTGTTAAGAGAGGCCAGTTCAGCGGGCGTAACATCCCTTGATGAGATTGAAAAACTCGCCGGAGACAGGAAATGTTGGCGAACTACCATGCGGGCCCTATGTGACGTTTAACGCCACGGGAGGGATGTAAGATGTCAGTAAGTTTGTCTAACGGTCTGACAACAGTAGCAGTACTACATATATGCATTTGTCTAGTTTGTCTAACGGTCTGACAACAGTAGCGGTACTACATATATGCATTTGTCTAGTTTGTCTAACGGTCTGACAACAGTAGCAGTACTACATATATGCACTTGTCTAGTTTGTCTAACGGTCTGACAACAGTAGCGGTACTACATATATGCATTTGTCTAGTTTGTCTAACGGTCTGACAACAGTAGCAGTACTACATATATGCATTTGTCTAGTTTGTCTAACGGTACCAGCGGCATTGTCCACAGATACAACACTAATGAGAATATCAGAAACTACGGTCTGTGTCAAGAATTTAACAGATCAGCATTATCCCCCCCCCCCCCCAAGATTCTTTTAGGAATTTTATGGCTCAAGAATAGGAAGGTTAGATGCTTAGAGACTATCCAGGGCATCTGCCTGAAATGTCTACCTGAAACATGAGGAGTACTTGAAGATACTCATTGTTAAGACTCACTAAAAAAAACAAACAAAAACAACAGACGCTCTGTCCAAATCAATCCGTCATACACACATACTTCTGAAGAATGAGGAAAGAAACCAGCAGACAGATTGAGGATGTACAAGGGCGAGATAAGATCTCAACAAAGGCGAAGAAAACGAAATTCAATAGCGGAATAGACTTAAAGGAAACAAATTTTAACATAAAGTTCCCGTGAAAACAAATTTAAACAAACTTGCATTTTATTGACAATACACTTTACAATAGAAGCAGACAGCGAAAGAAGTTCACATGGAGGTTTGCTGGATGTGGATATAACCAGAGCTGTGAGGTCCTGAGACGGTAGAAATGTGTGGACAAAAAAAATGAAAAGTCAGTTAAAAACATCGAGAAGCTGTGGGTAAAATAGCTGGCCTACCAACTCCACATTCATTCATTCATTCATTCATTCATTTGCATGTCCCTTGCGGAACTTTACCTCCCAAACAGCTCTCCTGTAGGCTTCTCGGTTGTGAGCAAGATGGCCTGCCGCTGATGCATCCATAACTTTCCATGTTGCTGTTTGAGAAACCCAAACTCCACAACTGACGCATTTTTTTTTTTTTCGTTTTTCCTTGCATGTTGGCGTGAACGAACACCGAATCAACATAAACGTGGCACAGAAAGCATATGAAACATCATCTCGTGAAACAATTTACGTTAGGTGTAGTTGTTTATAACAACTTTATAACAACTCACCAATGACTGTGAGCTTGTGTTATCTCCATGATGCTGCCTCCATGTCACAATCAGGTATCATCTGTTGTCTTCAATGATTCATTTTACGTCTAATAACTTTTGAGACCTCAGTGAAGTTCACATTTGAAGCTGGAATAACCATCCGAGAAGGAAGGCGAAGACGAAAAAGAAGACGCTAGCAAGAAAACACGCCACCCCGTCAGGCCTCACTCCGAGCTTTACCTGAGAGACTGATCGTCCAATCTTCAAGAGCGTCTGTACTTTGAAAACTATACTGAAACTCAGATTATTTTTGCAGTTCATAACTTTCATGCTAGATCTCCATTTGTTCACGTGGCTTGTCCATCAAAGAACAGTGTTCTCCTGAAAGCCGTCTCTCTGTCTAGTGAGAACGCCTGCTTCAGAAAGTGTGGTGTTTAGAATATCAGTGATATCTCGGACTCATCGCTTCCTATGCGGTCTCTTCTTCTTTCTTTATAAATAATCATACAGTCTCTTATTCTTCCCTCTATAACCAGATTAAAGCAAGCAGAAAAGCACTGTCTGGAGGTAGATCCGTATGTTTATGCTGTTTAGATGTATGTCAATGATAGAACATTCCTATTTCAGTGGCCTTAAAGCATACTGGGAACACGGTGTTAGGCCCCTATTTCCAAGATCTTCGGCACATTTATCTGTGATGTGACCTTTATCACGCCTGGCGGCATTTAGCTTCCCAGATTTCTCTGGTACCCATTTTTAGAGGCTGGGTGGAACCCTGGGACCTTTTTGACGTGTACCAGGAAAAAAAATCCCACTGCTGGGACTTAAGCCCAGTTTCACTGGATTAGTAAACCAAGCGCCTAACCACTCAGCCAACCAGGCCGCCTCTACAGACAAGAACTACACAAGTTAAATCGGAGAAAGTTTTGTTGCGAATAGTTTCCTGAATAAATTTCTGTATCAAGTCTGCGTGGCACAACAGCATACAGCGTGTTCAGAGATACTGTCAAGCGCTGGTTCATGTTCTGAAGCAAATTTTCCTGGCACGGAATATGATTGGAGCTGGCTGCTTCGTTTTCACATCTGAAGTGGTTTTTCTTTGACTTGATAACTTTCCTATTTTAAAATACTTTTTTTTCTTCTATTGGTCCATTTCACGGATTTTAGGATTTTCTTTCATGTTTCCTGCGTTTGGTGTTTTTATTACTGTTTTGTTAACATTCGTAACTAAATTATGTTATTGTTGTATTGCTTTGTGTGCATACGAAGGAAAACTGTCTTTTCATGAAGAGAAGGTTTCACTAAACGTTGTAGAATACTTATGGTGGCGTCCTTTTTCAGCAGGAGGAGACTAAATCTTTACCATCAGAGACCACACAAGCTGCCGGCCGGTTTGTACTGGAGTTTTAACAATTCATGGAAAGACGCTTCTCTCAGGTTAACTCTTACCTCACAACGACAACGAGGATGCTCCGGGAGCCAGAGCTTAGAACAAATACCTGTGCTGGAACTCTTAACATTTGGTCCTATCTGGCATGAAAATCCGACAAGGCCCAGTGCCTGGCTTTAACCCTTTATTTGTTTACACTCTTGATCTGCCAGGTTGAATTTTTCATGTTACGTTCATTCTGAGATTTTCAAACTGGCAACAGTTTCTCACTCACTCTCTCTCTCTCTCTCTCTCTCTCTCTCTCTCTCTCTGTCTCTCTGTGTTTTTTTTTTCTTAACGTTCAGAATTTTAAAACAGAGTATCTTGAGAGCTGTGTTTTGGGCACCTTAATCTAAGAAAAATGGGAAGCTTTTATCGGTATGTCTTTCTAGAAACTAGAATTTCTTGGAGGTTGATTTTTTCGCAAAAGGTGCAAATACTATTTTATATGTCAGGTTCATAAAAGCTGTTCCACAGTTTTGTATATATATATATATACTTGTACATAATTCTTTTTCCGCCCTTGGGTATATTGTCATCGTTCACATGTGCCTTCTCTAGAACGGAGGTTAGCGGTAATGAATCTCCAGTTCCCTCCCTCCCTTGCCAGTTTGGTGCACGCATCCTGTCTATTCTCGTATGTTATCTTCCCACCTACATCTCTGACTTCCTCTTGCTCTCTTTCTTTCCATCCTTCCTTCTAGCACGGTCTTATGTATATTGTTACATCTTTTGATATGGCCAAAGTATTTTGTTTTGGTCAGAGCTCTGTAAAAATTACAATAAAATAACTGTTTCTATACGGATTTACTGTTTGTGTGATTTTAAAATTATCTATATTGAAAGCTCGTCACTTCTCGGTTAAAATAGGCCGGAGGGTTTATTATAAAGTTGTTTGTGTGGTCTTGAGATTTTTCTTCTCCTGTTAATATACGAGTTTTTTGTTTTTAGCAATAACGAAATTGCAGTTTACTTTTCATTTTCAGTTTGTGTACTATCAAGTTCATTTATCTTAGTCCCGTGGACTTCCATGGGGAAGAGCAGACAAGATGTTCAACACGAGAAAAATGTGCATGGAATGAATAATTAAGTTTTCGGGTTTTGTTGAAGGCGCTTTTTCTCATTTTCCAGAACTATTCGTAGAACTAAAGCATCTTAGTTGGCTCCGCTACCATCATTCTCATTTGGTGAATATGAAGGTCCACCAGAATCTTGTATCCAAGAATTTATAGAATGTTATACTCCACTACAGCTGCGATCAGGACGTCCTTAGCTACTTGATCTATGAAGGTGTTGGTACACAAATGTACTGAACTGAAGGTGTTGGTACACAAATGTACTGAACTGAAGGTGTGGGTACACAAATGTACTGAACTGAAGGTGTGGGTACATAAATGTACTGAACTGAAGGTGTGGGTACATAAATGTACTGAACTGAAGGTGTGGGTACACAAATGTACTGAACTGAGAGGCTGTCAGCTTTACGAGAAGCAGTAGACTCAAAAAGCCATTTTTTCAGCAGAGCCCCACCAGAGATATGTTGGAGAGCACTGACTTGTTAGCCATGCCTGTCACATTAGCCCTGTCATGAACCAGACTCAGCTCTGTCACGTTAACCAGACTGAGCATTGTCTTGTTAACCAGGCTGAGCCCTGTCATGTTAACCAGGCTGAGCCCTGTCATGTTAACAAGACTGAGCATTGTCTTGTTAACTAGGCTTAGGCCTGTCTCAGGAACCAGAGAGAGCCCTGTCATGTTAACCAGACTGAGCCCCGTCATGTTAACCAGACTGAGCCCTACCTTGTTAACCAGGCTGAACCCTCTCTTGTTAACCAGGCTGAACCTTATCTTGTTAATCAGGCTGAACCCTGTCTTGTTAACTAGGCTGCGCTCAGTTATGTTAACCAGGCTGAACCTTGTCTTATTAACCAGGCTGAACCGTGTCTTATTAACCAGGCTAAGGCCTGTCACGTTAGCCAGACTGAGCCCTGTCTCTTGAACCACGCTGAGCCTGCTGCTAGATATAGGGGGACAAGGTCTTGGCCAGCTCTGGTTATCTCTCCCGAATGATTCTGCGATGAGCTCCAACATTCAGGCATGTTCATGAAGTGGTACACCAACAGCCTGGCAAGGTCTGCTTTGCTGCTCCGAAGAAACTGCCATCTTTTTGGCAATGTTGTTTGAGCTTGTTCTTGTATTGCTTAGATTCTAGACACAGTCTCATGCGCGAGCATAATCCTATTATACCGTTACGGGAATTAGGGATATGTTATCATTGCTGGCATTAGGGATATGTTGTCACTGCAGGCATTAGGGATATGTTGTCATTGCGGGCATTAGGGATATGTTGTCATTCTAGACATTAGGGATATGTTGTCATTCCAGGCATTAGGAATATGTTGTCATTCCAGGCATTAGGGATATGTTGTCATTCCAGGCATTAGGAATATGTTGTCATTCCAGACATTAGGGATATATTGTCACTGCAGTCATTAGGGATATGTTGCCTTTGCAGGCTTTAGGGATATTTTGTCATTTTGCAGGTACTTTCCTTGACCTGTCGGCACGCTACAGGGTGATGATAATGGTATCATCTTGCCTAGTTACAGAAGAGCCAGGTATCATTTCGAGAACTGGATGACAGAGGCGCTTCCAGTAGGACTTGAACCACAGCTATCCCCATGAAAGACAAGGGAGTCATTGTCTAGTATTACCCAAAAAAAGAGCAAAAAAGCAAACACTGACTTTGTATCCCCTACTCACTTCAGAGTATGGTCCTTGGCTCCTTTTGCATTCCAACAGCGTATACAAGAAAAAGAAGCTGTTTCTTATCTGTCAGCTAAATATACATTCAAGTCATGTACAAGAATGTACATATTTTTTTTTTTTGGTTCAAGTTTTTGTTGAGAAAGTTACAGTGTAAAATGCAGCATTTCCCCTGCTTTCACTCGAACTGTTCAGGCGAGGCAGAGATTGCTTGTATCGTTTACACAGGCAAGGAAAAGCTGGCTCGTAACGCTTGGATGAAGAAAACAATCCAGCTTTCAGTAACGCCTCAACTCTCAGCTCAAACCGAAAACCACACGGCGTACTAGTTCGTTTTTTAACCCTTTGAGAGCCATTCGTTGGCGTAAAATCCCAGTACAGCAAGCGCGAGGGATCGGATTTTTTAAAAGTGTTAAGAAAAAGAGAACATAATTTTCTTAATTTGTTTTAGTGCCAGTTGATGACTACATTTGGTTCTTGATGCGTGTTAGGAGATCAGAACTGTCAAAAGACACTTAACATGCGCAGTTCTGGCCCACCGCGTTTTGACCTGGTGTACTGTGATGGAAATATAATTGGTCGGGGAGAATTTATGTAATGGGAGGGGGAGGGTACGAAATATTACCCTGAACATTTAGCGTATTTTTCTCTTCCCGAGTTAGGTCTGAACTTTAGAAAACGGGTCCTAAAGTGCTATACTGGGCCTATATTTTGTATCTGGAAGTGAATCATGACCAATAGGCAGATTAGCCCAAAGATCATTGAAAGTATTGCAGTGTGGCTTATCGGAAGAATGCTGCGAATTCCCTGGACAGCAAAGATTACTAATGAAGAATGTATGAGAAGAGCGGAAGAGACACACAAAAATCTTGTCCAAAACCAAACAAAAAGAAACGAGAGAGACAATGTACGTTCATAGGACATGCAATGAGGAGAAGGGGCATTGAAAATACTGTAACAACAGGAAAAAAAACAGAAGGAAAAAGAGCCAGGGGGAAGAGCCAGAGAAATGATATTGGGTAGTTTGGCCAGATAGTATGAGGAGATCACCAAATGAAATGATGAGCTGCATGAAAGATCAGGTATTATGAAGAAACATATAATAACCAACGCCAGTCGGCAAGCCACATGATAATGATGATGACGAGTAAGGTGTAAAAGGGAAAATCATAAGACTAACTCTCTTGTCAAATAACACGTGGAGACAATTTTGTAAAGCATGGGGACTTTCCTTTGCAAAAATAACAAGGGGAAATTGGAATAGAAAACTTAAGGATATTTTCTTATTAAAACGTAGAGACATTCTTATTAAAAAAAAAAGAAGAGACTTTCATGTAAAAACATGGGGCTGCTCTCAGGAAAAAAATGAGACCATTCTTTTGTAAACACTTGGGATCGCTCAGCTCTCAGGTAAAAGAACATGAGACCACTCTTATATAAAAATTTGGGACGGCTCTCAGTTAAAAGAACATGAGACCACTCTTATGTAAAAATTTGGGACGGCTCTCAGTTAAAAGAACATGAGACCACTCTTATGTAAAAATTTGGGACGGCTCTCAGTTAAAAGAACATGAGACCACTCTTATGTAAAAACAATTGGGACGTCTCTCAGGTAAAAGAACATGAGACCACTCTTTTGTAAAAACGTTTTGAGACACTGGTGTAAATGCAAGGAGAGCAAATTTTCATGCTATAAAGTCACCCAGGCCCCACCTGCATTCAGATCAATGTAAGGAAACTTACATATCACTGAAAAAACAATCTACGTTATATCATAGATATCTTACTTTATAGCACAGGAAACAAGTTACTGTACGGGCAGAAATCTTTCTCTACAACACGGAAAACAACTGAAAGTGTAACCCAGAAACAGCTTTTATTGTGTCACAGAGAAGCTTACATTGTAGTACATGAAACTTACATTATAGCACAGAAAACATACAAAGAAAGCTTACATTATAGAACATTTATATATTATAACAAACATACGTTATAGAAAGCAAAAATTAACACATTCTGAATATCAAAAGCTCCCACAATGTAGCGCTCATAGTACCTACAAATCTAAAATCAAACGTTTTGCAAATATATTACCCCACCGTCTTCTCATAACAAACAAGGCGGGTTTTTTTTGTTGTTGCTCCTTTTGCCACAAAGTACTCATTCAAGGTAAAAAGGCGAAGAGGTAAAATCACTCACCCACAACTGTACGAATGACAAACAGTTAGATACCAGGTGACGGGAAATGTCGCGTCACTCAGGTTTCATTATTTTAAGACAGCACGGTGTTGATGTCTGGCCAGCTACTCCAACCATGCCAGGTCTTTCAGCGAGCTCTGGCTGCCAGGACTCGTCATGTCATCAAGAACAGGAGTATCTCGAGTCCTGTGCCAAGAAGAAGTTCCCCTCTGAAGGTTGTACACCCGGCCTTGTAAAATATCGAAGAAATATTTTCATAGAAAAAGCAAAATGTCTCCAAAAATCAAAGGAGATTTTGGAGTAAGCATGTTTCTTCGTCTACTTAAAGTTCAACAAAGAAGAAAAAAGTAAAGTAGAAAGAAAAAGTAAAGAAGAAAGGAAGGAAAAACAATACCTTGTTCACGTTACAGAGATGATAATCCGTTAAGATGACAGGATTAACAGGACAAATGCAACGCGTGAGAGAGATAAAATGCCAGGAACAGTTTTACTGTTTATTCATTGAGAAAGGTTCAGCTGTTTCGCCTCAGAATTCTGTTAGCTAAAGGAGGTTCAAGTAGGCTTTTTTTTTGTATCGGTTGCAGCGGAAACTACTGCGCATGCGCGTGATTTTTTAAAACGTTTAAACAGTAGAGATTAAATGTAGAGATTACTGTGACAGGTATTAAAAATATTTAACTATTTTACTTCTGACTTAAATTTCTTGCTTTGCCAGAACAAATTTTGGAGACAAATTTTAGTGTAAAGAACTGGAAAGAAGCTACTCTATAATCTAGACATATCTGTTGGGTTAGAAGTGTACTACTTTTAATTTCTTGTAGACTTTGACTGAATTTCGCTCTGAGCTATGATTCGCGTAGGTGTGTAAGATTTACTAACGCCACGAGTTTTATTTTGGAATCTAAGAGTTAAGCAG
Source organism: Achatina immaculata (assembly GCA_009760885.1). Lineage (NCBI taxonomy): Eukaryota > Metazoa > Mollusca > Gastropoda > Stylommatophora > Achatinidae > Lissachatina > Lissachatina immaculata. Next base: position 2,047,806 of record CM019716.1, on the reverse strand, counting down.
TAAGAATTAAGTGTATATTGTTTTATAAATTCCTGCAACAGAGAGCGTCAGTTCTTTGTAGCCTACGCTGTGAGAGGTTCACTAAGATGTCAAGTAGATCGCAATGATTTTTATTGAACCCCTTTTGGTGATCCAAAAAAAAGTAGTTTTTGAAGAACCAGCGAGAGTACGTTATTCGCTACCTTTGGCCAACAGAAGTTAAAGACAACAGCCAGTGGGATACTAGATACTGTCTCCGTCAGCACTGGACCTTTAGTCTTTCTTCTGGCCCATCACAGCAGATAATGTGGTCCAAGGTCCAGAAAGAATATACGTGAATGGAAGTTAATTCATTTGTTTCTGTCGCTAGAGTTTAACAAAGTGTTTCTGTCGCTAGAGTTTAACAAGTTCTCCAGCAGCAAGAACCAGACCTCTTTGTGCAGTCATTATCACTCTGACGTGATGCTTTCGCTGCCGAGCCAGCTTGCCAAACGTTAGGACATTTTAACGGGGGGTATCTGTTAAGACCCGGAGCACTCACATGAAAATCCACGCCAGCACTGAGACAAATGTCACAAAAATGTATATTTTGAAAAGCTTGTGGCAGAGCCCTACCACTCAGAGATTTGTTTGTCTTGCCAGGTTTCTGATGCCGCTAGGGGTGTTTGTGGGGGGTAATTTGCTAGGATTTGCCCCCACAGAAAAAAAAACCGGCAGAGTATTTCTGTCCATTAGGATAAGTATCGTAACACATCTTCTTTCTTTCGTCTTCATTTTCTTTATTATCGCCATCATGCACTTTGTTCTGTTCCTGTTTTTAAAACCGTCTTTCTGCTACTTCTGTTACTACTAGTATTGCTACGACGATTTCTAATGCTATTGTTGAACGAATTAATTAATGTTTCTATTACTGTTACTACTACTGCTTCTACTACTCCTACTGCTACTACTACTATTACTACTATTAATACGACTACTACTACTTCTACTACTCCTACTGCTGCTACTACTACTACTACTACTTCTACTACTACTACTACTTCTACTACTCCTACTGCTACTACTACTACTACTACTACTACTACTACTACGACTATTACTACTACTACTACTCTTTCTTTCTCTCTGAACCTTAAGTGCCCAAGGCACATGGGGGTTCCACAAGGATTTTCTACAAACGCCTGTCCTTTGCCTTTTTTCCGCTCTTGCGCAAGCGAGCCCTCTATTGCTCAACATCCTCTCTGTTGTTCTTCTCCATATCTGCTACTATTACTAGTACTATTATTAAGAACTTTCCAAGCAGGATTTAACGCGTACAAAAACCAGTTTTACATACAGTTAACAACAAACTTGAAGCGAAACATCCTTGGTATGGAAGCAAGGGGGAGACAATTGCAAAGATACGCGAAGAAGAAAACTCCACAGAGCGAAAAAAAAAAAGACACAATCACTGCTGCCAACTCCCTTGACGACGATCTGTTCTGAAAGGACACTTTATTTACTCGAATTGACCTTTCTCTGATGTCTGTTTTTCATATACACCAGATTCAATCATTTTTTCCTATATAATCATATTACAAGTTCAGATTTATGTTCATGGTACAGACTGTATTTGAACCAGAGTCTACTGTTCAGAGCCTGGATTAGACACTGAAGGGAGTTCGTTTATAGGCAAATGGAATTACTTTTGTCTTAATAAATGTCTCAAAAAAGAATGCGTCCAAGTGGATTTTCCCTTCTGGAAAGCACTGCCATGAAACTTGTAGGAGAATATTTAATGTTAGAGAACGTTTGTATACGCTAAACTGAAACCAGAACTCTATAAACATTAATATTCATTTCACACTGAGGAGTTGGCATTTCTTTAACCCCCACGTGCTGGCTTATGTTTGTCTGGGAAAGGGATTTTCGTTGGGTATGCATCTCCTGAATAACCTTGCACCATTCTCAGAACATTAGTGAAGATATCACAAATAGTTCTCAAAGAGAAACTTAACCGAGTTCTCTAGAGTCAGTAGAAAAGATGGGACGTAAATAGGTTAGCGAAAGATTCAAGTATTCATCCGCCTCTTAAACTCAGGAATTCTGAGTGTTATGTGCATCATTAACATGGTTATCGAAAACAAAAATACATTTCTAAAACCAACACTTGTATGTTCATTCACAAATGGAACCAGTATGTGGTTGTAGAAAGAAAAATACAAAGTCATTTACGTAAACAAATGCATGTATGTTCATCAGCAACAGAAGAAATTTATGATTCTAAAAAAACGAAATCGCTTATAAATGCATATTCTTATGTAGCAAACATTTGTATAAGCATCTCTCTCTCTCTCTCTCTCTCTCTCTCTCTCTCTCTCTGAACCTTAAGTGCTCAGGGCACATGGGGCTTCCGCAAAGGTTTTCCACAAATGCCTGTCCTTTGCCATTGGAGCAGTGGACAGGTTCCGCCGTCTTGGATCTACAGTTACTTACGCCTTCTCCCTGGACGAAGAAATCAGTTCATGAATAAGAAAATCAGCTACAACTTTTGGCAAACTAAAAAACAGGGCATGGAACAACAGAAGGTTAACACTGAAGGCAAAGATTATGATTTATCAGGCTTGTGCGCTTAGCATTCTCTTATATGGATCTGAGACATGGACAATCATATGCAAGGCATGAGAAGAAACTTGATAGTTTACAACTACGCCCCCTTCGCAGAATAACGAACATCAAATGGCAAAATACAATAGTCAGCTCCGAGGTTCTACAGTGGGATAAGCTTCCATCAATGATGACAAGAACTATAGAAGACTGAGATGACTGGGGCATGTAACAAGACTGAATGGCAGCCATATTCCCAAGCAGGTTTTGTGGGCGAACTTCTGGCCCGAATAAGACAACATGGGAGACATATCTGAGATATAAAGATATTTCTAAGTCATCAACGCAACATTTTTCCGTCAGCCACGTGGTCTGAGACGAATGTGAGGAGGACCAGGTCATGTATAGGCCGATTCTGAGCAAGGGCACGGCATCGTGTGAAGAGGAAACGAGTAACCAAACTTGAAGTTAGTAGCGCAAGGAAACTGGAGCTTATAACACAAATACTGCTTGCTGTTACCGTGGCAGGCCATTACAGACCTAACATTGGTAGAGTCAGCCGGGAGACGAGTTGCTCACTAAGCTGATGTTTAACAAAACCTACAGAAGCTGATGCTGGCCCTTTCGAAATCGTTTTCTTACACAAAATGTGCCACCATATAGTTATGACAAAAATAAAATCTCTTGCAGAAGAAAATATATGTATATTTATCCAACTATAAAACAAATGCTGCTTCAACTTTCTTAAAGGTCGGGGATTTGTTAAATTGAATTTCTGTGAGTTTGGACGTAATCCCTGTACGGTACTTTCTTTAGAATGAGAAAATCCCGTTATCATTTGTATACCCACAGCCACAGTATCCCCCGGCATGTCTCCTCTTGTGGGTATACATTATTCTATTTAAGAACGAACGAACGAACATATTTTATTTTCAAATGGTTAAGAATTGGGCAGGCAGACCCGTCTAACATTCTGCCCTTCATCATACAGCTTTCTCAATGACAGTCATTCAGCATTTGTTAATGAGCATAATGAGCATGGAGAAACAATTAAATAATTACATAAATAAATAATAAACTATATCTTGTCCACACATTCCGCATTCTGATTTATGTAACTACATGAAATAAACTTACATTCTTACATTCATTCAAAGCTAACAAATTTATAGAAAAAAAACAGTATAAAATGCAGCAATCAAGCCATACTTTATAATACACTTTTCATATACGCAAGTACATATATATTCACTCACAAATCCAAGTACATACCACAGATATACAAACAGGTGCACATATATACACATACACATACATGAGAGATGTTTAGTGTAGTAGACGTAACTGGTTTTGCATGTAGAGCGACTAATACATTTAAAACAATATACGGTAATGTAAAACTGCTATTCTCAATCGTTTCCTTGAATGTGGAGTATACAGAGTAATAGAGTTTACTTCCTCTTCGTCTTCTTTCACAGCTTTCCAAGCCACGAAGGTTCACTGCTGCAGATAACGTTCGCTTCCATTCCTCCCTATTACAAATCTTTTCTCTCCAATTGGTAACACCATTTTCCTGTATATCCTCTTCTATGTTGTCTCTATGTTTCTGTCTTGATCTACCTCACAATCATGTTATCGAGAGATTATAGCATTTAAAGTTACAATTAATAGAATAGCTGCTGTAAGTAATGTAGTAGTAGTAGTAGTAGTAGTAGTAGTAGTAGTAGTAGTAGTAGTAGTAGTAGTAGTAGTAGTAGCAAGAATACTTGCAGTAATTATAGTTTATAGGAGGTCTCCAACTTATTGCCTCCCAGCTAGAATCTACTCGTAATTAACCATGTACAACTCGTGCGTTCTCCGTTACACATAACCTGGAGACCTCGAGAAATCCTGATAATGCAGCAATCATTCCATCTAACAGAGGCAGGAGGTAACATGTTCCTAAATAGGAACTAATTATTTGTTCCAGCAATAATCTGTTACAACAATAATGTCTTACAGCAGTAGTCTGTTACAACAACAATCGGATACAACAATAGTTCGTTACCACAGCAAGATGTTCATTGTTTTGTTTAGCTTTTCTTTTCCATTATGAGACCCTTCAAACCTTTTTGCAGGGAAAGCTTTCTCGAAGTAGAATACAAAATGTCCAGGCACGGGAGAAACTATAAGAGAATAAATACGCGGTAAAAGTAGTTCCTCGGTGACGAAGTAGCTAAACTGTTAATTAATTGTTACCCGAGTTACAATTAACAGAGCTTACAATAAAGCAGCAATATGCTACAGCAAACACTACTATAACAGTAAATACAGCAATTAACGCCAATGACTGTAGTTAAAAACCGAAAGACGTAGAACTAGTTAAAATGGAAGTGGCTATAATGTCGGGTAGCAAGCGAAATGTGGAAGCACAGTAGTATTAGTAAAGGGCGGACCAACACTCTCAGTATCAGCAATAGTTGTGGTACGAGTATATAAACAAGTATTTTCTCTTTCTAGAAAAACAGCGATCCAATAGCTGATGGCTAGCCTTACGGTTGGTGGACCATAGCGCACCAAGTCTATAGTACCTCACCCCGTTGGTACTCCCAGTAACAGACTTAGCTTGGCTAACGTGCAGGGATCGCTAAAATCCCCATGGCGGTAGAGTATGCTACAGAGATTTTGTACATCCCTTGCGTTTTTTAGCTCCAGCCAGCAACTGAAAAAAACCCGATGTAACATGCACCCAGTCCCACACAGCGCTGTACCTCAACATCTTCACCTCATCGGCTGCAAAGAACATCAAGTTGGCAGATCTTAGGGAGATAGAAGAAGCAGAATCCTGCTCAGTTGTGTTCTTGTCAGGTAGTCAGACGGACATGAGCTACAAGGGATGCTCCGTTGCTGAGGAATGTTCCTGTGCTGTACAAGAGAACTTTAAGTTGTCCTGGGAAACATAATGAATTCTCCGGGCCAAAGGAAGTGTGATGTAAGGTGATGGAGACGAGGAAAGGGGGGGGGGGGGGGCTGTACTGAAATGTTAGCAACTCGAACAATGTTAACAAATGTTCTCGCTGCGGGTGTTGCTGAGAGTGCGCTCGTCTGTTAACTTTCATAATGTTTTCTTTGTTTAACTCGTTTCGTTTTGTCTTTGTGTTTATCATTGTCAAGAGAATCTCTGTCAGGTTCCTGGGAGCTTTTCATGCCCGCTGTGAGTGTTTAGCATTCTTAAATAACAACCCGAGGGTTGGAAAAGGAGAGGGGGTGGGGGGGGGGTGAGCTGTACATTCCAGGCTACTTGCGTCTCCACAAGGATTAACCATCAACTGATTATTTCATTAAGATAGAGAAACGTTCCTCTGGTTTTGATGTTTTCGGTTGAGGTAAACCAGCAGAACACTGGCAACAGCTGTTGGCTTCACGAATCTCTCAAGTATCTCTGGTGAAGATGATTGATTTGAAGTCACAAATCAGATATAGTCAAGACCCTGTCCACGCAGTACGTGATGCAACATTTCAAATATCTCTACCGAAGATATTTGTTGGAGTGGTGGCTCAGATATTGGATCAGTGAACCAGAGATGGTCAAGGTTCTATCCCTCCTCTTCTTTGGTACTCCTTGTAGAAATCTGACGTGCTTTTCAGTGGCCGAAGATATAGGTGTAGGAAAAAAATATTTTTTTATGGGGGTAATAATAATTGTCTGTTATATATATATATATATATTTGATGTTGTATTGTAATTTTGTGTGTATAGTTGAAGGGGATTATACAACTACTCATCGACATATTACACAAGATGAAAAGAAACACAATTAAACAATTCTTCAAATAATAATAACCTTCTGTTGTTAAAATCATAATTTTACACAGCCAGCAAAATCAGACAAAGGATCATCAATTTATATGTTATTCATCAGCTATGTCGTTAACAACGTAATCATTAAAATGATTTCCTTAAATATTCAGATTCCTAGATTATCTTGATCGACGTTGAAACTTCTAAAGAATCAATTTTAACCCATTGTACATAATCAAACAAAAATTTCCAATCTTTATCATTAAATGATTGATTATCTGATATATTAAAAGGAACTAACTGCCACTAAGTGTTACAACATACATATTCATAAATTTTAGCAATACATATTTATGTGCACACATGAGTCTACGTTCTTCATTACCAAAAACTTCTAAACCTTACATAGACAAATATGTTACACTAGAATTATAATTATTCATGTACCCTTCAGTTATCCTAATCATATCCAAGTGGGTCGGGATGGATTGGAGGAGTCGACAGCACAGCCTTGCACTCGTTCACATGACAGAAATATGAACCTCAATATTAACCTACCACTTACATATTTATCCACAGACTCATGCGCTCTCGAACGACAACATGACACCCCCCCCCTCCCTCACAATCCGCTCAATGTATAAAACCCCGACCTATTAAATTCTGTCATGTTATCTTTATATACTGGGCTAGTAAGCCGATTTTATTCTCAGTTACGCACCTCTGAAAATTGACAGGCAACTGACCCACTATTCCTACTACTAGGGTTGCCAACCAACCTAGGTAACTACTGCTTATTTATTCCCTAGGGCTCGTCGTGATTGTTGAGATGCCGTGAAGTTCGTGTTTAGCCTACTTCACGTCCTCAAGAAGTTTGTTACTTTCATCATCTTTGGGTCTTCCAGAAACTGAGGCTGCTACGGGTTTCAAGAATGTTGCTATTCGGTCAACTCCGAACTTCAAAAAGTTTGTATTTGGTTGTACTCTACATCTTCAAAAAAGTTTCTATTTAGTTCTACTCTATGAGTTCAAAAAAAATCTGTATTTGATTGTACCTCACGTCTTCAAAAAATATGCATTTGGACCTGCTCTACATCTTCAAGAATTTTATATTTGGGTCTATTTATGTCTTGTAGAAGGGTTTGTTTTGTTTTGGGCGGTTGGGGGGGGGGGGGGGAATCTTCTCTACTTCCTCAAAAAAATCTGTTTCTTGAGTCTACTCCAAGTTATCAAGAAGTCTGTTTCTTGAGTCTACTCCAGGTCATCAAGAAGTCTGTTTCTTGAGTCTACTACAGGTCATCAAGAATTCTGTTTCTTGAGTCTACTCCAGATCATCGAGAAGTCTGTTTCTTGAGTCTACTCCAGATCATCAAAAAAAAATTTGTTTTAGTGGGTCTACTCATCTTCAAAAAGTTTATTTTATTGTTTCCACTCTAGGTCTTCAAAAATTTGTTTTCTTGATCCACTCTAAGTCTTATAATCAGATTTTCAAGAAAGACACCTGGGACCATCGTACATGACCCCAAAGTTTCAAAATAATCACAAAGTCAGCTACAAATAACACCTGTTACGATTTCTTTGACGGCCAGAGGAAAGTAAATTATCTCTCAGAACAGTTTTGTATTGCTTATGGCTTATTTCTCTTTTCTACGTCTTATCTATTGATATATTTTGTTAAACAATCTTGTTATTTAACCATTTTAAAGTTAGTGTAAACATATTTACCACCAATTAACAGAGAACGCTTTCAAACGGGAGATGGATAAATAATCCGAATTAAAAATAAAATGTGACAGTTCAGTATTCACAGATTAACTCTTTACTAAAATAATGATCATAAATGAAGTATGAGTTAATAGTGGTTTGTGTCCCTCCGCTCAACATATTGTCTCCTGCTGCTGGCGAGATTCTTAAGCTGCCGTGCGTGGAGCAGTGCTCCTCCCGGCCAATGAAGAAAGGTGCAAATGGGGTTGCCGCGCGGCACCACTGCGGAAAAGGTGGCAGGCGGAAAAGGTGGTAGAAAGGATAAAGCGAAGCAAACAGTCAAATCACGGCACCTCTGGTCTGGAGGTCGGCCACGTCCTGAGTGCAGTCATATCGGGTGAAATGCCTGAACCAGCTTAACCCAGAGGTTAAGACACTGCTGGCGAGACTCTTCGAATGCCGCGCGTGGAGTGAAGCTCCTCCCGGTCAAGGAAGAAAATGTGGAAAAGAAATAAAGGTTGCTGTGCGGCGCCGATGTGAAAAAGTTAAGGAAAGGATAAAGTGAAATTTAATCGGTATGTCCAGTAGTATCGCTGCGAGAGCTACACATACCACGGCGCCTCTGCTCTGGAGACCGGCCACGTCCGAAATACACCTACACTGGTGAAATATGCCTAAACCGGCATACATCAAGGGTGAAACTTGATGGCTAGACATGTCATGCCACCTCCGCTCTAGAGGTCGGTCACGCCCGATATACACCCATACTGGTGAATTTTGCCTAAACCGGCTCATACCAGGGGTGAAACTTGAAGGCTACGCATGTCGCGGTACCTATGCTCTAGAGGTCGGTCACGTCCCAAACACGCCCATACTGGGATAATATGCCTAAACCAGCTCAACCCAGGGGTGGAAGTCACTAGCGGCGAGGATTCGTACTCCTGGACAAAAGCTATATCCTGGTCAAAACTAGGAAGGTAGCGGCCACGACTACAAAGTGCTGAAGTCGGAGAAACTGGACCAGGGCAGTCTAGATAGGCAACCACCTCTCACAGGGCGGGGATGTATGCGTATCCTAATCACGCTGAGGTTTTCCGGTGAGAAAGTCCAACACTGGACTGGATGGGCAACCACTTCTCACTCGGCGGTGATACATGGGTATCTGAAAACACGTCGAGGTTTTCCGGTGAGAAAGTCCAACTCTGGCCTGGGTGGGCTACCACCTCTCACCCAGCGGGGATATACTGATATCCAAAATACGTCGAGGTCTTCCGGTGAGAAAGTCCAACTCTAGACTAAACTGGTGCAATGAAAACCACGGTGTCACGCAATCCCGCTTCTGAGACCCACCAAAAATACAGGCTCAAGCCCTGAGATATTCTGAACCTCTTGTGGTCCTCTCGTGGATCTCGTGTGGTCCTTTCGGGGACCACACGGGAGACCACGGGACTTAACGAGGACCACAGGCGTAAATTTCAGCAGGATCACAGGGCGGTCTTGGTGGTAGAAGCGAACGAAGAAGAAGAAGAAGATATTGTCTGGAGCAGAAATTCATGCAACCTGATGATTTTATGCTGATCGGTCTTTGTTATCGACATGAGATCATTTTTCTACATCGTTAGTGAATTCCTCGTTATGAATGGCTCCAGTTGGTGAGGACGTTTAATCAGAAAACTGCTGTGACAGTTACCTGGTGTCACGGCGTCTCATTTTCTTAAGTGAAGTCTAAAAGATAAGGAAAAGAAAAAATAGCAACTGCTACTTTCATCATCAGCCCTCAGCATCACGTCACTGAGTAGAAGATAAAAATACTCAACCCTACAACATTCATACGTTAAACATACGTGCACTCATTCTTAAGTAAAACATACGTGTATTCAAGACAATGATTTCTGAGTTTATTTCCAAGGTAGAATGGTTGAATCGATAGCGACGCGACTTCTCTAAATGACACCAGGCTCTCACTGCTGCAGAACTCCTGTAAACAAAGCTCTTTAGCTAAAAACTTTGCACCTGGAACGGGGAATATCTAATTACACGGCGAGACAGACTGGATTACATGGCATGCATGGGCTGTCAAGGCATGCTGGAAAAACATATAACGTGGAGCTTAGTTCCAAGAATATGGAATTTTACCCAAAGTAATAAAACAAGAGAACTGCTTTAACATATAAGACAAGAATATGGAATTTTACCCAAAGTAATAAAACAAGACAACGGCTTTAACATATAAGACATGAAAGAAAACCAGCTGTTTGTGGACATTTTCAACGTTGAAATAGTCTACATTTCCGAGCACAGATATCAGTGTGTGACATCTACATCCTGCATAACTCGACATGTCACAGTCGCTTACCTCCAGACAGTACATCACGTTTGCCCCTCAAAATATGGTCACAATTCATTCTCCACACACTCTCCTTGGTCTGGGCACGTCATTCTGGTAAGTGTTCCACAGAGTTAGTGAGTTCCTCAGACGCAATCTCCCCTGTCATCGCTGCTAATGATTCTAAAACAAAAACTTAAAAGATATGTCACGTGATACTATGTTCCACGAGGTCTAGAGTGCCTTCTCGCCACAGGAAAACAAAGATTTATTGTCTGGGCTGAGAGGAAAGCTGGTGCAGCCTGAGGGTTTGTTTTCTTTTGCCTGGAATGACAGCACATGGTGCGGTTTATGACCCGTGAATAATTAGAATGTTTCAGTTTAACTCTCCCCCCTCCACAATCTCTTCCTGGGTTGGGCGTGTAAGTTCAGAAGCAATATTTCAGGTTAACATTGAAAGTACTTGCTGTTAATGTTAGGTTTATCGGTGTAAAAATTGTGTTGTTTTGTCTGTTGATAACGTGAGAAAGATATGCCCGAGGAAAGTAATCTACAGAAATATAGATAACTATGAAATAATGAATCTCTGTGTATGTTATCAAATGCCTTTTAAAGGCATTTGATAGCATACACAGAGATTCATTATGGAGAATTTTAAGTCTATATGGAATACCATCTAAAATTGTCAACATCATTAAGGACTTCTACAGTGGATATGTCTGTGCAGTCAAGACAGAATAAAGGATGAGTGAATGGTTCCAGGTTGAAACAGGCGTGAAACAAGGATGTATACTGTCTCCTTTAATTTTTTATGCATTTATGCATATGAAAGCTGCAAAACAACTAAAGAAATAGAGAAGAAATTAGACTATTTTGAAAACAAATGTCTAAGGAAAATACTTGGCATCAAGTGGAACGAATTTAAGAACAATGCAGAGATAAGACAGATGACTGAACAACAACCAGTCTCATGGGTGATCAGGAAAAGGAGATGGACATATGTTGGTCACTTGATGAGAAGAAATCAGAGAATCCCAAAACAAGCCATCAAGTGGAACATAACAGGGCGAAGAAAAAGAGGCAGACTGCGAACTACTTTGCGAGCCTTAGCGGGGGGGGGGGGGGGGGGGGAGGGGAGAGGAGAGCGAGAGAGAGGGGGGGGGTTAACTCGAAGCCCGGGAGAGATGACATTTTTGAGGTTGAGGTGATACTGTAGAGCACGTGGTTTGTTCTGTTTGACCGGCTTTCTGTACATGGCGACTGTGGACGCTGGCGAGGTAGCCAATGGCGAAATGTGACCTGAGTTGTATGTGTGTGTAAGGCACGATGAACTCTGGAATCGCTGATGTTTTAGCTTCACAGATTATGCTGAAGCTGCGATTACAGAGTTCTCGACTACCTGGGAAAGTCGTACCGACGACGTCATTTTTGGTGGTTCGGGGCAGGGTCAAGACCCCGGTAAAGGTGATGATAAGTTTTGAGAAATGTGCTGCAGAGCTGTCGCTGTCCGAGATGCCGATGAGTGGCTACGGGGCTTTGTAGACAGGACGGACAGCAGGACAAGTATAACATTGTCAATATGTGCACTATCATAATATTGACGGCACCAGTATAATATTGACAAGTTGTGAAACATACATTTCTGACTAAAGAAGATGCTCTTGATTAATACCGACTTTATCTTTACACACATCCAGATTTCTGTTGTTTAGATTAGGTTTCACAAACATTGCCACTTCACTAAATCAGAGGAAGTCCGATGAAATGTTCTCTACAGAATTCATTTAATTCTGACAAATAAGGTATTCGACATAGAATTCACAACATCACTTGTACTAAGATGCAGTATGTTAGTTTCGTTGTTGAAGCACATCAGTATCAAACTATCATATTCTGCATGCAGCGTTTCTCAGTGTTCTCAACTTCACATTATTCTACACTTGATACGAGAACATTTATTTCCTAATTCCGTGTTTTATCAGGTGTGCAGCACGTGGTCAGCTAGTTCCTCGTCTGAAATCACTGTACTTGAAGTTTCAGAGTAACAAATATTCATAATCACTTGAATCACTTGAAACACATCTTCAGTCTGGCCTAGAACTACTTCTGCAAGACTGCTTTTCCTGAGTATCTATTGCTCTAATTGTCCATCTATTCCAACTGTTGTTACCTACGTCTTTCTTCTCTCTCGTGTCTTCTCTGGATTGTGTTCTCCTTCTTTTGTTCTTCTCCGATGGTCTATTCTGCTATTCTTCTCTTGTCTGGACCGGTCTTTATTCACTGACCGTCTTTGTTCCTCTGTCTTCAGGCTCCGTCCTCTGTCTCCTCTCTCCTCTACTTCTTCTTCCTTTTAAGTTCTTCTTCCTTGTTCCCCCTTCCTGTCTCTCCTCTCTCCTTTTTATCTTCAAGTGCAGCTTGACGGATTAACCAATAAGTATTTTGGCTCCACCTTTCAGATGTCCACTGGTTCCCACTAGCAATCTGACTGTCCGTCATTCAAACTGCCCCGTGACTTGTATGTCGTAAGTCAATTGTCCGATAGGCCACGCCTCTAAATATTTAATTGGTCAGCTGGCCCAGTTAGTCACTCCTTTATTTAAGAAAACCGTGTGCAATCGCATCACAACGCGTGTCAGTCTGTGTCAGTTTCATCTATACAATTGTTAAGACATTATCTTGCTCTTTCGTGTCAGAGGCTTTACTGTGTCATCGTTTTTCATTGTGTCTGCCTTTTCTATTCGTCTTTTCTATTTTGTTTACACGTGTCAACGTCCAGTCACCGCTTTGTTATCACTGGACTGTCCTTCTTTCTGGCGTTCTTCCTTTAATGTGTCAGCGACACTGAGACTTGTCTTTTTCTATTCACTGTTTCCACTGTTTAGTTTTGTCCGCGTCTTGCTCTAGTGTCATGGAAGTTCTATACCTTTCTCTTCCTTTCCTCTCCATTTTTCTCTGCCGCTGTTCGATGTTACTATTTTCTTTACAGAATATTTTCATAATCATATTCATTAATAGTAATAACAACAACCACAATAATCATTACTTATAAGGCCATGCTACACAAGGACTGACCCCTTGTGACTTTTAGAAGCTGAGGATTTTGTACCTATTGTCGCTTCCGTTGCCTAACCCTAACCAGGGGAACCCAGGTGTGTAACCTTTTTGTTTCTACCCTCGTCGTGCCCCCAAGCAAATTCATTCTCCGATACGCTCCACAACAAACATGATAAGTAATGAGGTACAAATAATTGAAATTGTAATGGTTGTCTGCCAGATGCAATAGGGTTTATTGTGATTTTACACAGACATGTCTCCCCAATTTAACCAGAAACGCTTTATGTAACACAGGAGATTACTGTCCATAATTATGTGTCATTGCCAAGTGACAGCTCCTAACAGTACCCAAAGCATCTGCATAGTATTCTCATCATAAACATATTATCTCCTCCTTATAAACTTAGTTGTCTTCTCCTCACAACAAAACACAGTGATCTCTTCCTCTAAAACAGAGTTATCCTTTCCTTAGAATACAATTATCACCTTCTCAAAGCACCTAGGATAGATAACTGCGAGCTACCTCAAGCAGGAGATGTCATGAAAGTTGGAAACAAATAAACAACTAGCTTAGATTTCGTTAAATATAACTTACAAGTTAATGCATTAGTACTCTTCTAAGCTAGAAAGATAAATCTGATAATTTAGTTGAAAGAATTTGACCTCTACAACACGTGGACCCTATTCCCAATGTATAAGAAACTACTCCGACATAATATGATAAATGAAAATATCAAAATACTGAGTGCTTTAGATACTTCTCTAAATCAATAGATAATATCTAATGTAGAAATAAATAGGAAATACAGTATTTAAACTTTATAAAAGATTAGATAGCTCAGCCCACGTGACGTATCTTAACTCAAAATCAAGTTAACACTAGAAAACTATGCACAAAATAGCTAACATAATCACACCAAAATATTATAGATACACTTCTTCTTCTTCTTCTTCGTTCGCATTGTCTGTTTATACCTGCAGTCCTGTCTCTTGGATAAATTTCACTGTTTTTTGTAATTCATGTATGGAACCGTAGAGCTTATCTTCTTTAGTGGTTTCACTGGGCCAGTAATTATTTCTCAGTGTTTCATAGTTGGTGCAGTTCTGGAGGATATGTTCCACAGTTTGGGGCACCTGGGCACATGTACATAGATTAGTAGTACCAACCTTAAACTTTGTATACATATGACTTCGGAGTCGGCTGTGTCCTGTTCGGAGACGGAAGATGGTGATTTGTTCCTTTCTGTTTAGCATGTGATAGTCATCATGTGGTGGTGTTTGCGGCTTCCTGTAGGTTTTTATCATGCTTTTCTTCTGATTATAGGTGATTGGTATGTCTGGTTGCTCCATTTCAGTGCCCTCTTTGGCCAGATGGTCAGCTTTCTCATTGCCTGGTATCCCACAGTGGGAGGGAATCCATTGCAAAGTGACTCCATGTTGTAAGCCAATTTTTGACAAGGCATCCTTAAGGTCTGGTAGTTTGTTGCACTGAAGAGCTTCCAGTACTGATCTTGCATCTGTGAGAATTACTACAGGACATGTATCAATTCTGGAGTCTGATAGTTTTTCAACTGCAGCAATAATTGCCCTAACTTCTGCATCAAAGTTGTTGCAGTATTTTCCAGTGGGTATGGAAATCTTGTCAGTGATGTTGTTTGGATATTCAATATGTGCTCCTGCCCCTCCATTCTTTATGGCATTGTGTGCAGATCCGTCTGTATACACGCGTATCCAGGTGTCACATGGATATTTGTCATCTAGCACACTAAGTGTGGCTGTTGATCTTACAAGGCTGCTTTGCATCTCACCATTCTGCACACCTTTCACTTCAGTCTGAATAGTTATTCGTGTATAATCTGCTTCTTTCCATGGTGTATGTTCTGGTACAGATGATAATGGAGCGATTACAGTTGGAAGGTCAGGTATCAGCTTACGCATACGCTTGGCCTGGTGAATGAAGCTGCTTCTTTTAAGCCGTCTTAATGCCAAGTTATTGAATCTCTCCTTCAGGGGATGGCTTACAGAGCTGAGGAATTTCTCTCCCATGGTCATGACCTTTGTGTCTCTACGTTCCTTCAGCGCTTGAACACCAACTATTTTCTGGATTTCTACTATTGGTGTGGACCTCATAGCACCTGTGATAATCCGTAGTGACTGATTTTGAACCTTGTCTAGATTATGCAGCGCAGTGTTTGATGCTGTGCACCAAGATGTTGAGCCATATTCTAAATGTGGTAGAATACTTTGCTGATATACATTCTTGAGGATTCTTTCACTATCTCCCCATGTGATTCCACTTAATTTTCTTAATATGGCTAGTTTTCTTCTGGCTTTTGCTTCTGCACTGTTCATGTGGTGCTTCCAGGTCAGTTTTGAGTCAAGAATCACTCCTAAGTAAGTGGGTTGGTTGTCCATCCTTAAGGATATTTCATTTACAAAGATCTTACCTGCTTTCTGTTTATGTGAGAGAGTGAACAGAGTGGTACTTGATTTCTCTGTGTTGATACTTACACACCATTTGTTTGTCCATGATGTCAAGATGTCTGCTGCACTTTGGAGTCTCTGTGTAGCAACTGTCGCATATTCATCTGTACACCACATGACCAGATCATCTGCATACAGTGCTGCTTTGATTCCATAGGGAAGTTCCTTGACCAGGTCATTAATGAATACAAGGAATAGTGTAGGCGAAAGGACTCCTCCTTGTGGTACACAATGTCGCAGAAGTACTTTCTGGCTGTTGTGTCCATCCATTACTACTATTGTGTAAATAGGACTTTATCCAGTTGTATAGTCTTCCATTCACATTGCAGTTTCTTAGTTTCCACAGCAGACCTTTTTTCCATACTTTTCAAAGGCTTTCTTTAGGTCTATCCACGCTGCTAGTACAAGGTTTTTCTCTTGGAATGCATCCTCAATCTCTTGAGAGAGATAGGTCACTTGATCTTCCGTACTGTAGTACTGCCTAAATCGTGCTTGTTGTGGAACGAGAAGGTTTTCACTTTCTAGGTACCATTTAGCCTCAGGTCAGTGATGCGTTCTATCGTTTTGCATAGGCAGCTAGTGAGACTGATTGGCCTGTAGCTGGAGGCAGTATCACTGTTTTTCCCTGGCTTTAGAAGTGGTACCATGCTTGCTTCCTTCCAGATTTGAGGTAACTTACCTGTGCTCCAGCACATATTGAAAATATCCAACAGCTTTCCCATTGCTGCCATTCCCAGGTTCTTGATCATTTCATTGGACACTCCATCTGGTCCTGGTGATTTCCTTGGTTTCAGTTTACTGACTGCTAGGTCTAACTCGCTGCGTGTGATTGGTGCATCCATGACCTCCACTTTTCTGACTTGTTCCTCTTCCTTCTGTGGGTCAATGCGCACTGCACGCTCCTTCTCAGGATGGATATCAATGTTGCAGTCCTGTGCAAACATGCGAGCAAAGTGATCTGCTACCTGCTTACCTGTAAGAGTTTTCCCATCCTCTATTAGTGTAATCTTTGTACTTCTTCCAGTACTCTCATCATTTAACTGTTTGATTAGTTTCCACAGTTTTCTTTCATCCTTTTCAAAGTTTAGGGACTCTGTTTTCTCTCTCCAACTTTCCCGTCTGGCTTGCAGCTTGGCTCTCTGAAATTTGGCCTTAGAATGTTGGTAATTATTGTGGTGTTCTTGGCATGATCTATTTTGTGCTTGCTTTCGAGCTGCTTCCACATCATCATGGAGTTTTCCCAGCTCACTAGACCAGTATGGTTTATAGTCCCTGCGAGCTCCTCTGGGAATGGTTTCACAAGCGGCCTGAAGAATACAAGCATTGAATTCCTTCACTATGCTGTTAATATCCTTACCTTCTATTGACAGCTGTCCCACCAGGGTACCTGTACGATGTCTGTACATTGTCCAGTTTGCTTTTTATAGTTCCATCTGGGGAGAAGGCTACTGGTGTTAAGGAGTTCATTTTCTATTGTCAAGAAGACTGGTCGATGGTCGCCACCTACAAGTTGTTTTCCAACTTCACGTGTAATGTTCCACTTCAGATCTGGAGAGTGGAATGCCAGATCTGGTGTTGAGGTTGTACGCCAAGCCCTTGAGTAAAATGTTGGGGGATCCATTGGCTGGTTGATCAGAAGAAGTCCATTATCATCCTGCCAGCTCTCAACTTCCTCTCCTCTCTTGTCTATGTGGTCATAGCCCCAGCTCTGGGAATGGCTGTTAAAATCGCCACAGACCATCAGTCTCTCTTTGTGTGGGATTGTTTCTAAAGCAAGTGGGCGGTCATTAGGACAGTAATAGTTAAGGAGGTGGAAATCTGTATTACTACTTTTTAGATGGATCATCTGATATTCGGCTCCTTTCATGTACACTCCCACCTGACATGCGCTGATGTTATTCTTAACAAGTGTGAGTACTCCTCTTTTTCTTCTGTCCTGTCGGTCTGATCTAAAACACTGGTAGCCTCCGATTTTAAAGGCGGTATCTTTGGTTAGGTGTGTCTCCTGTATGCAGCATATACTTACCTGCTCTGCAAAAAGTATGTTCTCTAGTTCCACCTTTCTGCTATAGCCATCTCTAACACTGCTGACACCCTCAGCATTCCACTGCATTATTTTAAGTTCTTGCTTTTGGCTGTTTTCTTCCGTTGTATTTTTTGGTCAGTAGCTCTACTCTCATGTCTCCTGGCTCCACAAGACGAACTGAGAGGACCTCCAGTAGCATTGGGTGGACCCTTTCGAGGCAGGGGGCCCGGCACTGCACCTGCCTGGTTAGTCTTCACAGGGCGAGCACCATGTTTGAATACTGCAGAACATTCATTAGCGATAATGCGTGTTACCCTGATTTTTGCGATGCGCCTTTTGGCTGGGTAACAGAATAGGCCAAGCAAAGACTGCATTTCAGAGAATGAGAAACATATTAGCTAACACATCTTTATCAATGAATGTTAGAAAACGAGTCCTAAAATGCTATATTGAACCTATCTTGTTATATGGAAGTGAATCATGGACAATAGGCAAGTCTGCACAAAAATCATTGGAAGCAGCAGAAATGTGGTTTATTAGAAGAATGTTGCGAATCCCATGGACAGCAAAAATAACTAATGAAGAATGTATGAGAAGAGCTGGAGAGACAAAAAACCTTGTCAAAAAGATAAGAGAGAGACAATGTACTTTCATAGGACATGCAATGAGAAGAGAGGGCATTGAAAATATAACAACAGGAAAAATAGAAGGAAGAAGATCAAGAGGAAGACCAAGAGAAATGATACTGGACAGTCTGACGGGATGGTGTGAGAGGAGATCACCAAGTGAGCTGATGGCCTGCATGAAGGATCGGATACTCTGGAGAAGCATAATAGCCAACGCCAGTCGGCACGGCACCTGATGATGATGATGATGAACTCCGACTTCAGCACCTTTCCTTGCTAGGGCAGACTGTTGTCTTGCTCGGACTGCCATGAAGACAGTGTGGCTGGCCTGGCCAAAACTTTGTTTTCCAGCCTCTGGTGGCTGTATGTAAGTCCCTTCTCCATGTCAGATGGTTTGGAGACAGTTCCACAAAGACACTCTGACTTTGAGATGAGGAATCTGATGAGTGCTTCAACGATATCCATTCCCCGCCACCTATAGTCTGCTGGCTCTGTTTAGTTTACATCATTCTGATAGCCATTGTTGTAAAGACCCATAGGCTTGTCACGTCCTGGATTCATTGGTTTCACACCAGACTTCCCTCATCCCCGTCAGAGATCTCCATGTCCCCATCTGTCCACCAACCTGACATTACATTTTACAAAAATAACAATTACAATTAGTGTTGATTGCTACAAGTTTCTGGGCTACAGAAGTAGGTCAGAGTTTTTAAGCAAACAGATCTATGTTCCCTGTCTCACAAACACTATGTTAAGATAAGTGTGCTCTTAACACAGTTGTTCCCAGGGGGGTCTAGATACACAAATGGAATAAAAATATCGCAGGGAAACTTCTCGCCTGCATCTGTTGGAGACTGGACACACGGGCACAAAGCCTGAAAATAGTGGCTGCTGGCCTGAGCACATCTGAGTTCATCTCGGACAGCAGCGACGTACGGAATGAATCTTCTCCTGGATTAAGACATCACATGATCACGTCGAAACGAGAGTCCGTCTCGACCAATCGCGTGTCTGTTTTCTTCGTACGTTAGTACTTCCTACTTTAGTACAGGAATCTCCTGTTTACTAAAATAATTTAGACTGGTCGCCCCGCGAACTTTCTCAGAAAGATATGTGACAATGACAGTATGTTATAGAAAGATGGGTAACAATGACAGAATGATATGGAAAGATAGGTAACAATGCCAGTACGATATTGCATGATAGGTAACAATGACGGTATGTTAAAGGAAGTAACAATCACAGTATGATAGAGAAGGAAAGGTAGCGATGACATTATGATACAGAAAGATAGGTAACGATAGCAATATGATGAGGAAGACAGGTAACTATGACAGAATGACGAGGAAGATAGATGTCGATGACAAATATAGTAACAGAAAGACAGGTGTCAATGACAACATAATATGAGAAAGACAGGTAACGATCAAAACTTAGTGAGAGAAAGACAGGTAACGATGACAACATGATATAAGAAAGACAGGTAACGATGACAACATGATATGAGAAAGACAGGTAAACGATGACAACATGATATGAGAAAGACAAATAACGATGACAACAGACTGACATGTCATACAAACTACAGTACTTATTACAAGTAATAAATAAGCCGACAGGTCAAAGAAAACATGGACATTAACATCATACCCCCTCCAACGCCCGACACCCCAAAGACTAACATGTGAAGATGGATATAAAGCGAAGGATTGTGTGAAAGACACTTCTCTCTCTCTCTCTCTCTCTCTCTCTCTCTCTCTCTCAACCTTAAATACCCAGCCAAATGGGGCTTCCGCAAGGGTTTTCCACAAATGCCTGTCCTTCGCCTTTTTTTTCTGCTCTTGCCCAGCTGAGCCCTCTATTGCTTAACATCCTCTCTATTGTTCTTCTCCATGTCTCTTTTGGTCTACCCTTACTTCTGTTCCCCTGTGGTGTCCATCTTAGTGCTATTTTGTGGTAATGAGTCGTCATTCATTCGGAGCACATGTCCCAACCATCGCCATCGTCTTTCCTCAATAATTGCTGTCAGTGGCTTCATCTGCATTTCTGCCAACAAGATGTTATTTCTTATGATGTTTGGCCAAAATATTCTTCTAATTCTTCGTAAAGTCTGGAAAGAATTCAACTTTTTTTCTATGGTTTTAGTGATTTTCCAGCATTCACTTCCATAGAGTACTACACCTAGAGCATTACTCTTAAATATCCTGATTTTCGTACTCATGCTTAGTTTTTTCTTTTTTTTAGATTTCCATATAGTCTGCAGCATTGTAAAAGACTGGTTTGCTCTAGTAAGTCTGCTGTTGATGTCCTCTGTGCTGTCTCCACACTTTTCTTTACTTATTACCTTTTCTTCGTGTTTTCAAGCAGACGTAAAGACAAACCGTGGGGATGAAATAATGGCAAATATCTACACAGAAAATAGAAGCAGGCAGGTAGATTGCCAGAGATGTATATTCTGATCACAACATTGTAGAAGATTGCACAGAATGTAGGAATTTGAAAGTCACTGGAAAAAATCGACGGGGGAAAAAAGTATAGTAAGACTAGGAGAAGAAAAGTATCAGAACGGTATGACCAGTGGCACTTGAGAGAGAAGGCAAGAGAACTCATTTAGAAACACCACGTGATCGCCTGCCAACCTGGCACGTCGTCATTCAACCACTCTAACGTATTTCTCGTAGTTTTTGGGTATAAGTATACATATATAACTATATAGAAGACATGACGGGGGTTACTAGTTGAAAGTGTCAGTTTTAACAGCTTAAGATAAGCAGACTGACACGGTGTTGACAGTCAGGAGTGAAGGGTAGCTACTTAATACGGTCATCAACGAAACTGAGAAAAAGAGGCACCGAGCCGTAACATAATGAAGACAGTTGTGATGATCATGCAAAAAACCAAGATATCATTCCCCCTCTTCCCTCTTCAAGGTGCAGCTTACAACCAAAAGGCACACGATTAAACCAAGTTAACTGTTTGAAGTACCCAGGCACCTTGTTAACATCAGGCGGAAGATGCGTCATTGAAGTAAAAAGCAGAACTGCTCAAATCAAGATCTTTCAAAAGTTGAAATCCATACTTCGCAACATGTCACTACTATCTGTGAGAATCAGGAAGATGCTGCTACAATGTTACACTGACCAAACCTCTTCTATGGATGCCAAGTCTGAAAATTTGTAAAGAGCTACAAAGAAGGCTGAAATCAGCTGAAACTTGGTTCTTAAGAAGAATTTTGAAGGTACCAGGGACGGCATGAAAATCGGATGAGGAAATTCTGAAAGAGACACAGGAAACAAGGAAATTATAACAAAGATCAGAAAAATCTAAATTTATGTGGGAATACCTGGAGGAGAGGCGGGCTAAAGCATTTAATGGCAGCAGGGAAGATCTACGGTTAAAGAGACAGAGGTAGACAAAAAATATACTTGATTTTTCGGCATCCTGGCACGGGATGTGCTGAGCAAGAAGCCTCTTAAAATGCACAAGGAATTGAAGATTATGGAAGGACATGATATATATATATATATATATATATATATATATATTAAGAGAGAGAGAGATTACTAAATATAAATAGTAAAATAAGTAGTATAAGGGTCTTTTTTTTTGGTCCTGTATATTTTACTTGAATAAGACCTAACCTTAACATTACAGCTCTAGGAACTCTGGAAAATTTCGCAACAGCTAAAGGAATGTAAGAGGACTGCAATAAAGCATAAGAGATAACCAAGCTAGCCAGTTACTTTCCAGTTATTGTTCCACTGAATGTCGCATCGTCTTGAAGTAGAAATGAGACAACGCTACTGGCTAACAACAGGACAAGGCGTCATATCGAATGTTCAAGTATCTTCAGGCAGATATAGAGAATGTCCCTAAGGGGTCAATAATACTTTATTGGAATTTGTTATTTTCTTCTGTGCTTTATGGTACTAAGCGTTCTTCAAGAGAGGATTATATACATCTTTTTCTTTCTTTCTTTCTTTCTTTCTTTCTTTCTTTTTTTCTTTCTTTCTTTCTTTCTTTCTTTTTCTTTTCTTTCTTTCTTTCTTTATTTCTTTGTCATAGTTCTACAGCATATTACCAGAAACGCATAATTCCAGCTATTGAAAATTCTAATTTTTTATTATGAAGTAGAATTATGGGGAAACCATATTTGAGCCTACGATGAGGTAAGGCAAAAAGTAACATATCGTTGTTGTTACTGTTTGCCTGGGCTGTTAGGCTAGCTGCTTTTTTGCCAGCCAATGCCAAGCTGATAGCATTTCTTTAGCTTTTTATTCGTCACTCTTCTAAATCTTTTGTTCTCGCACCCCCCCCCCCCTCTCTCTCTCTCTCTCACACACGTTGTCTCTGAGTTATGTCTTAATTGTCTATATATGACACATCATACGTGACGTCTCTTTCAGTGGATTGTCTGTAATAAGAAAGTTTTTTAAAAATCATCAACACACACACACACACACAAGCAAATGATCCAGTTATAACAAAAAAACATAGCCATATAACAACGACAACAAGCAGAAAATCCGGCAACTAATTTGTACAGACACGCGAAAATCCCATCAATTCCTGAGAATCAATTCTGCCTGGCAAACCTATTATCGACATTCTGACCTCGTTTTAATAGGCTTACTTCTTTAATGTCACCGAGACCAGGAAAGCAAACACGGAGGTTTCATCAGTGACGAAGGTGTCTTGGCCAGCTTTAAGTTGTGATCAGCGTGTGCTGATTATAAGACAGACACCACAGGGGAGCAGACGTAAGGGTAGACCGAAGGAGACATGGAGAAGAAGAAAAGAAAGGATGTTGAGCAATAGAGGGCTCACCTGGGCAAGAGCGGAAACAAGGCAAGGAACAGGCATTTGTGGAAAACGCTTGCGGAAGCCATTATGTGTCCTGAGCACTTAAGGTTCAGAGAGAGAGAGAGAAAGAGAGAGAAAGAAGAGAGAGAGAAAGAGAAAGAGAGAAAGAAAGAGAGAGAGAAAAAGAGAGAGAGAAAGAAAGAGAGAAAGATAGAGAGAGAAAGAGAGAGAGAAAAAGAGAGATAGAGGGAGATAGTAGAGAGAGAGAAACAGAGAGAGAAAGAGAGAGAGAGAGAAAGAGGGAATGCTGATGATATCTTGACCAAAATTTAAACTGTGTGACCGTACTGAAAACTATGTACACCTGTACTCATTCTGATATAACCGCCGTTGTCTCTCTTACATTCGACAACTGGTCACTTCATGCAACCTGTGACTCTTATTCGCTCCCTTATTATCACACTAGTTGCCTGAACCTCACTTACTTTCCTCTGTAGTTCAACATCTAATGTATCATAGAACTTCTACTTTTTTCAGAAATTCTGTTCAGTTGTGCTCATATTGAAGAAGGCTGGCTAGTAAAGAAAATTAAACAGAGAAAACAGAAGTATTTTGTACATATTAAACGTCATGAAAATTTGGAGATGGCAACTCTTGGAAGGGTATATAATGGGAAAAAGAAAGAGAGGAAGACGAAAGCGAAGATGGCTGCAAGACATCGTTGATAATCTTCGAATGGAGGCATCAGCAGCAGGGCATCTTGCTCACAACCGAGAAGCCTTCAGGAGAGCTGTTAGGGAGGCGAAGTTCCGCAAGGGACATGCAAATGACTGACTGACTCGTCTCAGCAGTTTTCGTCGATTAATATTATATTTCTTTCTTTGTATTTATTCCAAATTGTACCGTTTATTTTCTTATATTTTGTTTATACAATAGCAATTACAATGTACTTTTCAACTTTACCTGTTTTCTAGAAGTTTTTTTTTTATTGCATATGTCTTCTATAGTTGGTTCTATTTGTTTCTTATATATCTGTTTTTAAACGTTCTCTTCATCCCACGCATTTTACCCCCTCTACCTCAAACACAAAAGAAATACTGCCTCTTATATCATTTTATAATTTATTATATTCTCTCTCTCTCTCTCTGAACCTTAAGTGCCCAGAGCACATGGGGCTTCCGCAAGGGTTTTCCACAAATGCCTGTCCTTTGCCTTTTTTCTGCTCTTGCCCAGGTGAGCCCTCTATTTCTCAACATCCTTTCTGTTGTTCTTCTCCATGTCTCTTTTGGTCTACCCTTACTTCTGTTCCCCTGTGGTGTCCATCTTAGTGCTATTTTTGGTAATGAGTTGTCAGTCATTCGGAGCATATGTCCCAACCATCGCCAGCGTCTTTCCTCAATAATTGTTGTCAGTGGTTCGTTATTTATTATATTCATTGATGTAATTTTCCCTATGAAAAACATTCACTGTCGAAGATTTTGTTTTAGACTTCCTTCTATTCATTGGTCTAGTTGGGTAAAAGAGTTTCGACATTGACTGCCTTAGTTTCCTAAAAGTACATCTACATTCATAGATCTACTTTCGTAAAAGAAAATCACTACATTCACTATCATATTTTCTTGAAAAGAATCTCCTGATTTACCGACATAGCGGGGTAAGAAAGTTATTATCTACATTCACTGCCTAGTTCTTCTAAATGAATATTTTTATATTAATTAACCTGGTTTCCTAAAACTAGTTCACATTCTTTGCTCTGGTTATGAAATCATTCCTTACTGTAATAATCTTGTTTCCAAATGCCACCTCTTACTTTCAAGCTTTGCAGCTGTGTTTAACTCCTGCATTTCAACTTTCTAATTGGCCTGCTGCATGCATTCGAATTCCGGAAATGAGTCCGGGCTGTGCCCCTGGGACTCCTTTGCCCGTTGAGTGGAATCTCAATTTAATCCCATAAATAGTTATAAAGCTAGAAGAAAAAAATTACCTTTTATATGAATTGTTTATATAAAGGATTTCAACCAGCATCCTTGCGCGACTCGTACTTTATATGTGAAAATCGCCACATGTGGCTCCCAAGCCCCAGTTTGACAACCTCTGATATATTGGATATTGCGATTTATCACAATGGAAAGTCTTTTCTTAACTCTCAGTCAGTTAATTAGCGGGGTTTCTTAACTAGATCTGTACCCCATCTCCCTGACAGGGTCGGAGATTTCTAAGGACCACAAATAAAAGGCATGCGCTTTTATTTTGGGGTGAGGGAGTTTGCTTTTTTCTGTAGCAATGAATTAGGGACTTGAGAAACTCTCTGAGTTGCTGAGCTCTACAGTCGATCGAGGCGTAAGAATGGACACCAAACACACAAGTAAACGAGAAAAAATAGGAATAAAACATGGATTACCTGCCTACAAGACGTTGTACTATGTGTCTGTTGGGAGAGTAGTATGTAAAGACAGTCTCACAAATCTGGGATTCTGCTGGAAAGTATTGCTGGAACCGTTTGTTTCATCAGGTTTCAAACTCCTATTTTGTGCATGAAATTTTTCTTAGAAGTATATTTATCCATTTTTTTTTGTTCACATTTTTTTCCTCGAATTCCACTGCCACAAACATTCGTGGTGGGAAGGGAATCTAAGCCAGGAAGAAGATAATTTTAAGGAACTGAATACCTGGAGCAGGACGCTATGAAAAGAAACCGGAAGTGAGAGAGGAGACCGGATATGAGCTCACATTTCTGGATTATTATGTGCAGATATTGTGTTTTTGTTCTATAATCTACAAAATGTGGAGAAAGAGGGAAATGATGCCACGAGAGCTAGTGTATACATTTTCATAATCCTCGCTACGGTCGTTACTGTATAACTAACATTATTCACGGCCAAGGGTGAAATCAAATCATTGTTAAATTTAGGCTAGAAAGCTAGGCTTTGTGATGACAAAGTTGTTAGAGCCATAACTGGCTAAGACCCTTCTCCATTTCTCCTTAGATGTTCGTGGTGTCATGCTCAGCCTGACCAATGTGGCACGGAACGCTGTGGGATTTCCCCCCCTCCCCCACGGGTGATGGGGTATGTCGAATATAATAACTTTTTCCGCTTTTTAGCTTTATTCCGGTTTAGCAAGCAACTCACTCTCCATTTGACTTTAAACGTGTGCTTCAGTACCTTCAACTCATAGACTTCAGTGCCTTCGCCTCATAGACTCCAGTACCTTCGCCTCACAGACTTAAGTACCTTCGCCTCATAGACGTCAGTACCCTCATCTCACAGACTTCAGTACCTTCACCTCATAGACTTCAGTACTTTTATACCATAGACTGCAATACCTTTATCTAAAAGACTTCAGTACCTTCAACTCACAGACTTCAGTACCTTCGCCTCATAGACTTCAGTACCCTCATCTCACAGACTTCAGTACCTTTACCTCATAGACTTCAGTACTTTTATACCATAGACTTCAATACCTTTATCTAAAAGACTTCAGTACCTTCAACTCACAGACTTCAGTACCTTCGCCTCATAGACTTCAGTACCCCCATCTCATAGACTTCAGTACCCTCATTAAACAGACTTCAGTACCTTCGCCTCATAGACTTCAGTACCCTCATCTCACAGACTTCAGTACCCTCATCTCATAGACTTCAGTACCCTCATCTCATAGACTTCAGTACCCTCATCTCACAGACTTAAGTACCTTCGCCTCATAGACTTCAGTATCCTCATCTCATAGACTTCAGTACCCTCATCTCACAGACTTCAGTACCCTCATCTCATAGACTTCAGTACCCTCATCTCACAGACTTCAGTACCCTCATCTCACAGACTTCAGTACCCTCATCTCACAGACTTCAGTACCTTCGCCTCATAGACTTCAGTACCCTCATCTCACAGACTTCAGTACCCTCATCTCACAGACTTCAGTACCCTCATCTCACAGACTTCAGTACCCTCATCTCACAGACTTCAGTACCCTCATCTCACAGACTTCAGTACCTTCGCCTCATAGACATTGTTTTTTTCTCTTTAACTTTTTATGAGAGTGGCAAAATTGACCGACAGCTGTCAGTCACGTTTCACAAACTGTCTTCACAACGTGAGACAAGAGTTTAGGAAGATCATTTTCTTCTCTCTCTCTCTCTCTCTCTCTCTCTCTGAGGGTGTGATTTCGTCAGAACTATCCCTCTGTTAACTTACGAGGTATCTAAACATCACATGTCATGAATTATAATTCTGAAATATTTGTTGCAAATGTAAGTGGTAATCATTTCCACGATTCAGTGTTTGAAAGCATAAAACATTGGATGATTTAATTTTCTACTTTGCAGAATTTGAATAACACAGTGGTGATAACAGATTAGAAAACTGGAAAACAAATTGAGATTAAGAGAATGTGCAAATACAGACAAATTCTTTGACAGAAAGTGTGACAAAAACATGCCCGGATTATGAACGAGTTTCGTTCCTAAATATATCGTTAAATCGGATTTGTACGTAAAACGAAACAGTTACATGTAAATAGGGTTTGTATTTAACGTCATTTAGTCAAATGTTTCTAGTAGTATATAGTCACGACCCAACGAACTGCTGTGGACGCGCAATGTTTTAATTTATAAGTTGTTTATTATTATGAATTATTGTGTATAGCTAACTTTTATTACAATACATTTTACAGCCGTTGATGATTCAGACGTACGAGTTGACGTAAATCGGGTGTTCGCAACTCTGGAACTGTCTGTATAGAAATATTTGAATAGTTAAATTAAAAATAGAAATTACGACGTTTAAACAACAAGCTGTAACCAGGGGCGGCCCTAGTGTGTACGGGGCCCCGAGGCAAGCATGAAGTACGGGACTGCTTTTTGTATGTACAATTTGACTTTTTTTTAAAGTGTGAAGTTCTGCGTTTTGTCATAATTTAAGCGGCCTCCTTTCAAGATAATCAGGCACAAACCCCACATTAAACAAATATGTGGGTTCTTAAACAAAAAATAATGGGGTCCTGAAAGACACGAGGCCTAGATCTAAAAGTTGTGCTGTTTATTATAATAATAAGGTGCTTCTTTATAAGCTGACAAGAAAAATAAAAACCTCGTGAAGACAAGGATAGAGAAAGGCGAGCAACATGAACACTTCTAACGGGGAACTGGTCTGTCCAGGTTTGCCATAAGAGCAAGGGAGAAATCAGACTGAAGATCTATTGCAACTAACTTCTCTGTAGAGACGTCACAGGATGATGATGACAGTTGATTATTTCCATGCCCTTGGCTAATGAACCAAATATTTTTTTTATTAGAACCGAATCAAAAAACGCTAGCACGAGGCAACATCGAGTTTTGCCGAGAATTGAAATGTCGGCCATATTGTCTCCTAACCACGTGGTGTAACAGTCGCAAACGGCAGCGCTACATTCCCAGCAAACGAGGAAGGTTCTGTGATTTCTTCTCATTGAAATTACTGTTGGCAGGAAATGATTTGTTCCACGGTTTCTGAAATATGAATAACTTTTGAATCGATCTCACACTTTCGTCGGTGCAGACGCTATTACGTTCTCTTTAGTCTAGAGTAATTTCCTCCTATTCTCTTATTTTTATTCCTCCTCTTTCTTTCTTTCTTTCTTTCCTTTTTTTCTTTCCTTTTTTCTTTCTTTCCTTTTTTCTTTCTTTCTTTCTTTCCTTTTTTCTTTCTTTTTCTTTCTTTCTTTTTCTTTCTTTCTTTCCTTTTTTCTTTCTTTCTTTCTTTCTTTCTTTCTTTCCTTCTTTCTTTATTTCTTTTTCTTTCTTTCTTTCTTTCCTTTTTTCTTTCTTTCTTTCTTTCTTTCATTTTCTTTCTCTCTTTCACGTTCAGTTCTTCTCTCTCTCTCCCTCTCACTCTTATTCTCTCTGTCTCTCTGTGTGTCCTGTTCGTTGTTTTCCGATCTGTTACTTTACATTAACTCACTCACTCACTCACTCACGCACGCACTCACTCACTTACTCACTCACTCACTCACTCACATTTAATCTCAACATGACTTTAAAATGCTACAGGAAACATTGTCTCTCCAAAAATATCCATTCTTGATTGGATTCAAACTATATGCCCTTTGCTAATCAAGTGGCCGTACTAACCACTAGAAGCCCTCACACACACTAGATTCCTACGCTTCAGGATCTACATACAGTTTACTGTAGGTAATATAAACCACAGTATCTCCTTCATGGCCGTCTGTACTTAGTTCAGTTTATAAAATTAACTTGTATAGAAATCATCATCATCATCATCATAAGGTGCCGTGCCGACTGGCGTTGGCTATTAATGCTTCTCCAGAGTACACGATCCTTCATGCAGGCCATCAGTTCAGTTGGTGATCTCCTCTCACACCATTCCGTCAGACTGTCCAGTATCATTTCTCTTGGTCTTCCTCTTGATCTTCTTCCTTCTATTTTTCCTGTTGTAAAAATATTTTCAATGCCCCCTCTTCTCATTGCATGTCCTATGAAAGTACATTGTTTCTCTCTTATCTTTTTGACAAGGTTTTTTGTCTCTCCAGCTCTTCTCATACATTCTTCATTAGTTATTTTTGCTGTCCAGGGGATTCGAAACATTCTTCTAATAAACCACATTTCTGCTACTTCCAATGATTTTTGTGCAGACTTGCCTATTGTCCATGATTCACTTCCATATAACAAGATAGGTTCAATATAGCATTTTAGGACTCGTTTTCTAACATTCATTGATAAAGATGTGTTAGCTAATATGTTTCTCATTCTCTGAAATGCAGTCTTTGCTTGGCCTATTCTGTTCCTAATTTCTGTTCTGCATTTCTCATCTGAAGTTATTACTGCTCCAAGGTATTTGAATTTCTGCACCTGCTTTAGAATAGTTCCGTTTAATTTAATACTGCATGTTGGTGGATTCTGTTTCTTAGATATAACCATAGTCTCTGTCTTTTTGATGTTCAAAGTAAGGCCTTTCTGTTCACTTTCTTTGGCGACTTTATCCAAGAGATTTTGCAGGTCTTGTTGGTTCTCAGCTATCAGTACTGTGTCGTCAGCATACCGAAGATTGTTAATATTGTATCCTCCAATTTTTATGCCTAGTTCTGTGATGATTGTTCTTAGAATATTCTCGCTATACAGAAAAAAAATGTATAGAAATAAATAAACGTATTGAAAGAAATGCAAACCTGGCTAAGTTTAGTATACACTATTACAATCATTATTACTCGGCATCAAGTGAAACGAATTCAAGAACAATGCAGAGATAAGACAGATGGCTGAACAACAACCAGTCTCATGGGTGATCAGGAGAAGGAGATGGACATATGTTGGTCACGTGATGAGAAGAAATGATCAGAGAATCCCAAAACAAGCTATCAAGTGGAACACAACAGGCCAAAGAAAAAGAGGCAGACCGCGTGAAACTCTGAAGAGGACATTGTTAAGAGAGGCCAAATTAACAGGCATAACGAGGTTGAAAGACTCGCCGAGGACAGGAAAAATTGGCGAACTACTTTGCGAGCCCTATGTGGCGTTTAACGACACGAGAAGGATATAAGATATAAGATTACAATCATTACTGTGTGTCAACTGACAGGCAAGGTACAACTTCTTTTGTCAGGTTAAGCGACGCGTAGGCCAGGCATTATTCGTGTCAGTCAGGCTGATCGAGTTTGGTTTTTCGTGTGATTTTTCCTTTTGACATTATTTGTGGATTGATCCAAGACTCGCATTTCAAAATAAAGGAAAACGAGACGAGTTTAAATGAGCAGGTTGCTCTGAATCAAGTGATGTACATTCTACGTAGTTACCAGTCAGTACAGTTTAGTTCTTTTTTTCCTCTATTAATTACCAAATGTTCCAGAGTGTGTAGCTCGTATGACTTGCCCAATGTGAACTATAAATATACATGCCGTAATAGCAAGATTTGGAAAGAAGAAAAGGTCCCTTCTAATTGGAAGAAGGGAATCATTGTTAAAATACCAAAAAAGGGCAACCTTAGTGACTGTAACAACTGGAGAGGAGTAACCTTAATATCAGTTGTGTCAAAAGTATTTTGCAAGGTCATTTTGAATAGACTCAAAGATATAGTGGATACTGCAATGAGAGAAGAACAAGCAGGATTTCGAAAAGGGAGAAGCTGTCTCGACCAGATCTTTACTCTCAGAATAATACTTGAAGAACATATTGAAAAGCAAAAACCATTAATACTGAATTTCATAGATTTTAAGAAGGCATTTGATAGCATACACAGAGATTCATTATGGAGAATTTTATGTCTATATGGAATACCATCTAAAATTGTCAACATCATTAATGACTTATACAATGGATATGGTTGTGCAGTCAAGACAGAAGAAGGGATGAGTGAATGGTTCCAGATTGAAACAGGCGTGAAACAAGGATGTATACTGTCTCCTTTACTTTTTGGGATTACAATAGACTTCATAATGACAAAATGCTGCACAGGTAACACAGGTATTGACTGGGTACATGGGACAAAACTAGAAGATCTTGATTTTGCTGATGACATAACTCTTATCAGTAATAATGTGAATTCCATGCAAGAAAAAACAGATAGCCTATCTTCACTGGCTAGCAAAATAGGACTTGAAATTAACAAGGACAAAACAAAGATAATGAAAATTCCCATCAATCAAAATGGAAAAATACACATAGAAGGGACAGATATTGAAGAAGTCAATCAATTTGCATACCTTGGCAGCTACATAGACCAGGATGGTGACACTAGAAGGAAGTTAGGATCAGAATTGCAAAAGCAGCATCAATCTTCAAGAATCTTGAGAACATATGGAATTCAAAAGTTATAAGCACAAAAACCAAGTTAAGACTATTCAATTCAAATGTAATATCCACCCTCATTTATGCATGCGAAAGCTGGAAAACAACTAAAGAAATAGAAAAGAAATTAGACTCTTTTGAAAACAAATGCCTAAGGAAAATACTCGGCATCAAGTGGAATGAATTCAAGAACAATGCAGAGATAAGACAGATGACTGAACAACAACCAGTCTCACGGGTGATCAGGAAAAGGAGATGGACATATGTTGGTCACTTGATGAGAAGAAATGATCAGAGAATCCCAAAACAAGCTATCAAGTGGAACACAACAGGCCGAAGAAAAAGGGGCAGACCGCGTGAAACTCTAAAGAGGACATTATTAAGAGAGGCCAAGTTAACAGGCATAACATCCTTTGATGAGGTTGAAAGACTCGCCGAAGACAGGAAAAATTGGCGAACTACTTTGCGAGCCCTATGTGACGTCTAACGGCACGGGAAGGATATAAGATATATAAGATATAAGAATAGCAAAAGAAAAAAAAAGCCAGTTTGAAATGGACTGGTTATGTGCTCCGAAGAAACCCCGGCAACATGGCTAGAACAGCCATGAGATGGACACCCGATGGAAAAAGAAAGAGAGGACGACCAAAGACTACCTGGATAAGAACTGCAGAAGCGGAAAAGAGTAGAATGCAGAGCAGCTGAGACACAATACAAAAGCTGGCCACAGACCGTAAGAGGTGGAGAGAATTTGTTGCTGTCCTGCAAGACGCCACATGGCTTACTGGGTGGTGATTGCTTAGGATGAATTACCAAATGTGTACTCTTTCATGAAATGGTTCAAAGTTAAAGCTAAGATTAATTAAAACAACACAAAAAGGAGACAAAATTAATAGCACAGTTTCGTGAGTACATTTTCTGCTCATAGTTTGTGAAGAAAAAAGTACATTTTCATATCAGTCAGTCATTTGCATGTCCCTTGCGGAACTTTGTCTCCCTAACAGCACTCCTGTAGGCCTCTCGGTTGTAAGCAAGATGCCCTGCTGTTGATGCATCCATTTGCTGATTATCAACGATGTCTTGTAGCCATCTTCCCCTTGGTCTTCCTCTCCCTCCCTTTCCCATTATGTACCCTTCCAAGACGATCTTCTCGAAACTTTCATGACGTTTAATATGTCCAAAATATTTAAGTTTTCAAATTCACATTCACACACATAATTATTTTTACGAGAAAATTCCCCACCTACTCACCCAAAGCACTGACAGCCATGTTTAGAGTACTCTAGATCTTCGTTTACGATATTTTCTGTGTTTATATTTCATTTTCCCTAGCAGATTTATGTCAGGTACATAAAAATACTGCTAGATTATTTGGACGTTTCGATGGGAGGTAAATAAGTCTTGTAGGAAACGTTCACAAGAGAATTAGGTGGTCTAAGTAGTAGAGCTGTACACGCACATGATATATGATCGTATTTTCTGAAGGGGATATTTTGGCACATTCTGCAGCCTCGTTTTCGATCAGGTGGGCGGAGCTAATTTCCGCCATGACAGCGCTTGATTCGCCAAGAAGATGCCGCAAAAACTTTACCAGAAAAAAATAAAATAAACTCACTGGAGCTGCTGAGGAAAATATTACAAGTTAATGACTTTGACTAGCAGGAAAACTGTATGTGTGAAGTTAGGTGTTTGAATATAAGTTCGAAGTTAAACAGAAGAATATTATTATAAGAATAAGGTGCTTCTTTATAAGCTGGCTAGGAAAAAAAAACCTCACGAAGACAAGGGTAGAGAAAGGCGAGCAACATGAACACTTTTGACAAGGAATCGGTCTGCCCAGGTTTGCTATAAGAGCAAGTGACAAACCCGTTTATTCGAGGTCAGAACAGAGTCTTAGACTTGACATTCATGACGGCCAACCACACCGACTCAGCTCTATCAGAAATTCAACATTTCCAGGCACTGTAAAAGAGAGGTTTTCAACCTTTCTTGAGCTTGACCCTAGAACAGCACTAAAAAATTGGCCCACGATCCATAAAAAAAGACACAAAGAGATACCAAACCTAAAAAGAAAAAAAATACTAAAAATCTAGAACATGGCGTAAACTTGACCACACTAAGTGAAATGACATGTTCGTTTTTCTCGGCAGTATAAATGGCATACTTCTATTAAGTTATCTCACGTAGTTCCACGTGTATTAAATACAATTCAGTGTCATGTACTCGTAGTTTTCTTACATATATATAAAAGAGCCACAGCGGTTGTCTGAAAGGTGGTGGGGGGGGGGCTCTTCTGATGGTCTGAGGAGCTGTGTTGTTGTTTCGCTCTCCACAACAGAGAGTTTCCTGCCTTAATTATTAACGAGGGTAAAGATAACGCTAATGGAGATACAATGAGGGGTATTAAAAGGAGGACGTCTATCGCTCTTCAGAAAATAAAACAATTTTAAAAACTGTGGAGAGGTACAGACAGAACTACAAAAATATGATTTTTAAAGGCATGCATCTTTCCCATCGAAACATATGCCTGTGAGACCTGGACACTTAACAAAACAGCTGAGAAACACATACATGCCTTTAAATGCTACAGTAGAGTCCTTCAAATATCATGGAAAGAACAAATGTATCCATACTACAAGAACTTACTATTGAAGATGTTTGCCTAGTAAGGAAGATTAAACAGAGAAAACTTAAATATTTTGGACACATTAAACGTCATGAGAATTTAGAGAAGACAATCTTGGAAGGGTACATAGTGAGAAAAAGAAAGAGTAAGACCACAATAATTGGTGTATAAGTATACAACTATACACTAAGCACTGCAGTAAAGCTGTGATACCAGAATGTATAAAATCGGAAAAAAGTAGGAGCAGCTTTATTACTTAACGATTACAAAGTTGTGACATTTCGGCGTGAGCCTTAATCATACAAAAACATATAGGACGAAGAAATAGAGAGAGGAGATAAAGTATAGATTCACATGAATACTGTTTAAAAAAAATTTTTTTAAAGGAGTACTTAGCTGTAAATTGCAAGGTGTGGCTTGTCCGGCGGTGTGTGTCAGGAAAGGATCTGGTAGGACGTGGAAATTGTTTACATAGAGACCTGTGACATGTGGTCGGTGGGTTGTAACTGGGGGTGGTGGATGGGGAACCGGGGAGGGGAGAGAGAGTGACGCACTACTGGCCTAGCTAGGAGAAATTGAAACAGGTGATTGGGGAAGAGGGGTTGCAGAGAAGAGGGGTTGCAGAGAAAATAGCAGGGTTGCAGAGTGATGCTGTGAGGAAGTTTGAAAAGTAAGAAGGGGTGGATTTAGTGGAGAGGTACTATAATGATTGAAGAAGATGATGTTACGTGTAACTAAACAGCGAGTTTAACCCATGTGGTTCCAGCGTCACATAATTTTGAATGCAGCGGTTCTCAAGTGCCAGGCTGCTTGTGTCATCTGCGTGACATTGTTTAATGGCTGTTAACAGAAAATCAGATTTGCCTCTGTGGTTGGGGCCATTGATATGATTTGGGACTGGTTTCGAAGCATGCTGGGCGATGTCGTACAGATGTTTTTGCATGCGGGCCCCTAATCAGAGGCCAGTCTCACCGATATATGTTATCCTGCATCTTTTGCAAACGATGACATATATCACATTTCGGGACTCGCATGTGAATCCCTCATGAAGATTTTTCCGATTTTATACATAAGAGAGTAAGACCAAGGCGAAGATGGCTGTAAGAAATCGTTGATGATCTGCGAATGGACGCATCAGCAGCAGGGCATCTTGCTTGCAACCGAAAGGTCTACAAGAGAGCTGTTACAGAGGCACAGTTCTGCAAGAGACATGCAGATGACTGACTGACTGACTGAAAGATAAAACTAAGGGTAAGCCGTGTTATGTCACGGAGTCACCTGGAGGATATAATTTAATGTCTAGATGGCGATGTGGTCAGTATTATACCTGGCCGCCTTTCCTTCCCAAGCTCCAGAAGGAGTCAGGTACCCATTTCTACAGCTAAATAAATGGGATTTCTCCAATTAGATTTGAACCCCTGTCATTCACAACTAGAGACCAGTGCACTATTCACTTCCCCATTCACACACCCAGAGGCAAGTATGGTTGTTTTTTTTTAAAACTTAGGTTCGAAAATAAAGTAGTGAGATTTCCCTAAAATCTTTATAATTTTTTTCTTTATTTTAATGTATTCCTTCCTTCCTTCCCTTCTTTCATCTTACATTTTTCATAATATCCTCGTGTGAATTTACCTCAGACCTTCGTGACCTACAACTCAGGCCTTCACCACCTTATTTTTGGTCCTGACTTGAGTTTGAGAGCCACAGCTTTAAACCTTCCCTAAAGCTTTTTTTTTAATAAAGCCTTAATAAAATATGAAGAGGTAAAGGAACGTCCTTATCAATGAATGTTAGAAAACGAGTCCTAAAATGCTATATTGAAACTATCACAAAAATCATTGGAAGCAGGAGAAATGTGGTTTATTAGAAAAATATTGCAAATCCCCTGGACCACAAAAATAACTAATGAAGAATGTATGAGA
The DNA here is from genome assembly GCA_009760885.1 of Achatina immaculata. NCBI lineage: Eukaryota > Metazoa > Mollusca > Gastropoda > Stylommatophora > Achatinidae > Lissachatina > Lissachatina immaculata. The sequence goes on along the minus strand of CM019716.1, from coordinate 2,011,110 downwards.
AGAGCTGGAGAGACAAAAAATCTTGTCAAAAAAAAAAAAGAGAGAGAGAGACAATGTACTTTCATAGAACATGCAATGAGAAGAGGGGGCATTGAAAATATTTTTACAACAGGAAAAATAAAAGGAAGAAGATCAAGAGGAAGACCAAGAGAAATGATACTGGACAGTCTGACGGGATGGTGTGAGAGGAGATCACCAAGTGAGCTGATGGCCTGCATGAAGGATCATGTACCCTGGAGAAGCATAATAGCCAACGCCAGTCAGCACGGCACATGATGATGATGATGATGATGATGATGATGATGATGATGATGAAAGGAAAGTCAAATACAAGTAAAGCTAGCAAGGATGGCTTCCGAGAAAAAAAAATTTTGCAAGTCGGTGCAGTCTCATCACCTCTATCTTACTTATCTATTTTCATTCACTGGGGGCTCCATGAAGACCGGCCTTAAAACAGTGAAAACTCTTCGGGGCCCTAGAACGATGCACTTCCTTCTCGTAGGGCCTGTTTGCAAAGTTACAGAATAAAAGAGTGAAGGGGAAAAATGCACTAAAGAACAACTTTAGCTAAAAAATATTTGGACACAGCTTCCATCAGTTCTCATACGTTTCTAGCCCCAGTGGGGGGGGGGGGGGTTCTGGTAACACAAAACCAAAAGAAGGCCCCGGGGGCCCACCCAGCCGCTAAAAATGGGTACCAGAGAAATCTTTGAAAGTAAGTGCGGCCAAGCGTGACACTGACCACATTATAATGTCTTGGAGATATGGGCCTAACGCCGTATTCTCAATATGCTTTAATGGCATGGAAAAGAAGATTTTACTCAATTTTTTTTCCCATCATTAAAAAAATAAAGACATAAATAAACGCGAAAAGATTTTTTTTAAAAAATCTCATATTTTATTTATTCCAAGGCTAAGAATGAAGTGATTCATTTTACACAGACTGTCTAAAGATAAAGTCGTAAACCTCTCACTCTTTAGCGTGTCTTGTCTTATTATGCTTGCCCGTATACAAGGATTCTTATTATTTGTTATTTTGGGCGTAAATTTATAATATTATTCATCTTCTTCCACAGATAAAGAAATAATAGATTTTATTTTCAGTTTAGCGAAGCGCAAAAAAAAACAAAAAACCGGGGTTGAAATACTGCAATTAGATGTCTTTTCTAGAAATTTTGTACCAGAATCTTTTACGTAATGATTGAGCTCCTTAATGAGAACCATCAAAACTGGGGATTTTCCTTCAAATGACAGATAATATTACGTCAGGAAATTTCTCAGGACCACTCGAGCTATTAGAGTCTTTCTTGAACTGTCTATTACGTAGGTTCAGGAGGCCTAGAGTTAGCTGTAATGAGGGGTTGAATACGGCCCATGTAGCAAGAAAGGGGAGGGAATCGGTTATATAGGCGAATCTATCATTTTAGGTCCTTGGAGCGGTTTCTGATTGTGGTAAATGATGAAACAAAGTCGTACGTAAATTTCACAAGTGGTTGGAGAAAGATATCTTTGAAAGAAGAAGAAATTGTGGTTCTGGTCTAATGTTGGAGGTAGGAGACTTGTTTAATGTTGGGAGTATACCACTGGTTAATGTTGGAATTAAGGATCGTGGCATTATATTAGAGAGGAGATAGTTAAGATAGTCGTAGATGTATCCTCTGTCTTTATTGTACTTTCTCTTACTTTACTGCCTCCTCTGTCGTTTCTGTTATGAAAGCTAACAATTACGATGGATCATGCAGGAAGAATGGAACAGCCAATCAGAGCAAGCGCGCTTACACATAAGTGATGGAAGGGACTAGACCAACATGTAGACCAAGCTGCAGGGGGCAATGTGAAAGAAGACTCCAGAGGATTTTGGAGTAAATAACTGGGGCTAGAAAGTCAGGAGCGGAGATGGATAGACAGGTCGTCATGACAACATTGTAGATCCTGAGCGTAGCCATTCACTGGGGCCTCTACCCCCCCCCCCCAAAAAAAAAGTGGACTGGCTGTTGTTTAAATCATACACAAAAAGTTAAAACTGACAATCTTAGAAAGGCGGGACATCTTGGCAACTTCTTGTTTTGAACAGACAGACAGGCAGACAGACAGACAGACAGATAGATTCCATTCCCTCCACACTATTCTCTCATATCCCTCCCCTGCCTTTTACACCACCCACCCCACCCACCCATTCACAGAATCCCTCTTTTCCACTCATCCATTACTTCTGAAGCGAAGGATAAATTTTATACCTCAGAAAGAAATTTATCTTTTAAGGTTTTGTTTAGGACTCTTTCCTCTCAACATTTCCGTCAGACATTCTTATCTCATGGCCGTCAGCCGAGTTACAATAGCCAGTAATGAATTAATCAATGATCAAAAATCTGTACGCTATCTCTTTCATTCCAACTCTTTGGCATGGGATGGGAGGAGAGGGGTGGAGGCTTGTATCCTCCGTAAATTGACGCTGAAGGAAAACGAAGAGGCACAATGACTGATGAGAAGACAGATAATGGCTTGAATGACGACGCGCTGACTTGTTCTGATAACACCGGAAGTGTGTAGCATTAAGGGACATATGAATTATGGGAAAACTCTGGTTCCATTTTTTCCCCCAACATCGCTGATGAATATTCTTCTCGTAATCATCATCATCATCATCATCATCATCATCATCATCATCATCATCATCATCATCATTATCATCATCATCATCATCATGTGTTATTTTGTAGCGTGTGTTGATCATGGTGTATCATTCTATTACAATATTTCGTATTGGAAGCAATTATATTTTTCAAAACCGCCTGGACAGCCTGGTTAGACTCTGGTTAGTTAATTATTTAGTTAATTAATAAATTAATTAATTAGTTAGTCAGCGACAGTAAAAGTAACAGTCACATACACATAAAGTTCAAAACAAAAGTATCAGCAGGGAAAGTTCATGTTGACTGCATTTTGGAATTACCAAGGAGCAGTACTTAGGATTTTTTTTTTGGAAAGACTACACAGTTCATTCTGAACTTGGATTAGAAAACCGACATAATCACATAATCTTGTCTCTACAACTACAAAGTTTCAATATAATCACACAGTCTTGTCTCTACAACTACAAGGTTTCAGCATAACAAAACAGTCTTGTTTTTACAACTACAAGGTTTCAGTATAACCAAACAGTCTTTTCTTTACAACTACAAGGTTTCAGCATAACCACACAATCTTGTCTCTACAACTACAAGGTTTCAGCATAACCACACAGTCTTGTCTCTACAACTACAAGGTTTCAGCATAACCACACAATCTTGTCTCTACAACTACAAGGTTTCAGTATAACCACACAGTCTTGTCTCTACAACTACAAGGTTTCAGCATAACAAAACAGTCTTGTCTTTACAACTACAAGGTTTCAGCATAACAAAACAGTCTTGTCTTTATAACTACAAGGTTTCAGTATAACCACACAATCTTGTCTCTACAACTACAAGGTTTCAGCATAACAAAACAGTCTTGTCTTTACAACTACAAGGTTTCAGCATAACAAAACAGTCTTGTCTTTATAACTACAAGGTTTCAGTATAACCAAACAATCTTGTCTCTACAACTACAAGGTTTCAGCATAACAAAACAGTCTTGTCTTTATAACTACAAGGTTTCAGTATAACCAAACAATCTTGTCTCTACAACTACAAGGTTTCAGCATAACCATACAGTCTTGTCTTTACAACTACAAGGTTTCAGCATAACAAAACAGTCTTGTCTTTATAACTACAAGGTTTCAGTATAACCAAACAATCTTGTCTCTACAACTACAAGGTTTCAGCATAACAAAACAGTCTTGTCTTTATAACTACAAGGTTTCAGTATAACCAAACAATCTTGTCTCTACAACTACAAGGTTTCAGTATAACAAAACAGTCTTGTCTTTACAACTAAAAGGTTTCAGCATAACCATACAGTCTTGTCTTTACAACTACAAGGTTTCAGCAAAACCTCACAGTCTTGTCTTTACAACTACAAGGTTTCAGCATAACCACACAGTCTTGTCTTTACAACTACAAGGTTTCAATATAACCAAACAGTCTTGTCTCTACAACTACAAGGTTTCAGCATAACAAAACAGTCTTGTCTCTACAACTACAAGGTTTCAGCATAACCATACAGTCTTGTCTTTACAACTACAAGGTTTCAGTATAACCAAACAATCTTGTCTCTACAACTACAAGGTTTCAGCATAACAAAACAGTCTTGTCTTTACAACTACAAGGTTTCAGTATAACCACACAGTCTTTTCTTTACAACTACAAGGTTTCAGTATAACCAAACAATCTTGTCTCTACAACTGCAAGGTTTCAGCATAACAAAACAGTCTTGTCTTTACAACTACAAGGTTTCAGTATAACCAAACAGTCTTGTCTTTACAACTACAAGATTTCAGCATAACCACACAATCTTGTCTCTACAACATTCAGACTTCATCAACGGCGTAATCTTTGAATAAGTGATTCATTGATGGAAGTGTATCTAGGCCGAAGGTAACTATACTAGTGCTAGAAATGTATCTAGGCGAAAAGTAATTATACTAGTGCTAGAACTGTATCTAGGTTGGAGTAGACTATACTAGTGCTAGAAATGTATTTAAATTGGAGGAGACTATATTAGCTAGCAATGATTCTGGGTTGGAGGTGACTACACTACTGCTAAAAATGCATCTGGGCTGGATAAGACTATACTTGTGAAATTTTGGCAGAAACGTATCGAACTTAGAGAAGAGACTATTTCGAAAAGGTGCCATGCAACATTATATTTGTTAAAGCTAGATTTTGTAAATATTTAGTTTATTTTATTAAATAAATCTATTGGTATTTTTTTCTCGTATATAAACGGAGACAAAACGTTTCAATACGAAACGGTATCTGTTCTTTTTTTCTTCCATTCCAGCTGTATAGGACCATTTTCAGGACATTGTCTTTTCGCCTTCATGGATTTTGTTATTAGTTTTGCATCACTATCATGTGGCTATGTGAACTGTCGTGACTACCCGATGCCCATGAATCAAAGTCTTCAGTGGCTGGTAAAGGTCGCGATGGTTGGAAGTAGAATGTGGGAAAGAACAGCCGAATAATTGCATTCTGAGTTGACTTAATTTGGATCAGTGGAGAAGAGGATGGGAAGGGGGGGGGGGGGAAGGTCCTGGAGGTTTTGTAATTTGAGCCCAATGACGTGACCAGATTTCAGAATGTCAGCTTAAATCAAGAGCTATCGAACAGCTGCTAATCACGTCGGGTGATTGATTCACACGACCTTTGTAATATCGCCCTGAGGCAGCCTAATATGTTACCGTTAAATTTTAAGATGTGATTTCTGGACAGGCTAGGCTGGGTGAACCTGGTGTTTTCAGAGTGTTGGAGGAAAGTGGATGAGGTGTCGTGAAATGGTAACATTTTAAGGACATTTTTTTTTTAGACTTGCAACCATTTAACCTGGCTCATGCATGGAAGAGGCGCCTCAGTGGGAAACGCTCCCTCTAAAGAGCTTCATCGGAATCCTTTGAAGCCAGGACTGAAGGAAAGTGAATAAGCGTTTCTTTATGCCGACAAGGCTGGCTACAGCCGAACAAGCCAGAGGGTGTACAGAGCGAGGCAATGAGAGTGGTCTTGTGTTACACCAGGGATATTCCAGTGACGGTTAGGAGCTGCGGGCTTGACATGCTGAGTGTGCGGTCTAAACATAAGTGTGCCAAGGTTAAGGCATACGTCAAGGTTGCTGGCGTTAAAGATCATCCTCTACATATGGAGCTGGGGTTGATAAAGGACAAACGCACCAAACGAAGCAGGCCCTGGGTGTTTGAGGTTGAGGATACAATAATACCAATGTGCAGTTTCGATGGGGTGCCCTAAGGTGAGGATTGATTACGGATACAGGACAGACCTCAGCTAACAAAGATTATTATACAGAATGGACGTGACTGTTGGAATTGGGTACATGGAGCATTTGAACTTTGGGTTCAAGATCTCATCCAGTGCCAATGTAGTTCTTCAGATACGGTAATATATATACAGATGACGCAGTGACTCGGAAAAGCAAAAGTGACTGGAGAACTGAAAGAGTAGTGGCACAGGATTCGGGAGAAATATGAAGTCGCAATATCAAGTATTGGAATGGAAATCGAGACTGTGTCAGCGACAATGGAATGGCTAGTAGCTCATGATGTGGTCAATAGTGTCATTGTGAAGGATTCACAGCGTAGTATTCGTAACATTAAGAAGAAATGGCTTGGAGAAGAATGGACTACTATTACGGCGTTCGAATGTGATGAGTCAAACGTGAATTTGTTGTCCAGATCACGTGGGAGCACATGGAAATGAAATGGCAGATAGACTTGCTGAACAGTCTAAAACAAAATGCAGGCTGAGAACGGACAAAGGTGATATTGCTAAAGCTGTACTGGACAGACTGTGGGAAAATGAAGAGCGGGAATGGAAGGATAATGTAGATCTGGGAGACTGCTGGAGCTAGGGCAAATTAACAGTGCAGGCAAGAAATCCGAACTGTGTGGTGAATAAACAAACGCATCGTAAACAATCAACAATTCACGGAAACTATTAGCAAAATACTCTTGGATGAATGCTGCAATACCCTGCGGAGCATATACGAAGTTGTCCTGAATTCATGACGCCGAATGCTGAATTTTAAACCTTGAACAGTGAATAAGGGGAGGGGGTGGATACATGGACATTTTTAATGAAATGAAGGGAGCTTCGAGAAGAAAAGATTTGAGAACTCTTGTGCTTGAGCAGTGATTCTCAACCGGTGGTTGGCATTGCGATATCGAGTGGCCGCAGCTGCCTTATCCATTCTGGTATTAAGTACAATCAATTAATAAAAGTACACAACTTAGATGTAATTTGAAAAATGGTCCTAGGATATGAACAAGTTGGGGAATCAGTGTGCACGGATTGTCAACCAGTAAGGAATTCCCCTCTCCTTCGAAAAGGGATTTTAGAATTGGAAGTGGCGGGTGGGGGTGGGGGGGGACTGGGACCACAGATTGACATACTCAAACTGAAGAATGTTTTACAATGCATAAAGATCAATAAACCAACAGTGAACCTGTCAGTCTGGGCTCTCAATTCTCACCCACCCCCCTCCTTTCCGAAACTCAAAAATCCCCCCCCCCTACTGGTTGAGAACCTCTTATCCAGTACGTGGCCGGTAGTGACCTAGATTCTCAAGGAATATTCGATGTTGACCATCTCCGTGACGTTCCAGTCAACTTTTCTGTAAGTGAGCATCTTTTGTTAGAGGAAACTGCGCTCCCGAAGACTGAGAATATGGACAGTATTTGGCTGCATGACAGAACACATCTGATTCCAGCCCCAGAATATTAAGTCCTATCCTTGAATCCAAAGACGGTTAATGGGAAAAAAAAGAAAAGAAATTGTTATGAAAACAGGCGATAAAAGTCTGCAAAGCATGGCGCACCAGTTTATATTGCATTGACGTATGTCAGTGTATTAATTCTAAAAAAAGATATTGCAAGCATTCACGTATAAGTGAGTCCTTATATCTGAGATTACTCCAGATCTGAAAACAGACTTTAGAAAACAAACATTTAAGGACGTTGCAAGCACAGGTACGCGTCTCTGGCTTTCTCTCTGGAGCTCTACCTGATGAAGGTTAAGCAAAATTAAACAGGTAATGAACCATAAAGGTGGCAGCAAGTTTGTGCCCCCCACGTAAGCGTGAACCAAGATACCTCTGCTGTATATCTGTACTGAGAACTGGATGTCTCAGAACTGTGATTCTCTGGAAAACTCTCACGGGGAAATGTTAACAATAGTTCTCAGAGAATCACATCTCAAATGCTTGCACTGTTCTCGAGTTACGATACGTATGTTATGTTTTGAACTGTCCGAAACAAGAGAAACAAATCGCACGGACTACTTGGAGTGGTCGTTCTTTTTTCTAATGTGAAGAAGATTCGTGAAATGTTTTTAACAGAAACTTTCCTCTTTCCTAGGAACGTGTGTGATACATAAGTACTGTGATTTGTATGTGACAAAGTGTGGCAGAACTGTGATTTATATGTGAACAAGTGTGGGGAGAAGTATTGTTGTGTATTACATACATCTGTGTTTGTGTGAGGGCAGGGTTAGAAGGTACGGATCAGACAGACAGACAGACAGACAGACAGACAGACAGACAGACAGACAGATAGATAGATAGATAGATAGATAGATAGATAGATAGATAGATAGATAGATAGATAGATAGATCTCATCAGTGCAAAACTTGAATCAAGGAATATTATAAAGTGCAGACAGTGAATGAAGAATAATCCCTTTAACACTCGCACAGATACACAGACTAGCAGACAGTGAATGAAGAATAACTCCTTTAACACTCGCACAGACTGGCAGACAGTGAGTGAAGAATAACCCCTATCTCACTCGCACAGATACACAGACTGGCAGACAGTGAGTGAAGGATAACCCCTATCTCACTCGCACAGATACATAGACTGGCAGACAGTGAGTGAAGGATAACCCCTATAACACTCACATAGACTGGCAGACAGTGAGTGAAGAATAACCCCTATAACACTCGCACAGATACACAGACTAGCAGACAGTGAGTGAAGAAGTACCCCTATAACACTCGCACAGATACACAGACTGGCAGACAGTGAATGAAGAATAACCCCTATCTCACTCGCACAGATACACAGACTGGCAGACAGTGAATGAAGAATAACCCCTATCTCACTCGCACAGATACACAGACTGGCAGACAAACTCCTGTAATGAGCAGACATCGGGTTCTGACTATTAGAATTGTGGTCGGAAAGTGGGTACCATCGCCTGAAGCATGAGTACCAGTTATAGTCCAACTTGACTGAGCTAATGGGAGGAGAGGAGAGGCTGACATAAGCGTGGGACGCCTCGGGTTAACCACTCTTTTACCACTCCCTGTTATTACTTCCAATATCTGTCTGTGAGAAATGTCAGTAATTCCCAAGTTCATCTGTTTGCTTCTTTGTTTTGGAATTCAACGTCTGGTTGTCTGGTTTGACTTTTTTTTTTTTGGTCTCCTATCTTTATTTCTCTTCCGTTTTTCCTTCTATTTCTTCTTTTTCCTAAATCTCTACTGTTACTTTGTTGTGACATATGCGATGCACAGAGTGTAATATAAGAAACTGTGGAAGGGCGAGAATCAAAATGAAATCATGTTTCTAAAAAGTGTTGAACTATGTTCTGTTTAGCAAAAAAAAAGTTGCTGAGATTTCCTGCCAGCGTTTGATAATCTTAGTTGAAAACAATCCACAGCAGTCCCATCTTATCCGAAAGCTGATAGGCTCCAGAACAGTACGGGTTGAATTAAAATTATGAATTTATACTTTTAGGATTAGATTCTTTTATTGAATTTTTATTTTATAATTTGAATTTTAAACATTTGTTTAATGTTTTCAAACCGCGAGTAATTGAAACAGCGGCTGATGAAGTAGTGGATATGGTAGGAATACTGTACAGTATTTTGATGTTACCTTATGTTCAAATACTTAATTTCAAATCATCAACGTCTGGTTTACGGATATGGACCGGTACTTATGTCTGTCTCATTTTGCTGCACAAATCAGTTTCTTGTTCAGGTCTGCCACTTCATAATCTTCCGGCTTTTGTCCGGTTCTTTGACTGAAATTTTACATAGTTTTGTCGAAAGTGGATGTTTTAAACGGGTATTTAATACAAAAAAAGTCTGAATTTAAAATAAAAATATTATAGGTGGTATGGAGGTGTATTCAAAATGTGAGAAGCGGAGTAACCAAAGCTTTTCTTGTTCAAGTCATTGGTAGATTTTTAGAGAAAACAGTTGCTTAGACATCGCCTTTGTTTTGGATTACATTTGAGCAACAGCCATAAACAGAGTTGAGTATTCTTAGATAGAGCTCTGTAAACTAACCTGGCTTTGTCGCTCATGAATCTGTTTTCGAGGGAGAGAGTTTAGTGATGTTTGTTGCTAACATGATGTACTGCTAGCTTTTTAAGTAAGCCGTCTTTTTTTTATTTAATACTGATCAACCATTGAACCTCTACAGCAGTGTTTTCCAACCTCTTTTGGTCGTCCCACCTCAACACTTCAAAGATTTTGATGATACCCCCCCCCCCCTCATCTCCCCCCGCAGCATAATAGTAAACCTAATTCTGAAAAAAATTATAACATAAATGTATTCAAATTGTTCCCCTAGAGTTTAATGTACACTTTTATGTTCCATCCATGATGTGACAGCAAAGAACTGGCATTCTTAGTGAGAAGGCAGAAGTAGATTGTTTTTCCATTGATATAGCCAGATGTCTCTTGTCATTGCTCTGATATCCTTGTATATCTACTTGTAACTGATGTAGCCAGACGTCTCTTGACATTGTTCTTATAACCTTGTATATCTGCTTGTAATTGAAGTAGCCAGATGTCTCTTGTCATTGCTCTGATATCCTTGTATATCTGCTTGTAATTGATGTAGCCAGATGTCATTGTTTCTGATATCCTTGTATATATGCTTGTAATTGATGTAGCCAGATGTCATTGTTTCTGATATCCTTGTATATCCTCTTGTAATTCGGACAACGAAGCTGCTGATACGTGGTGATAACTGTGAAACAAATCCATATCGCATGAACAAACTGGTGTCAGCTAGTTTGTTTACTTCTTTAGTAGATCTAAGGTCAGACTTCTTTGGAGACTCCACTTTTATGGAGAATATGTTTATCGGGCAAGTTCTGGTATCACAACTTGCAGTGGGACGACGTGGACGTACATGAGAATCTCCATTATCTCTGTCTGCTGGACACTGCTCCAGCTCTGAGACGAGTTATCTTAGGCTCCCATATTCCATGGAATATTAAATTCTCCGGAGAAGAGAAGAATGCAGTGTCACGCTTGACTGTAATATGAATCTGCATGACCATGCGCTCTTTCCCGAAACCAAATATCATGTTGTTTTTTTTTTGTTTTTGTAATCTCATCTTTTTGTGTGTGTTGTTCTAAGACTAGCTTGTTTTAGAACCTTCTCTGTGAATAAATTAAAACAAATACACCCTACTTTCAGCAATCTCCTTCCTAAATTTATATCAAAATTCTAAAAAAAAAATAAAATAAAAAAGAGGTCTATTATTTTATCTTTCACGTGCTCTCACAATTGTTAGCTAATTGAATTATTCACGTCCAAGGAAAATAATGGTAGCTGTGATCGTTGCTAAATGCTTAATGCACTCAGATATTGGCTGGACAGTATCGATTCAAGGCTCGGAAAATGAAGCGCTGTGTGCACAGGTTCAAATCAGCAAATAAACTTTGATGCTGCATTTTGTGAACAGTTTCGCTTTGAAAGCGCCAGGCGAACAAAGTGATAATTAAATTCAGCATCACAGAGGATGACGGAGTGTGAAAGAGATAGATGGAGATAAAGAGACAATGGAAACTGGAAATAGAGGAGATCAAGGCAGCAGAAGTAGCAGAAAGGCAGAGGGAAAAAAACATTACGTTGTTTCAATGATGAAATGAGAAAAGACAAACCTAGCAGTGGGAAAAAACGTTAGAGAGAAGAAGAAGAGGAAGGAGGCGGATGGAGGGAATCAGTGCTAGTGCTAGGATATCTATTGTAACCTGCGGTACAGTTGTACCTGTCTTTCACCTTGTATGAAGTACTTTCCTAAATATCAGTTTCTCACTGTAGCATTACACACACACACACACACACACACACACACACATATATATATATATATATATATATAGGAAAAAGAAAAAGAGGAAGACCAAAACGAAGATGGCCGCAAGACATCGTTGACGATCTGCAAATGGATGCATCAGCAGCAGGCAATCTTGCTCACAACCGAGAGGCCTACAGGAGTGCTGTTTGGGGCGCAAAGTTCCGCAAGGGACATGCAAATGAATGAATGAATGAATGATTATGTACCCTTCCAATACGGTCTTCTCTAAATTATCATGACGTCTAATGTGTCCAAAATATTTAAGTTTTCTCTCTTTAATCCTCTCTACTAGCCAGCCTTCTTCAATATTAAGCTCTTGTAGTATAGATATATTTGTTCTTTTTTGTGTTCACGATATTTGGAGAACTCTTCTATAGCATGTACATTCAAAGGCATTTATGTGTTTCTCAGCTGTTTTGTTAATTGTCCAGGTCTCACAGGCATATGTTGCGATGGGAGAGATGCATGTCCCTAAAAATCTTATTTTTGTGGTTCTGTCTGCTCCTATCCACAGATTCTTTATTTGTTTTACTTTCTGGAGAGCGATAGATATCCTCCTTTTAATTTCCCTCATTGTATCTCCATTATTAATTAGTAGTGATCCAAGATTTTCAAAACTCTCCACTTCTTCCAGTTTTTCTTCATTGGTACATATTTCAGCTGTCTTGTTTGTGTTTGTAAGTTGTCATCAGTTTAGTTTTCTTTTCATTAAGATAGAGGTTTTGCTCTTCGCTGTTCTTGCGGACTGACATAATTAGTTTTTCCATTCCTTTTTGTGTTGTGGACAGTAACCTGTGTCATCAGCATATCTAATCTCTGGTATTTCATAACCTCCAATTGTTATGGCATCGTAATATTCTTTGTCTACATCTTCTCTAATATATAAAGACCAGATCTTTACTCTAAGAATAATATTTGAAGAACATAGAACATATTGAAAAGCAAAGACCGTTAATCCTGAACTTCATTGACTTTAAAAAGGCATTTGATAGCATACACAGAGAATCATTGTGGAGGGTTTTAAGAATATATGGAATACCATCTAAGATTGTCAACATCATTAGTGACCTCTACAACGGATATGTTTGTGCAGTCAATACAGACGAAGGAATGAATGAATAGTTCCAGATTGAAACGGGTGTGAAACAAGGATGTATATTATTTCCCTTGTTTTTTGGAATTGCCATAGACTTCATAATGAAAAAATGTTGCACAGGTAAAACGGGCATTGATTGGGTACATGGGACCCAACTGGAAGATCTTGATTTTGCAGATGACATAACTCTTATCAGCGACAATATGAAATCAATGCAAGTAAAAACAAATACCCTGTCTTCAATGGGTAGTAAAATAGGACTTGAAATTAACAAGGATACAACAAAAATAATGAAGGTTCTGATTAACGACGAAGGACAAATATACGTAGAAGAAACAGCTGTTGAAGAAGTAAACCATTTTGCATATCTCGGCAGCTATATAGACCACACTGCTAACACCAGAAAGGAAGTTAGAATTCAAAGATGCATTGACCTTCAAGAATCTTGAGAAAATATGGCATTCAAAAGTTATAAGCACAAGAACCAAGTTAAGATTATTCAATTCAAATGCGAACGAAGAAGAAGAAGAAATGTAATATCCACCCTCATTTATGCATGTGAAAGCTGGAAAACAACTAAAGAAATAGACAAGAAATTTGACTCTTTCGAAAACAAACGCCTAAGGAAAATACTCGGTATAAACTGGAATGAATTCAACAACGCAGAGATCAGACAGATGAGCAAACAACCTGTCTCATGGTTGATCAGAAAAAGAAGATGGGCATATGTCGGTCATGTGATGAGAAGAAACAATAAGAGAATCCCCAAACAAGATATCAAATGGAACACAACAAGCCGAAGAAAAAGAGTTCGACCACGTGAAAGAGGACATTGTTAAGAGAAGCCAATTCAGTGGGCATAACATCCCTTGATGAGATTGAAAAACTCGCCAAAGACAGGACATCTTCGCGAACTACCATGCCGGCCCTATGTTTAACGGCACAGGAAGGATGTAAGATGTAAGATATATATATATATATATATATATATATATATATATATATATGCTGAAAGTAAAAGCGTGTGAATTTCTTTGACCATATATGAACCTAGATAATCTGTACGAAATGTTCACATGCTGAACCAAAGTCAAAATTGGTCCGATTATCCTCCGGCTGATTTCACTTGTTATTTTCCACAAGGTTTTTTTTTTATAATATAAACCGGTTACGGCAACCGACAACACGGCCATTTATCGTTTGCCGGTGAACGTCGGCTACTACGACCACCGAGAAATAATAGAAACTATAAACCTTAAATATTCCGTTATATGAAGCAGATATATGAAGCAGATATATGAAGCAAATATATGAAGCAAATATGTGAAGCAAAAATATGAAGCAAATCGCCGAGCCCTATCAAGAAATTTGTTTGTCCCCTGAACACTATATGAAGAAAAAGACAAGACAAAGCAAGACATGACATTATAAGACAAGACAAGACAGGACAAGTGAGGGAAGAGTTTAACAGCACTGTAAGATTGCCTCCAAACGAAGCTGTTTTCACTGAATAAATATTGAGCTTTGATTCTTGTCCTCATTGTCGTCGTCGCTAAATTCATCGTCGTCGCTATCATCATCATCATCGTCATTATCGTTATCATCATCCTGTGTTATCGTGGCATGGAAGATTAACTACGATAGTCCCCCAAATTACTCTGTCCGTGGTTTTCACAGAGCATGCAACCAAACTCGGTCTAGTCCATACGTCTGCGTCAGCCATCTTTGTTGACATCTCGCCATATTTCTTCTACTTTAGTTTGTAATATGGTTTTCATTATTGTATTGCGGCCCTTAGTGTAACTGATTTTAACGATACATAAAAAGTGACAGACAATGTGTGCCAGCAGTTGGAATGAAGGTTCTGCGGAAGAACATTGTCTTTTGACATTTACCTGTCACGTATCATTTATAAGGAACAACGGTCAAGAACTTTTTTTTTGGTTTATTTGTTTCTTACCTTTGTCTCTGTGGCATCCAATCAATGAATGAATTTTTTTTTAACTGAGAAACTGACACTCGTTACAGGTAGGGCTAAAGTGCCAAGGAAACCATAACTTTGTATATGTACACACACACGACATTTGACACACGCACACACACATAAACTTGGCGTCTCAGCATAATAAAGAGAACCTGAAGGATCTATTAGCTATAGCAAATACAGCGCTTCCATACTGAAAAGGTTTGGCATGTGAAGCCTTTAACAATCGTGGATGGTAATGAAGAATGAGCTGTCTGCTGTTGAATCTGGAGCACTGGATTAAGTCAGAGGCTATTTTCTAGATTTTTGCTGTCCGACAGCTTCTGTTTACTTTCGTTCGTCCTTGCCTGATTCGGTAACCTTAGCCTACATTGATACATGTGGAGCACTATTATCGAATTTATAACAAGGACTCTCTCGCTGGAGTCTCTCTTGGCGTATAGTCTTTTAGTTATCGACTCTATCGGCTTGCCGATCAAAAGTCACTTTCACTTGTGTTTATCAGTATGAAGTTCTAGATGAAAGAGAGAGGAAAACAAGCCTAAATTCAAACAAAATACTAGATAAGCGATAACTCAGATGTTCTATCAACAGTGAACAACTCACACAGTAAGAAATTATTACTTTTATTATTTTGAGAATACAGAGCGGAGAACATAGAACTGACCCCAAGGATGCGCCGCGGGGTCGAATAGTGTACGATGCGAAAATAAGGAAATGTACAGAAATATGAAATGTATTGTATATGCAGCATCGGGGAAATACGGCTTCAAACATCAGGAAAATACAGTTTCCAAGATGTGGAAAATACTATTTCCAGCATATGGAAAATTTTTTTTTCAATATCTTGAAAACGCTGTTTCTAACATGTATGAAATATGATTTCTAACATCCAGAGAATAGAGTTTACAAAAGTATGAAAATAAAAGTTGCAAAATATATTGCATATGTTGATAGTACATACTTTAAGAATGTTGATAGTACATACTTTAAGAATGTTGATAGTACATACTTTAAGAATGTTGATAGCACATACTTTAAAAATATTGATAGTACATACTTTAAGAATGTTGATAGTACATACTTTACGAATGTTGATATTACATACTTTACCAATGTTGATAGTACATATCAGTCCGTCTGCTCTTCCTGTGTTTTCTATGAGCGGTAAAGAGATCTGCTGTCGGCTTGCTGGGTCAGTCGTGGTTTGATGGCAGAATTTAACACAGAGGAGCCCATCTCCCTGAGCGAGACATTGAACTCCCTGAATTTTTAACACAATATTTTGAGTTTTCCCTCAGGAGCAAAGAAATAAAATAATAATCAATATGGATTCACTCATCATGACTTCACATCTTCACTCCTGCTTCATCAGGGTTGTGAACCAAAGCCGATCAAGACCCTGTTCCACCTCTCCGTTGGTACGCCAACTATAACAGAAAACATACACACTAACAGAAAACACTCACACTAAGATTTTTAGGTAACAGAGAAAGAGGCCGCCCACGCAAGTGATGGAGAGAGGAAATGACAAAAGCATTAAATATTCCATTATATGAAGCAAATCGCGAGCCCTTACAAGACGTCTATTTGTATCCTCATAACCGAAAGGTACATGAGGAAGGAGATAAGACAAAACAAAAAAGAATAATAATGATATTAAAACTTCTAGTTAAAAAAAAACTCAGGGGCACACAACCCACTAGAGCATGTTGCCTGGTGATTGACGGCAGAAGATCGATATCTGGACCTTGTTCAGTACAAGTTCTGGAAGGTGAGGAGAGGTTCTGGAGAGGAAAGCGGTAGGTACTAAAAGACAAGATTCAGGCGGATCTTATCTGGTAATCTGTGCTCCCTCGTTTAAAGATCAACCTGTTAAATATCCTATATCCTGGGCTCTTCGCTCGAAAAACTGACTACTGCCAGCGACTAAATCTGTGAGTTCAAGTAAACATGTCGGGAGGATAGCCCGACGGGGATTAATTACGGGATTTTGGGTCCCGGGGTAGCGACCATTATTGGGACATTCCGCCGAAATTAGTCCCGTAAAGTTGGGATAAAGGGGGAATCTGAGAAATGCTTTAATTACACGGAATACACGCTTCCCTGTGCACATTCACTCATATACTCCGTTCATAAACACTCACACACAAGGATATTCGTCCTCCACTTACTCTAAGGAGAAACTGAGAGGTATATCATGTTTAGTAATTACAGAATTTGTGGCTCTCTGGTCTTCTCTTCTTCTTTGTCATTAAAAAATGAAGATAAAAAATCAAATTAAAAGAAAAGGATCGATGAAAATAATTACACTATATATCAATACTTCAACAGAATGATCCTCTTAAACAGACCTAGATAAAACAGTACAACAATATTGTACAGACGGTTTTTTCCTCCTTTTTATTTCATAAATCATTACTTTTAGGAACGGTGCTGAAAGAAAGGGGGGGGGGGGAAGCAAAGACACTGTCTGATTTCGATGTCACTCATCCATGTCTGATGTGCTCCGTCAGGTTTGGCGAACCATATCGATCAAGACCCTGTCCCACCTTACCGTTGGTACGCCCGCTAACAAGCCCAGCTTGGCTAACCTGGCAGGGATCGCCATAGTCCGCGTGATGGTGGAGCCTGCTAAAGAAGTATCGCACACCCCCTGGCTGTTTTAGCTCCATTCAGGGACTGAAAAAAAACCCCTTCATAACCTGCTCCCTATCCGACACGATGCTGCTCGTCAGCATCTCCACCGCATTGGCTACAAGGAGAACTCCAGGTAGCAGTTACAAGAAGAAGAATGAGGAAAAGAAGAAGCGAAAGCTTTGGTAATTTGTGAGAAGTGAACAAAGAATGAAAATAATTTCAGTATGAAACAAAACACAATAAAAGAAGTCAAGAACAACACAGGTTGTACACAAGACGTCAAGTGAGATGTATCATCATCATCATCATCATGTGCCGTGCTGTCAGTTGTGTATGGTCGTGATGTTCCATGGATCTTCGTCTGTGATTATTTCTTGCATCATGCCATAATGCCTGACTGCCCTTTGTCTTCTCTCTCTTCTTCTATCTCTTTTCAATTAAATTTCCCTGTTGTTATGACATGCAATGAGAAGAGGGGGGGGGCATTGAAAATATTTTAACAACAGGAAAAATAGAGGGAAGAAGAGTCAGGGGAAGACCAAGAGAAATGATGCTGGACAGTCTGATGAGATGGTGTGAGAGGAGATTACCAATTGAGCTAATGGCCTGCATGAGGGATCTGGTACTTTGGAGAGGCATAATAGCCAACCCCAGTCGGCACGGCACCTGATGATGATGATATTATGACCCTTTTTTCATGCCTATTTCTTCTTACTACATTTTCATTGAATGCAGTTTTGATCAATTTTAGGCGATTGTCTATCATGGGGAAGACGGAATTTAAGGATCAACAGACACGTGCAGTAATGGGAGCTAAAGTATTCTTGAACTGGTCAAGGGAAAGGGGATCTGATATGGTGCTGTCAATATCACCCTAGTTTGCCCTGGCAGGCCAAAGATAATATGGGGCACTAATACTGTGTCCTTTTGCTGCTTCAGGGTCATTATAACTCAGCCATCTTTATTCATCATCATGTGCCGTGCCGGTAGGTGCTAGCGGTCATTCTTCTCTACGGACCTCGGATCTTGACGTTTTCTATCATCTCAGCCGGTGACATTTTATTATGCCGTAACATTAGGCTGTCCATTATTTCTTTTCCTATTTTTTTTTTATCCTGCCCTTCTTCGATGTCTTGTTATCATGAGTTTTCAAGTTCCCCACCCCCCCCCCTTTCCTACTATCTGGTGCAATAGTGTTACAAAATTACAGTTTTTAAAAATTAATTCCTTTGTTCCACTCTATTTTTATCAAGTAGTTCCCCCTTAATTACCTCCCTTGTCCAGATTCTGTCAGAAACCACGTTAGCGCTGCTTCCAGGGAAGAGCAAAACTACAGATAAAAAAAATTAGAACTAAATGAGAAACAAACATTTCAGTAGAAAATAATAAATCTTTCATTATTAGAAATACATTTGATCTTTATTATAGTGCTCCTCTATTTCATCCTGTCCCTGTGGCCTCGGTGAGATCTATTGCCATTTTTCTTCACCATGCAACATGATCTGCTTTATTAGACCATTCCTTCTCCTGTCTTCAAATTCATTTTTTGCCTCTAATTTTCCGGTGACTGACAGTTTCTGTAACTGATGTCTGCTCATTAAAGATCCAGGGAATTTCAATCTTCTCTTCTCTTTTTTAAAGATTTTAATTAAGAAGATGTTCCTAATCTGCTTCTGTCAAAGACGAAAGATGAAAGAAGCTGTTAAATATGATATAATGGTACGTATAATAAATAAATTAATTGAAATATGTTTAACAGAGGGCATGGTCATTGGAGGCACAATATTCCCACACAAAGAGATACATAAAACAACATGGATATCTCCAGATGATAGAACTAGAAACCAGATAGACCATTTTTGTATTAGAAAGCAATACAGAACATCTCTCATGGATGTAAGGGCTTATAGGGGTGCAGATGTCAACAGTGATCACAACCTGTGCATAGGGAAAATAAAACTAAAATTGAAAAGTCAACACAAGAAATCAGTACACAGAAAGATAAACATCCACAGCCTACAAGAAGAAAATACTAACATTAATTTCAATCAGGAACTTGCCAATCATTCCAAAACACCCAGTGAAGTTGAGGAGATAGGTATAGATGAGTTATGGAATTCTTACAGCACAGCCATAATCACAGCAGCAAAAGTAAGCGCTGGATTGGAAAAACCAAATAGAAAAGCATGGATATCAGATAAAACATGGAAGTATATACATGAAAGACAAGCAGTCAAATTAAACATGTTGAATGCAAAAGCAGATCATGAAAGAGATTCGGCAAAAGCAAAATACAAAGACATAGACAAGAAAGTAAAAAGTTCAGCTAGAAGGGATAAAAGAGAATACATAGACAATATGGCGAAAGAGGCAGAAAAAGCAGCAAAAACAGGAGACAGCAAAACTTTATATAACATACAAAAGAGGCTAACAGGTACTATTACATCTAAAGAAAGACCAATACTTAGCAAAAATGGAACACTATTAACATCAAATAAAGACCAAAAGCAAAGATGGGCTGAACACTTCCAAGAAATACTCAATCGACCACACCCGAAAGAATTGTTAAACCTTGAAACTGACTTACCAGCCCCACAACTAAATGTCAATCTAGATGAAATTGAATTGCATGAAATTGAAACAGCAGTGAATTTAATGGCTAACAACAAAGCTGCAGGTGAAGATGAAATAACAGCCGAGATGCTAAAAGCTATCAATAGTGACAACATGAGACAACTACAGAGAATGTTTAACAAGATTTGGAAAGAAGAAAAGGTCCCTTCTAATTGGAAGAAGGGAATCATTGTGAAAATACCAAAAAAGGGCAACCTTAGTGACTGTAACAACTGGAGAGGAGTAACCTTAATATCAGCTGTGTCAAAAGTATTTTGCAAGGTCATTTTGAATAGACTCAAAGATATAGTGGATACTGCAATGAGAGAAGAACAAGCAGGATTTCGAAAAGGGAGAAGCTGTCTCGACCAGATCTTTACTCTCAGAATAATACTTGAAGAACATATTGAAAAGCAGAAACCATTAATACTGAATTTCATAGATTTTAAGAAGGCATTTGATAGCATACACAGAGATTCATTATGGAGAATTTTATGTCTATATGGAATACCATCTAAAATTGTCAACATCATTAAGGACTTATACAATGGATATGGTTGTGCAGTCAAGACAGAAGAAGGGATGAGTGAATGGTTCCAGATTGAAACAGGCGTGAAACAAGGATGTATACTGTCTCCTTTACTTTTTGGGATTACAATAGACTTCATAATGAAAAAATGCTGCACAGGTAACACAGGTATCGACTGGGTACATGGGACCCAACTAGAAGATCTTGATTTTGCTGATGACATAACTCTTATCAGTAATAATGTGAATTCCATGCAAGAAAAAACAGATAGCCTATCTTCACTGGCTAGCAAAATAGGACTTGAAATTAACAAGGACAAAACAAAAATAATGAAAATTCCCATCAATCAAAATGGAAAAATACACATAGAAGGGACAGATATTGAAGAAGTCAATCAATTTGCATACCTTGGCAGCTACATAGACCAGGATGGTGACACTAGAAAGGAAGTTAGGATCAGAATTGCAAAAGCAGCATCAATCTTCAAGAATCTTGAGAACATATGGAATTCAAAAGTTATAAGCACAAAAACCAAGTTAAGACTATTCAATTCAAATGTAATATCCACCCTCATTTATGCATGCGAAAGCTGGAAAACAACTAAAGAAATAGAAAAGAAATTAGACTCTTTTGAAAACAAATGCCTAAGGAAAATACTCGGCATCAAGTGGAATGAATTCAAGAACAATGCAGAGATAAGACAGATGACTGAACAACAACCAGTCTCACGGGTGATCAGGAAAAGGAGATGGACATATGTTGGTCACTTGATGAGAAGAAATGAGCAGAGAATCCCAAAACAAGCTATCAAGTGGAACACAACAGGCCGAAGAAAAAGGGGCAGACCGCGTGAAACTCTGAAGAGAACATTATTAAGAGAGGCCAAGTTAACAGGCATAAAATCCTTTGATGAGGTTGAAAGACTCGCCGAAGACAGGAAAAATTGGCGAACTATTTTGCGAGCCCTATGTGACGTCTAACGGCACGGGAAGGATATAAGATATAAGATATAAGATAATAAATAAAACAACACAATACGGGAAAAACTAAAGGAAGCGGGAAAGACATAGTTTGAGGTATCCCAACTTGCTCTAGAAAGGATTGGCTGGGGAATCTTTGTAGATGCCTTAAACTCCATAGGGAGTACAGAGAAATGATGATGATGATGATGATTTTGTTAAAGAAAAACCTTGATCTGAAAAGTATGATCTCCCCTTGTTTCCAATCCTGGCAAAAGCTGGTTGAGAAAGCTGCTTGTTCGGGTCAAGGACGGTAACAAGGTCGTCTGTGAGCGTACTCGTCTCATGGAGAAGGTCCCTGGCTCGAAATCTGCCGGAGACGTCTCAGTCGCCAAGCTGTGGAAATGGGTACCTGACTCCTGGAGCAAGGGAAAGAAAAGAGGCCAGGTGTGATGCTGCCTACATCGCCCTCTAACGTCTAGGTCAAGGAAAATATGACCTACATTCCAGTATGTGCCTCATATATGATGTCCATGTTACAAATATCAGTGGTCACGTTGTCAGCTGCGGGTAGCTATAACTGACAATAGCAGTGATAAAAGAAAAACAGTAATAAAATAATCGATGACAACCAGGCTAAGTGACAGCTGACGGGGAGTTGTTGGAAACAAGCCGGTGTACTGCTCCAGAGACCTTGAGAAAATCGCCATCAAATAACTTTGAGATATGAGAGAAGGAAAAATGACAAGAGAATTACCTGGGACTCGAACCCCGTACTCCGGTAGTACGAGCAACCGTCTAGCCACGCGAGAACAGCGCATTAATCAACTTAGCCATCTAACACCCCCTCGCCGGTTCCCCCCCCCCCCCAAAAAAAAAGGTGTTTGAATGCCTGTCTGAATGAAATGAAAATCATAATACCTTGAAAGGAAACGAGGCCATAGCAGAGCAATTCCGTCGCTTAGATTCAATCTCTCGCAGGTACGAAACTTGAGACACAAACATATACTCGTACACGGTCTCCTGAAAATGTCTAGTGAACAATGGACAAGAACAAACAAACAAATACTTTTCACCTACACGTCTTGTCATTTTTCTTTCTCTCGTGTATAAAAATGCCCTGTTTGTGATTTCCCCAAGGTCCAGCCATACAATGCTCTGCTATATTTCTTTAATGAGCGAAAGCTTTGTTGTTTCCTATTTGTGAAAATTTGTAATGTTTCTTTCTTTTATAATGTTTCATGTTTTTTTTTCTTCTTGAGACTAGCATTTTTTACTAGTAGTTACAACTTTTATTGTCTGATTGTATGAAATATGATGTATGTAATGTAATGTGTATATGTAAAGGAGAAAGTCACGTGAGATATGCAATAATTCTATGAACAAGTATGTATGTATGTATGTATGTATGTATGTATGTATGTATGTATGTATGTATGTATGTATGTATGTATGTATGTATGTACAAGGTCCGACAATTCAGTAATGAGACTGAATTTATTATGGCCAAGACAAAAATGGCATATATGAAGCAAAGCATAGAATCCAAAGAGGCAACCTTCATCTATGATCTGGCAACTTTTCATCGCCGCACGATAAGCAGACTACAAACAAGCAGCAATTTTTTTTACCCTGTTAGAGGTGCATTGTTACGTAATCAGCATGGAGCAAAAAGCTAACATTACATTCTGTTTAAAACTCGGGAAAGGTGCCATTCAGACAGGCGAATTGATGCGACAAGTTTATAGGGATAGTTGTTTACCTCGTGCACAGATATTCAGGTGGAATTCATGATTCAAAAGTGGTGTGGAAACGATTACAAATGCAACTAGACATGGACGCCCAATTTCTGTTCGTAATGAGGAACTCATTGCAAAAGTCAGAGGACTGATACAAGAAGATCGTTGTTTGACTGTGAGGATGATGGCAGATGAATTTTTTGTTAAGCGAGAGATCATTCGTAAAATTATCGTGGAAGATTTGGGTAAGAAATAAGTTGCCTGCCGGTTTGAACCACATTCGTTGTCTGATGACCAAAACCGTCAGTGTGTTGAGCACACAAAAGACGTCATCAAAACGTGTCGAAGAAATAAACATTTCTTAAATTTAATTGTTGCAGATGATGAAACATGGATTTTCCGCTATGATCCCACAACTAAACGCCAAAGTGCTCAGTAGAAGTCATCATCATCACCAAAATGCAAAAAATTCCGTTTTCAAAAGTCTAAAGTGAAGACAATGTTGGTGTGCTTCTACAACAGCAAAAGAAGTTATTCACAAAGAATTTATTCCAGAGGGACAGACTGTCACTGGTAAAGCATGACCCGAGTATTCAAAACCTGGCAGTTTTTTCCTTCTTCATGACAATGCACGGCTCACAAGGGGGGGGGGGGGAGGGGGGAGTAGTTGTACAGGAATTTTTTTCCCCAAAACAAGTGTGTGTTCTCAAAAATCCACCCTATCCCCCAGATTTGTCACCTTGCGATTATTTTCTACCCCCAAAATTAAAGTTACCATTGAAAGGAAACTTCTTTGACGTTACTGATGACATCCAGAGGGCCGTAACATCGAGTTTAAGGGCCATACCAACAGAAGAACTGCAGAGGTAATTCCAGAGTTTGTTAGATCGTGCCACTCGCTGTATCAATGCCAAGGGGTTACTTTGAATAAAATACAGGTCATATCTTCAACTGTTATTTTATTTTTTTATGGAATTAGTCTCATTACTTAATTGTCGGACCTTCTGTCCATCTGTCTTTTTGTCTGTCTGTCTTTCTCTCTGTCTGTCTTTCTGTCTGTCTGTCTGACTGTGTCTCATTTACCTACCCTTCAGAATAAACATCCATCCATCCATTTGTAAGAATATTTTTAGCAGTTTATATTTTCTGTTTTTTTAAATTTTTATTTCCATATAGTCTGCAGCATTGCAAAAGCCTGGTTTGCTCTAGTAAGTCTGCTGTTGATGTCCTCTGTGCTGTCTCCATTTTCTACTACTCTGCTGCCAAGGTATACAAATTCGTTGACCTCCTCCACTAACTTGTTATCTACTCTGAGTACATTTCTGTTGTTCACATTTTGCTTCATTAACTTTGTCTTTCCTACGTTGATCTTTAGTCCTGTGTTGTTTGCATTCTGAGTTAGCTTGTTTATTTTATCTTGCATATCTTTGTGACTGCTTGATAATAGACAAATGTCGTCCGCAAAGTCAAGGTCCTCCAGCACTGTGTCAAGGGTCCATTGTAATCCTCTGCGTTTGTCTGATGTTGCCTCCTTCATTAACCAGTCTACTGCCAAGATAAATAATGTTGGTGATAGTACACATCCCTGTTTCACTCCTGTTTGTACCCTAAAGCTGCTGGAGGTATGTTCTCCACAGATAACTTTGCACTGAAAACCCTCGTATAGGGCTTTGATTACATTAACTATTTTATGGGGGAGGCCATGCCATCTTAGGAAGAATTAGAAAAATATTTTGGCCAAACACTATAAGAAATAACATCTTATTAGCAGAAATGCAGATGAAACCACTGACAACAATTATCGAGGAAAGACGCTGGCAATTGTTGGGACATGTGCTCCGAATGACTGACAACTCACTACCAAAAATAGCACTAAGATGGACACCACAGGGGAGCAGAAGTAAGGGTAGACCAAAAGAGACATGGAGAAGAACAACAGAAAGGATGTTGAGCAATAGAGGGCTCACCTGGGCAAGAGCAGAAAAAAAGGCGAAGGACAGGCATTTGTGGAAAACCCTTGCGGAAGCCCCATGTCCCCTGGGCACTTAAGGTTCAGAGAGAGAGAGAGAGAGATATTTTCTGTATTTTGTGGTCTATTGTTTGGTATCTTAAAGGTACATATTGATTGATTATTACGCATACTACATCAACCCATTGTTATAAAGAAGAAAAACACAAACAAGATTCTTCATCATTGGATCATTGGTTTATATTACTATCAATATAACCAAATCAATCTCCTTCAATAGTTTGATTCCTACAAAAATATTAACAGTGGAATTACAAAAAATCACTTTGACAATTGTACATATAACTGGGTTAGTATGATTTTCAACATAATCGTTCCATATAGAAATGCTAAATATTCATCAATAAAATGATTGATGTTATGATTCTGACAAAGTGAACTATTGCCAAGAAATGGGTATAACAAACAAATGCATATACATAAAATTCAATCATATAAATTATGTACACATAACAAAACCATCATTGCATATCATCGTAACCATCAATTCTCATATAGAATAAGTATACTATAACTGAATTATGATTATTCATGTATTATTTCTATTATCTGAGTCATACCTGAGTCAGTCGGGATTGATCGGAGGAGTCGGCAGCACACCTTTCACGTGCCCACAACACGGAATACAAATCAGTATTAACCCATCACATACATGTTTCTCCATTGACGAAATAAACACACTCATTCGTGCTTGAACGAAAACATGACCTCCTCCGATCCGCTGGCACCACCCACGTGCTCAGCGTACGAATCCCGACCTATTAAAATACTCTCACAGTTTCTTTATATACAGGGTCAGTGATCCGGCTTTCTCGGAGTTGCGCACCTCCAGTCACTGACCCATTATTCCATCCATCAAAGTGTTTAAAAGTATGAAGATATTACACTGTTAAGCATACATGAGACGTGCATTAATTGAATTTCACGTATCTAGTTTTTTTTTTAATTTATGAATGTACGGATAAGAGGATAACTTTTTTTTACCTTTTATCATGTCACTTATGTATTTAGTGTACATGAATTAAACTGAATGATCGGGAAGCGTAAATGATGAGCGACAGAACATCAGACAGGACTGCGGACCCCATTCTTGAATCTTTTAAAATAAATTTTTCTCGATTTTGTTTTTTTCTGTTTTATCGTTCTGTTAAAATGGGCAAATTCTTAGTCGAAATAGCAACAAGTAACACTGTTTGATTTGTTGCAGCTTAGCAACAACTGTCTCCTTGTTTCCAATGTTTATATATATATATATATATATATATATATATATATATATATATATATATATATATATATGAACCTTAGGTGCACAGGGCACATGGATCTTCCGCAAGGGTTTTCCACAAATGCCTGTCCTTTGCCTTTTTTCTGCTCTTGCCCAGGTGAGCCCTCTATTGCTCAACATCCTCTCTGTTTGTCTCTTTTGGTCTACCTTTACTTCTGTTCCCCTGTGGTGTCCATCTTAGTGTTATTTTTGGTAGTGAGTTGTCAGTCATTCGGAGCACATGTCCCAACCATCGCCAGCGTCTTTCCTCAATATTTGCTGTCAGTGGCTTCATCTGCATTTCTGTCAACAAGATGTTATTTCTTACGGTGTTTGGCTAAAATATTTTTCTAATTCTTCGTAAACATTTAGTCTGGAAAGAATTCAACTTGTTTTCTATGGTTTTGGTGATTTTCCAGCATTCACTTCCATAGAGTAGTACACTTAGAACATTACTCTTAAATATCCTGATTTTCGTACTTATGCTTAGTTGTTTTTGATTTCCACAAAGTCTGCAGCATTGCAAAAGCCTGGTTTGCTCTAGTAAGTCTGCTGTTGATGTCCTCTGTGCTGTCTCCATTTTCTACTATTCTACTGCCAAGGTATACAAATTCGTTGACCTCCTCCACTAACTTGCTATCTACTCTGAGTACATTTCTGTTGTTCACATTTTGCTTCATTAACTTTTGTCTTTCCTACGTTGATCTTTAGTTATATATATATATATATCTATATATATAAATATATATATATATATATATAATCATCATGTGCCGTGCCGACTGGCGCTGGCTATTAACGCTTCTCCAGAGTACGCGATCCTTCATGCAGGCCATCAGTTCAGTTGGTGATCTCCTCTCACACCATTCCGTCAGACTGTCCAGTATCATTTATCTTGGTCTTCCTCTTGATCTTCTTCCTTCTAGTTTTCTTGTTGTTATAATATTTTCAATGCCCCCTCTTCTCATTGCATGTCCTATGAAAGTACATTGTCTCTCTCTTATCTTTATATATATGTGTGTGTATATATATATATATATATATATATATGTGTGTGTGTGTGTGTTTGTGTGTGTACCCCTCATTTCAGTTAAACCAAAAAGTATGTTTTTGAATTTCCTAATATTAAGTTCTTATTTTCTGTCCTGAAAAGAACATCTGTGATGAAACTTTATTGGTTCACCATTTTCTTTCTTCTTTTTTTTCTTTCCTGAAAAGAAAATCTGAGATTAAACTTAGAGAACTACTTCATCGGTTCACTATTCTCTGTCTTCTTGTTTTCTCCGGAGATCAAAGATGACATTGTTGGAGGGTTGGCTAGAACACCAGTTGACCTGGACGCTATTTCACTTCTTTTTAAAGATCATACTGAAACGGGGTGATGTGCTCCTTCGGTCTGGATAACGGGGTGCGACCACTGTCTTAGAGGTGATGACTTGTGATAACGTGGTGATAACGTGATGTTGAAGTGATGATGGCGTGATGATAACGTGGTGGTGACATAAAGGTAACGTGGTGATAAAGTGGCGATAACGGCGAGAGAGGCTTGTCTTAGTAGTGATAGCGAGGCTTGTCTTAGTAGTGATAGCGAGGTTTGTCTTAGTAGTGATAGCGAGGTTTGTCTTAGTAGTGATAGCGAGGCTTGTCTTAGTAGTGATAGCGAGGTTTGTCTTAGTAGTGATAGCGAGGTTTGTCTTAGTAGTGATAGCGAGGTTTGTCTTAGTAGTGATAGCGAGGTTTGTCTTAGTAGCGACAGCGAGGCTTGTCTTAGTAGTGATAGCGAGGTTTGTCTTAGTAGTGATAGCGAGGCTTGTCTTAGTAGCGACAGCGAGGCTTGTCTTAGTACTGATAGCGAGGCTTGTCTTAGTAGCGATAGCGAGGCTTGTCTTAGTACTGATAGCGAGGCTTGTCTTAGTAGCCATAGCGAGGCTTGTCTTAGTAGTGATAGCGAGGCTTGTCTTAGTTGTAGTAACGGTGTAAGAGGCTCGCTTTAGTGGTGAAAGCAGGGTAAAAGACTCCCTTCAGTAGTGAAAGCAGGGTAAGAGACTCCCTTCATTAGTGAAAGCAATGTAAGAGGCTCCTTTCAGTAGAGAAAACAGGGTAAGAGACTCCCTTCAGTGGAGAAAGCAGGGTAAGAGACTCCCTTCAGTGGAGAAAGCAGGGTAAGAGGCTCCCTTCAGTGGAGAAAGCAGGGTAAGAGACTCCCTTCAGTGGAGAAAGCAGGGTAAGAGGCTCCCTTCAGTGGAGAAAGCAGGGTAAGAGGTTTATCTTAGTGATGACAGCGGATACGATGCTCGTCTTAGTGGTGATCATATGGTGAGGGACTAGTATTACCAGTGATAACGGGGTAAGAAGCTTGCCTTATTGGTAATATTTACATAGAAAAAAGCTGGTTTACTGGGCCATGTCTTCAAGAAAGGCATCTTACTGCAACCCCGTTCCGACAAGAAACCTGTCCTGCTGCATCATCGCGACATCAGTTGCAAAGCGCAGTCAAGTGCGATATATAATAAGCATATTCTGCTATAGTTATTTTCTTCATTCTGACGAAGACGTTATTTTCTGAAGATTGATCTTTATTTCAAAAGGGTTAAGAACTGGGCACGCAGGCCCGTCTGACATTCTGCCCTTTAAGAAATAAAACAGGTCGTTTGTTCTCTGTCTTTATTTCCTCATTTCCCAGTAACTGTTTGAATGTGGATGTGGATGTTTATGTTTATTTCTTTGCATGGAAAAGAGCAGAGAGCATAGACAAAGCGTAACTGAGACTTTTGTAAATGAAAACTTGCGTTTTCCCTTTCCATCTTTCCTTCTAATCTTGTTTAGTCTTGCTAACTATTTGTATATCGTCATATTTCATATTTCAACTTTCCTTTACCATATGCCTTGCTGTACATCAGGACTTTCGCGTTGTTAAACTATTTTTAAAAATATAAACTCAGAGATATCGCGGTGTAACTTGTATGACAATTTTCTGGGTTGTGTCTCTTGGTTCTCACAATTAAGTGCCACTTTAGATGCCTGAGCTGATTTCCCCAGGACTCGCGATTCCTGGAAACGTTTCTAGTTGACACGGAAAGGTTATTCTTGCACAGGACGAGCGGGTCTCGAGTGGGAACTCAGGGTTAAGAAATAAGAGATGAAATATTTGGGCTTGTTTGGAGAGGGGAATTGGCACTGGAAGACAGAGGCATGTCTTTCGTCAAAGAAAATGGTATAATATAGGGCTGGAGAAGAGAGAAGAAAGGCTCTCATTTTTCTTATTCTCTTCGATTAGTAACTAGTCTCATTGCTACTTGCATTGTATACTCGTTTTGCTTACGGATAGACAGAGTTACTGGATTTGAAATCACAGATTCACCATCATCCTGTTCATCATTAAACAATGTAACTTAACAGCTTTTTGTCACTGAGTTCCAAATACAGGATTAGAATCGGATCACTGTCTCCATCTTCTGGAACTTTCTCTTCGTTTTTTTTTAAAATTCATATTCAAAGTCACATTTAGCTGGGGTTTTTTTTTCTAAACTTCTCCATTGAACAAGATAGGTATTTATTCTAGGAGAAATATTTTGTGTAAAGCATTTCTTTCACAGAGATTAATCGAATTATGTTTAACAGAGGGCATGGTCATTGCAGGCACATTATTCCCACACAAAGAGATACATAAAACAACGTGGATATCTCCAGATGATAGAACTAGAAACCAGATAGATCATTTTTGTATTAGAAAGTAATACAGAACATCTCTCATAGATGTAAGGGCTTATAGGGTGCAGATGTCAACAGTGATCACAACATGTGCATAGGGAAAATAAAACTAAAATTGAAAAGCCAGCACAAGAAATCAGTACACAGAAAGATAAACAGCCACAGCCTACAAGAAGAAAATACTAACATTAATTTCAATCAGGAACTTGCCAATCATTCCAAAACACCCAGTGAAGTTGAGGAGATAGGTATAGATGAGTTATGGAATTCTTACAGCACAGCCATAATCACAGCAGCAAAAGCAAGCGCTGGACTGAAAAAACCAAATAGAAAAGCATGGATATCAGACAAAACATGGAAGTATATACATGAAAGACGAGCAGTCAAATTAAACATATTGAATGCAGAAACAGATCTTGGAAAAGATCTGGCGAAAGCAACATACAAAGAAATAGACAAGAAAGTAAAAAGTTCAGCTAGAAGGGATAAAAGAGAATACATAGACAATATGGCAAAAGAGGCAGAAAAAGCAGCAAAAACAGGAAACAGCAAAACTTTATATAACATACAAAAGAGGTGAACAGGTGCTATTACATCTAAAGAAAGACCAAACTTAGCAAAACTGGAACCCTATTAACATCAAATAAAGACCAAAAGCAAAGATGGGCTGAACACTTCCAAGAAATACTTAATCGACCACACCCAAAAGAATTGTTAAACCTTGAAACTGACTTACCTGCCCCACAACTAAATGTCAACCTAGGTGAAATTAAATTGCATGAAATTGAAACAGCAGTGAATTTAATGGCTAACAACAAAGCTGCAAGTGAAGATGAAATAACAGCTGAAATGCTAAAAGCTATCAACAGTGACAACATGAGACAACTACAGAGAATGTTTAATAAGATTTGGAAAGAAGAAAAGGTCCCTTCTAATTGGAAAAAAGGAATCATTGTTAAAATACCAAAAAAGGCAACCTTAGTGACTGTAACAACTGGAGAGGAGTAACCTTAATATCAGTTGTGTCAAAAGTATTTTGCAAGGTCATTTTGAATAGACTTAAAGATATAGTGGATACTGCAATGAGAGAAGAACAAGCAGGATTTCGAAAAGGGAGAAGCTGTCTCGACCAGATCTTTACTTTAAGAATAATACTTGAAGAACATATTGAAAAGCAGAAACCATTAATACTGAACTTCATAGATTTTAAAAAGGCATTTGATAACATACACAGAGATTCATTATGGAGAAGTTTAAGTCTATATGGAATACCATCTAAAATTGTCAGCATCATTAAGGACTTATACAATGGATATATTTGTGCAGTCAAGACAGAAGAAGGGATGAGTGAATGGTTCCAGATTGAAACAGGTGTGAAACAAGGATGTATACTGTCTCCTTTACTTTTTGTAATTACAATAGACTTCATAATGAAAAAATGCTGCACAGGTAACACAGGTATTGACTGGGTACATGGGACCCAACTAGAAGATCTTGATTTTGCTGATGACATAACTCTTATCAGTAATAATGTGAATTCCATGCAAGAAAAAACAGATAGCCTGTCTTCACTGGCTAGCAAAATAGGACTTGAAATTAACAAGGGCACAACAAAAATAATGAAAATTCCTCTCAATCAAAATGGAAAAATACACATAGAAGGGACAGATATTGAAGAAGTCAATCAATTTGCATACCTTGGCAGCTACATAGATCAGGATGGTGACACTAAAAAGGAAGTTAGGATCAGAATTGCAAAAGCAGCATCGATCTTCAAGAATCTTGAGAACATATGGAATTCAAAAGTTATAAGCACAAAAACCAAGTTAAGACTATTCAATTCGAATGTAATATCCATCCTCATTTATGCATGCAAAAGCTGGAAAATAACAAGAAATATACAAGAAATTAGACTCTTCTGAAAACAAATGCCTAAGGAAAATACTCAGCATCAAGTGCAATGAATTCAAGAACAATGCAGAGATAAGACAAATGACTGAATAACAGCCAGTCTCATGGGTGATCAGGAAAAGGAGATGGACATATGCTGGTCACTTGATGAGAAGAAATGGTCAGAGAATCCCAAAACAAGCTATCAAGTGGAACACAACAGGCCAAAGAAAAAGAGGCAGACCGCGTGAAACTCTGAAGAGGACATTGTTAAGAGAGGCCAAATTAACAGGCATAAAATCCCTTGATGAGGTTGAGAGACTCACCGAGGACAGGAAAAATTGGCGAACTACTTTACGAGACGTATGTGATGTTTAACGGCACGGGAAGGATATAAGATATAAGATAAGATTTCTTTCGTTGAATACCTTAACTCTTTCACTTTCAAACTTCACAAGAACGGTGTAGTAGATCTTGCGCAGCTATGCGAATCAGTGCTTAGATCGAGATTTAAGAATTCTACCAACTTATAGGAGCACATTTCTAACCCAGTCCATATTTTCTTTAAATTATAGAGTAACTTCCTTCGAGCCTTCTTCTATCAAAATTTCTCATCAAAATGTATTCTGACAGAGCATGAGTCCAAATTGAATGAAAGAGTTAAACCTTAAAATATTACACAGAGCCTGTCTTACTCTACCGAAGCAAATCAATGAGATCAAATAGACCAATCCAGAGATCACTGGTGGCAGCATGATTATTGTTTCTGAGAAGAATATTGAAAGTGTCATGGACAGCTATGATGATAAACAATGAATATCAGCAAATGTCAGAGAAAAAAGGAACTTGAGAAAGATTCAGCACTCGTTGGACATAATAAGAAGGAAGGACCTGGAAACATTATTAAAAAAACAGAAAAGATGGTTTTAAAAAGTGTCATAGAAAGGTTAAGAGATAGAAAGTCATGGAATGTTTAACGCATGTAATGTTTAACCCAGTTGGGCGATAGAAAGGCTAACTGAACTAATGTCGAATCTCAAAGATCGAAATCTGTGGACAAGCTCGACCGTCAATGCTTTGCTGTTTGGTACCTAATGATGATGATGATGATGATGATGATTCCAGAAGAAATTCATGCGAAACGCATCCACAACATCCATGACTTAAGTAACTCATCTCCACCAACAAATGGCCTGAACTACATTATAGTCTTCACTTGCATGGATTAGCGTTAACAGAATTAATGGTCTATTATCTCTCTATCAGATTTAATCTTCGACCACAGGGACTGTATAGTCTGTCTCCATGGGGTTTGCACCACTACTACTTACTACAACTAAAAAGTAGTGTTGGACGATGTAATAACACAGCATTTTATCACCATGAGATAAAATACAGACCAAAGCTACATTCCCATTTAATTTAGAGACTTATGGGGACAACCACTTGTTCGCAATGAACGTCAAGAGATGTATAATGAACAGGATCACTACATGGATCTGGTTATGTTGTAAAAGTTTAATAAAGACAAATTTCCATCAATTGCCGCGGAATTTATTTTGAACGCAAGATTGCTGGCTGATGTGGGAAGAATTGAATCACAGCCAAGACATCGATTCGAACGGTTTTGAAAGTGAAACAAGTAAATTATACACTACATTTCTTTGTGATCCACCAAGTTTATAATAAAGTGAATTATTATAAGCTGCAAAAGAACACACAGCTCACCAATGACATATATTCATCTTGTTTCCCATATAGAAAACCTCTTTAGAAGCATAGATTTTTGGAAATTAAGAAGAGGCTTGATCTGGGAAACAATGTAAAATAACAACAACATGAACAACAACCGCGAGTGAATAATAAACTGGTGTTGCATAGTGTCCCAGTATGTTGGTGGTGTTAAGATATCCTGGCTCTCAGTTTTTTTTTCTTTTGCTGCTCTCTCATCTACTCCTAGTATGGCTTCTCGATAATCAATTTGTTGCAAATTTTGTGGGGGAAAAATATTGCGAAACAATGTTAGGCAGACCGGAAGTGAGATAATGATAGGCGTTGTTGACGTTGAAAATGGCAGTGATTCCATCTCCGGTGCATGCCGGTGTCATAAAACCAGGCAGAGCGCATTCAGGTGTCGTGTTTTCAAGACCAGAAAGCAAATGAGAAATTCTGTTCTTTTCTTGTTGTTGTTTATAGTCCACTGGATCTTAGGAACTGTTTCGTTTGAACACGAAGATCAAGAAACGTGGGAGGGAACTAAAGATATAGGAATACAAATAGTTGTTTGTATGTGATGCCGTAAATCGAATGTGAGGTAAGAATGAAAGATGAATAATGAAGGGCAGAATGTCAGAAGAGCCTGCGTGCCCATTTCTTCACTCTTCAAAAAATAAAAGATCCTTCGTTCGTTCGTTTGTTTACAATAATTCTATAGTTTTTTTTTCTTATCAGATGGAATGTTTTTAACATAGCGGCAGGGGAAAAATCATCAAGACATAAAATATGAAATGTAAGATACGCCAAGAGCTCTTTTTTTATTTCTCCTATTTTTCTTGTATTCATTGTAGCATAACAATTCAAGTTTCCCATCCCAGTGCATATGCCTGGAAGTGTAGTGTGACAGTTCAGGCGTTAAATCGACTGAAATGCTGCGCACAAAAGACGCGTTCAATCTTTACTCAGCAATGCTACATAGCGTAGAGAACAACGTTACTGAGTTACATTACAGCAGTGAAGAACAATTTATGAACGAGCTGAAAACTGACAGAGAAGCAATTTTTTTTTAAAATGTCCGATACACTTTCGAAACTGCCTGATAAGAAAACTTCCATCTGACTTGTCTGGAAACCGCGAAGAGCTTCAAGGCTCTTGGCTCAGCAGTACAGGATATCAAGGATGGTCGTTACGTTATGGCCAAGATTCTAGAAGTTTCACATTTTCAAGACAATTTTAATCTCAATTTTAATGTCATATGTATACAACACAAACAGTTCAAATAAATTCGATAACAGGGCCGGATTCAAGAATTGGGGCATTTAACTGGAGTGACAGCCAGAAGAAAACGAATGCGTTTAATTCCCCATTTGCAGGCAACGTATATTGTACACTTCATCAGCTTTCGAGTCATGAGGTGACTATCCTATTTTAAACACGTTTTTAGAGTGAATATGATATGAACAACCCAGAAAAAAAATTGTGGATAAGACACTTGAGAAGCTAAAATACTTTGTTTGCAGTTTTTAAAGCTAATCATACTTTGATTGATTCTTTACCTTAGGAAGTAGCGTCACTGCAATCAGAACATTCCTATATCTGTTCCGCAGTCGCTTCCACTAACCAGAGTAAAGTGTGTGTAATGATTGTCCTTGTCGTGTGTTGACTGTAGGTTCATGTCTGGCACTCACAAAGGGAACTTATTCTTGTCTCACCACCCCACCCCCACCCCCCACCCCCCATTTTCTTCATTCTGCGGATGCTGAGGTTGTTCCTCCATTCCAGCTCTCCGTCACGGCCAAATTTGTCCAATACAGTCTTCAACATGTCCAGCTTGTCCAGCCTCGTGACTACTTTGCTCTAACACTTTCCTATGCATCAGTTTCGATGAAGTGACAAGCAACGCTAGCATTCATTTCAATTAAGAACTGCCCACTGGATAAATCACTCCTGTTGGCTATTCCGTACTAATGAAGGTCTTTGCTGGAATAGTGTATATACTTTAAAACATTTGTCCCTGGAGTGCTAACGTTTACAATGAGAACCTAGAAGGTCTGAGAATAAATTGTACCGTAACTTCTTGTCAGTGAGTCACAGAGTGAAGTCATTCAATCGATGGTGAAATCTGAGACTACATCACAATTTCAGCAAGATCCGTTTTTGGTTTATGGTACATTCATAGCCGTCTTGACTGTGAAAGACTTCATCTCGCAGACAAGCTTTTCCATCCATATTTTCTATACTTTTTACCACCTTTCGGGCATTGAACTTCGTGAAAACGTTAACTCTTTCACGCCTGAATTAGCTTCCATGCTCTGCCAGAAGAAATTTTGATGAGAAATTTTAGTTAAAAGAAACTGGAAAGAAGTCACTACGTAATTTTAAAATATGGCTTTGGTTTGGAACTGTTCTACTTTCCCTTTTATTTACATTTGCCTAATGTTGCTGTGAGCACTGATTAGCACAGGTGTGTAAGATCTACCGATCCTGCCAGTGTTGTTTTGGAGTGAGAGAACTGAAAGAGTTAATGCACACACCTGGTAATCAAACTCTGCCTGTATGGCACACTCATATCTATTCCAAATGTTCCCTTGTGACTTTGAAGTGATAAGTCCAGAATATGTGATGCAGAACTCAATATCTGCAGTCTTCAAGTACAAATATATCTTTCATACGTGTACGTAGTTGTTCTTGCTCTGATCTACCCCAAACTTCCAACCGTTGTTCTTTCTCTTTTTTTTTTTTTTTTGAAGAACAGGCAGATTTAGACGAGGATCTGGATTACATGAAGATCTGGGATGCGTTAGGAACGAGGTGTTCTGCAGGCTCCGCTATCAGGAGGACGATGAAAAATCCAGCCGTTTTTTACAGGCTGTAAGAGCGATATATGCCTGTTGCTAGGGGCACCACAACCGTTATCCTCTTCCTAACAAAGTAATCTTTTCTCCCTTCCTAGCCATATCATCTAAACATTATCTTCCTGGTATGTGCAGCCCAAGAAGCAACCAGATAATGTAATACTTCCATGTTTTTATTCCTTCAGCATAATCTACTTCTTCTTTATCACAGAAACTGCGAGTTTGATGTTCTCTGCTTCTCTCTCCGATGCTGTGAAGATGTTGAGACACAGCGTCATGTCAGACTGGACGGATATATAAATATTTTTTTCCAGTCCCGGAATGGATTTAAGAAGCAGAGGGTGTTCCTCTGCAGACTCCACCTTCGTAGGGGCTACAACGATTCCCGCCCCGTTAGCCAGACTAGGCCTGTTAATGAGAGAGCCAACCGAGATATTGGACAAGGTTTTGATCAGCTATGGTTCTCTAAGACCGACGCTAACACATCAGCTATGGTTCTCTAACGCCGACGCTAATACATCAGCTATGATTCTCTAACACCGACGCTAACACATCAGCTATGGTTCTCTAACACCGACGCTAACACATCAGCTATGGTTCTCTAACACCGACGCTAACACATCAGCTATGGTTCTCTAACGCCGACGCTAATACATCAGCTATGATTCTCTAACACCGACGCTAACACATCAGCTATGGTTCTCTAACGCTGACGCTAACATATCAGCTATGGTTCTCTAACGGCGACGCTAACATATCAGCTATGGTTCTCTAACGCCGACGCTAACATATCAGCTATGGTTCTCTAACGCTGACGCTAACATATCAGCTATAGTTCGCTGACGCTAACATATCAGCTATGGTTCTCTAACGCTGACGCTAACATAACAGCTATGGTTCTCTAACGCTGACGCTAACATGTCAACTACGTATGAGTCGCTGATTGCCAAGTCGGACAGCGTCTTCATGCCCGTATAACTCTTAACAATCTACAGAATGCTGTCTGCCTTTAAAGATGTAAAGCATTTGTCTATAGCGATTTCACAAATGCCTATGCTTTCTTTGTCGTACAACCTCGCATCCATCCTCATGCTTGCTGATCTGCGTCAGTGATGACTGACTCAGTGTCCTGAATTTTTCATGAAACAACAAACCGACATCCAGAGCGCGTCCATACATTCGACTGACTCTGTAAACAGAGCAAGTTTTTCCTTTAATAACATAAGCAGAATCAAAGACGCACTCTTATTATAAATTCATTTATGGATTTAGAAACGCGTTTCATTATTCATTCTCTTTCGCCAGTTGGACGGCTTTACTGGTGGTTTGTGTCAGGTTCTGAAAGAATGAGACACAGAGATTCTTAACAATTCTTCTTATTTGTTGTATGTAGGATTGTGTTTATATACAAAACTATTGTTTCCTTTCTAAATGCTAGATCACGTACAACACACGACCAACACAACATTACAGGTCGTTACTCTAAAAACACTGAAGGGCTTCCAGACTTCAAAGGCCTAAGACGTATGGGCATACCCCAAGTTTAATGAGGCTGCATCCAGGATCAGCAATAGAGATATGCCCTTTACAGTTTTTTGTTTGTTTGTTACAGACTTTTTTCTCGAAAGTTCGCGTTAGGACTCTCTCATTATAGCTTTCTACTCTCAAAGGAGTTGATGTTACATGCAACTACAAGAACTTAGAAAGAAAACAAGAGTAAAACTCTTTGCTAGAATGAACTACCTGTCAACCCGCAGGTGGAGCAGGTTGATGCTATGCTAGAAGACGGTTACGCCCTCTTCAGTGGCTGCCGGTGGCTCTGCTACAGGACTTGCCCAGTTACAAGAGATAGCGAAGCAGGACTGAATGATTCTCTCTTACCTGGCACTGGTGCTAGTTTTGTAGTACTTTTGCTCAGACATCTGGACATAATCGACTTTTGCCTAGACAGCTGGTGATAGTGACATAATCGACTTTTGTCGAGACAACTGGTGATAGTGACATGATCGACTTAGTCCTGCGACTTGCTAAAAAAAAAGATATATTCTTGACGTGAACTAGGACTACTATCATCCAGCTTCAAGTCCGATTTGATAATTGTGTTTCAGTGTGTTCATAGCTTCGTTGACAGTACCAGGGCATCAGCAGCCAATCAACAACCAGCCAATCACACCAGGCCCAACCAATTAACAAACAAATAACCCAGACACATATACATTAACCAGTAAACCAACCAGCCAGCCAACTGCCAATCAATCAATCAACAATTAATCAACCAATAAACCAATCAATTAATCAAACAACCAATCAATTAACTAATAAACCAATCAATCAACCAAGCAATCAGATATTCCACCCACCCAACCAATAAACCAAGCAAACACACAGCCAGCCACTCTACCAACCAATCAAACAGCCAGTCGAAGAATCAACTAACCAAACAATTAACAACCAACCACAGAATTCATCATAATTATTCGAATCACTTGCGCTATACTGCATTACCAACAACAGTTCCATTTGACTTCGACATTTAACTTGCCGAGGTTTACGAATTTTCCCTCTTTTCCTCCCTTGTGCGAGTTAATGGAATGTACAAGTCTTGTTTTCTGCTGAGAATGTCGGTTATGGAGGTAGTATAAGATCAATGATCCCATTAAAAAGAAACGAAAACAAATCTACGTTAGCTACAAAGTGAGCGTCATTTGTGTCCCATGTTGCTGTTTTTTGTTTTGTTTTGAAGTTGCTTTTTTCTAATTTAAAACATGATGCTCAGTTACATTTATCTCATTTAGTTTCGCCCAGTTACATTTATCTCATTTAGTTTGCACATCAAAGCGTATTTATCTGTTACCTTTCAGGTAAGGTACACGTTAGCAGCATATAAAATGTAGCTCTCAAAGTTTCAAGCTCATGATGAGACAGTTTGATAGATTTTAATGTTCTCATACAAGATAAGTTCGTATTTAAATGAAATGTTTTGGAATCTCGCCATCACTTTCTCTCCTTTGCGTTTCTTTGGTCCCCGTCTCCGCATGCGGTTATTGGGAATCCCAGCGCGTGTTGCCAGTCGGCAGAGCAGACGTTTGAGTCCGTGCCCGTCTGTTAAAGGCACCAGTCATGTTCGCCAGGTCTTGAACTCTCGAAAACAGTTGAGAGTGAGCGGCTCGAGGAGTTCGCACGTGCCCGTGTTGAAATCCGAGGTTTCCTGTGTGTGAGTTCAGAGAACTCAAAAAGTGTTCGGCTCTGAATAATCGTGGGATAGAAAACTGTGCTGATAGTTTATACATATAACATACTCCTGACCTCTGACACGTGCATAATTACTCGGGTTGAGGATAGGTTGTGCCTAGCACTAGGCGGAGTCACTGGAACCTTAAGTGTTATGTCTCAGTCGAGTTTGGCTTCACTTTACTTATCACAGGTAGGTAATATGTGAACTCGTATATTAGTACCGCTAAGTCTGAGTACTGTCTTCACAAAGTTACGACTAGCACGTATGTTTCTCGCTTCCCCACAAACACTATTTGAAACATCAATTGACAGGCGCCATCATTTATATATTTAACTTCAGTTTCATGAAGATATTTTGGAACATATGACAATTAAAAGAGAAATAATAAGAAATAGTAATTTTTTATTATCTGACACGCCGATGTTCTGCGAAAAAGAAAGATAAAATATGTCTAATAAAACGGATACAAAACATATATATATATATAATTCCTGATACAGTTTGCTACAAATAGTAAGGTAAATAATATTGCAGAAAATGTCTTGAAAGATAATAATGACATTAAAGTGAACATCAAAAGATGGATTGAGTGCAGTCACGTACGGGAGGTTAAAACTGAAGAAACCTTACTTTAACTCTTCAGTTTCTAGATGGCATCGTCATCATTCATCATCAGGTGCCGTGCCGACTGGCGTTGGTTATTATGCTCCTATTGAGTACACGATCCTTCATGCAGGCCACCAGCTCAGTTGGTGATCTCCTCTCACACCATCCCGTCAGACTGTCCAGTATCATTTCTCTTGGCCTTCCCCTGGCTCTTCTTCCTTCTATTTTTCCTGTTGTTATAATATTTTCTATGCCCCCTCTTCTCATTGCATGTCCTATGAAAGTACATTGTCTCTCTCTTATCTTTTTGACAAGATTTTTTGTCTCTCCAGCTCTTCTCCTACATTCTTCATTAGTTATTTGTGCTGTCCAAGGAATTCGCAACATTCTTCTAATAAACCACATTTCTGCTGCTTCCAGTGACTTTTGTGCAGACTTGCCTATTGTCCATGATTCACTTCTATATAACAAGATAGGTTCAATATAGAATTTTAGAACTCGTTTTCTAACATTCATTGATAAGGATGTGTTGGATAATATGTTTCTCATTCTCTGAAATGCAATCTTTGCTTGGCCTATTCTGTTCCTAATTTCTGTTTTGCATTTCCCATCTGAAGTTATTACTGCTCCAAGGTATTTGAATTTCTGCATCTGCTTTAGAATAGTTCCGTTTAATTTTATACTGCATGTTGGTGGATTCTGTTTCTTAGATATAACCATAGTCTCTTTGATGTTCAAAGTAAGGCCTTTCTGTTCACTTTCTTTGGCGACTTTATCCAAGAGATTTTGCAGGTCTTGTTGGTTCTCTGCTATCAGTACTGTGTCATCAGTATACCGAATGTTATGAATATATTCTAGATGGTAGAGGGCGATAATTCAAAAATTAAATTGAAGTGGGTCAAAACTTAAAAGTCCTTTCTTTTCCCAGAATTTTATCACGCATTCCCCTCTTTTGAAATATGGTGGCATTTCATGAACATGTGGCCTAATTAAAACTTTTCTCCGCTTAAGTCTTTTCTTACCAGCCAAAAAAAAAAAAAAACACACACAGAAGATCACACAAACAACTTTATAATAAACATATTTCATGGTAACAAAAGAATTAATCGTTGCAAAAAGCATATTGATGGCGTCAATAACTTGGCACTGTTCCCTGCTTCTGCATGTTCTGTATTGTGTCATTATTGTGGCCGTTAATTCTCGCTATGAGCGCCCGCGAGGGTTTGCGTGTGAGAATGTTTTATTTTAACAAATTTTCTTTTTCCTGTCATATGCGAGGTCGTCTATGACGCCAAATACTGGCTACAAGCTGCTTGATAATTCCCATTTGGGATAGCATGACCGGTGTTTATTTCTCTCTCTAGCAACGCCTGCATTTTAGAATAACGTGACCAGTACTTATGTAAACTGCTTTTGGTTTGTGTTAGATTAAAGAGAAGAATATAAAGTCTGCGAATTATTGAAAACAATACCATAATTTTGTGAGCTTGGTTGTCGGTCTGTAGGATAGAATACCATCATTTTGTGAGATAGCTTTGTCGGACTGTAGGATAGAATACCATCATTTTGTGAGATAGCTTTGTCGGACTGTAGGATAGAATACCATCATTTTGTGAGCTTGCTTTGTCGGTCGGAGGGATTCACTACTGAATAGAGTGGGAAAATACATGGAGCTTGGATGCGTGTATTTTTTGCTTAGATTACTTCGCTTCATTGACTAGAAAGAAAGATGTGAGCATAGTGAGCAGAGGTTAAAAACATGTCATAGGTTTTTTTGGGGGGTGGGGGAGTTGGGTGTGTTATAAATAATCACTCTAATGTTCCGTTTTCTCAGACATAAAATTCTGAGATTGCTGACTTTGTTCTTGGGGATGAGTCAAATATAGCTGGGAAAAAAAAATCAAGTAACTGAAGTTTTTAAAAAAAATCGTATTTTCATTTATTTTCCCTTCCTTCTAGGTGTTTACAGCCAAATACTTTCATAATACGTAGCGACAACGTAAAGTAGCAAACACTTTATAGCACTGATTCTTACAGCAAAGGAGTAGGTTCCCACTCGACTTTAATCCACTCCGGTCAGCGCAGCAGAAAACAAAAATTAGGTACCTGATTCTTGAGTTAGGTTGAAGAAAGCGAGGAAAACGAGCAAATATGCCTCGTCCCATGAGGACAATGAAGCAAAGTACAGACCGTAACATATATCATCTGTCAATGTTTGAGACTCGCATCTTCTCTGTCTATACGAACAGCACACTGCTCTTTCGGTGTACTAAACGTATAGTTCTAAACAGCACTGCTTAGAGCATGGAAATCATCATAAATAAACAGTGAAGTGTAATTGAAGTATACTTTTAGTAAAAGGTTTCTGTAGCATGTGTGTGATCATTTTGAATTTGTTTTATTTTTTTTAATGGAGTATCTGTAACGTCAAAGTGTGACATGGATTAGTGTAATCAAGTAACTAATGTAATATGATGTTTTTGTTTGGAGAAATTTTCAGGCAGCTAGGCAGTCAGCCGTATTTAGGCACGTACGGTAACGCTAATGTTAAATTGTGTACTGACAGGACGTTAAATTTAACTGCATCTTTTTTGTGCCTTGTCTTGTCTTATCTTGTATCTTCCTGGAACTGCCATATTATCTT
Organism: Achatina immaculata; assembly: GCA_009760885.1. Classification (NCBI taxonomy): domain Eukaryota; kingdom Metazoa; phylum Mollusca; class Gastropoda; order Stylommatophora; family Achatinidae; genus Lissachatina; species Lissachatina immaculata. The sequence goes on along the minus strand of CM019716.1, from coordinate 1,967,844 downwards.
GTATCTTCCTTGAACTGCCATATTATCTTGTATCTTCCTGGAACTGCCATCTTATCTTGTATCTTCCTGGAACTGCCATCTTATCTTGTATCTCCCTGGAACTGCCATCTTATCTTGTATCTCCCTGGAACTGCCATCTTATCTTGTATCTCCCTTGAACTGCCATCCTATCTTTTATCTCCCTGGAACTGCCATCTTATCTTGTATCTTCCTGGAACTGCCATCTTATCTTGTATCTCCCTGGAACTGCCATCCTATCTTGTATCTCCCTGGAATTGCCATCTTATCTTGTATCTTCATGGAACTGCTATCTTATCTTGTATCTCCCTGGAACTGCCATCTTATCTTGTATCTCCCTGGAACTGCCATATTATCTTATATCTCCCTGGAACTGCCATCTTATCTTGTATCTTCCTGGAACTGCCATCTTATCTTGTATCTCTCTGGAACTCCGTGCTGGTATTCTTTGCAGCTGATGCTGTGAAGATGTCGAGACACATGTCAATGTGGGAGTGGGTTAAGAGGGCTGGTTTTGTTTTTCTTTTTCAGTCCCGCTTGGAGGTAAAAAACAGGGGTGTGCATACTGTTTTTTAGCAGACTCCACCACCATGGAGACTAAGCTATCCCAGCCCGTTAGCCAGGCTAGGCGTGTTACTGTACTGGGGGTACCAAAGGAGAGGTGGGACGGGGGTCTTGGTTAGCTGGGTTCACCAGCTCTGACTCTGACATTTCAACTATTGGTCGCTGAGCATACATTTTATTTTTCCTTTCAAAGAACTAGCAACAAAGAATGTGACATAACCGGATCTCTTCTTTTTGTTTTCTTCAGATTTGTAACAAAGAATATGACATTACTGGGTCACACCTTTTTTTTTCTTAACTAGAAACAAAGAATGTGACATTAGTGGATCTCATCTTTTTTTCTCAAACTAGAAACAAAGAATGTGACATTACTGGATCTCATCTTTTTGTTTTAAAAAATAACTAGTAACAAAACAGGAATGTAACATATCGGGGCTTTCGCCTTTGTTTTCAAACAAGAAACGAACAGAGAGAAAAGATAACTTTCTTTCTCACAGTTAGAAAGTTGCAATCATCTCTGGGCTCTCAACAGGTCCACAGATGCTCCGTCTTTCTCTCCAGTATTTCAGACAGCGTAGAGTGACTGACAGCACACGTTCTGTGTTATCCTGTTTCTCTCTATGAGATAACCACATTCAAATCTTTCACAGTTTGACCAGTAGAGTGTACCCAGTTTCTACCGAAATCGTTACAATATACCGAATGTTGTAACTCAGTTTTTATCATTATTTTATTAGTACGGGTTCGAAATTGTAAGAAACATTTCTAATAATTTGTTTTATACATACAAAGCCATCCAGATGGCTCTAGAGTGTATTAGAGTTAACGCCGATTGGTTACATTTTTATCCAATAGGAACACATATGTTTAGCCATCCTATGTTATTATCTTTAAGTATTACTTGTCCTTATTTTTCTAAAACATGGGCTCTTTTTTCTTTCTTTTATTCTTTCTTTTTTTCTTTTCTTCTTTCTTTTTCTGATGATATCGCTGCTGCCGTTATTCCAAAGCGTAAAAATCGAAATATTTTATAATTCTCTAATTACTAGATTTACAAGCTTATTTCCGCCTTTACAATCTTTCAGGTAATGAAATTATAACATCACAAATGAACAAGTTTTAGAAAGCACCACGTAACCTTTTTCAATTATATTTGGAAGTTTTCTTCAACAAGCGGTTTTTTTTAAATACGAGTAAATACCTTCAGAAAGATAATTAACTCAGTTATTATTGTGATTTTCTTTTCTTTTTTTTTAATGACTATATTTAAATTTCACTTACAAAATGTTGTTGCGAGGATAAAAACGATGAAATAAACTTCAAAGTCTGCTAGTACTATAATATGGTGTAGATTAGCAAGAAAAGGAAGAGACGTTAGCCGTAAAGGGCCATAACCGTGAAATGGTTATGGAAAAATACAGTAGAAAGATACTATTTCAGCAAATATGCATTCATCAACGAAAACAACAACATCAACAACAACAACAACAACAACAACAACAACACCAGCAACAACGAGCAAAAATGTGTTTGCGGTCTACTATTTTTCTGCGGAGATTGCGCCCAGATACGGCCACGGGAGGAAGTGAAAATATGAGAAGTGAGAGAACCAACCAAGAGTAGAATACGGTCGGCTATGGTACAGAATAGAGAGAGAGAGAGAGAGAGAAAGAGAGAAAAAGAGAGAGAGACAGACAGACAGACAGACAGACAGAGACAGAAAGAGAGAGCAAATAAAACAGAAATCTCACGAAGCAAATTTTACTAGACATGGGTACATAAAAAAATGAACACTGAATGAATATAGCACTGACGCAAACACGTGCAGATTAGCAAGAACGCTGTGTAAGTGGAATATTTTAACAATATTTTAATGTCGCATCTGCGAAACGAGTATATGGGAAGTAACTACATGTAAATAGAAACATGCACTAAAATTATCCTCTAACAACTACAGGTATATTAATGGGAACTAATTACATTCTACGTCGAACATTCTAAATAATTAGTAATGTTGCAAGGCGTATAGTAATGGAAAGTAACTATATATATATATATATATATATATATATATATATATATATATAGTCATTGAAATTTTTAATACAAATTCTAACTATAATTACATACAGCATAAGTGTGACGTCAGAATTCCCATTGACCCAGATTTTTATGCTTAATTTTTAACTGGAGGACTCCACAGTAAATGCTGTTTAAATATCTTAATTCAGAATTAATTAAGCGTATAATAGACTTGTACGCGAAGCAAAACATGTATCTTGCTCGCCATTTTCATTTCAGTTCCTCACCTTTCAACAACAACACCAACACAGCATAAGTCAGCATTTGGTCAGTTTGCACAGATCGTCTCAGAAATGTTTCTACCACACTCTATCGTTAAAATCCTTTGCCGTTAAAATTTACCACTGTTTTATATATATATATATATGGGTTATGACCAAGACAACACAAAAGAGGATACAAACATTCATGAACTGCTGCTTTGAGAGGATTTTAAACATTAAATGGCAGGACAAGATCAGGAACGAGGAGGTCTGGGAAAGGGCAAGACAAGAACCTATGAACCTACAAATCGTGTTTAAGAAGTGGAGGTGGACTGGCCACACTCTGAATAAACCCGACACCAACATAGCAAGACAGGCACTGACATGGAATCCTCAAAGAAACAGAAAACGAGGAAGAACTAGACTTACTTGGAGAAAGGAAATTATGACAGTTCTCAGAGACAATGGACACACATGGAAGAAAGCAGAGAATAATTCCAAGAACATGGATAACTGGAGAGTCTTTATCCGTGGCTTATGCTCTCATATATCATCAGTCCTCTTCTCCCACTGGAGATTAAAGTATCAACAAAAGTTCTCCAGTTAGTTCTGTCCTGAACAAGTCAGGATACCTCAAACTATGTCTTCCCTGCTTTCTTTAGTTCTTCCTATAATGTGCGCCTCCATGTCCCCAATGGCCTGCCTCTCTTTCGTTTCCCTTGAAGTGTCCAAGTCAAGGCAGTAGAGGAATGTCTTGTTCTTCTATTCTTAGTTCGTAGCCCTGCCACTTCCATTTTCGTCTTTCGACCTCTTTAATAATGTTCTCAATCTTAATAATATTCGTTTGGCTATCTCCTCACTTGTCACGTGTTCTTCCCAATATCTCTCTCTCTCTATATATATATATATATATATATATATATATATATATATATATATATATACACATATAACATTACATTTCTACATAACTCTATAATTAAAATTCTCTATAGTTCAAATCTCTATAAATAAAATATTTTATTCTAGAAACTCTGTTTCATTGGCCTCATTTTTTTTAGTGCGTTTTTATAGTTGTTTCCCTCGTAGCTGTTTCATGTGTTACACTCACAAAACCGAAGTATAGTCGATGTGTGACCGATGTATAGTCGATGTGTTACCGATGTATAGTCGATGTGTGACCGATGTATAGTCGATGTGTTACCGATGTATAGTCGATGTGTGACCGATGTATAGTCGATGTGTGACCGATGTATGGTTGATGTGTGACCGACGTATAGTCGATGTGTGACCGATGTATAGTCGATGTGTGACCGATGTATAGTCGATGTGTGACCGATGTATAGTCGATGTGTGACCGATGTATAGTTGATGTGTCACCGATGTATAGTCGATGTGTGACCGATGTATAGTCGATGTGTGATCGATGTATAGTCGATGTGTGACCGATGTATAGTCGATGTGTGAAAGATGTATAGTTGATGTGTGACCGATCTATGCCATATTTTGTTCACTCTGATTACACTACATTTTATATTCTTCATAATGTAGACACAAATCTAGCAACATCGCAAACAATGTTTGCTAGTCTCATTTCACGTTGTTTTTAAAATCGATATTTGTTATGTTTCATTCACTGTACATTGATCGGACTGTTATCTTTGTTTTGTCGATATTTGCCTTATCTAGTGGGCATTCTTGTATATAACAATAGTTTAGAATTTGTTACGTTTCAGTTGTCTTCTAGCCCGATAGCTGTAGCTTCGACACTCCGTTTTCTGGAAACATGAAGTCTGTCCTGCTGTAGAAATGGGTACCTAATACTCTAGAGATGAGGAAAGCTGCTATAAAAAAGCAACAACAAAAAAAAAACCCTGCAGAATTGCCAACATATTGTATTTTCCTAGCCAGGCGGTTGCACATAGTCCCATATTCTACTCCCACTCATTATCTTATTTTTCTTTCTATCATGCTAGTTATATACATTTCTTTTTCTACCACGACCAAAGTTCTAGTTCTATACATTTTTCTTTCTATCACGACAATATATATATATATATATATATATATATATATATTCCAGGCTAATTCTATCTGTTCTGGCCCGACTTAGCTATGTACAAGCCTCGTTGTTTCTCATTACAGATGCTTTTCGATTTACACTGGTTCAGCTTACGATATTGATTGATCGAGCGACAGCTGCACGGATAAATTTGTATTATTTTATCTACTTAGATAAACTGATAAGTGTGTGTGTGTGTGTGTGTGAGAGAGAGAGAGAGAGAGAGAGAGAGAGAGAGAGAGAGAAACTAAAGGCCCAACCATATTTCCCTTCTGGAAATTCTTATATGGTGCAGGGCATAGAGACACCTTTCTCACTGTCACAGCTTGTGATACAGTTGGTAAAGTCAGCTGTTGGGCACCAACTACTAGCAGTTAGTTAATTACATTAATTATTTGTTTATTTACTTATTAAATAGTTGTAGTTATTTTTTTTAACGTATTTTATCATATCATATTCATATCGGACTTAACGATATTTTTCAACTTATGATGGGTACGTTTCAACGTAGCATCATTACAAGTCGAGGAGCATATGTATACATATTTATGTACACAGCGAGGCATACTGGATTAAACGACACATTGGTTGTCATTGCATGAGGGAGAAGCTGGATACGGCGTAGAACTCACTTCACATCAGGTGATTCCAAAACATAAATGAAAAAGAGAGTGACAATAAAGAAATCTAATGTCTGTTACGCGGCGTTCATTGATGCATCTTTTCTTGCCTTCGTCCTAATTCCTATACAGTATCTTTATCCTTGTTCAGTATCCAAAGGTTATTTGGATAATTTATTATATTAAAAAAGATTTGTAGTCTTGCTTCATCGTCTGGTATAATACTGCCATATAGCTTTCAGAATCAATATTAAAAAAAGTGTGAAGTACTTTTTCTAAGCCTTGTTACCTTTTCTCCCATAAAGCTGATGTAGAATACTTTTTTTAGTTGGTCGAGCGAGCTGTCTTGATTAATTCAACTGCTGCCTTTACAGATTCTCTATGAAGAATTTTTTTTTTCACAAAGCCATACAAAATTTACTGTGGTCGTAGATCTATCTTTTTACATACACGAGATCTCATGGTTTAAAGATATAAGAACGGTCGTGAAAAATGTTGCAGAAAGTGTGGCAGAAACAGAGAGTAATGTATACAGGTAACACTTTGGTCATGATAACAAGAATTATATATAAATATAACTAGAATTTTGGTCGTGACATAAACCGTGACAGAAACTGCTAGAAACTGTGACAGAAACTGCTAGAAACTGTGACAGAAAAAAAGAGTGACAGAAACTGTGATGAAATTGTTCTAAGAACAATCATCACAGAACCAGGCATAAAAATTGGAGGATACAATATTAACAACCTTCCGTATGCTGACGACAAAGTAGTGATAGCTGAGAACCAACAAGACCTGCAAAATCTCTTGGATAAAGTCGCCAAAGAAAGAGAACAGAAAGGCCTTACTTTGAACATCAAAAAGACAGAGACTATGGTTATATCTAAGAAACAGAATCCACCAACATGCAGTATTAAATTAAACGGAACTATTATAAAGCAGGTGCAGAAATTCAAATACCTTGGAGCAGTAATAACTTCAGATGGGAAAAGCAGAATAGAAATTAGGAACAGAATAGGCCAAGCAAAGACTGCATTTCAGAGAATGAGAAACATATTAACCAACACATCTTTATCAATGAATGTTAGAAAACGAGTCCTAAAATGCTATATTGAACCTATCTTGTTATATGGAAGTGAATCATGGACAATAGGCAGGTCTGCACAAAAATCATTGGAAGCAGCAGAAATGTGGTTTATTAGAAGAATGTTGCGAATTCCCTGGACAGCAAAAATAACTAATGAAGAATGTATGAGAAGAGCTGGAGAGACAAGAAACCTTGTCAAAAAGATAAGAGAGAGACAATGTACTTTCATAGGACATGCAATGAGAAGAGGGGGCATTGAAAATATTATAACAACAGGAAAAATAGAAGGAAGAAGATCAAGAGGAAGACCAAGAGAAATTATACTAGACAGTCTGACGGGATGGTGTGAGAGGAGATCACCAACTGAACTGATGGCCTGCATGAAGGATCGGATACTCTGGAGAAGCATAATAGCCAACGCCAGTCGGCACGGCACATGATGATGATGATGATGATGAGAAGCTGTGATAGAAACAGTGACAGAAAGTGTGGCAGAAATAATGACAGAAAGAGTAACAGAAGCAAAGGCAGAAAAGGTGACAGAAAAAGTTACAAAAACAGCAATAGAAACAGAGACAGAATAAATTATAGTAACTTTGACAAAAACTACGAAACAAACATAAAAAAGAAACCGGCAGAAGCTGTTACAACATGAGAGATATAAAGTGTGACAGAAACTGTGACATAAATAGTGAAAGAAACCTTAACAGAAGCAGTGGCAGAATAAGTGATAGAAACTATGACAGAAGCAGTGATATAAACTATGACAGCAGCAGAAGCTATGACAGAAACAGTGATAGAAACTATGACAGAAATAGTGATAGAAACTATGACAGAAACAATGACAGAAACAGTGATAGAAACTATGACAGAAACTGTGAAAGAAAATGTGACAGAAGCAGTGATAGCAACTATGACAGAAACTGTGAAAGAAAATGTGACAGAAGCAGTGATAGCAACTATGACAGAAACTGTGAAAGAAACTGTGACAGAAGCAGTGATAGAAACTATGACAGAAACATTGAAAGAAACAGTGACAGAAGCAGTGATAGAAACTATGACAGAAACGGTGAAATAAACAGTGGAAGAAGCATTGACAGTATAAGTAATAGAAGCTATGATAGAAAAGATGAAAGAAAGTGATAGAAACTGTGACAGAAGCAGTGATAGCTACAACAAAAGATAACGAACTTCATCAATCTACCTCAGATGTAACTGGATTGTCATTCTGGATAAACCATATTTTGTTTTGGAGAGAACGAACGTTTTGAGGATGTATGTATGATGTATGGGTTTTGAGGATGTATGACGTATGATGTATGGGTTCAGTCCCAACTGTGGGATTTTTTTATGGTACACACCGAAAAAGGGACCCTGGGTTGACCCAGCCTCTAAAAATGGGTGCCAGAGAAATCTGGGAAGGTAAAGCGGCCAGGCGTGATACTGACCACATCACACTTTCATGTGCCGAGGATCATGGAAAACACGGATTCAGCACCGTATTCCCCAATATGCCTTAATGGCATGGAAACGGGAATTTTACCTTTTTTTGTGACGATAGATGGATGATACTGGCAATGGAAGATGTTAACAACAAGGTCTCTGTTGTTTCTTCACGTAGAGGCTTTGTACGAAAAGGTCCTTCCTGGTATTTGCACCGTTAAATAGATCCCCATCGCTGTACAAGCAGTGACTGCAGCTATGTTTGTCTGCGCTTTTTAAAAATATAACACATACAAGTCCTTACGTTCACCACTTACTGGCTTATCTAACTACTATCTAAGTGCTATATGGCTTATCTAAGCACCATCTGACTTACATAAATACTATATGACTTAACTAAGTACTCTCTAGCTTATCTAAGTACTATGTGACTTATCTAAACATTGTCTGGCTTATCTAAGCACTATCTGACTTACATAAATACTATATGACTTAACTAAGTACTCTCTAGCTTATCTAAGTGCTATGTGACTTATCTAAACATTGTCTGGCTTATCTAAGCACTATCTGACTTACATAAATACTATATGACTTAACTAAGTACTCTCTAGCTTATCTAAGTGCTATGTGACTTATCTAAACATTGTCTGGCTTATCTAAGTACTATGAAGCGAACACCCAGAAGCATATTCTGCTTCTGCAGAGATCTAGTAGAAGATAAACATCATTTGATATATATATATACATACATATATATATATATATATATATATATATATATATATATGTGTGTGTGTAATTCTTGAACGAAAAAGTATAAAGCTTTCCTATGACAAGATTAAATACAGTATTTCTAAAGCAATATTTTAACAACGATTTAAGATAATCAAGTTCCTGCATAATGCAAGCTTCCTGCCTGCACACTCCATTACTATATTGGTCTCCGTAATGGACAGTGGGTTTCAGAACATGGTATTCCGAAACTCAGCAGGAAGATTCATTTGCATTGCCTTTTTTCCCCAACAGGAATGGATAATGGTATTATGTGTGGGAATTGCTGTGTTGTTTATCAAAGTAATCTTAACGTTGGCTGGGGAGATAGGGAATTTTTGTTGTATAAAAGTTCATTGTGTCAAAGGTCGGGAGGTGGCATTAGTCAACTGAAAGACGGTTGTTAGATCATGGAAGTGTTGTGGAATTGGTAGAGAAGGGAGAAACACACACACACACACAGAAGTGAGCGATTGATTGATTGATTGACTGACTGACTGATTGATCTTTATTTCGAAAGAGTTAAGAATAGGGATCACAGGTCCGTCTGCAAAGAGAAAGAGGGAGAGGGGGAGGGAGAGAGAGAACACCGATATATATATATATATATATATATATATATATATATATATATATATATAATGAATGTGGAGAGACAATTACATTATTTCCTTTAATGTAGAGAGAGACAGAAAAATGGAATATGGAGAGATAAAGAGCGGGAGAGAGAGCGAGAAGGTGCAAACGAGAAAGAGAGAGAGAGAGAGAGAGTAAAAGAGTAAAGCTGTAATAAAATTTGTAAAAAAAAAACATCTCAAAGCTACACGAACATTTTATCTGTAGTTAAACTCTAAAATAAGATACGTCCTCGTGCTTGAAAATCTCCATCTATACACAGTGCCATAATCTAAACTCTAAAATAAACTACATCATCCTGATTGCAAATCTCCATCTATATACAATGCCATAATCTAAACTCTAAAATAAACTACATCCTCGTGCTTGCAAATCTCCATCTATACACAATGCCATAATCTAAACTCTAAAATAAACTACATCCTCGTGCTTGCAAATCTCCATCTATACAAAATTCCATAATCTAAACTCTAAAATAAACTACATCCTCGTGCTTGCAAATCTCCATCTATACATAATGTCATAATCTCCTCCAGCACAGCTAAAAAACATGAAATTTTATAGATTACACATATATGCAGCTTCGGATATGACTGTAATAAACTGTGTATAATCTTTCCCTTAAATATGAATATGTCCCCCGTCCCTCCCCCAGTCTCAGTACACTGTACTCATCTTTTATCTTTCCTGACTAGGAACTCATGTAAAATCTAGGGCAGTTTGACATTAATTTTTCTACTACGTGTCTTGGCGGTATTCAGACCAAAAAAAAAATGGTTTAGCACTTTTCGCACAAGGAAATCATTTCTATATACCCTCGGCATTCACTCGTGCGAGATTCGCTCACGATTGTAAAGAATTTTAACACTTTTTTCCCTCTTATTCTCAAAACTTATCTGTTTCCTAATCCATGAATCTTTACACGATTTAAGAAAAGAAAATGCTCCCTTACGTATGCCTTTGTTTTTTAACGGTGTAAATCCGCGAAGAATATATCCCCCCTCCCTCCCCGGGAATTACCAATTATTCATTTGTGATGCATATATTGATCTCTCTCTCTCTCTCTCTCTGCCTGGTATTGATGTAAGTTCGCGAGGACTGATGAACCGTCAGCTCATATATAGCCACACTCCAAGGAACAATAATAAGTAAACGAAAGAAGAAAGGGTCGAGTCTAGAATGTAGCAATTGTAGCCCCTGCAGGGAAAAATTAAATTACATATTTTAACAGACAAAATGACCTAGTGATGACACATGTTAAAATAAGGTTTGGGTGTCTGCTGTAAAACAAGACAGTACGAGGGGGGAAAACGCATTATCAAACGTTTTACGCTGAAAATTAAAAATATCAAAACAAAGAAGAAGAAGAAGAAAGAAGGAAAGAAAGAAAGAAAATATTATTTGGTAGAAAAATAACGAAAACTAGCTAAAGTTATAAGGCAAAAACGTTTCATTCGAAACAAGACTAGCAAATTTTGTATGCAACGCTGCTAGATTTGTATCTACAATAACAATATTTCTCTGACGCGCTTTAAGAAGAAAGAAGATAATGAAACTGATAACGACCAACAAAAAATAATTAGTGAGAAATAAAAGAGAAAAACATCTCAGTGGAATTACCAAGTGACAAAGAAAAAACGAAAAGCAAACGAAGAACAAGGACTGAGCAAGATGGGCAAGCATGAAAGCCAGAGATACACGGCGCGTCACGTGATAAATGAATAAATGAATCCACACCATATGCTCATGAGAAAAGATTTTAAGCAACAGAAAGGGCAAAGGAAAAAAAAAGCATATGTCTTCTACAAAACAAACTCAGTACGCGGCCATTTCTCTTTTCTGCACTTGGCATACTTGTGAACTTCAAACTGGGACTAGGATTGCCAACTCCGACAAATTTAGCTTCAGAAAAAAATGAGAAGAATGAACGGGATAAAATAATGTGAGGCAAACGTGATCAATACGTAGAGGTAGACATAAATAACAACAATAACAATTTCTTTGCTTGCTTTTTTTTAAAAAGAGTTTATAGTAAGGATTTCTTGAAAGTTTGTTATAAATACTTGAAGATCTAAGACTTTACTCAAGATACAGCGAGAACAGAGAAGAAAAACACATATACCCTTTCAAAGTCGATATGAGGTATCTTAATGGTTAAGCGGCTGCTACTGCACAAAGCACAGAAGGTTCGAATTCCCCCCCCCCCCCCCCCCCCAGTTGATTAAAGTTTTCAAGGACTCTGTGACTGTCGCGCTTTTTCCTTGATTTCCCGAATAGTGGACTGTAATACTGTCTTCTGCAAATTGGAAAAGTTTCGAATTCATAGGAAGGCAAACCAGAACTCTCAGTTTATTTACGGTTTTACTATCCAGATCTTTTTTAACCTTGCGGCTGAAGTGTTTTTTTTTCTTCTCCTTAACTTTGCTTGGCTGAATTGTATTCTTAAACATATTTGGTTAAAACGTTTCCTTAACTCGTTTCGATGAAGTTATGAAGTTTGTTTGTTTGTTTGTTTTTTGTTGTTGTTGTCATTAATTTATTTGGATGAACCGCTGTGCTAAATTCGTTTTGCTGAAGAATATTTCAACTTGTCTGGTCGGAAGTGTTGTTTTTCTTCTTCAAGCGTGTTTGCCGAAGTGATTTTCTGAACTTATTAGTTCCTTTTTTATGACACTGGTTCTTTGTAGCTATTTACTTAAATATTTTCTTTATTGTGTTGACTGTTTTCTTCAGCATGTTTACCTGTTTGAAAATCAAAATGTTTACTTTGGCTTGCTGACTGAACTATGTAATTTTGTTAGCTGAGATGTTTTTCATAGTTTCTTATATAAATCATTTCTTTCTGGTCTAAATGTTGTCTTTAACTTGTTCATTGTTTTATGTTTGAGTGTTTTTTAATATGTTGGCTTAATTGAGTTCTTATTTGTTGATTGAAATTCTTTGTTATCTGTTAGCTGAAATGGAGTTGTTAACTTACTAGTTCCACTATTTTGATTAACTTGTTGCCTCATTTATTTTCTTAAACTTATCTATGATCTGTTTATGTCAACTTCTTGGCAGAACTATTTTTCTATCTAAGTTCACGAAACACGTATTTTTGTTCACTGGTTGGCCGAAGTGTTTTTCTGAAACTGTTGGCTGAAGTGTTTTTCTGAAACTGTTGGCTAAAGTGTTTTTGTGAAACTGTTGGCTGAAGTGTTTTTGTGAAACTGTTGGCTGAACTATTTCTTGTTAAATTGCTGGCGGATGTTTGCTGTACTTAGTCTCAGCTTCCGCATGTTATCACTGGGCTAGTGTCTCAGGTGAGCTAATGGTTTCAGGGACTAGGTTTTTGTTACCATATGACCTTAGCTGAACCTAACCATTAAAAGGGCGAAGACAGAACGAGGGCTTCTGCAGAACTCACTGAAACCTAAAACATCTACCTCCTTTCACTTCTAATATTCTTTCGCGAGAAAATAAGCATTTGTACTTTACGAAGCGCAGTTTGCGCAGCGGGTCTAAATTTGCTGTGGAAAAAAAATTGTACCACTGAGGAATGTTTAACATTTTCTTTATAGTTTTTTTAGACAAGATGGCGTCAAAGATAAACGTAAACCTTGTCCAGTCTGATAATGACAAATTTTAGTAGGCGAATACCATGTCTTTCAGAATAATTTATAGATAACAGGATTGTTTCTTGTTTCATGCTTAACTGGAAGTTAAGAAAAAAAAACAATGAATCAGTAACAAATAAAAACATCAATAGACGTAAAGTACAGATAGTTAAATAGTTATTAATGAAAAAATAAAAATGAAAAAGTGAGAGAGAGAGAGAGAGAGAGAGAGAGAGAGAGAGAGAGAGAGAGAAAGAGAGACGGGCAGACAGAAAAATAGACATATGGACGGACGGACGGACGGATAGATAGATAGATAGATAGATAGATATATAGATAGATAGATAGATAGATAGATAGATAGATAGATAGATAGATAGATAGATAGATAGGTAGATAGGTAGGTAGGTAGGTATGTATGAATGTAGATAGATAGATAGATAGATAGATAGATAGATAGATAGATAGATAGATAGATAGATAGATAGGTAGGTAGGTAGGTAGGTAGGTATGTATGATAGATAGATAGATAGATAGATAGATAGATAGATAGATAGATAGATAGATAGATAGATTAGATAGATAGATAGATAGATAGATAGATAGATAGATAGATAGATAGATAGATAGATAGATAGATAGATAGATAGATACTAAATAGTTACAAATATTTCATCTATCCAACCAAGGAAATTAGATTAGGAAGTATTATCCTGAGTTCATTAATATTTCTGAAGTTGCAGTGAAAATTCCTCATATTTCATTAATTTAAAAAAACTATTATGTGATACAGATACAGCTGCGAAAGAAAATGCACTAATATTCTTCCATTAATATATTGAAATAATTAACATTAATGATATTTTACTAATATTATTATGCCTCCTTTTTTGACGGTGATGAAAGAGATATACGATTTTTAAAAAATATTTCCTATCCACTTTGGAATATCGTTTATGTATAATCTAATTTCTCTATAGCTTCATGACACAGTTTTTGGTTTATTTATCTCCTAGGATACCAACCCCCCCCCCCCCCCGTTCCCCCCCCAAAAAAAAGACCCCAAGATCACATAAACAAACATTAAATATAAACATACACACACCATGATTTGTCCGGAAGTGACTCCATATTTAACTTATATGGTAACTGAAATGTCCCAAAAAGAAGAAGTGAATAAAATTAAATAGATGCAGCTATTGTGTTTGTAATTTCTGTAACAAAAGCATGCACGTGGTTAAAGATAAAAAAGAATACCTTCCTTGCAAATTAACCGATTGCTGTTAACAATTAAGGAAAGAAAATTTAATACACGGACTAATAATTTACGTAAGCAATTTTTATAACATAAAATTCATAATAAAATCTGGGTTTTTTTTCTCCCTAACTGAACCTCAAAACATTGATGCTGGCTGGAAAAACCGAAAAGAAACTTTGACAGTACATAACAAAGGGGAATAACTGTGGCTGCTGTCGCTGTGTTATTGACAATACGTCCACAGAAATCAAAATGAACCATGTTTGCGCGGCGAGAATGTTTAAAATACACAGTTCTCTGTCATTTTTCTAGTATTTGCCAAGTTTTATTACTTCTGTCTGCTCATGACATGTCTAAAGAAATTTGATTGCCTTTTCCTGTTTTGTTTTAACTAGGTTTCGTTGTTATGCAAGTTCCTAAAGAAGTTGTTAATTTACTTTTCAGGGCATATCTTCGTTCAAACCAACCTCTTTTGATTTCTGTAAACGGGCGATTTTATCACTGTTTCTGTCATAGCTTCTATCACTTATTCTGCCACTGCTTCTGTTAAGATTTCTGTCACTATTTATGTCACAGTTTCTGTCACAGTTTATATCTCTCATGTTGTAACGGCTTCTGCCGGTTTCTTTTTTATGTTTGTTTCGTAGTTTTTGTCAAAGTTAATATAATTTATTCTGTCTCTGTTTCTGCTCATATTGCACTTCATATTATATCTATGAGCACTGTACACCTCGGCGATTTGCTAGATCTGTCGCAAGAAGGGGCTGATCACATTGCCCGACTTCCCTTGGTCGCTGTGTCTTGACGCAGACCTGTTGCTAAGAGTACCAAATGAGAGAAGATGGGACAAGGTCTTGGTCAGTTTTTTTCACCAACCCTGACGTTAGCATGTCAGCTGTGGGTCACTGACCGTCATATACTGTTTATTATCTGATTTATCTTATCTTGTCTTGTCTCCTTCCTCATATACCTTTCGGTGTTGAGGGGACACATAGACATCTTGATAGGGCTCAGCAATTTGCTTCATATAATGAGATATTTAATGCTTCTGTAATTTCCTCTGTCCATCTCCTGCGTGGGCGGCCTCTTCCTATGTTACCTACAAATCTTAGTGTGAATGTTGTACTGTCTGGTGGTAACTGTGTAACATGGCCAAACAGTTTGACTTGCTGTTTCTGGATACAGTGTAATACTGGTGTTACTCTAACCTTTGCCTTGATGGTGTCATTTCTTATTTGGTCTATTCTTGTCATATTTAGTATTCTCCTTAAACATCTTATTTCTGTCGAGGTGATTTTTCTTTTGTTCTTGGCTGTTAGTGTCCATGTTTGACATTGATAGCATAGAGGTGGGAGGAAAATTATGTTATACAGTGCCCTTTTTGTTTCAGTTGTGATGTTTTTGTTTTTCAGTAAAGGAGTCACTTGTCCAGTGAGCTGATTTACTTTATTTCATCTGTTCTCAATCTCCTTGTAAATTTTCCCTGAGCATGATATTATGCTACCTAGGTATATGAAATGTTTCACTTCTGTCTATCTGATTTATCACATTCAGGTAATATTCAGGCCACACACAGAAAGGATTTACGCACATAATGGACCGTAATTACATATAATGAGTAACCAAACTGGATTCGGCGCAGAGAAACAAATGAAATAAAATGTAGTTTTCAGATGATATCGGAGCAAAGTTCTATAAAGATTCGTATCATATATTTACATATGGACTCGCCTAACCATTCAAACACAAAATTATATCAATTATTCTGAGCTATACTGTATTATTTCTTCACGTACACGCTCATTTCTTTTCCTGCCTCATTTCCATATCCCAAAATTTATACTTTTATATCCGAACCATGAAGAATATACATAACTGTTCTGAGATTATCTCCATTGTCAGGACTAGCAGACTACAAAAAACTGCTAAAAGTACAGTTAATTATACTTCTTCTTCTTCTTCTTCTTTTTCTTCTTCAATCTTCCAAATACTGCCATCTTGTGTTACTTATAACCGATGCTGTGGAGATGGTGAGGCACCACACCGTGTCGGATTGGGAACAGGTCATTGTAGCTTTTTATTTCAGTCCCTGAGCGCAGATAAAAAGCCGGGAGTGTGAAGTACTTCTTTAGCAGACTCCACCACCATGGGGACTACGGCGATCTCTGCCCCGTTAGCCAGGCTAGTCCTGATACTTGGGGTACCAACGGAGAGTAGGACAGGGTCTTGGTCGGCTATATTTCACTAACCCTGATGATAGCATGTCAGTTATGGGTCGCTAACCCTGATGCTAGCATGTCAGTTATGGATGGCTAACCCTGATGCTAGCATGTCAGTTATGGGTCGCTAACCCTGATGCTAGCATGTCAGTTATGGGTCGCTAACCCTGATGCTAGCATGTCAGTTATGGGTCGCTAACCCTGATGCTAGCATGTCAGTTATGGGTGGCTAACCCTAATGATAGCATGTCAGTTATGGGTCGCTAACCCTGATGCTAGCATGCCAGTTATGGGTCGCTGACCGTAATGATAGCATGTCAGTTATGGGTCGCTGACCGTAATGATAGCATGTCAGTTATGGGTCGCTGACCGTAATGATAGCATATCAGTTATGGGTCGCTGACCGTAATGATAGCATGTCAGTTATGGGTCGCTGATCGTAATGATAGCATGTCAGTTACGGGTGGCTAACCCTGATGCTAGCATGTCAGTTGTTGGTCGTTGATTGCCAAAACGGACAGCATCTTCGCCTCAGACCCCCACACCCCACCCCCCATGTAGTTGTACCTTTCATAATAAAACTGGACAAAAAATGCAAACTGTGAAATATGACAAAGAGAAAGGAAGCTCAGCATGGATGAAAATTGTGCGCGATATGTGAAGATGAAACAAAGAAGGTAGTGTTGTATTAATGTTAATGTTACCTGAGATTTGTTATTGTTTCTGTTACTGCTACATGTTCACTTATGCTTAGTGCTGTGTAAAGTAAGTGTTTTCTAGCTGTTTTTATATAAGGACGAGTCAAAAAGTATTCACAGGTCAAAGGAGTAATCACTGAAAAAAAATGTGACAGAACCTTTTGACTCGCCCTGAAGTTTTTTCATATATTTTTCAATGGTTACGTCCCGTAATTTACTGTTACCTTTTTATTTTTTATTTGCCTTTGTAGTTTTATACGTTTGTTCAGATCACAGAATAAGTGGCTTTGAGATCTGTATTTCATGGGACTATTAAAATAGTGTAAAAGTGCGTTGTTTTCTGTGGTTGTTTGTCCCATATGACTCGCAGTCATTAGTACTAAAATGCGTTGTTCTCTGGTGGCTAGATGACTAGTTTACCCATATGATTCGCAGTCATTCTCTATTTGTGATTTCTCTCACGTCTAAATATCGTTACCTACAATTTTTCGAAGTTAGTTCTACATTCTTTACTCTCAAATTTTGAGGAAGGAGGCAGGAGTCAGGGCAAAAGTGATAGCTGTAGAAGTGGGAGCGAGAGGATTCGTAGCAACATCAGCATATGACCTATGTAAGCAACTGGGCATAAAGGGACAAGCAAGAGCAAGGGCATTTAAAAGCCTTTCAGAAACAGCAGAAAAGGCCTTATGCTGGCTGTGGAGTATGCGAAACAAGCATTTGGAACATAAATAATTTCGTTTGTCATAACCAATACCAGTCCTCCGTAGCTAAATCGCTAAAGACGCACTTCAAAGTGCAGTGCCAACTGGAAGATCATGGGTTCAATCCCGGGACGAAAAAGAAAAAAGCAACAACTCACAAGACCTATGGGAGTCATGACCCAGAAGCCCCCCCCCCTCTTTTAGAGTGTCATGAGTTTAATAGGGCCGAAACACTTGTCTGGAGGGCTCTCTACAGTAGAAAATTACCTGCATACAGATGTTGATAAAATTCGTTGCTCCTAGCTTGCTAAATACGGTGACGTACCTGCCATTGTTGAAGCTCTGAGAGTCCTTCTGTTCTGTACGGCTAGTCACAGAAAGGAAAGTCATGTGTCTAAATTCTGTTGACGTAACTGTTTTCTGTTGACGCAATTGTTTTCTGTTGACGTAACTGTTTTCTGTTGACATAACTGTTTAGCTGTAGTGGTAGTTAAGAAATCGTGGTTTACTTCTTTGTTTTAAAAAAAATTAATTACCTTATCCTTTGAGTCAAGGTTTGCCACGCACTTGAAAACCTCTGTTCTTATCCTTGTAACGGCCAGCTGCCCATTTAGGCTGAGGCTGATGACGAAAACCGCCCCCCGGCACTAAATCTTGGGACACCGTTTTTATGGTTACATGCAGACCTTCTACTTTTTAAATATATGTCAAGCTGAATTTGCAGTGCTTCCCATTTGTGTGTCCATCTTTCTCAAAAGGAAAACTTAGGTATCTAATTCTTCATCTAATTTTCGAGCTTTTATACGTTGTGTTGTTTTTGTATGTGATCCTTGAATAAAATCAGTGCTGAAATATTGGATTGTTGTATGTTCTTCATTTATATGTGCTCATCTTACTTTCTACCATTTTTGGTTCTGCTCACTTTCCTCATTCTTTCTATCTTTTTTTTTTTTTTTTTGGTAAAACTGAACCGAACATAGCTAACTACCTTCACGTTTTTCAGAAGGGCCCTAATTTTCGAAAACTTTGCCATGGGACCCATCATATGCGCCGTTAATCCCCTCAAAGCCTCTGAGTGTGGTTCATGTACTCAACCACCTCTCTGAGTTTCTAATCTGAGTGATCTGCTTGATTCTGTTCATGGCTGTAGCTGTGTGTGTGTTGGTCTCTGCCTAGATGACTGCCTCTGCTATATCATCTCCCATGAATGAGGTTTTTACATATATTCCCCGAGACGTGGAAACAAACTCACTAAGACTAAGGTCAGATCACCCTTTTCCACCACAACATTGTATTCTTCCAAGTCTTCCTACTGCAGGCTTGTTCTTGGAAGTACACCAAATCTTCAGTCTCACTAAACCTTTCTTCATAAATGATACATCCTCTACTAATTATGAGTCCAGTCAAAATCTTTTTTTTTTCCCACTGACGCTTTTCCGTTGTTCTACTGTTGGACTCAGTCATAAATAGAACAATACTCCTGACTCTACTTAAAACTGTATACTGCTCTGGCTTTTCTATTTTTCTAGTTTCCGACATCTTTACAAAATGTGTATTTCTTATGATTGACTTTACTTAAAATTGTTTAGTAGCACATGAAAAAAATCCTTCGGAAAAGCCTCAGCCGTATCTAGAAAATGAGCTACAAAGAGGTGTTCAGAAAAAAACCTACCACTTCTACATTAATGCTCTCCTACCGTGCCCATAGTCAGACGGTTATAAAAATACTCTCCGATCGCCTACCATTGCTACAACTCGAATCTGACATTCGCGACATCTTCTCTGAATTCTCTCTCCCCCCCCCCCCCCAATCCCCCATCACCAATTAGCTTACAAACAGGAGCCAGACCTGAAGGATATCTCCGTCCATAGTCACATTAAGAGGGATCCTGCCTTTGTTAGAACTAGATAAAATGCAACCGCCCTCTCTGTGTGTCATCTTCCTTGTAGTCTGGGAAACGAAATCGATTAGTTTTCCCAAAACTGTCCTCACACTCCAAGACTGACTCACATGCGAGTCATGCAAACGTAATATGTGCCATTTTGTGCAAGAAGTGCAGGATAACTTACACTGGGGAGACCGGTCTCAGACTAGGTGACCGCATGCAGAAACATCTTTAGGACATCTCCCAGCATGCTTCTAAGCCAGCCTAATTATTTCAACAGCCCTAACCATAGAATAGAGGCACGTCAGACTTCTCTGTAAAAGCCATTAAACATTGTTACTCCGTTGTCAGAACCAGCATGACTCTCGAAAACTGCAAATTACAGGAATACGGTGCTCTAGAACCACACGGATTGAACCAGAAATTCAGCTGTACTTAATCTTCCTTTTCACTGTAATCGTTGTTCCTCCCTACTAAGTTCTCGTCTAGTCTTTCCTCACTTGCAAATGATATTACAGGACTTTCACCGCAGTGTACTACATACTGTCTGTCTCAATTACATTAATCTATTCCACCTACTCTTCTCTCCTGCCCCACCCCCCTTTCTCCACCTCTTTACTACCATTTAGTCAGAATAATATCACCCCTACAAGTCTTCATATAAACATTCACAATATTTCACCACATGCACACAGCTTGGTACAAGTCACAGATGATTGCTTCCTTCTGTCTATTCATATTTCATTTGGTGTATGTTCGTACGTATATATATATATATATATATATATATATATATATATATATATAATTGATGTTAATTTACATTTTGTCCTCTCTCTGTGTGTACGATCGAGGTATAAACCGAAATGCTAAAACTGCGTGCTCGTTAATTAATAAAGCTGCTCCTATATTGTTTTAAAGAATCTAATACTTGAAATTTTCTCATGCTCTGGCTCCATTGTTTTCTAGTATTCCATTCTGATTCTTCTACTCAGACTCCTTTATTTTTCTAGTATTCCTTTCTGATTTATGTATAAATTATACTCTGGCCCTAGTTGAAATTGTATCCTTCTGTGGCTCATCTGTTGTTCTTGTATGTGGCTCTTTCTCCTTTATTTGTTTTTTTTCCCTCACAGATATAGTCTCTACGAAGGTACATTCATATTCACAATTTCAGCTGATGTCTTCCCCCTTAAAGCTAACATTGTTGTCCGACTTCATTCAGTTATGATATTGTGTTATATTTTTTTTAAACCTCTGTTCATTTATATAACGTTCTCAACTTGTTATTTTCAGTGCCACTGTTATAAAACAAACGTTATTGATCTTCGCCATCTCATCAAATTGCGGGTGTCAGTTTTGACTCAAGTACCTTTTCCATTACCACATGCTCCACAGAATGCCGCCCTGGCGAGGTCCCCTTGGCAGATACAGGCTAACAGAGCTCGGATGCCTGCGTAATTACGGATGTGCACACAATAATTTAGGCCAGAAGCACGCGTGAGTTCTCGTGCATGAGTTGACGTCAGAGGGCTGAAATTAGAGAGCAACTTGTGCTGGTTGCTAGTGGAAGGTTGCCCCTGGGATTTTGCAGGAAACCTGGCTGTTGCCAATTATGTTTCAATTTTTGCCAAATCATAGAGATCACATTAAAAAAGGTCTTTCATTAATTTTGTTTGTGCTTTAGCTCCAATAAAAAGGTTGATTTAAAGTTTTTTTTTTCTCCTGGTTGAGCTTGGTTGCTGTTGTTGCCATTTTGTGGCTGTTCGTGTTCTGTTGGGAGGGCATCAATCACTCCTTCACCAGTTGCTGCTCACGTGAAGGCTGAGGCCAATAATTAGTGGATGTGAAGCTCAATGTGTTTGTACATGAGTTCGTTTGGAGTTTATCCGCAGAATCAACCTGTCCGCTCTATTGAAGAACTCATCACAAACGCTTTCAACTATACTTTCGTGAATTCGCCGTAGCACATGTTACCTTCTGACTTTTCTAATCGCTCGTACAGAAATTACATCAATTATCGTCATCTATACCCTCTTCTCACACCTGCTTGAACTCAGTTCTTCCCCTGCCACATTTCTAGTTCTCAGAAACCCAGCATTCATATCTAGGCGGCGAGAAGCAAAGATGATCGTGATAAGTTTATCAGGGCCAGAGAATCAGAGCTGGCCAAGACCCTACTCCCCCATCTCCACCAGTGCTGTAAATAACAGCCTCATCCTGGCTAACGGGCCATGGCTGGTCGTGGATCATAGAGAGAGAGATAGAGATATCTGCCTGGAAGCTGACCATGTATGGATGGATGGATGGATGGGTGGATGGATGGGTGGATGAATAGGTGAATGGATGGATGGGTGGATGGATGGGTGGAAGGGTGGATGGATGGATGGATGGATAGATGGATGGATGGATGGATAGATGGATGGATGGAAAGGAATTGAGAGGATGTAGTTAATATGATGTAGTTAAAATGAATTTCACCCCAAAATTCTATTATAAAACATAAAACATGCAGTAGTTAAATGTGCAATTTTGACTGTAAAATTGCTTTTATCTTCACTTTACAGTACAATTGCCTATATATTTCTTTTAAAAAACGAGGGTAGGTGTGTAGGGTGTTCTAGTTTTGAGATACAGCTCAATCAAGAACAGAATATAGAATATGCCAACCTGAAATAGCTTTCAAATAAATGAGAAACATCTTGTGCAATGCATCTTTGTCACTTGTCTTAAAAAAAACCCCAGGAAACTGAGTGTACCTGTAACAACTTTATCATGAAACCTTGAAATCTTTAACATAATTTAACCTGTATCTCACTCTTTCATAAACCTATCAGCTCTCTACATTGAATCAGGAAAATAATGAAATTGCAAGAGACTGATAACCACTGATAAATAAAGCTACAAGCCAGTGTAGGTTTACGGTAGATAAGCTTTTGTGAGTTTATGTGGCCAAGGTGTTTCTATCAAAGATGGAAATTCTGTTGAATTTTTTAATTGTTTGAGTCGCTTGTTCACATGAACATTAGAAATTCTATTTACTTATAGTGCGAGTGTCACATTCTGATTTTCAATAGAAAATTATTATTAGTTATAGAGCGAGTGTCACATTCTGATATTCAGTGGAAAAATTATTATTAACTATAGAGCGAGTGTCACATTCTGATATTCAGTGAAAATATTATATGTAATTATGGCCTGAATGTCACTTTCTGACAATAAGTTAAAAATAAAATCTATATAATTATAGACTGACATTCAATAGAAAAATTGTTTAATTATTGAATGAGTGTCATATTCTGGCAATAAGCAGAGAAATTCTGTTTGAGGTACAAGTATACATCAAGACGAGAAAATCTGTTTTCTGTTTAATTTGATTGTATCAGTCACCATCCTCTCATCAGAAAAGAAGAGGAAATCTGTTTAATTTGATTGTATGAATCACCTTGCCTTCATCAAGAAAGAAGAGGAAATCTGTTTAATTTTATTGTATGAGCCACCTTGCTCTCATCAAGAAAGAAGAGGAAACCTGTTTAATTTGATTGTATGAGTCACCTTGCCTTCATCAAGAAAGAAGAGGAAACCTGTTTAATTTGATTGTATGAATCACCTTTCAAACCTCGTTCAGGGAAGCTGTTAAATTGCTGAATTGTAGGGAAGAACGACAGTTGATGCGACAGCGGAAACTGTAGTTACACGTGCCAGCTTAACATCGATCTTGCGTTCTGGGGTCTAAAGTTTTAACTTCCGAGACTTGTTCAGATGAAATGAATGTTCGGTGCACAAACGACAGACACGCGCTGCATTTTAATCCAATCAAGAGATATCAAGCTCGGATAGCTTGACCAAAAGCTGGTCTATGGGAGAATTCTGCGTTCAGGTCGCGGGGAGAAATTTAAAATATTTAAAAACTTCGATCTCTAATCAAAGGTTTAGCACATGAACGCTTTGATCAAATAGTGAATTGCTTCAAAAGTTGAAAAGTTTGACCACAGATTTTTTTTTAACTTAATGCTTGACCAAAGGTTGAACTGAAGTAAGCGTGGCGAAATGTAGTCCTGGAGAATTCCCGATCAAATATTAAACTGTAGAATATTTGATTAAAGGTTAAATTGTAGAATATTTGATTAAAAGTCAAACTGTAGAATATTTGATTGAAAGGTAAACTGTTCTGAACTATGTGTAACAACTGAGAAGGGAGTGAAACTTCGTGAGGAGAGATTATGATTGTGGAAGAGGAGAATATTAGATGTAGCTGAATAACCAGTTCAAACCATGTGGTTCCAGCGTCCCATATTCCTGAATGTAACGGTTCTAGTACGCTAGGCGGCTTGTGTCATCTGCGTGACATTGTTTGATGTCTGTTACCAGAAAGTCAGATTTGCCTCTGCGCTTGAGAACCGCTACAGTCAGGTATATAGGACGATGGAACCACATGGTTCGAACTCGTTATTCAGCTACACCTAACATTCTCCTCTTCCGCAATCATAATAGCTCCCCACTAAGTTCCAAGTTCACTTGGTACACATAGTTCAGAACCTCCTCACAGCATCACATTACAACCCCTCTACTCCAACTATAATCACCTATTTCACCTTCTCCCTGCTAGATTACCACTGTATCACTCTCTCTCCCCTCTACGGTTTCCCCACCCACCACCCTCAGTTACGACCCACCTATCACACATCCCAAGTCTCCATTTAAATACTCTCTACACTCCATCATGCGCATTTCTGACACATAGCATCGGACAAGCCACAGCTTCTTATAAGTTACAGCTATGTGCTCTGTTCATTTTATCTGATTTTTTTAAACATAACATTCGTGTGAATTTATACGTTATCTCCTCTCTCTATTTCTTCGTTTCGTGTGTTTTGTATAAGTAAGGCTCACGCCCAAAACGTCACAACTGTGTACTCGTTAAGTAATAAAGTTGTTCCTACTTTTTTCCTAGTTTATACATTTTGGTATCACAGTTTTACTGCAGTATAGTTATATACTCATACACTAATTATTGTGTGATACTTAATTGTCTTTATACATTAGATAGCACTTATTACCAACCGAAAACGCAGATGCAACCACTTGTGGTCCGTGGACAAAAAGTTGATATCCGCTGATCTCCGGTATGTCTGTGTAGGTTTCGCCCAGACCATATCTCTGTCGTCTTCAAATTTTTGTTATCTATAGCATAAACCATATCTCTGTTATCTCCAACTTTTGTTTTCACTATTAGCCCAAACTATATCTCTGTTCTCTCCAAAGTTTGTTTTCTCTATAGCCCAAACCATATCTCTGTTCTCTCCAACTTTTGTTTTCTCTATAGCCCAAACTATATCTCTGTTCTCTCCAACTTTTGTTTCCTCTATAGCCCAAACTATATCTCTGTTCTCTCCAACTTTTGTTTTCTCTATAGCCCAAACTATATCTCTGTTCTCTCCAACTTTTGTTTTCTCTATAGCCCAAACTATATCTCTGTTCTCTCCAACTTTTTTTTCTCTATAGCCCAAACCATATCTCTGTTCTCTCCAACGTTTGCTTTCTCTATAGCCCAAACTATATCTCTGTTCTCTCCAACTTGTATTTTCTCTACAGCCCAAACCATATCTCTGATCTCTCCAACTTTTGTTTTCTTACACTTTTGCTGTTCATGCATCATAAAACAACTGCAAAACAGAAACCATTGGAATTCTCATATTTCTTCCACGTTGCAAACAATGTCTTATTTCTAAGATCTTTTTTCCTGTTAAAAAAATGTTTTTTTCTGTAAGCTACGTCAGTTGTTTCGACGCAGATGAATTCTAAATGTATTTGTATCACACACACAGTGAGTGAATATTCATTCTGTTATGCCCTGTTTGAAAGATATTTCTAGTAGCAGATTGTTTTGTTTATATTTATCCTCAAGCATTTTTAACCTGCTTTCGATTGATCTTTTCTTTTTTTTTCTCTTTTTTTTTGAAAATGATGCAGAATTGAGTCACACAAAATTGTACTGTCTTCATAAATTAATTATAGCCCTTGGCGTTTACCCACCCATAAGCGTTCCCAAGGTGGGGCGAACAAGTTAGAATGTAGGACAGACCTGGAGTTGTTTGATCTCAGACTAATCTTCGTACCTGCCACACAGAGGGGTACCTCCTTTGCGTCGAGTTGTGGTTCAAAAGTAATTAACACTCTACTTGGGGCTACTCTGATGGGGTAGTGGACCTCTTTGATCTCGGCCACAGATTATAATTGTTAGTTTTCAGCGGAAGTGAGATGAGCACGTATAAATGAAATTATTCAGCAATCCAATATTTCGGCAAATGCCTTTTTTCAAGGATCACATACAAATGCAACACAACTTATCCAAACATGAAAAATGAAACTGAAACTTAGCTTTTTCCTCTCCTCGTTGTAAAAAAGTCCGACACAACGTGCATTCAGATAGACGTAGATAGGCAGGTAAATCTTTGTGGTTATCTACGTTTATCTGAAAGCATTTGTGCCCGTCTTTCTTACAAAGAAAGGAGCAAAAAGCGAAGTTTTAGTTTCATTTTTCTTGTTTTTATCTATTGTGTTGTTTGTGTGTGTGATCCTTGAAAAAAACCTT
Source organism: Achatina immaculata (assembly GCA_009760885.1). Classification (NCBI taxonomy): domain Eukaryota; kingdom Metazoa; phylum Mollusca; class Gastropoda; order Stylommatophora; family Achatinidae; genus Lissachatina; species Lissachatina immaculata. Next base: position 1,941,405 of record CM019716.1, on the reverse strand, counting down.
TTTGCCGAAATATTGGATTAACGTATTTTCGTCGTTTATACGTGCTCATCTTACTTTCTGCCATTCTTGTTTCTTGCCTACTTTCCTCAGACTTTCTGTCTGTACGTAGAAGTAAACCTTACACCTCCATCTAATTTATTACTAGAACCAGTTTTACCGCAGTCACCATTTCTCCTGGTTTTCAGTGGCGGAGGGGCGTGCAGGTTTGCTGCTAGAACTCAAATTCGGCCCACTACCTTGCAGCCAAGTGAGAGGTCGCAACTGTATCTATCTGTAACTAACAAATATTTAGTTAAAATCCTCAACCCAGATGGTCAGTTCTGTGTTATCATACATACTTTTCTGTTTATTTTGTAATTGTTTTGATTTTAATATGAAGGAGACAGATAATTTATACTATCTGTTTTAAAATTCTGCACTGATCCTATCCTACTCTATGGGAGTGCTTCATGGAGATGCTGTTTCGTAGAAGAATGTTAAGAGTACTTTAGACAGCAAAGATGACAAACAGGGAATGCCTAAGAAAAGAAAGTGTGGATAGGAAACTAATCCATAAGAAAACAGTAATCATCATTTTTTGGGCATGTAATGAGAACAAGAGAGCTTGAGAACATCATAAAACAGGAAAGGTAAATGGGAAGAGGGGCGTAGGAAGACCAAAAGTAATTAACACTCTACCTGGGGCTACTCTGATGGGGTAGTGGACCTCTTTGATCTCGGCCACAGATTATAATTGTTAGTTTTCAGCGGAAGTGAGATGAGCACGTATAAATGAAATTATTCAGCAATCCAATATTTCGGCAAATGCCTTTTTTCAAGGATCACATACAAATGCAACACAACTTATACAAACATGAAAAATGAAACTGAAACTTAGCTTTTTCCTCTCCTCGTTGTAAGAAAGTCCGACACAACGTGCATTCAGATAGACGTAGATAGGCAGGTAAATCTTTGTGGTTATCTACGTTTATCTGAAAGCATTTTGTGCCCGTCTTTCTTACAAAGAAAGGAGCAAAAAGCGAAGTTTTAGTTTCATTTTTCATGTTTTTATCTATTGTGTTGTTTGTGTGTGTGATCCTTGAAAAAAGCCTTTTTGCCGAAATATTGGATTAACGTATTTTCGTCGTTTATACGTGCTCATCTTACTTTCTGCCATTCTTGTTTCTTGCCTACTTTCCTCAGACTTTCTGTCTGTACGTAGAAGTAAACCTTACACCTCCATCTAATTTATTACTAGAACCAGTTTTACCGCAGTCACCATTTCTCCTGGTTTTCAGTGGCGGAGGGGCGTGCAGGTTTGCTGCTAGAACTCAAATTCGGCCCACTACCTTGCAGCCAAGTGAGAGGTCGCAACTGTATCTATCTGTAACTAACAAATATTTAGTTAAAATCCTCAACCCAGATGGTCAGTTCTGTGTTATCATACATACTTTTCTGTTTATTTTGTAATTGTTTTGATTTTAATATGAAGGAGACAGATAATTTATACTATCTGTTTTAAAATTCTGCACTGATCCTATCCTACTCTATGGGAGTGCTTCATGGAGATGCTGTTTCGTAGAAGAATGTTAAGAGTACTTTAGACAGCAAAGATGACAAACAGGGAATGCCTAAGAAAAGAAAGTGTGGATAGGAAACTAATCCATAAGAAAACAGTAATCATCATTTTTTGGGCATGTAATGAGAACAAGAGAGCTTGAGAACATCATAAAACAGGAAAGGTAAATGGGAAGAGGGGCGTAGGAAGACCAAAAGAAACACTCATGGACAGTCTACATAACGCGATGGCACAATAAAAAGTCACCAAGTGAGCTGATGGAAAATATGCAGAATCGAGATTTGTGGACAAGTGTGACCGTCAACGTTTGCCGACACGAAACCTAACGATGATGATGATGATGATGTAATATTTGCACCGAACTCAGGACCTTCTGAGTGATAGGCAAATGTACAAACCACTACACCCCTGCAACATTTGCTATCTGCATATATGAGATTCTTTTTTACGCCAGTTACTTTCTTTATCTACGCGTGTTTAATCAGACTAAGACAAGAAGACGACGCGAGAAAAGATTCATTTATGCTTACTATGTAATCACACTTTTGATGTTTATCTAAGGAGTAATTCATTCTCATTCAATTAATCAATCAATCAAGTGCCGTGCCGCGTGGCGTAGGCGATCATTTCTCTCCACAATTCCCTGTTTTTAGAACTGATTATGAGACCCGCCGGTTTCTTTCTTCCTAGCCACACTGACAATCCATCCAGTAACTTCTCTCTCTGTCTTCCTCTCTCTCTTCTTCCCTCAATTTTTCCAATTGCCACATTCATTCATTCATTTGCATGTCTCTTGTGGAACTTTGCCTCCCTAACAGCACTCCTGTAGGCCTTTCGGTTATGAGCAAGATGGCCTGCTGCTGATGCATCCATTTGCAGATCATCAACGATGTCTTGCAGCCATCTTCGTCTTTGTCTTCTTCTCTTTCTTTTTCCCATTATGTACCCTTCCAAGACAGTCTTCTCTAGATTATCATGACGTTTAATGTGTCCAAAATATTTAAGTTTTCTCTGTTTAATACTCTTTACTAGCCTTCTTCAATATTAAGTTCTTGTACTATGGATATATTTGTTCTTTTTTGTATCCATTATATTTGAAGAACTCTTCTGTAGAATTTACATTCAAAGGCATTTATGTGTTTCTCTGCAACTTTTATTTATCTACAGTCCAAACCATATCTCTGTTCTCAGTTGCCACAATGTGTTCCAATTTTCCTCTTCTCAGAAAATGTCCTACAAATTTCGCTTGTCTGCCTCTAATCTTTGCTGTAATTTGCCTTTTAAGTCCAGCCTCGCTTAAGACTTCTTCGTTGGTTTTCTTAGCTGTCCATGGTATCTTCAACATCCTTCTTATGAATCACATTCTCATTGCTACTCTTGTATTCTATGTTCCAGATAATTCTGAGATCTTTATCACCGCTCCCACTTAAACGTTTATATTTTACACTTGAATTACACATACTACCAGACAGACGTTTATATTTTACACTTGAATTACACATACTACCAGACAAACGTTTATATTTTACACTTGAATTACACATACTACCAGACAGATAATTTATACTATTTGTTCTAAAATTCTGCACTGATCCTATCCTACTCTATGGGAGTGCTTCATGGAGATGCTGTTTTGTAGAAGAATGTTAAGAGTACTTTAGACAGCAAAGATGTCAAACAGGGAATGTCTAAGAAAAGAAAGTGTGGATAGGAAACTAATCCATAAGAAAACAGTAATCATCATTCATTGGGCATGTAATGAGAGCAAGAGAGCTTGAGAACATCATAAAACAGGAAAGGTAAATGGGAAAAGAGGCGTAGGAAGACCAAAAGAAACACTCATGGACAGTGTACATAACGCGATGGCACAATAAAAAGTCACCAAGTGAGCTGATGGAAAATATGCAGAATCGAGATTTGTGGACAAGTGTGACCGTCAACGTTTGCCGGCACGAAACCTAACGATGATGATGATGATGATGATGATGATGTAATATTTGCACCGAACTCAGGACCTTCTGAGTGATAGGCAAATGTACAAACCACTACACCACTGCAACATTTGCTATCTGCATATATGAGATTCTTTTTTCCGCCAGTTAATTTCTTTATCTACGCGTGTTTAATCAGACTAAGACAAGAAGACGACGCGAGAAAAGATTCATTCATGCTTACTATGTAATCACACTTTTGATGTTTATCTAAGGAGTAATTCATTCTCATTCAATTAATCAATCAATCAAGTGCCGTGCCGCGTGGCGTAGGCGATCATTTCTCTCCACAATTCCCTGTCTTTAGAACTGATTATGAGACCTGCCGGTTTCTTTCTTCCTAGCCACACTGACAATCCATCCAGTAACTTCTCTCTCTCTGTCTTCCCCTCTCTCTTCTTCCCTCAATTTTTCCAATTGCCACATTCATTCATTCATTCATTCATTTGCATGTCCCCTGTGGAACTTTGCCTCCCTAACAGCACTCCTGTAGGGCGTTCGGTTGTGAGCAAGATGGCCTGCTGCTGATGCATCCATTTCCAGATCATCAACGATGTCTTGCAGCCATCTTCGTCTTTGTCTTCTTCTCTTTCTTTTTCCCATTATGTACCCTTCAAAGACAGTCTTCTCTAGATTATCATGACGTTTAATGTGTCCAAAATATTTAAGTTTTCTCTGTTTAATACTCTTTACCAGCCATCTTCAGTATTAAGTTCTTGTAGTATGGATATATTTGTTCTTTTTTGTATCCATTATATTTGAAGAACTCTTCTGTAGAATTTACATTCAAAGGCATTTATGTGTTTCTCTGCAACTTTTATTTATCTACAGTCCAAACCATATCTCTGTTCTCAGTTGCCACAATGTGTTCCAATTTTCCTCTTCTCAGAAAATGTCCTACAAATTTCGCTTGTCTGCCTCTAATCTTTGCTGTAATTTGCCTTTTAAGTCCAGCCTCGCTTAAGACTTCTTCGTTGGTTTTCTTAGCTGTCCATGGTATCTTCAACATCCTTCTTATGAATCACATTCTCATTGCTACTCTTGTATTCTATGTTCCAGATAATTCTGAGATCTTTATCACCGCTCCCACTTAAACGTTTATATTTTACACTTGAATTACACATACTACCAGACAGACGTTTATATTTTACACTTGAATTACACATACTACCAGACAAACGTTTATATTTTACACTTGAATTACACATACTACCAGACAGACGTTTATATTTTACACTTGAATTACACATACTACCAGGCAAACGTTTATATTTTACACTTGAATTACACATACTACCAGGCAAACGTTTATATTTTACACTTGAATTACACATACTACCAGGCAAACGTTTATATTTTACACTTGAATTACACATACTACCAGGCAAACGTTTATATTTTACACTTGAATTACACATACTACCAGGCAGACGTTTATATTTTACACTTGAATTACACATACTACCAGACAAACGTTTATATTTTACACTTGAATTACACATACTACCAGACAGACGTTTATATTTTACACTTGAATTACACATACTACCAGACAGACGTTTATATTTTACACTTGAATTACACATACTACCAGGCAAACTATCTGTTGGCTGTTGGCCCGAGTACAGGCCATTTAAGACTATTATCTGCCGTTCTGCCTGTTTTTTTCTTAAAACGCATAATTGTTTGAAATCAGTCGTAGAAATGTAAACAGTAATTTATTCTGGAATTAATGTTTAACGCTGTTCTGACGTCAATTGATGTTAAAAACGTCTCTTTTAAATCATTCTTCAGATAATTAATAGACATGTTATTTTTATCTTGGAAGTTTACAATAAGATGACTGGTTTGGATGATTTATTAATAATACTCTGACGTTCCCTGCCCCCGAGTAAGCCCTCTCATCGCTGACGACCTAATACTGGCTTCTAGCGGATGCTTCAGAAATGTGTACAAACATTTCGCTGAAAAAAAGGAAAACACAAATTTCTAAGTTCAATTTTGTGTTGAAATAAACCCAGAAATAACAACTCTGAAAGGTTTGGGAACTTGAATTGTTCAAAAATTTTTGCTTTGGTATTTTCGCTTAAGAAATTAGGAACAGAATAGGCCAAGCAAAGACTGCATTTCAGAGAATGAGAAACATATTAGCTAACACATCCTTATCAATGAATGTTAGATGTTAGAACGAGTCCTAAAATGCTGTGTTGAACCTATCTTGTTATATGGAAGTGAATCATGGACAATAGGCAAGTCTGCACAAAAATCATTGGAAGCAGCAGAAATGTGGTTTATTAAAAGAATGTTGCGAATCCCCTGGACAGCAAAAAATAACTAATGAAGAATGTATGAGAAGAGCTGGAGAGACAAAAAACCTTGTCAAAAAGATAAGAGAGAGACAATGTACTTTCATAGGACATGCAATGAGAAGAGGGGGCAGTCTGACAGGATGGTGTGAGATGAGATCACCAACTGAACTGATGGCCTGCATGAAGGATCGGGTACTCTGGAGAAGCATAATAGCCAACGCCAGTCGGCACGGCACGGCACCTGATGATGATGATAATTTTCGCTTAAAATTTACGAGAAAGCTGAAGGATTTCGGGCACATTAAACGCCATGAGAGTCTGCAGAAGACGGTCTTGGTCTTGGATGGGATACGCAGTGGGAAAAAGAAAGAGGGGAAGACCGAGGAAAAGATGGAGATAAGACGTTGTTGATGATTAGCGACCGGAAGCATCAGCAGCAGAGCATCGTGCCTACAACAGAGAGGTCTTAAAGAGACTTGTTAGGGAGGCAAAGTTCCGTAAGGGACTTGCTAACGAATGAATGAATTTGCACTGTATGTCATCCATTGATTTGTGGACAAATTGAGCTATTATTTAGATGTACTTGTTTCAAACTAATCACAAGATGTATTTTATTCTTGAAATATAAGACTGGGTGGTCATTTTTTTAAAATAGTTTCTTGCACGGGGCGTGTGCAAGGCGTATGCAGTTCTGCTTGACTGGACCTTAACCTTTTTTTTATGGAAGAAGTCAATGAGGTGCAGCCAGAACATGGGTAACACTTCACTTTCGTGACGGGAGTTCTAGATTTAACATGACCTCAAACTTTCATGTGATTTAGTCAGCGAGTGTTGGAAACGCATGTTTCTACAATATGTCTTTCTCCATCTTGGCGATTTCGCTGAGAATTAGGTACCAAAATCTCAATACTCTACGCTCTACTGTGCGAAAACGTGCTGTTCCAAATCTGCTAAAACTGTTCTCACGGGCACAATATAGTGCTTATATTGATAAACAGCAGAACTAGCTCTGCTCGCCGGCCATATATATCTTCGACTCACAGTTTAGCACGTGGACCTCCAGATATATTGTATATTACCATACATTTAGCTTGCCCAGACAGTCAACGCAAGTCATAACCTACTTTTCTTATTCGTTCCTGATCTGGATGTTGTGAAACGGCATCGAATCTAGACATAATAGTTTCACAAACGATACCAGAAAATATATCGAGTAGTTATTGATTTCCACAACCAATCCAGGACGAGGGGATTCCACACTGTGAACTCTGACCTAGTTACTAGTTCAAATTCATCCTCGCTGATGCGGGAGACATGTTCGCTATTAGAGGAAGTAAAATTGGTAGGGGAAGCACAACAAGAGATGATAAAGAGTTCATCATAATTCTTCGTAGTGTTCATACAAACAGCCTGTTTTGTTTGTTGTTGGCCCGAGTACAGGCCAGTTAAGATTATTATCTGCCGTTCTGCCTGTTTTTTTCTTAAAACGCATAATTGTTTGAAATCAGTCGTAGAAATGTAAACAGTAATTTATTCTGGAATTAATGTTTAACGCTGTTCTGACGTCAATTGATGTTAAAAACGTCTCTTTTAAATCATTCTTCAGATAATTAATAGACATGTTATTTTTATCTTTTAAGTTTATAATAAGATGACTGGTTTGGATGATTTATTAATAATACTCTGACGTTCCCTGCCCCCGAGTAAGCCCTCTCATCGCTGACGACCTAATACTGGCTTCTAGTGGATGTTTCAGAAATGTGTACAAACACTTCGCTGAAAAAACAGGAAAACACAAATTTCTAAGTTCAATTTTGTGTTGAAATAAACCCAGAAATAACAACTCTGAAAGGTTTGGGAACTTGAATTGTTCAAAAATTTTTGCTTTGGTATTTTCGCTTAAGAAATTAGGAACAGAATAGGCCAAGCAAAGACTGCATTTCAGAGAATGAGAAACATATTAGCTAACACATCTTTATCAATGAATGTTAGATGTTAGAACGAGTCCTAAAATGCTATGTTGAACCTATCTTGTTATATGGAAGTGAATCATGGACAATAGGCAAGTCTGCACAAAAATCATTGGAAGCAGCAGAAATGTGGTTTATTAAAAGAATGTTGCGAATCCCCTGGACAGCAAAAAATAACTAATGAAGAATGTATGAGAAGAGCTGGAGAGACAAAAAACCTTGTCAAAAAGATAAGAGAGAGACAATGTACTTTCATAGGACATGCAATGAGAAGAGGGGGCAGTCTGACAGGATGGTGTGAGATGAGATCACCAACTGAACTGATGGCCTGCATGAAGGATCGGGTACTCTGGAGAAGCATAATAGCCAACGCCAGTCGGCACGGCACCTGATGATGATGATGATGATGATTTTCGCTTAAAATTTACGAGAAAGCTGAAGGATTTCGGGCACATTAAACGCCATGAGAGTCTGCAGAAGACGGTCTTGGTCTTGGATGGGATACGCAGTGGGAAAAAGAAAGAGGGGAAGACCGAGGAAAAGATGGCGATAAGACGTTGTTGATGATTAGCGACCGGAAGCATCAGCAGCAGAGCATCGTGCCTACAACAGAGAGGTCTTAAAGAGACTTGTTAGGGAGGCAAAGTTCCGTAAGGGACTTGCTAACGAATGAATGAATTTGCACTGTATGTCATCCATTGATCTGTGGACAAATTGAGCTATTATTTAGATGTACTTGTTTCAAACTAATCACAAGATGTATTTTATTCTTGAAATATAAGACTGGGTGGTCATTTTTTAAAATAGTTTCTTGCACGGGGCGTGTGCAAGGCGTATGCATTTCTGCTTGACTGGACCTTAACCTTTTTTTTTATGGAAGAAGTCAATGAGGTGCAGCCAGAACATGGGTAACACTTCACTTTCGTGACGGGAGTTCTAGATTTAACATGACCTCAAACTTTCATGTGATTTAGTCAGCGAGTGTTGGAAACGCATGTTTCTACAATATGTCTTTCTCCATCTTGGCGATTTCGCTGAGAATTAGGTACCAAAATCTCAATACTCTACACTTTACTGTGCGAAAACTTGCTGTTCCAAATCTGCTAAAACTGTTCTCACGGGCACAATATAGTGCTTATATTGATAAACAGCAGAACTAGCTCTGCTCGCCGGCCATATATATCTTCGACTCACAGTTTAGCACGTGGACCTCCAGATATATTGTATATTAACGCAAGTCATAACCTACTTTTCTTATTCGTTCCTGATCTGGATGTTGTGAAACGGCATCGAATCTAGACATAATAGTTTCACAAACGATACCAGAAAATATATCGAGTAGTTATTGATTTCCACAACCAATCCAGGACGAGGGGATTCCACACTGTGAACTCTGACCTAGTTACTAGTTCAAATTCATCCTCGCTGATGCGGGAGACATGTTCGCTATTAGAGGAAGTAAAATTGGTAGGGGAAGCACAACAAGAGATGATAAAGAGTTCATCATAATTCTTCGTAGTGTTCATACAAACAGCCTGTTTTGTTTGTTTAGCTTGGGTTAACGAGCTGGGAATGACTGAATTGGGACTGACTGAACTGGGACCCTCTGGTGACGTGGGCGAGTAGAGAAGAAGTCGCTTTTTGCTTCCAATCTAGGACTACGAACATTCAACACGATATCTAACACTACATTCAACAACATGTCTAACACTACATTCAACAACATGTCTAACACTACATTCAACAACATGTCTAACACTACATTCAACAACATGTCTAACACTACATTCAACAACATGTCTAACACTACATTCAACAACATGTCTAACACTACATTCAACAACATGTCTAACACTACATTCAACAACATGTCTAACACTACATTCAACAACATGTCTAACACTACATTCAACACAATGTCTAACACTACATTCAACAACATGTCTAACACTACATTCAACAACATGTCTAACATACATTCAACAACATGTCTAACACTACATTGAACACGATATCTAACACTACATTCAACAACATGTCTAACACTACATTCAACAACATGTCTAACACTACATTCAACACGATGTCTGCACATAACACTACATTCAACAAGATGTCTAACTCTACATTCAACAAGATGTCTACCGCTACATTCAACATGATGTCTAACACTACATTCAACAAGATGTCTAACAGCAGATTCAACAGGATATCAAATATTACATTCAACACTATATCTAACACTACATTCAACAAAATGTCTAACACTACATTAAAAAAGACGTCTAACACTACATTCAACACGATATCTACACATACCACTACATTCAACAAGATTTCTAACACTACATTCAACAAGATTTCTAACACTACATTCAACAAGATTTCTAACACTACATTCAACAAGATGTCTAATACTACATTCAACAAGATGTCTAACTCTACATTCAACACGATTTATGCACATAACACTACATTCAACACGATTTATGTACACAACACTACATTCAATACGATGTCTGAACATAACATTACATTCAACACGATGTCTGCACATAACGCTATATTAAACACGTAATCTGCACATAACATTACATTCAACAAGATGTCTAAAACTACATTCAATATGATGTCTAACACTACATTCAACATGATTTGTGCACATAACACTACATTCAACACGATATCTACACATAACGCTACATTCAAGAAGATGTATGCACATAACACTATATTCAACACGATATCTGCACATACCACTACATTCAAGAAGATATCTGCACATAACACTACATTCACCACGATATCTGCACATAACACTACATTCAACACGATATCTGCACATAACACTACATTCAACACGATATCTGCACATAACGCTACATTCAAGAAAATGTCTGCACATAACACTACATTCAAGAAGATGTCTGCACATAACACTACATTCAAGAAGATGTCTGCACATAACGCTACATTCAACACGATGTCTCCACACTAAGATTATAGAAGAGTTTCAAGAAGCCAGAAACAAGATGGTGATGTTTTATCTTATTTACTGGTGGTTTTTTTTCACATTTATTGCTGTTTTATCTTATTTGTTGCTGTTTTGACTTAGTTGTTGCTGCCTTATCTTATTCGAACTATGAGCGGGATGTTCTTAGTAGCTGGCGCGGTGAAGATGTTGGAAAGACTTTGCTTATCTCAGGTTGTAAGTACTTACGTTGATTTGTTTAAACACCTGAAGCTCATCTCCTCCACAAACATGAATCTTCTCAGCACATTCCACCGCCATGAGGAGCACAAACCCTCCACAAACATGGATCTTCTCAGCACATTCCACCGCCATGAGGAGCACAAACCCTCCACAAACATGGATCTTCTCAGCACATTCCACTGCCATAAGGACCACGTCTAATCGGCCGGGCTAAGCCCATTATTAGGAGTACCAAAGAAAATGGGTCTTGACCAGCTCTCGTTCTCTGATCCCGTTAACCGCGACATAAAAAGTCACAGTGACCTTTATCCCTCAAGATCACACGGACATTACAGGTCCTTAAGCATTATTTTCTTTGCTTTTTTTATTCTTTCAGACGAAAATGAGACAGATGGAAGACTGGTTTTCTGTAGCGCAACTGGAACCTAAATAATGCAATGACAATATGAAAGTCGTATTACATTATCTAATTTAGTTATACACAATTATGCTTGCGCAACTTTCACTTCCATTTTTAATCGTGCTATGCCATTAGGGGGTCAGCTAGCATGGTTATCCACTTTGTGTGGTCCTTCGTGTTACTGGTTAGATTAGATTTTATTTTCCCGAACAGCTTGACTAACGTCTTATCTATCTATCTATCTATCTATCTATCTATCTATCTATCTATCTATCTATCTATCTATCTATCTATCTATCTATCTATCTATCTATCTATCTATCTATCTGTCTTTCTGTCTGTCTGTCTTTCTGTCTGTCTGTCTGTCCTTCCATCCATCCATCCATCCATCCATCCATCCATCCATCTATCTATCTATCTATCTATCTATCTATCTATCTATCTATCTATCTATCTATCTCGCTCGCTCACTCACTCTCACTCACTCACTTACTCACTCACTCACTCACTCACTCATTCGATCAATCCATGTTATGCTTCCATGGTGGTCTTCGAATTCTCCAGTATCTTTTAGATTTCCTAATTTATTTTCTGAAACAGAGAATTTGATAGTCTTATATTTATAGATAACAAGCTATCAATTGAAACACAACAGGCCGAAGGAAAATAGGTCGACAACGTGAAACTCTAATGAGGACATTGTTGAGAGAGGCTAGTTCAGTGGCCATAACATCCTTTGATGAGATTGAAAAACGCCGAAGACAGAACATCTTTGCGAACTACCATGCGGGCCCCATGTGAAGTTCAGCGGCACGGGAAGGATGTAACATGTAAGATATTTATAGATATTGTACACCTTCTTAAGAAGGTCCACATAAAGATCATAGGAAGCAGTAGAAATGTGGTTTGTCAGAAGAATGCTGCGAATTCCCTGGACAGCAAAGTTTTCTAATGAAGATTGTAAGAGAAAAGCGGGAGAGAGAAAAAATCTTGTAAAAAAGAGAGAGAGAGAGAGAGAGAGAGAGAGAGAATATACTTTCATAGGACATGCATTGAAAATATTGTAACAACAGGAAGAAACAGAGTGAAGATGAGCAGGGGAAGGACAATAGAAATAAACTGGGTAGTTTGGCGAGATGGTGTGTGAAGAGATCACCAAGTGAAGGATCAGATATTACGGAGAAACATAATAGCCAACGCCATTCGGTACAGCACATGATGATGATGATGACAACTTTTTTGAGAAATTTTCTATATAACAGTATGTTAACACTATCCACATGGCGAATACAAGTCTGTGATGAGACTGATTGATAACTGATATTGTTGAAGATTGATAACTTGTTTTGGTCGATTGAAACTTGTTCTGTATCGGATCTTCAAAGCTGGAGATATACAGTTGTTTTACAGCGCTGATGGTCTCATTCTCACAGACCTGCTTGTCTCTGCCCGTCCCTTCCTTTCTCTAGGTCTTGTCTTCTTCTGCCGTGTTTCTGTGGCCTCCAAGACTCACACAGAGAAGATCACATGTTCCCGGCGTGCCCTTCAGTTGTGACTCTCATGAATTTCTCTAGCAGACTCATTCTCTTGCTATAACCACAGCAACGTCTCTATTGTTTCTAAATTTAATTTCGTTTGAACTTCTTGAATATCCACGCCTCAGATAAGTATAATGTTTCTCCTATAGAACATTGCTCCGTATCGTCATACTGTCAGTTATATCGGTTATAACTTTTTACCTACCTCATCCTGTCTTTGGCGAAGTTAAGAGTAACATTTTTTGATTGTTACAAAATCTTAAACAACAGAGCATGTCTTTCTGTGGTATACAATATTTACTACAATATTTACTATGTTTACCGAATTAAAAGTACCCATGTTTGGTCAATTTTTTGGGTTCACAATCGTCATACTTCCAGCTTGTTTTTCTGAACCCCTGTCTGTCTTATGTATATGTGAAGTGATGTAGGGGTTAAAGTGATGCATGGGTTAAATGATAGGTTTTTCTGTTTTTCCTTTCTTGCACGGCTTTTATTACTTTGTTTCAGAGACATACGGTCTGCAAAATAGGTCGGGTAGACAAACGGTCTGGAAGATATGCCCGAGAGACATGGAGTCTGGAAGATATGTCCGGATGATGTAAAGTCTGAAAAAGATGTCCAGGACACACACGGTCTGGAACATATGTCCGGGAAACATACGGTCTGAAAGATATATTTCGGAGACATCGGATCTGGAAGATATGACCGGGAGAGATACTGTCTGAAAGATATATTTCGGAGACATGGGATCTGGAAGATTTGACCGGGACAGATACTGTCTGAAAGATATAATCGGGAGACATGGTTTCTGGAAGATTTGACCGGGACAGATACTGTCTGAAAGATATAATCGGGAGACATGGTTTCTGGAAGATTTGACCGGGACAGATACTGTCCGAAAGATATATTTCGGAGACATGGGATCTGAAAGATTTGACCGGGACAGATACTGTCTGAAAGATATAATCGGGAGACATGGGATCTGGAAGATTTGACCGGGACAGATACTGTCTGAAAGATATAATCGGGAGACATGGTTTCTGGAAGATTTGACCGGGACAGATACTGTCCGAAAGATATATTTCGGAGACATGGGATCTGAAAGATTTGACCGGGTGGGATACTGTCTGAAGATATATTCGGGAGACTTGGGATCTGGAAGATATGACCGGGAGAGATACTGTCTGAAAGATATATTTCGGAGACATGGGATCTGGAAGATTTGACCGGGACAGATACTGTCTGAAAGATATAATCGGGAGACATGGTTTCTGGAAGATTTGACCGGGACAGATACTGTCTGAAAGATATAATCGGGAGACATGGTTTCTGGAAGATTTGACCGGGACAGATACTGTCCGAAAGATATATTTCGGAGACATGGGATCTGAAAGATTTGACCGGGTGGGATACTGTCTGAAGATATATTCGGGAGACTTGGGATCTGGAAGATTTGACCAGGACAGATACTGTCTGAGGATATATTCGGGAGACTTGGGATCTGGATGATATGTCTGGGAGACATACGATTTGGAAGAGATTCCAGAAGACGTAAGGTCTGAAAGAATTTTCCGGATGACGTAAGCTCTGAAAGAGATGTCCGGGGAAAAATACGATCTGAAGACGGAGACGGGAAAGAATAAAATGAGAAGACTATTGCCCATATAAAGATTGGCAGCTTACAGGAGTAGGAAGCGCTGAAAACAGAAACTACAAGCCTGATAATCATTGCTTTCTGCTTGAAACCCCTGTTACTAATCAATACGTACTTCAAAATCTGAACGAGTAAACCTCTTAATACTTTACTATCTCCCAAGATAATTCAAAGATCACGCATGCCAAGACTCTCAGACTAAAGATTTGTAAAAAAAAAGGTAAAATCCCCATTTCCATGCCATTCCTGCATATTGGGGACACAGTGTTAGGCCCGTATCTCCACGACCCTCGCCACAAGACAAGCATGATCTGGTCATTGTCATGCCTGGCAGCATTTACCTACCTGGGTCTCTCTGGTACTCACTTTTAGAGGTTGGGTGGACCTCGGGACCTTTTTGATGTGTACTAGGAAAAATAAAATCCCATAAACCCGGTACCACCGGATTAGTAAACCGAGGGCCTAACTGAAGGTTTTCTAAAGCGGTGAGCAGAGTTCTAGTTAGCTGGCCCTCAACTAGTAGTTTTATTTGGATGGTGCTAGTTAAATCTCCTCATAATCTCCTCATAATCTCCTTATCTGGTTCATGTGAATTATCTCTATGTAAATACTATATGTATTTATTCTCTCCTCTCGCATTTTCTTTATCCTCTAACACTGAATCGCAGGATGGTCAAATTACAAGGTCCGTATGTGTCACGGAGCCCATATACTTCCAGTACGGAGCTACGCAGGTCACTCTCTCAAAGTCACCCTCAGAACACTCTAACGACTTCAACATGTCCCAGATTTTCCAGAAAACCGTTTCAGTCCATCTCACTTGCGCATGTCTAACATGTTTAAAGTTCTTCTTCCGCCACTTACATCGCGTATTTAAGTCATTTTGCCATTTTGCTTTTAAACTGGCAACCCTAGACAAAATAAATATATCTACAGCATTCCCTCATCTTCCCCTGTCTGTCCCGTGTCACTTGTAATTTCCCCACCAACAGGGAACTATTTTTCCTCAGCAAACAAACATGGCGTCGTTTGTGGAGAGAAGATGTTTTTGTTAAGGTCTAGAGTTCCAGCTCACATCAGAAATGATGTTGTGTGAGGTCTGAAGTGAGACTTTACTTTAGCTTCCTCAAGCTGTCTTTAAAATATACTGGAGATGCTAATGGAGAAAGAGTTAGACAGACAGACAGAGAGAAAGAAAGAAAGAGAGGGGATAGAGAGATAGAGAGAGAAAGAGAGATTTTCGAAAGGTGAAGAACTTGACACACAGTTCTATATAAGAAACAGTTTCAGAGAAAGACGGAGAGAGAGAGAGAGATTTAGATTTGGAAAGAGAGAAAAAATGAGAAATAGAAAGGTAGAAAGAAAGAGAGAGAGAGAGATAAAGATAAGCAGAGAAAGAGAGAGATATATATATAAAAAGAGAGACAGAAAGAGAGAAAGAGAGAGAGAGATTATTTTGAAAAGGTGAAAAACTGGACAAGCATGCCCGTATGACATTATGTTCCTCGGTATACCACAAATATAATACTACAAACTACAAATACATTCATTCTATTGCATGTCCCTTGCGGAACTTTGCCTCCCTAACAGCACTCCTGCAGGTCTCTCGGTTGTGAACAAGATGCCCTGCTGCTGATGCATCCAATTGCAGATCATCAGCGATGTCTTGCAGCCATCTTCACCTTGGTCTTCATCTCTTTCTTTTTCCCATTATTTACCCTTCCAACACGGTCTTCTCTAGATTATCATGAGGTATAACGTGTCCAAAACATTTCAGTTTTCTCTCTTTAATCCTCTTTACTAGCCAGCCTTCTTCAATATTAAGTTCTTGTAGTATGGATATATTTGTTCTTTTTTGTGTCCATGATATTTGAAGAACTCTTCTTGTAGCATTTATATTCAAATACATAAGAAACAATAATAACATAGGAAATTTAAAATATTAACTATATTTAACATCTTAAGACATACGATACACACACAGTGAGAGAAAGAGAGAGAGAGAGAGATGAAGGTGTACTAGATGTATGAAACTTGTAGTTGACATTTGTCGACATTACTGTTAACAAAAGTGAAGTAATGAACACTCAAGTAATCATCCTTTACTTAAGTACTGTAATACGATGTTGAATTTTAATTGTTTCCGGTGATTTACTAAACCAAATTTTATTCTAGAAGCGAATTATGGATTAGAACTTTCAGTACCTTGTTCTGGGCGTCCATTCTTATTTCACGAGAGACGTGTTTGTTTGGATGAACAAACAAAAACTAGATGAAATGAGAAGAAAAAGACAGTCAAAATTGCTTGGACACGTCACGAGAAGACAGAAGTTGGAGAACCTTGTAATGACTGGAAAATTTAAGGGAAAAAGGAAGAGAGGAAGGCCAAGAGAGAAACTATCTCAGTGAACTGACCAAGTGGCACGGGAAAATAAAAAGCATCTGAACTAATTGGAAACGCCAAGGACAGCAGAAGACGAAGAAGGAAGATCGTTAATGCTCTCTGGCACGCCTAATAATAATAATAATAATAATAATAATAATAATAATAATAATAATAATAATAATAATAACAGTAAAAATAGAACTAATTTAAAAGCCCTCTGTGTTTAACACAGAGAGCGAGTGTATTATTCAACTAAACATACATCAGGTAATTATGTTTAAAGAGCGCAGGCCAACTTTGTCTGTAGGTGTGTTATTTCCGTGTCAGCAGGTGCACTTCTGCATATACCTGTGTCCACGATCCACATCGATAAACGTGCTTCATTAACTCCATCTATTTATGTCGTGTTACTCTCAAGAGAGATAGACGTTATTTTTTCCGCCTTGTCGCTTCTTATATGTTATACTCGTGTCAGGCCACATGAGAGAAGTTTCCTTGTAAAAGATTTGTACTAGTTTCTATATAGACAAGGTTTATTTATATGGCAATGTGAGATTTACAATAGTTCAGACCCTGGCTTGTGTCTTTTTAAATGTTTAATTGCGTTATTGAACTGCTGTACTTAAAGGCGGGAAACGCAGAAAACTCTTGAGATTTAACTAGATATGTCTAGTCCATCAAGGGACATGGTTCTTGTGGTCTACATATAGCATTAAGTATAGAAGAGGTGGTCAAATCGAGGCCCGCGACCCGCATGCGGCCCTTTGACACGTAACGTGCGGCTTCCGGAATTGTGTGGGCTGAGCTCCTATTTCACATCAATAATTAGTGTATGAGTATATAACTATACACGAAGCACGGCAGTAAAGCTGTGATACCAAAATGCATAAACTAGGAAAAAAAAGTAGGAACAGCTTTATTATTTAACAACTACAAAGTTGTGACGTTTCGGCGTGAGCCTTAATCACACAAACACACACAGGACAGAGAATTAGAGACAGGAGATAAAGTATAGATTCACATGAATCATATGTTACAAAAATAAATAAATAAATAAAATGAATAGAGCACAAAGCTTGTAAAAATATGTAGATTTTTCCCGATTCTCGTTTAGAAATGCTCCCGTTGCTACGTTCAGAATATGCTCCTGCAGAAATATACAGAAATGCGCGTGGTGAAACGTAGAGAATGTTTAAATAGAGACTTGTGATGTGTGATAGGTGGATAGTAACTGAGGGTGGTGGATGGGGAAACTGTTGAGGGGAGAGAGAGTGATACAATGGTAACCTAGCCAGAAGAAGGTGAAATAAATTATTATGGTTGGGGCAGAGGGGTTGTAATGTAATGTTGTGAGGAGGTTCTGAACTATGTGTAACAAATGAGAAAGGAGTGGAGCTTAGTGGAGAGGGATTATGATTGTGGAATAGGAGAATGTTATGTGTAGCTGAATAACGAGTCCAAACCGCTTGGTTCCAGTGTCCTGTAGTGCTGAGTTTAGCGGTTTTCAAGCGCTAATGGGAAATCTACACTGGCAGACTTCCAGAATTCTACAAAAGGTACATCAATGATGACACTGGAGTCACCAGTGTGCAACAAGACGAGCAAAAAAAAAATATTGAATTCGCCAACTCACTTAATAATAATATAAAATTCACTTATGAAATTTCTGACAAGTCTGTCCACATTCTGACATTAAAATATCTATTGGCACAAACGGGCTCGTTACCTCTGTATTTTACAAGCCCACCGACAGCCACACCAATTTACTTTATACCTCCTCCTATCCTGAAGACTGTAAGAACTCCATCCCATACTCCCAACTCCTCCGTCTTCGCCGCATGTCAGGATAATTTGGATTTTATAGATCAGTCAAACAATTTCTTAGAATTTGTCCGTCATCGCCACTACCCAGAAAATGTCCTTCGTGAAGCCTTCAACCGTATCCAACTAGTGAGCCGCAAAGAAGCATTCAGAAAAAAAAACCTGTTGCCTCATCTGACACAGTTAAGTCAGTACTGCCTTTCCACCAGCATGGTCAGATGGTTAAGAAAATTATTTATCGTCATCTGCCACTAATCCAACTCGACCCTGACACCAGCGACATTTTCTCTGATCCATTCAGGCGTGAGCCAAATCTTCTGGACATCCTCGTCCACAGTCACTTTAAGCGAAACCTTACATATGTCGGAACCAGAAAATGTAACCGCCCTCGCTGTGCTACCTGCCCCGTAGTCTGGGAAACGAAAACAATCACCTTTCCCAAAACTATCCTCACTCTTCCTGAGGGATTCACATGCGAGTCCCATAATGTAATATATGTCACCGTATGCAAAAGATGTAGGATAACGTATATTGGTGAGACTGGCCCCAGGCTAGGGGACAGCTTGCAGAAACATCTGTACGATATCACTCAGTATGATTCGAAACTAGTCCCGAATAATTTCAATGGCCCCAACCACAGAGGCAAACCTGATTTTCTGATAACAGCCATCAAACAATGTCACGCATATGACACAAACCGCCTAGCGCTTGAGAACCGCTACGTTCAGGACAATGGGACACTGGAACCACACGGTTTGAACTCGTTATTTAGCTACATATAACATTCCACAATCATAATCCCTCTCATTTGAGCTCCACTCCTTTCTCAGTTGTTACACATAGTTCAGAACCTCCTCACAACATCACATTACAACCCCTCTGCCCCAGCCATAATAATTTATTTCACCTTCTTCTGGCTAGGTTACTATTGTATCACTCTCTCCTCCCTCAACAGTTTCCCCACCCACCACCCTCAGTTACTATCCACCTATCACACATCACAAGTCTCTATTTAAACATTCTCTACGCTTCACCATGCCCGTTTCTGTACATTTCTGAACGAGCACATTTTGAAGGTATCAATGGGAGAACTTCTGAACCAGTGTCGGAAAAGCTACGCATTCTTTCAAACTAAGTGATCTATTCATTTTATTTATTTTTTGCACCATAGGATTCATGTGAATCTATACTTTATCTCCTCTCTCTAATTCTTCATCCTGTGTGTGTTTGTATGATTAAGGCACACGCTGAAACGTCACAACTTTGTAGTCGTTAAGTAATAAAGCTGTATATAGATAATGAAAATGTGGAAAATACAATAAGACTTCAATGAATATTTTACTAAAGATATGCTGAGGAATGGTACAAAAAACCCCAACTACCCGCTTAACTTTGAAGGTTCTCATCCTTTTCTCAAATGGTAGACCCATGACCCAAATTATAATTCACAGCACCAGCAGAATTATGCTTCCAGCCGCCTGGTATTACACTGAAGAATTCATACATTCTAGTATTACACGCATTCTAGACTTGCTGTCACATCCCTTCATAATCCTTCGTGAACCCAAAGTTGAGAACCCCAACGCCTACTTCCTAAATCTTATCGCGTTATTGGGCCCTAGTTCTACCAGCAAACTAAACAAGCTTCTGAAGAAAACAAGAAAGCAGGTGTTATATGTTCCTGTACATTTTTGCTGTACATTCCAGTGGCTTTCATTTCTAGGAAGATCTTTGTGTTTTTAATGTTAACAGTTAAGTTAAAAGGATAGACAAGTAAACCAGTGTCATTAACAAGTAAATGGCAAGATACTGTGGCTTACTTTTAGCATAATAGCTAAAATAAGCATCTTATAATAACGAGTAACTAATACTGATGTACCTTTAAGTAATAATAAGCGTAATAAGAGTTTAAGCAAACTATAAGATCATAAACCACTGACAGGAAGTATGTGTAACATTCAACCATCTGGTTCTCTAGAATTCATGTTTGCCCGGTAATGTATTCTAGGTTTGATCTTCTTACATCTTACATCCTTCCTGTGCCGTTATACATCACATAGGGCGCACATGGTGGTTCGCAAAGTTTTCCTGTTTTCGGCGAGCTTTTCAACCTCCTAAAGGGATTTTATATCTACTAATTTGGCCTCTCTTAACAATGTCCTCTATAGAGTTTCACGTGGTCGACCTCTTTTTCTTCGGCCTGTTGTGTTCCACTTGATAACTTGTTTTGGGATTCTCTGGTTGTTTCTTCATCACTTGGCCGACATATGTCCATCTCCTTTTTCTGATCACCCATGAGACAGGTTGTTGTTCGCTCAAATCTGCCTTATTTCTGCGTTGTTCTTAAATTCATTCCACTTTATCCTGAGTATTTTCCTTAGACATTTGTTCTAAAAAGAGTCTAATTTCAAAAGAGTTGATCTGTAGCACATTAAATCTAAGATTCTTAATCTGTAAGGTGCTGCTGATGAAATGTCTAAGGGAGTAAACCCTGAATAAAAAATTTAGAAGCAGGTATGAAAGTCAGTTGACGAGAAAGTTCTTCTTTGACCAGTCTTATGGCATCCTCTGCGGTTCTGCCACGCTTCTGCGCGTATGGACGTCGTTCTGTCTCAGGAGTTGAATGTCAAACTCTAGACTATTTTAGTTCACGGACGTTGCACTTTGTCCACATACCTGTTGTCCATTCACAAGCGAGGAATTATACATTTATCAGTTTTAAATCCACCTGTAAGTTGAGATGAGCCATTATCATTCGTATCACTACCATCATCATTTTCACCATTCCACATGCAGTTGTTATTATCTTACTAAAGGGATACCGGCGAGAACGCTAAAATACATAATGTGCTCTTAGTATGAGAACGCTAAAATACATAATGTGCTCTTAGTATGAGAACGCTAAAATACATAATGTGCTCTTAGTATGAGAACGCTAAAATACATAATGTGCTCTTAGTATGAGAACGCTAAAATACATAATGTGCTCTTAGTATGAGAACGCTAAAATACATAATGTGCTCTTAGTATGAGAACGCTAAAATACATAATGTGCTCTTAGTATGAGAACGCTAAAATACATAATGTGCTCTTAGTATGAGAACGCTAAAATACATAATGTGCTCTTAGTATGAGAACGCTAAAATACATAATGTGCTCTTAGTATGAGAACGCTAAAATACATAATGTGCTCTTAGTATGAGAACGCTAAAATACATAATGTGCTCTTAGTATGAGAACGCTAAAATACATAATGTGCTCTTAGTATGAGAACGCTAAAATACATAATGTGCTCTTAGTATGAGAACGCTAAAATACATAATGTGCTCTTAGTATGAGAACGCTAAAATACATAATGTGCTCTTAGTATGAGAACGCTAAAATACATAATGTGCTCTTAGTATGAGAACGCTAAAATACATAATGTGCTCTTAGTATGAGAACGCTAAAATACATAATGTGCTCTTAGTATGAGAACGCTAAAATACATAATGTGCTCTTAGTATGAGAACGCTAAAATACATAATGTGCTCTTAGTATGAGAACGCTAAAATACATAATGTGCTCTTAGTATGAGAACGCTAAAATACATAATGTGCTCTTAGTATGAGAACGCTAAAATACATAATGTGCTCTTAGTATGAGAACGCTAAAATACATAATGTGCTCTTAGTATGAGAACGCTAAAATACATAATGTGCTCTTAGTATGAGAACGCTAAAATACATAATGTGCTCTTAGTATGAGAACGCTAAAATACATAATGTGCTCTTAGTATGAGAACGCTAAAATACATAATGTGCTCTTAGTATGAGAACGCTAAAATACATAATGTGCTCTTAGTATGAGAACGCTAAAATACATAATGTGCTCTTAGTATGAGAACGCTAAAATACATAATGTGCTCTTAGTATGAGAACGCTCCGTTTACACGTGTACAGCTTTATATTTACGGTGTACACCTATCAACGCTTAACACTTAAAGCTGTATGAAGAAGGAGGGCAAGGCAAGGCAGAACTATGAGATATTACCCCCACAACTGTAGTCGAGGGGGTCACGCAAAATGTAATTTACACCAAGCATGCGATGAGTCCACATGTAATCAACTTCAAAACCCCGGCTGTTTATCAACGTTCATTTTCTTGGCGTGTGTAGACAGATAAGTCAAACCAGAACTTCTGCTCGAGTCTTCGCCGTCTTCAGGTGATAGGTTATCAAAGAAGGTGCCTTCTCGGTGAAGGCGGGAGAGAGCGCAAGGAGATAAGTTAATGTGTAATGTGTAATTTTTGCTTACGTGTCTCGTGAATGATAGTCTCAGGCATTGCGCAGATTAAATTTTTAAAAAGAGAGAAAGAAAGAAACAAATTTTCCGAAGGAGAAAGTATAAAAAGAAAGAAAAGGTCGGAGGAGACAGCCAGAAAAGTTTTCGAACTGGTCTCCATTAAACGTGTTCCATAATGCGGGGGCATGAAAAGAAGTGTCATGTGAAATAACTACACAAGTATGTTTGGCAGATTGTGGAAAATCATCATCATCATCATCATAATCATCATCGTGTGCCGTCTTTGATAGGAAGGTTAGCGGTAGTGCATCATCGGTTCCCTTGCTCCCTCGCCTTGATGCTGCACTCATTCGTTCGTATCCTCTCATTTGTTATCTTTCCACCTACATTTCTGTTTACCTCTTCCTCATTTTCCTTCCACTTTTCTTTCTAGTATTGTCTTCAGTATATTATTACATGTTTGATGTGGCCAAAGTATGTATTTTGTTTTCTCGATCTTTATTTTACTGGGAAGTTCGCGTTGCACTTGTAGATGGTCTAATGCCTGTACATTTGTTCTCTTCATTCTCCATGATATAAATCTTGTTGTGGAAAATATAGGTACTGATTTATTTAGATACAAAGATCGATAGACTAGTTTACAAACATCAGAGACAGACAAAATAGATAGATAGATAGATAGATAGATAGATAGATAGATAGATAGATAGATAGATAGATAGATAGATAGATAGATAGATAGATAGATAGATATGACCGAAACGGAGATTAGTTGTTTACATGTAGAAACGCACTGGAT
Source organism: Achatina immaculata (assembly GCA_009760885.1). Lineage (NCBI taxonomy): Eukaryota > Metazoa > Mollusca > Gastropoda > Stylommatophora > Achatinidae > Lissachatina > Lissachatina immaculata. The sequence continues at coordinate 1,917,479 of CM019716.1, read as the reverse complement.
TACATATAATGGACAACATATAGTAATTATCTCTCAGTGAATGAATGGAAATCAGAATATCACTCCGCCCTAGCCAGACTTGAGAAGATAAGAAATCTACTATAATCACTTCTGTTGTTCGACTATCATACATGCATCTGTCTTTGATTTCAATGACTGTATTGACAGAGCCCTCGGGTTGCAACGCTTCGATTTGCGATGTTTTCGAATTACGGCATCAGTCTCGGAGCTAAGTGACGCAAATCGAGGGTGTGTCTGTATATGTCCATAGCTGACCTTTTATCATAATCAAACCGTAGTGTCTACATTTGTTTTAAATGGATATTTTACCCTAATTTACAATTATTATTCAACAGGTCGTCGTTAGTTCTTCAACTTTACGGCCACAACATTGAACAGGCTCGTGAAAAAGGAAGAATTGTTAGGTTCACCAACCCTGGAATACTGGTGGTGGATGTCTGGATCTTGGAAAAGACAAGAAGATTTGTAAGGTAAGACATAATTCTTACTTATCATGTAAGGTTGACATAATCCTTACTTATATTGTAAGGTAGATATAATACTTTGCCTCCCTAACAGCACTCCTGTAGACTTCTCGGTTGTGATCAAGATGGCCTGCTGCTGATGCATCCATTTGCAGGTCACCAACGATGTCTTGCAGCCATCTTCGTCTTGGTCTTCCTCTCTTTCTTTTTCCCATTATGTACACTTCCAAGACGGTCTTCTCTAGATTATCATGACGTTTAATGTGTCCACAATATTTAAGTTTTCTCTCTTTAATCCTCTTTACTAGCCAGCCTTCTTCAATATTAAGTTCTTGTAGTATGGATATATTTGTTCTTTTTTGTGTCCATGATATTTTAAGGACTCTTCTGTAGCATTTACATTCAAAGGCATTTATATGTTTCTCAAAGCTGTTTTGTTAAGTGTCCAGGTCTCACAGGCATATGTTGCGATGGGAAAGATGCATGCCTTTAAAAATCTTATTTTTGTAGTTCTGTCTGTTCCCCTCCACAGATTCTTTAGTTGTTTTACTTTCTGAAGAGCGATAGATGTCCTCCTTTTAATTTCCCTCATTGTATCTCCATTATTAGTTAGTAGTGATCCAAGATATTCAAAACTCTCCACTTCTTCCAGTTTTTCCTCATTGAATATATATTTCAGCTGCCTTGTTTGTTTTGTCAATTGTCATCAGTTTAGTTTTCTTCGCATTAAGATAGAGGTTTTGCTCTTCGTTGTTCTTACGGACTGACATAATTAGTTTTTCCATTCCATTTTGTGTTGTGGACAATAATACTGTGTCATCAGCATATCAAATCTCTGGTATTTTCTAACCTCCAATTGTTATGGCATCGTAATATTCTTTGTCTACATCTTCTCTAACATTCCTCACTATATTTTCAGTATATAAATTAAATAAATAAGGCGACAATATGCACCCCTGACGGACCCCTTGTTTTATGTCAAACCAAGTTGTTTCACCATTTATTCTTACTGCTGCTTGTTGGTCTAGATACAGCAGTAATATTAATTGTATCAAATGTGTTGGAAATTCCATTTTTCCCATTATTTCCCAAAGTTTCTGGTGTTTTACACAATCAAATACCTTTGAGTTGTTTATAAATGATAAATATAGATTCACATTAAACTCCCTGTATTTCTCTATGATTAATCTTATATTGAATATATGATCTCTTGATACTCTTCCTAGCCTGAAACCAGCTTGGACCATATTGACTTCTTCTATTTTCTTGCGAAGTCTACCGATTATAATGTTTAACAGAATTTTACTGGCATGACTAATCAGGGCAACAGTTTTGTAGTTTGTGCGTAATTTCAGGTTACCCTTTTTTTTTGGCAGTGGTATGAATGCAGTTATTTTCCATTCTTTTGGCCAAATACCTGAATGCCATATCTTTTTACATAGTGCATAATAGAGTGTTGCACAAGTTCGTACAAGTACCAGTATCTCCATCTGTCTGCTTGTCTGTCTGTTTCTTTGTCTGTCTGCTTGTCTGTCTGTTTCTTTGTCTGATTGCTTGCCTGGCTGTTTGCCTCTGTATTTCTTTCTCCGTCTCTGTTCCGTCTCTGTCTGTTTCTCTTTTTATCTGTCTGTCTCTGTTTCTCTCAGTCTCTCTGTATCTGTCTCTTCGTCTATTTCTCTGTTTGACTACCTGTCTATTTGTCTGTCTGTGTGTCTCTTGTCTGACAATCTTTTAAAGTTGTTGCAGGATATCTGTGGCTGTAAGAACGCATAATTAAGAAGCAGAATTATCCAAATATTTGTCAACTTGGCGCAGAGATATAAACACGTATCAAGAATAAATCTACGTTATTTATTTACCTCCAAAATTGACCGTATTTCTCCAAAAATATATTATGTGAAATAAATTTGGGTGTAGTGAGAAAGAAACGTGTATGTAGTGAGAGAAAGAAACTTGTAAGTAGTGAGAGAAAGAAACTTGTAAGTAGTGAGAGAAAGAAACTTGTAAGTAGTGAGAAAAAGAAACTTGTAAGTAGTGAGAGAAAGAAACGTGTATGTAGTGAGAGAAAGGCACTTGTAAGTAGTAAGAAAAAGAATCTTGTATGTAGTTAGAGAAACTTGTAAGTAGTGATAGAAAGAAACGTGTAAGTAGTGACAGAAAGAAACTTGTAATTAGGGAAAGAAATGTGCATGTAGTGAGAGAAAGACGCTTGTAAGTAATGAGAGAAAGAAACTTGTATGTAGTGAGGGAAATAAACATGTATGTAGTTAGAGAAAGAAACTTGAATGTAGTGAGAAAAAGAAACTTGTAAGTAGTGAAAGAAAGAAACTTGTTTGTAGTGAGAGAAACGTGTAAGTAATGAGAGAAAGAAACTTATAAGTAGGGAAAGAAACTTGCATGTAGTGAGAGGAAGAAACTAGTATGTAGTGAGAGAAAGAAACTAGTATGTAGTGAGAGAAAGAGTCTGGCATGTAGTGAAAGAAAGTAACTTGTAAGTAGTGAGAGAAAGAAACTTGTATGCAGTGAGAGAAACATGTAAGTAGTGAGAGAAAGAAAATTGTAAATAGTGAGAGAAAGAAACTTGCATGTAGTGAGAGAAAGGAATGTGTATGTACTGAGAGAAAGAAACTTGTAAGTAATGAGAGAAAGAAACTAGTGTGTAGTGAGAAAAATAAATTTGCATGTAGCGAGAGAAAGAAATTTGTGTGTAGTGAGAGAAAGCAACTTGCATGTAGTGAGAGAAAGAAACATGTATGTAGTGAGAGAAAGAAACTTGTAAGTAGTGAGAGAAAGAATTTTGCATTTAGTGAACAGTTTCTATTTTTGAAGTTTATTGCTAATTAATGAAAGTCTGATCAGTTTGAAAACCCAAATGATGTGACAGAATTCCAAGATTTTATGTTCGGAAAATGTGTATCTACTCGTAGTAAGAAGTGTGTGCGATTCCTCATATGATGAGAGTTTCATAAGCATATTTCTGTGTATGTTGTATTTGTATGTTCGTATGAATCTCTAAAAGTGTAGACGATCTGTCAGCTGTGATTGAAAATAAGTTGGGATTTTGTGTGTTTGTGTGTGTGTATATTCATATTCTGTGATCTCTTCTTCTTCTTCTTCTTCGTTCGCTTCTACCACCAAGATTGTCTCATGATCCTGGTGAATTTACTCCTATGGTCCTCGATGTGTCCCGTGGTCCCCCTGTGGTCCCCGAAAGGCCCACAAGAGAACCCCGAGAGGACCACATGAGGTTCAGAGTATAGCGGGGCTTGGGCTGAATTCTTGGTGGGTCGCAAAAGCGGGAATGTGTGACACCATTGTTTTCGTTGCACCAGTATATAGAGTTGGACTTTCTTACCGGAAAGCTTCAACGTGGTTTGGATATCACCATATCCCCGCCGGGTGAGAGGTGGTTGCCCATCCAGGCTAGAGTTGGACTTTCTCACCGGAAAACTCGACGTGTTTTGGATATCAGTATATCCCTGTCGGGTGAGAGGTGGTTGTCTATCTAGGCTGCACTGGTTCAGTGTCTCCGATTTCAGCATTTTGTGGTCGTGGCCGCTACCCTTCCTAGTTATGACTTGGACGGAGTTTTGTCCAGGAGGACAAATCCTCGCCACTATATTTCACCAGTATGGGTGTATATCGGTCGTGGCCGGCCTCTAGAGCAGAGGTGCCGTGGTATGAGTAGCTCTCGCCGCGAGACTACCGAACATACCGATTAAGCTTCATTTTATCCTTTCCATCACCTTTTCACAGCGGTGCCGCACGGCAACCCTAATCGCTTTTCCGCATTTTCTTCATTGGCCGGGAGGAGTTTCATTTCACGCGCGGCATCTGAAGAATCTCGCCAGCAGTGTTTAGCTTAACCCCTGGGTTAAGCCGATTTAGGCAATCTGTCCCAGTAAAGATGTATACAGGACGCGGCCGGCCTCTAGATCAGAAGTGCCATGATTTGAGTAGTACTGACCTCGATACTACTGATAACTTCACTTAATCCTTTCCTTCACCATTTCCACGGCGACTTTGCGCGGCAACCCTAGTCACATTTTTCTTCAGTGGCCGGGAGGAGTTTCCCCCCACGCACGGCAGCTGAAGAATCTCGCCAGCAGCGGGTTTTCGATGAGCTACCAAACAAGACTCTCATCTGCCCGAAACGTCTGGTTTTCAGACGCCAGATATTCGCCTTTGCCCCCTTCTCCTGTCAGTTTGAACAGTTCAGCCACGAGAAGGCCAGGAACTGGACGTGGACTGTCGGAGGCTATTTGAGACACACGCCTTGGAGACATTTAATTGGAGTGGAGAGCATATCCCCACCTTACCTCCGGCTATAACAGTCCTTAGAACCTGTGATCTCTTGATGTGAACTGCTTGAGTTTCACATGATCATAGGTTTTACACTTAATTCACTGACAGACGTAGAAGCGTGAAGATTAAATTCGACATAGCTCAAAAGTGGCAGTGAAAAGACGCGGAAATTAGAGAAAGAACTGTCAGAGAGTGCTGGTAGTCGAACCTCCCATCTCAAGTACAACGCTTCGCCGTCTAACCACAGAAGATAAGAGCACTAATAGCTAGTAATGTTGCATAATCTACTTTTATGTTCACATTTCCGTGAATAATTCTTGATAATGACTATCACTGATGGAAGTGTTTAGCTGTGACGGAGGTTTTCCCTGCTTTGAGAGAAATTGTATAAGCTGGTGTACATACCCCAACCCCCGCTTATCTATTTCCATGCACTACGTGACGTGTATGTCCCGCCCCCCCCCCTCCCCCAGCTATCTGAGATCTGACTCCACTCTTAAAACAGAAAATTCTCCGGGCCCCCTGAACCACGCACCAGCTAGACCCTGTCTGATAGGGCCTGGTAGTTAGGCATGCGCTTCTTTCCCGTGAGATCAATGACAGGTGCAGATACCACCATGAGGGAAGTTCTAGGCGTGAGCTATCTAGTTTTTTCTTGTCTGTGAATCTCGCGTAAAAAGAACAAATATATCCGTAGTACAAGAACTTAATATTGAAGAAGGTTGACTAGGAAAGAGGATTAAACAGAGAAAACTGAAATGTTTTGGACACGTTAAACGTCATGAGAATTTAGAGAAGACCGTCTTGGAAGGGTGCATAATGGGGAAAAGAAAGAGAGGAAGACCAAGGCGAAGATGGCTGCAAGACATCGTTGATAATCAGTGAATGGATGCATCAGCAGCAGGGCATCTTGCTTACAACCAAGAGGTCTACAGGAGAGCTGTTAGGGAGGCAAAGTTCCACAAAGGACATGCAGATTACTGACTGAATCTCACAAGTATGTGGATATGTGATATGCCATTATGTATGTGAATCTCTCAAGTATGTGGATGTGTGATATGCCACCGGGTACGTGAATCTCACATGTATGTGGATGTGTGATATGCCACTATATATGTGAATCTCACATGTATGTGAATGTGTAATATGCCACTATGTATGTGAATCTCACATGTATTTGAATGTGTAATATGCCACTATGTATGTGAATCTCACAAGTATAGTGTGATATGTCGACTAATATGTCAGTCTCATGTGTGTCTCAGAAATGTGTCTGAACTTAAAACAGAAGTACATGATTTCACATTTGCCTGCCTGTCTCTGTCTCTCTGTCCTTCTGTCTGTCTTTCTGTCTGCTACTGACGACAGTACATGTTAAACAGATGTTTATGCATACAAACATCTTTCCTATGCCAGCTTCACGAAATCGACTGCTAATGGCCGAACTTTGGCAAGAATGATCTGACCTTTCACAGAGATAACCAAAACTTTGACAAGAATGGCCTGAACTTCTACACAGATAACCACAAATTTGACAAGAATGATCTGGACTTCCAGGGATAATCAAATTTTTTATAAGAAGGACCTGAACTTCCAGAGATAACCAAAATTTTGACAAAAAATGACCTGAACTTCCACAAGGATAATCAACATTTTGACAAGAATGACCTTAACTTCCAGAGATGACCAAAATTTTGACAAAAATGATCTGAACTTCTACAGATATAACCAAAATTTTGACAAGAATGACCTGAACTTCCAGAGATAACCAAAACTTTGACAAGAATGGCCTGAACTTCCACAGGGATATCCAAAACTTTGACAAGAATGGCCTGAACTTCCATAGAGATATCCAAAACTTTGGCAACAATGGCCTGAACTTCCATAGAGATATCCAAAACGTTGACGAGAATGACTGAGGATGACTCCAACTTCATCGAGAAGGACGGAGAATGATAAAGAAACTGAAAATATACAGATCTCACAGTTGATACTGGCTAGGTAAAAGAGGGATCAAACAAAGGCATACAAATTAGCAGCGGGGGCAATACACAACACCCGAAGCAGCTTTCTCGTTCACCTCGGTCTGTTCTCGCGTGAAAGCTCGTGACTCATAGTGAACATGTTTAAAAACTGCAGCTGTTTAGGGTTATTTATAACAGATTAAAAACTTCATGAACGCTGTTGCGAAAACATGTAACTTCATCTCTTTTTTGTATCAAAGGCAACTTGAAAATGTCAGCCACGCAAGGACAAAATCACCAGTGTCATCTTCATTTGTTGATCAGTCTTGCTTCATATGAGGCAATGATATGAGGCAATGAGGCAATGATATGAGACAATGATATGAGGCAATGATATGAGGCAATGATATGAAGCAATGATATGAAACAATGATATGAGGTAATGATATAAAGCAATGATATCAGGCAATGATATGAGACAATGATATGAGGTAATGATATGAAGCAATGATATGAGGCAATGATATGAGGCAATGATATGAGGCAATGATGAATTAAGGGGAGAATGTAAGACGGACCTGCGTGCCCAATTCTTTACCATTTAAAAATGAAGATTGTTCATTCATTCATTCATTGAGTAAGACAGCTGTGTTTTATTAAAATGATGATGTTAGCTCACGATGATAATTGATTAATGGATGACAGTTTTGTAGTAATCCAAAACCTGGATTTTCCTCCGCTCTCAGAACATACAAAAATATATAGATCGATGCCATCCATGTTATGTGCAGTGTTAATGTTTAGTTGTACGCATCATAAATTCACTTTAGTTAGTGCCGTGTTAATCAGGCTATTGTGGCGTTGCTGGTTTCCAGGTAAGCACTTGTGTGATAAGTATATGAACAGGCCAGACAGTCCTGCTCTATTTTGATACTGACCTATAACTTTGTGAAAAAAAGGGGGGGGGGGTGTACTACCTTTGATTTTGTGATAGGGGAGCTACTACCTTTGATTTTGTTAGCTACTTCCTTTGGATTTTGTTAAAGAGGAGCTACTACGTTTGATTTCCTTGAAGGGAAACTAATCTTGTTTGTTACTAAAGGGGAGTCACTACCTTGGACTTTGTTAAAAGGGAGCTACTATTCTTAAAGGGGAGCTAATACCCAGAATTCTGATAAAGGGAAGTTACTCCCCTTCGATTTTTGCTGTAGGGGAGCTAATACCTTTAACTTTCCCGAAAGAAGAATTAACTACCCTCGATTTTGCTAAAGGGAGAGTATAAGTCGATAAAACGCCAAAATATACAGTATAAAACCCTTTCCACTGGCAACGATCTTTCTACAAGTGGAAGTAATAGACTTAATCCGGCACAGATACCCGAGGAAGTATCGAGTACCAGGTTGATTAAGTCGAAGATGTATTTTTAAAATGAAACTGTAAGAGTGTTTCTGTCTTTGTCCAGAACTAAGAAACATGAGTAAAGTATGCTAATATACCTGAAACTTCTCTTGTAATGAGGGCACTACCTGAGTTATTGTTCTCGTTATGTGACAGTAATTGTTTTCTCATACTCCAAATGTAAGAGATCCTTCTAAAATCAATATTTGAAACGAGCAGACAAGCACACGAGCAACATACAGAGAAGGCAAAGTTTCATTGTCTCGCAGACATTATGTTTCAGAAACAGGTCCTGGGGATATTAAGTTTGTTGGGCTGAAAAGAAACTGGATGAAAGCGGGCGTGACTTACTTATGTATGTAGCAGTAAGTACAATGTAGGTAGTAGTTTTGTAGACTAATGTTCCGAAGCAGACTTGCGAATAGTGTGCAGTCTTATATTATGGGTGAAATTATCTTCTTTTTCTTCTGCTCCTCGCCTTCGAAATATGAAATGGTTTTCTTTCTTTTTAGAAGCCGATGGTGTGATTATGTTGAGCCAAAGTGTCGTCTCGGATGGGGAGTAGACTAATATCTATCCAGTGCCATGCCGACAGGCGTTGGCGGCCATGCTTTCTCACAATTCTCTGTCCCAGATCTGAATTATGAGCTGGGCTGTGTGTTCTTTCTACATGCAAATTCATCAGTCCCATCTATTATCTTCTCTCTTTGTCTACCTCGGTCTCTTTTTCCCTCTATTATCCCCGTTGTTATCAAATATTTCAATCCCCTTACTTTCATGATGTGTCTGTGAATTTGGACTGTCTCTTCCTGAGTTTTGTCATTGCTTGTCTCTCTTCTTCTGACTCCTTCAGGACTTCTTTGTTTGATCTCTTCGATGTCTATGGTGTCTTTGACATTCTTCTAAGACTAGTATATCTTTGACATTCTTCTAAGACTAGTATATCTTTGACATTCTTCTAAGACTAGTATATCTTTAACATTCTTCTAAGACTAGTATATCTTTGACATTCTTCTAAGACTAGTATATCTTTAACATTCTTCTAAGACTAGTATATCTTTAACATTCTTCTAAGACTAGTATATCTTTGACATTCTTCTAAGACTAGTATATCTTTGACATTCTTCTAAGACTAGTATATCTTTAACATTCTTCTAAGACTAGTATATCTTTGACATTCTTCTAAGACTAGTATATCTTTGACATTCTTCTAAGACTAGTATATCTTTAACATTCTTCTAAGACTAGTATATCTTTAACATTCTTCTAAGACTAGTATATCTTTAACATTCTTCTAAGACTAGTATATCTTTAACATTCTTCTAAGACTAGTATATCTTTAACATTCTTCTAAGACTAGTATATCTTTAACATTCTTCTAAGACTAGTATATCTTTAACATTCTTCTAAGACTAGTATATCTTTGACATTCTTCTAAGACTAGTATATCTTTAACATTCTTCTAAGACTAGTATATCTTTAACATTCTTCTAAGACTAGTATATCTTTGACATTCTTCTAAGACTAGTATATCTTTGACATTCTTCTAAGACTAGTATATCTTTGACATTCTTCTAAGACTAGTATATCTTTGACATTCTTCTAAGACTAGTATATCTTTGACATTCTTCTAAGACTAGTATATCTTTGACATTCTTCTAAGACCAGTATATCTTTGACATTCTTCTAAGACCAGTATATCTTTAACATTCTTCTAAGACTAGTATATCTTTGACATTCTTCTAAGACTAGTATATCTTTGACATTCTTCTAAGACTAGTATATCTTTAACATTCTTCTAAGACTAGTATATCTTTAACATTCTTCTAAGACTAGTATATCTTTAACATTCTTCTAAGACTAGTATATCTTTAACATTCTTCTAAGACTAGTATATCTTTAACATTCTTCTAAGACTAGTATATCTTTAACATTCTTCTAAGACTAGTATATCTTTAACATTCTTCTAAGACTAGTATATCTTTGACATTCTTCTAAGACTAGTATATCTTTAACATTCTTCTAAGACTAGTATATCTTTAACATTCTTCTAAGACTAGTATATCTTTGACATTCTTCTAAGACTAGTATATCTTTGACATTCTTCTAAGACTAGTATATCTTTGACATTCTTCTAAGACTAGTATATCTTTGACATTCTTCTAAGACTAGTATATCTTTGACATTCTTCTAAGACTAGTATATCTTTGACATTCTTCTAAGACCAGTATATCTTTGACATTCTTCTAAGACCAGTATAGCTTGCTTTAATATCCACAGTGCGCCCAGGATAAAGGTTAGGGTTTGTGAAGGTATACAACAACCCTAACCCTGTTACATAGGTGGAAGTAACATAACAGAATGTTATTAGAAGCACCCATGAGGAGGTTGGATAGGGCTGTGACTAGCTCTTGTTGGTAATTCCTGACAACAGCGGAATTATTCTTTAGTCCACCATTCATACCCCAACAACACAAATGAGCGACCAATGAGAATAACAAAACACAAAATCCCCTTATTGAACCAATACCACACAGCTGTAGGCAGTCAGTGAATAGCTGCCCAAAATAGCATAATAAAAGTGACATTCAGGAAAGATCTGACACAATACGTGTCATAATCATAGCAAGCAGTGAATATCAAGCTTAGCTTAGCCGCAACCAAAGAGAAACAAAAAATGGCACGAAATGGACGTTTATGAGCGTGTCGTGTTGTCTGAGTGCTACTAATGATTGCTCCGGGGAGAAACCTTATTCTGGTACCACGCCCGTCATGATTCTGGCTGTTCCTGTAACTCGTTTCACTCCTGCAGTCAACTCATTTCCCCACTTAAGGCCGTAAAATCCAGGAAGTGCCATAAAACTGAGTGACTCTTTGACCCAGGCTTCAAACTCAGAAGATAAAATATACTAAGTTATTCTTTTGTTTTAAAATTAAAAGCGTGGTAAACGCTTTTAACTAAACAAAGGGCATCCCTTACTGAACAAAAATAAATCTTATGGAAGTAGGGCAGCTAGGGGAATCCCCAAGATGGAGTGAAATTATCAGCAGAAATTACAAGAAAAACGGTGGCTTAATTGCCTTGTTAAAATGCTGGAGGACAGTTAAATGTTAGAAGCAAAGAGCCTGGAAACTGGCACAAGTATCAGGACTTGCGACATGGGGACTCGGAGAAGGAGACGATGATCGTTACCGAAAGCACCGTGTGACGACATTCAACACTTAGACTACAGAATAACACCCTCGACGCAAGAACATTTTTTTTACCATTCATCACAGAAGGAATTTTTACAGGAAAATTATAAGCGATTAATACAGTTTACGACAGCTTAATTTTTATGACTATAAAAAAGGCAACTATGGGTAAAAGGCCACGTGACTGCTTTTGTTGTTGTTGTTATTTTTGAAAGCCCTTACCTGACTGTTGATATTACATAACTTAAAACCTGGAATGAAGATGTTCATTCTGATCAGGTATAGAGAAAAGAGACAAGCCAGGTTCTAGATTCTGTTAAGAACAGTTTTATGATCGAGGTAGGTATATTCTTACACGTCCTCCTTGAAAATAAAATCTGTGAAAACTGAACGTTAGAGCCCATGAGGTTTATCTATACACCACTGTCTTTCTTTTTCTTTTTTCTCTTCGTGTTTTTCCTTGGCTGTTTAGTTTTCATTATATTTCTATACTGCTTAATATGTCTAAATAGTCTAGTTCTCTCAGCTTTTATTATTTCTCTTTTCATTTTCAGTTTGTTTTAGTGTTTTAGTCCTCTCTTATCAGTCCAACAAACACAATCATCTGCACAATCATGTATATATATATACACATACATACATACATATATATATACATACATACATACATACATACATGGTGTTTTTAAAGTCTCACTACACTTTCTATGTAAAAATGAAGAAAATGACGTCATAAAAAATGTGCTGCACAGTCAATCGTGAAAAAAAAGCAGCGAATGGTTGCCATCTGCTGGAGTAATTTTTTGCACTCAAAACAGAATGGTGTTGTCAACAGAAGAAAGATTTTTTTTTTGGTTGAACAAGTGTTTCGAAATGGCAGTCGATACACACGGATGGTTGTTCAAAGATTTATAGCAAAATTTCCTGATAAAAAACCTCCTCATCGCACTACGGTTAGAAATTTGTTGAAGAAGTTTCGTGATACGGGAACTGTGGAAGATGCTCCGCGATCTGGTAGGCCTGCTGTATCTGAAGAAAAATGTCTAGATATCCAAGACAGAATCCTGAAAAGTCCATACAAGTCCTTAAGAAAAATGTCGCAAGAAGTGAACGTTTCACTGAGTACAGTGACAAAATTCTTAAACATCGGTTAAATTTTCATCCATACAAGATTTCTGTTGTGTCTGAACTAAAAGAGTGAGACAATCAATCCATAGTCAACTACTCCACATGGTTTCAAGCATTTTTAGCTGAAGAAGACAAGTCAATTCTTGATTTAATATTCTTCTCAGATGAGGCATGGTTTCATCTATCTGGATACGTTAATAGCCAAAATAATCGTTTCTCTCTCTCTCTCTCTCTGAACCTTAAGTGCCCAGGGCACATGGGGCTTCCGCAAGGGTTTTCCACAAATGCCTGTCCTTCGCCTTTTTTTCTGCTCTTGCCCAGGTGAGCCCTCTATTGCTCAACATCCTTTCTGTTGTTCTTCTCCGTGTACTCAGAGTACATAACAAGTTAGTGGAGGAGGTCAACGAATTTGTATACCTTGGCAGCAGAGTAGTAGAAAATGGAGACAGCACAGAGGACATCAGCAGCAGGCTTACTAGAACAAACCAGGCTTTTGCAAGGTGCAGACTCTATGGAAATAAAAAAAAACTAAGCATAAATATGAAAATCAGGATATTTAAGAGTAATGTTCTAAGTGTACTACTCTATGGAAGTGAATGCTGGAAAATCACCAAAACCATAGAAAACAAGTTGAATTCTTTCCAGACTAAATGTTTACGAAGAATTAGAAAAATATTTTGGCCAAACACCATAAGAAATAACATCTTATTAGCAGAAATGCAGATGAAACCACTGACAACAATTATTGAGGAAAGACGCTGCCGATGGTTGGAACATGTGCTCCGAATGACTGACAACTCACTATCAAAAATAGCACTAAGATGGACACCACAGGGGAACAGAAGTAAGGGTAGACCAAAAGAAGAGAATCGTTTGTGGAGCAGTGTTAATCCCAAAGCATTTCATGAAGCCCCTCTACACGATGCGAAAATTGAGGTATGGTGTGCCGTCAGTAAAAAACATTTAATTGGACCAGTTTTCTTCAACAACACTATAAATGCCGATCGGTACCGTACTGACATTCTAGAACCATTTTTTAGAACAGCTGAATGAACGTGAAACTGAAGAAGCATGATTCCAGCAAGATGGTGCAACTGCACACACAGCTAGGAGCAACACAGTTTTTTTTAAAGAAATTTTCGCAAATCGCATAATATCTCGTGGAATGTGGCCTGCTCGTTCTCCAGATCTAAATCCATTAGATTATTATCTGTGGGGTTTCTTGAAAGGAAATGTTTACAAAAATAATGTACAAACAATTGAGGACCAGAAAGAAGCAATCAGAATTACCATTCAAGAAATAACAACAGACACGTTGCACAAGGTATTTCACAATATGAAGAGACTGCACAGTCGTGTCTTGAAGCCCGTGGTGGATATTTCCGACATCTGTTATAATGAATATTTCAGTGATATATTCCAGCTAACCCAAAACAGCGTTGTATCATTGCAGTCACTCATTTCATTCATTTGCATGTCCCTTGCGGAACTTTGCCTCCCTAACAGCACTATTTTTTTTGCCTCCCTAACAGCACTACTGTAGACCTCTCGGTTGTGGGCAAGACGGCCTGTTGCTGATGCATCCATTTGCAGATCATCAACGATGTCTTGCAGCCATCTTCGCCTTGGTCTTCCTCTCTTTCTTTTTTCCGTTATGTACCCTTCCAAGACGGTTTTCTCTATATTATCATGACGTTTAATGTGTCAAAAATATTTAAGTTTTCTCTCTTTAATCCTCTTTACTAGCCAGCCATCTTCAATATTAAGTTGTTGTAGTATGGATATATTTGTTCTTTTTTGTGTCCATGATATTTGAAGAACTCTTCTGTAGCATTTATATTGGAAGGCATTTATGTGTTTCTCAGTTATTGTGTTAAGTGTTCAGGTCTCACAGGCATATGTTGCGATGGGAAAGATGCATGCCCTTAATTAAATGACTTTTTGAGGACATTTTGTGATGACGTCATTTACTTCATTTATCAATTTTTTTCACAGAAAGTGTAATGAGATTTTAAAAACACCCTGTGTATATATATATATATGCTCCTTGACTTCTATTTTGTAGAAATATTGGAAGTAGACACAACATGCGGCTTGTGAGCGCCTCTGGAAATTAAACAAAAGGCACTACAGCCTATCATCATCATCGTCATCATCATCATAATCATCATCATTGTCATCATCATCATCATCAATGGGGAAAGCAAACTTGTGGTTTGTCTGTTTTTTTTTAAATTATGAAGAACGAAATTAAAGTGCTAGAATTATGTCACGTGGCTGGCAGACAAATAAGAACCAGCGCCCGTTATGATGAAAGAAATGCGATCGAAACCTCAACACGTTCTTGTCACAGAACATGATGTCGATCAATTAATATCGATCTTCTGCGCCTGATCACAGCCAAAGCTTTCCCAGTTACCCCAGCGAACTTTTATTACTCATTATGTTGGGGGGAGGGGGAGGGATAGACGCTTGTTTTCACTTTGTACGTGATTGTTCATTCTTCACCAATGATATTACATTTTTTTTTCTGCGTAATAAATTGGGACAGTGATCACGTGATGTTGGTATACTTAACACACTCTGTCACTGGTTGTTTAGAAGGCCCAACCAGTTTCGTCAATTCTGGATTTAACTGGTAGAAGATGGAGAAATGTATAAATGTTATAAGTTTACAGGTGAGTTGGTTGTTTGTTTATAGATAGGTAGGCGGGCACTTAGGTAGTTAAGTAGGAGGTAAATATTTATGATCAAGTAGATGGATGGATGGATGGATGGATGGATGGATGGATGGATGGATGGATGGATGGATGGATGGATGGATGGACGGACGGACGGACGGATAGATAGATAGATAGATAGATAGATAGATAGATAGATAGATAGATAGATAGATAGATGGATGGATGGATGGATGGATGGATGGATGGATGGATATATTAGCAAAACAAGACTGTATTTCATATACTCCCTTTCACAAAACACTCCCCTTCCGCCCCCCACCACCTATGTTTAATTATTGCCGCTGGTCACGTGACTACCAGGTATGGGAAAACGCGACGCTCTCCATGCATAATTAATTCTCATTATGTAATAGTCTCCCCGGGTCTATGCGATCACATGATTAGACCTACCTGAACACTCGCCTGGTATGTGATAGACCATCTCTAACTGTTGCGAGGGCTGAATATATTTCTGCCCATTTGTACTACACCTAAACGCGTACACACGAAGTCTGAATGCACCAATCTATCCAGGTAAGTGCATTACTATTGAGTCGTCTTATAAGAGCAAAACCTCATTTCTACTCGTAAGTGCGCCTCGTGGTGACGATACTGAAACAGACACCCAGACTGTTGCAGAGCGCCTTGCTTGAATTCCCTGAGTGTAAAAGAAGCGAGCTTTCTGAGGGCATATTTCAGAATTATGTGGAAGCAAAGCATTGAACCATATAATATTAACTAGAAAAAGGGAAGCACACGCCCGATAATCTGATATGTTGTATGGTTGTTTCGCTCTCTTTGACGCCGTGTCTGTTTTCAAGAATCTTCAACTTCAATAACCAGCCCTGTTCTATGTTACTGTCCAAAGTTCGGTGAAACCCATTTACCCAATGTTGCTGCATTTGAGAAATCCAATAAATTTTACACCATTTTCTGGGTTTTTTTTCCATGTTGTATGACGAATTCGGGTTCTCATTCCTCACATTTTGTAGTAAACCAACATAAAAAGTCCCGTCCTCGCTGGCTCCAGATTGCCATATTACGAACCAGGGCGCCCAATTTCCTCCACCCAACACAGTTGAGCGTGATGGCTAATTTTTATGGAACATGTTATGATGAACGCGACAAGCCACCCATTTCTTTTTATTTTTACAACTATTACTTTCATGTTCCCCTCCTCAAAAAAAAAAAAGCTTCCAGCGCTTCACAGACTTTTTGAAGTGACAAACCAGCAATTTTATATTCAGGACTACCATGAAAAATTGCTTTCCATAACAACTGATAGAAGGATTATCATTACTTAAATTTGTATAATATATGATTCAATTATTATAAAAATCTAAGAAAATGTTTTTGTACGAGTATAACAGGAATTAGAGTGCATGGAGAAATTAGTATTTTCTATTTTCTTTCGAACAGCATGACTTCAAAAATAGAAGAAATTCGACAGATGGGAAAGGTCTCGTTACGTGTTTATATGTGAGACAGAAGGAACAAGACCAACCGTCAGACTAAGGCAAAGATGCCACCTCAGAGACAGTGTAAAAGTAGATAAAGCCAAAGATGATATCTCAGAGACAATGTGAAAGTAGACAAAGCTAAAGATGATATCTCAGAGACAGTGTGGAAGTAGACCAAGGCAAAGATGTTATCTCAGAGACAATGTGGAAGTAGACAAAGGCAAATATGTTATCTCAGAATCAGTGTGGAAACAGACCAAGGGAAAGATGTCATCTCAGAGACAATGTGGGAGAAGATCTAAGAGAACTTGAAGTAAAACTCTGGAGAAAGAAAACCAAGAATAGAAATGAATGGGAGCCGGGTTGTATCTGCGGCAAAGAGCATTGAGGGCTTGGAAAGCTGAAGAACAGAACGAGACAATGAGACTGTAAGGATGGAAAAAGAGGTGAAAATGTTACAGATAAAAGGGACGGCGACTGCAGTAAAACTGGTTAATATAAATAAGGTAGATAGAGGTGTATGGTGCAGTTTTACAAACTGTCTCCACCCATCTGGAATTAACAATGTCTTCAGCTTTCTGTAACTTCTTTATTTTTCCACTGGCCTTTTTTATACTCTACTTTCTTTCTCTATGCTACCCCTCCCTACCACCATCCTATTTCCTCCTCTGCCAACTTATTGGTCTTGTCCCATTCACCAGTTTTACATTTCCTCCCTGTAGGTGTTTAAGTTCTTCATTCATTATCTCTCGCGTCCTCTTTTCTCTCCCCCCCCCCCCCGACACCTCTAGCGGCTATCATGTTTCTATTGCCTTCCCCCAACCCCTTTCTCCCACTTGTTCTCCTCCTCTCTCTCCGCTTCTTCGCTATGATTGGCTATATCGGGAATCTTTTGTCTGTAGGCAACGGTTTTTTTTCCTTTCCTCCTCCTCCTTCTTCCACACACATTTCCGCTTTACTGAGAGCAAGACGCTTCAGATAAGTTATATATGTTTGTATTTTGTTTTGCATGTATCCTCGAATAAGGCTCACGCCGAAATATCGGATGTTGTATGTTTTTCATTTATACATTCTCATACTTTATATTCGTTTTTTTCTCACCTTGCTCACTTCCTCCCTCACTTTGTAAAACTGCACCATATACCTCTATCTACCTTATTTAGGTGAAAATGTTACAACTGTGGGCTCATTAATTAATCAAGCTATTCCTGTCTTTAAAAATATAGTATTAATATCTATTAGAAACAGTGAACTGTACTATTGACTCTTTCGCTCCAGAACAACACTTTAAGAGCTGGCATATCTTGAACACCTATACCAGTCAATGCATCAAACGATATTTAGACAAGGTCTAAATAAAATTTACAATAGCATATTTCTAATCCAAGCCATGTTTTAAGTCTATATTTTAATTTCTTTTCATTTTTTTTCCACTAAAAATTATCAGTAAAATTTACTCTAGCATTGGGCGGAAAATAATTCAGGTGTGAGAGTTAAAAATCTGTTCAGATCCAGTTGTAAGTACGAGATCTTGGCGTTCTAAGAGTTAAGACTTAGAGCATCGAATTCATTTTGCCCAGATCTAGAGGCAATTGACAGCCAACACTCTAACCAACATCAATACTTTTAACCAACACCGGCCATCTAACAAACACTCGAATCAACATTCTGACCAACACTAATCAATGCTCTAGCACACTAGCCAACAGTCTAACCAACACTCTAACTGGCACCAGCACTCTGATCAACACCAACAGTCTAATAGTTTCTGTCACAACAAATTGATGAACGAGGTAGGTTATCGACGTGGCCTCCCTTATGGTAAAACCTGTTTAGACGTTGGGCATTAGAGCTAGGGAAAGCATAGCCCTACCTTCTTGTATCATCATCATCGTCATCGTCATCATCATCATCATCATTATCGTCATCATCATTATCATCATCTTGTACAGTTCCTTAAGATAGATTATGCTGTAATCAATCCCCTTTAGCACTGCCCCTTGCTCTGACAGCACATACGTCCAGGCTGTTTCTTGACCAGTTCTTGATGCTGTCAAATCGTCTATATTCCCATTTCTGTTTTTCTCTTCACCTTTCTTTCTTCTGCTATATATTTCCATTACACCTTAATACTTTTTGATGTGATCTAAATAATTAAAATGTCTAGTTTCCACCTCATATTACTCAGTCATTAAAACTCAGATATCACGATTTTGTTTAATATCCTGAAAGCAGTTAATACCCGAAAAGATAGTTTCAAATGTTGCTTTCAAAACACAGCTATTCATATTTATTTTAGTTATTGTCTTAGAATTCTGACTCGCAAACAGCTTGAGAACCGCCGATTTAGTCGAGGCCTTTGCTACAGCCAGAAAATTAAGTAGCTATTGGAAGGAAAGTGCCACTTACCCCAGACTGTCACCCCAGAAATTGGTTGTTTCGTCTTTGTATAGACCGAAGTGGCTAGAGAAGAGAGGAAATGACACAATCTATCCTGGGAATAGTTCGCGAACTCTTCCAGCTTTAACTCTTTTGATGCCTCGTCCCTGTGATACATCATCATCCCGTACATTTACTGCGACCCTTTCCATGGCTTCCTCAATTTCCCACAATCTACTAGTATACCATCTTTGTTAACTCTTTAGCGCTCCACTCGCCTGGCCATTTTCTCAGAGCGTTAACTCTATCAGTAACCATGAACATGTCACAATGTATAATCTAGCCCCGGGTACTTGAAGCGGCTATGTTTTAAGAGACAACATTACTTTAAGAGCTCATTTAAAATAACAAAACAAATCCATGAATACGATTTTCGACCAAGCTATTCAACCTCTCAACTAAGGCAATATTTTATTTGGCAAGCCACCTAATGTTAATAGCTGGTCTTGGTTTCTTGATTTAAAATTTATATGCGCTGTTTCCGGCCAGAAATCTTAACTACCAGAATAACAGAACAGAAAAGAACAAGCCAAGAATAGATGAACCAGAAAAAGAAAGCAATTGTACAGACAGTAAAAAGACGCCGTGCACAAAAGATCAAAGCAGCAGTCAGAAAGCAAACACGACCCCAAAGGTGGAGCAGAAGATTTATGATGTGGCTGAAAGGGATAATAGAGATATTATCTGGCAGGAGTCAATTACGACTTCTGTGTATGCCGAGTTATATATGAGGTGTTAATATTTAAAGTGTAATTTATATTAAATAAAGCGTTTAATTTTGGGGAATATGTAAAACTTGTTTGATGTAAGTTTATAAGTCATAATTACTGGGATGAATATTTTCTGAAGATGGTTACAGACCAACATTTCCCTTGGCAATGTGCTACCGCACTCAAGACCAGTCTAACTTCTCCATCATGACCGCCAAGCCAGGTTCTCCTCTCCTTGGTATATTGTATGCTAATTTTATCTAAATCTCAAGCATTCAATTAACACAACAATACATTGACATGCAGTACAAATCAAGAAGTCTTGAGTTCAATAATACTACAACTTTAATCTCACAATGAACCTAACAACTACAAACAACTGGCACTGACAATCAACATGACATTAATACATTATTCGTCAATAAAGGCAAAACAATGTGAATAACTATCAATGAAAATGCAAATTAAGTCAAGTATAACAGTTAATAATTCAACTTCTCAGGTCTGCAATATTTACATTGTTACTCTATGTACCTGGGGCCCTCATCTCACTGGGCCCTACCTGTGGCATCCACCACGACTATATGTGCCATTGCACTTTCATCTCCACAGCTATTGCTGCCATTACCTACATCAACATTATCTGTATTGATGCAAATACGTGGTCAGTCTACGTGAAAAAAGCATAATACAAAATCATACATGTTACCAATCCAATCAACAGAGAAAATCACAATGAAATCAAACACAAATTATCTTTTTACACGGAATGACACGAACCCTATATCACAGCTTACTGCACAACTGCATTACCTACACCATATGAGGTGGGACCGGGCTGAACATAACTGACGATCACCATAATACACAGGAATTTACAGCACATCCCTAAGCACAGCTAAACAGGACATCGCCCGGCCATTGCCTCTTTCTAAACTGATTACGGCCAATATTCAATATATATACCCCCACCCACCCCCCCCCAACCCCCGCCACCGAAAAAAACTATCAAATCACGTGGACGATGACGCTTCGGTCAAGGTCGTACACCCCTCGATCTAAGCGTGTATCGTCCACAAATATGTGGAATGAAGCAACCCGCTTTCTTGTAACTTTTTGAGAAGCTTTTAAAATAAATTCGTACTTTCAAAATACCGGTATTTTTTCGGACATTATTTTTCTTCGATATATAAGTGTATGATGTACATTTAAAACCACAGCCAGTACTGCTCGCGACAGAATATGGACATAAGAAACACGGCCAGAAACTTTCAGGTCAGATAATGGACATATGAAGACACGGTCAGAAATGTTCAAGTCAGATAATAGACATATGAAGACACGGTCAGAAATGTTCAGGTCAGATAATGGACATATGAAGACACGGCCAGAAATACTCGGGTCAGATAATAGACAATGAAAACATGCCCAGAAATTTTCGGACCAGATAATGGACACATGAAAACGCAGCCAGAAATGTTTGAATCAGATAATGGACATATAAAAACACAGATAGAGATGCCATAATTTTTCGAAGTTCCAAAATCTTGCTCTTGAAGTCCTTGAAATGTTGAAATACAGAAAACAGAGAAATAATTGAAATCAGTTTAAAAGAAATATAACAAAATAAGGGCCAGACAATTAAAATATTTTGGCCATATCAAAAGCGCAATGCGACAAGAACAGCCAAACTTCACGGTAAAACTAAACGGATAAAAACAAGAGGGTAACTTCAGGGTAAAACTAAACGGATAAAAACACGAGGATAACGTCATGGTAAAACTAAACAGTAACTTCAGGGTAAAAATAAAGGGATGAAACCGAGAGAGTAACTTCAGGGTAAAACTAAAGGGATAAAAGCAAGAGGGTAACTTAAGGGTAAAAATAAAGGGATAAAAACAAGAGGGTAACTTCGGAGTAAAAATAAAGGGATGAAAGCAAGAGGGTAAGTTCAAGGTAAAACTATAGGAATAAAAGCAAGAGGAAAACAATGATGTAGATAGGAAAGTGGGATGAAGGAACAGTATCAAGAGATGGACATGTTTTGGACTGGTTAGATGCACTGCGAAAGCAAGAGGTCAGAGTAAACTAGAAGTTTATCGCCCAACCTTCCTTATGAAAATGGCACAAAACAATAATAAATCATGCCCTCCCCCCCCCTCCTCCAACTTGCCTGACAATACGATCATGATATACAATGTCTGCTTGATCATGCACGTTTATTCAGAGATTGAGCCCTTCTCTGCCCTTTCATTTCACAATTTCTGGCATCAGAGGGGCATCTTCATCCATCTAGGGGTCATATTTCCATTAAGACTTACTTGATAGCAAAATCTTGTCCATTTTGTCCGAGCTGCAGATCGTGCCAGTTGCGTTTTCTAATATTTTTTGTTGGAGACATGAAATTGTCGCAGACGTCTGTACAGGCGCGAGGAAAATCTATGAAACGATGAGGGCTTTATTTTTTACTTAAATATTTTCTCTAACAAAGAAGCTGTCCCTGTGCTGGAGAGTATATCTCTGAGGGTCACGGAATGCACAATCTTACATGCATGATTGTCTGAATTTGTATGCATGCCCATGGCTCTGCTGCATATTTTTTTTTGTTTGCTAGCGTCGACATGTTTGGTTTGTTTGCATGAACATAAAAGAGGAGAATTGCTAAGAATCAGAAGGTGGAATGATAGAACCCAGATCCCCGATTAGATGAGTAGGTTAAAGAAATCGCGTTCTCTTATACAGAGCATGGGGGTTTAAATGATCAAAGGCGGGGGAGATTTAATAAAAGACGGTTCTTTATCTCCGCTCATTCCACTGTACATCAAGAGTTCATGTTGGATTAAAAGGCTATGCTCCAGTAAGCAAATCCCAGCTTTCGCAGGATAAAGCAGCATTAATGTATCAAGACAAAATTCTGAAATCAAAGACAGAAAAATTACAAGCTAAACATAAATAAGAGCTAAACTTCCCACTGGCACGTGTTGGAGGTCTGTGATGAAGTTAAGCGTCCAGCACAAATTAGGATGTTATGTCTCAACCAGTTGCTGTTTCCATTGGTGATGTTCACACATGGGCACGGACGTTTTGTCTTGCCTGGAAAGTTCTTCTATTGAAGAGATTTGCAGAAAGTTACAGAAAAATCTGATCTTCATCTGTCTGTAACTGGTAATTAACAATCTGTGCATGGGGGGGGGGGGGGGGGGGGGTGGAGATAGGGCAGAAGCATCCAGTCACAATGAGACTTATCCATGGCGGATCTGAATCTATCTATCTATCTATCTATCTATCTATCTATCTATCTATCTATCTATCTATCTATCTATCTATCTATCTATCTATCTATCTATCTATCTATCTGTCTGTCTGTCTATCTGTCTGTCTGTCTATCTATCTACCAACAGTTAGTAAAGTGTATAATTACATTCGATCTTTAAGACTAACTCAGCATAATCTGATAAAGTTGGTAACAAGATACTACGCTACCCTGCACCAGTTAGAACAGACACACTAGCGTACATATACAACATATGCATAGAAGAACACTAGCATACATATACAACATATTCATAGAAGAAAGCTAGCATACATATACAACATATGCATAGATGAACACTATTTCCCTAGCACTTTTAGACTCGCTAAGGTACAGTGTCTTTTTAAATCCGAATCGACTAGTGACCTTTCAAATTACAGACCATCATCATTATGTAACCTTCTTGAGAAACATACACAAAAGTTAACATATCTATCAGAGAAACAATCTTTTGATAGGCTGTCAGTCAGGTTTTAAACCAAATCAATCCTGCCATACAGCGCTAGCGAAAACGACTGAAAACTGGCTTTCCGATATAAATGATGATAAATTGTGTGGTGCTGTCTCTGTTGATTTCAATACGGCTTTCGATATGACCTTCAGTGAGATTCTTTGCAAACAAGTTCGAAGGTTATAGATTACACTCTGGCCTGACAAAATTTATTACATCTTTTCTCTCAGACAGAAAACAAGTAGTTTGGTTCAGAAATAAAATATTTGACTCTTCTGTGGTTGATACTGGTATTCCTCAAGGTTCTATTCTTGGTTCTCTTCTCTTTGCTGTCTACGTTTACGATATACCACTTCATTTAAAGCACTCGTCACGTGATCTTTTTTTGCTGATGACTGCAGTACTGTTTACAGTACTGACTATGACATCAATAACCTGCAGGCAACGCTTCAGAATGATATAAATAATCTGATTAAATGGAGTAATAATAATGGTATGTTGATAAACACTGACAAAACAAAATCCATGCTCATCACTACAAGACAGAAACTGAAGAATGCAACAAAAATTTCACTACATCTTTGTGCTGGGACTACGGAAATAGAAAACGTTCGTGAACATAAAACTCTAGGACTCACAGTTCATCAACATTTAATTTGGTATTCTCATTGCACACAACCTAACAAACACGATAGCACAGAAAGTTTAGCAACTTATCGACCGAGACACAAGAATGTCATGCTAAATATCACACATACCAAACATTCTTAGGTTATTGCTCCACAGTCTGGTATGGCTGCTCGGTCTCAAACACACACCAAAAAAAAAGGCTCCAGCCACTTCACAAAGACCATTAGATCAACACAGACAACTCAGCTAATTCCACATCTCAAATGAAGAATCGTTTTCAAGAAAGTCAAGTTTATTCACAGAATTCCGTGGCACAATGTTCAGCTTTACTTGTAATTGCTGTGTACATCCAACCTGAAATATAGCCAACGTTTTAAAAAAAACTGTTTTCTTCTTAAACTCAGGTTTGATAAGTGCAAGAAAAGCCTTGTATACTCTGCTGCATAACTCAGGAATTCCCTCTCCTTCTATTTAAAATTCATTAGCAATATTTCATCCTTTAACTCCAAACTTTTTAAATATTTACTTGATTCGTAACTATATACCTCCTTAAAATACCTGATCGCCTCTCTTACCATGACTCGCCAACCACCAAATTCTATTCTAAAACAACATAGTTCTATATGTAGCTTGTTTAGAAATAATGAACGTGAAATATTGTGATATGAGAAGAACAGCATTAAAATGTATCTGTGTGTGTATGTTTTATCTTGTTAGATTAGTTACATTTCATGTAGTTTATTATCTTATATTTGAGAATGTAATTCAGTTTGCATTCTTAGATATGTATGTTTTTAAAATGTAATTTGTATCAGATCAGGGCCGCGCGGATAGACGAAGGCGATCATCTCACTCCATCTCGTTCGATCTTTCGTGTCCGAATCAATTCAACTGTTGTATAACAGAATAGAGTTCCGTGTCTGTCTAAAGTCTGTTCTATGATAAAAACTGCAATGTTTTCTCCAGTTTCTTTCCTACCTAACCTACCTACTTCTTGTCTCAACTCTCTATCTAACCTAGCTACTTCTTGTCTCAACTCTCTACCTAACCTACCTACTTCTTGTCTCAGCTCTCTACCTAACCTAGCTACTTCTTGTCTCAGCTCTCTACCTAACCTAGCTACTTCTTGTCTCAAATCTCTACCTAACCTACCTACTTCTTATCTCAACTACCTACCTAACCTAGCTACTTCTTGTCTCAACTCTCTATCTAACCTAGCTACTTCTTGTCTCAACTCCACATCTAACTTAGCTACTTCTTGTCTCAACTCCACATCTAACCTAGCTACTTCTTGTCTCAAATCTCTACCTAACCTAGCTACTTCTTGTCTCAACTCCCTATCTGACCTAGCTACCTCTTGTCTCAAATCTCTACCTAACCTAGCTACTTCTTGTCTCAACTTCACATCTAACCTAGCTACTTCTTGTCTCAACTCTCTACCTAACCTAGCTACTTCTTGTTTCAAATCTCTACCTAACCTAGCTACTTCTTGTCTCAACTACCTACCTAACCTAGCTACTTCTTGTCTCAACTCCCTAACTAACCTAGCTACTTCTTGTCTCAACTCTCTACCTAACCTAGCTACTTCTTGTCTCAACTCCCTATCTAACCTAGCTACTTCTTGTCTCAACTCCCTATCTAACCTAGCTACTTCTTGTCTCAGCTCTCTACCTAACATAGCTATTTCGTGTCTCAACTATTTATCTAACCTAGCTACTTCTTGTCTCAACTCTCTACCTAACATAGCTATTTCGTGTCTCAA
The DNA here is from genome assembly GCA_009760885.1 of Achatina immaculata. Lineage (NCBI taxonomy): Eukaryota > Metazoa > Mollusca > Gastropoda > Stylommatophora > Achatinidae > Lissachatina > Lissachatina immaculata. The sequence continues at coordinate 1,891,516 of CM019716.1, read as the reverse complement.
CTCTCTACCTAACCTAGCTACTTCTTGTCTCAACTCTCTACCTAACCTAGCTACTTCTTGTCTCAACTCTCTACCTAACCTAGCTACTTCTTGTCTCAACTCTCTACCTAACCTAGCTACTTCTTGTCTCAACTCTCTGCCTCACCTAGCTACTTCTTGTCTCAACTCTCTACCTAACCTAGCTACTTCTTGTCTCAACTCTCTACCTAACCTAGCTACTTCTTGCCTCAGTCAGAGAACGGATACAAGAAGATCGTTGTTTGACTGTGAGGATGATGGCAGATGAATTTGGTGTTAACCGAGAGACCATTTGTAAAATTTTAGTGGAAGATTTGGGCAAGAAAAAAGTTTCTTGCCGGTTTGTACCACATTCGTTGTCTGATGACCAAAAACATCAGCGTGTTGAGTACGCAAAAGACATCATCAAAACGTGTCGCAGAAATAAACATTTCTTAAATTCAATTGTTGCAGAGGATGAAACATGGATTTTCCGCTATGATCCCACAACTAAACGCCAAAGTGCTCTGTGGAAGTCATCATCATCACCAAAAGGCAAAAAAAATTCATCTTCAAAAGTCGAAAGTGAAGACAATGTTGGAGTTATTCCTAAAAAATGTATTCCAGAGGGACAGACTGTCACTGCCAAAATTTATTTAAGTATTTTGAAATACCTGTTGAAAAGGATTCTCCGAGTCCGGCACGAGTATTCAACACCTGACAGTTTTTTCCTTCTTCATGATAATGCACTGGCTCACCGAGGGGTAGTTGTACAGGAATTTTTGGCCCCAGAACAAGAGTGTTGTCAACTATCCACCATATTCCCCAGATTTGTCTCTCTGCGGTTATTTTCTATTTCCAAAATTAAAGTTACCATTGAAAGGACGCTTCTTTGATGATACTGATGACATCCAAAGGGCCGTAACATCGAGTTTAAGGGCCATACCAACAGAAGAACTACAGGGGTCGTTCCAGTGTTTGTTAGATCGTGCCACTCGGACAAGGTGGCTACTTTTAATAAAATATAGGTTATATCTTCAACTGTTATTTTATTTTGTATGTAATTAGTCTCATTACTTAACTGTCGGACCTTGTATTATAACATTGATGAGGAAAAAGTTCGAACTGATGCTGTCTTATCTTTTAACATTGTGAAGCAATGTTATTGCCGTATTATAACACAGAATGTTTGTGACTGATTATAGCACTGAAGCTTGAAGATGTTTTGTGATTAATGTGAACATTATCTTCACGCACATCCAGATTTCTGTGGTCTAGTACAGGTTTCACAAGTATCACAACATTCACTTGACTAAGTCCGCAGAAAAGTCCACTGAATCCATTTAATTCTGACAAATAAGGTCTACGATTTATTGTTGACGTCACTTGGAGTAAGATGCAGTAGGACATAAAATTCGTTGGTTTCGTCGTTGAAGCACGTAATCGTTGTTCACAAAATCAAACTCCAGCGTTATTTTCTACACAAATTGTTACCGAAAACGTCTAACTCCACAATGCGCTGGGTCAGCAACTCGAGAATAACTCTGATCTCCTGACTATCTACAGCTCTACTTGTCCATCTGTTCCATCTGTCGTTGCCCTCTTCTTCTTTCTGCCCCCTTTCGTTCTCGTCACCCTCAAAATTGCATGCCTGGCTTTTATGTCGTAAGTCAGTTGTCCAGTAGGACACACCTGGTTTTCTATTGGTCAGCAGGTACATCTACTTACTGGGCCCTGATTGAATATGGAGATGAGTCAGTCCACTCCCTTTTTTCAAAACTGTGTGCAAATTGCGTCCTAAGATTAGCAACCATGCCTCACCTGTCAGTTGCGTCAAATCCGTCTGTTCAATTGTCCCATCCACTATCTTTTTAATGTCGTAGGTGTCATGGATTATTGCGTTCTCTGTTGTTGTGTCCTCGCTTTTAATTGTCTTGTATTTATGGTATCTACTTAGTCTGATTACTCTTCTGAGCGTATTGTCGCAACACTGCTACTAATGCCATGGGAGTGTTCCTCTCCCAAACTTTCCATCGTTTCTGACCTACTTTCTACTTACCAGTAATAATAACAACTATGATAAAAAATGTTAATAGTAATAATAATCATAACATTAATGCTAATAATAATACTATTCTAATTTTGCAAGGGACTGTGCTACAGTTGTTTTCACATCACATCATGCAATCAGGTCATGTAAGTTTGTCTGTCTTATTCGCCCTTTCTGTTTTTTGTCTTTTGAAATGTACTTTTCCACTCATGACCGATTTTTCGAGACCTTCATGTCTGCTGTGTGCTAGAAACTTTGATTATCTTTTTCTTATGTATGGCACTAGTTTGGTATATTCTTTTGCCAGCTGTAATACTTCTTCATTTGTCTTTCTGGCCGTCCAAGGTATGCAAAGCATCCTTTTTTTAGGAACCACATTTCAGTAGCTTTTATTCTTTGTTCTAATTGTTTATGCATGTCCATTTGTATACTTCAACTAAACATAATATGTGATAAGAATGAAAGATTAGTGAAGAACGTAGGACGGGCCTGCGTGTCGAGTTCTACACCCTTTGAAAGTTAAGATCGTTCTGCTTGTTTGTTTGTCAATCTATCTATCGGTATGTCTTTTGTCTACTTGTTTGTCTGGTTCTGTGTGCGTCTTTCTACAACCTATTTGTCGCCTCCTTTTCTACTTATATGTTGTATTTATTATCTGTAAAATCTTATTCACCAGCTCAGTCCTTTGTAAAATTTCCTTTTAAATTGACGAGTTTAACCTGGCTCTCTGCTGATAATCGTTCCATTTTTAACCCATTTGACAACACCTTCTTTCTTACATATGCCCCATGTGTCTGCCTATATTTTATCCGCTTATTTTGTGCTAAACTTCAAGACCGTTAATGCTCGGTATGAACATTTAATGCGAACATGAAGACTTTGTACTTCCGTTGAAACTAGTCTGTCGTTCATCACATTCAGTCCTTTATGAAACTGTTCTACAGCTCTCCTCAAATGTTTTAAGGTTATGGTTAGGTTTTTTGTGAGCTTTAACGCCATACAAAGTCCCACCCCCACCAACCTATCAGGCCACATCCCGAGGGCGCCCTCCTCCCACCAACCTGTCAGGTCACATCCCGAGGGCGCCCTCCTCCCACCAACCTGTCAGGTCACATCCCGAGGGCGCCCTCCTCCCACCAACCTATCAGGCCACATCCCGAGGGCGCCCTCCTCCCACCAACCTGTCAGGTCACATCCCGAGGGCGCCCTCCTCCCACCAACCTGTCAGGTCACATCCCGAAGGCGCCCTCCTCCCACCAACCTGTCAGGTCACATCCCGAGGGCGCCCTCCCCCCACCAACCTATCAGGCCACATCCCGAGGGCGCCTTCCCCCAACCAACCTGTCAGGCCACATCCCGAGGGCGCCCCCACCAACCTGTCAGGCCACATCCTGAGGGCGCCCCCCCCACTAACCTGTCAGGCCACATCTTGAGGGTGCCCTCCCCCACTTTGTTTTTGCTCATTTTGTCTAATGTCACTTGTTGGTCCCCGTTCACCTCACCGCCATTTTGGATCTTTCCAACCCCACCCCCTCTCTCCCCGGGGACGAGATCACCCACTTAGAAACCATTTTATTAAGAAAACCACGGATAGTGTTTACGGTCCGAATAATCCGACTTTTAAATGTTACCTACAGTCAGGCCCTAGTTGTCACGTGACTTAACCTCCGTGACAGCTCAAGACATGAAGTCGCTCCAAGGCAAGCAGCGAATCTGTTGAGGTCGTGGTACGGTTATCGGGGTCTGGTGGACCAGAGGTGGCCAAGACCCTGTCTCACTTTTCTTAGTCATTCTCACGCAACAGAATGATGAGCAGAGGGACGCTTGCCGGGTATTTCTCTTGGTTCTTAAATGACAGTGACCTTGCCGGAAAACTGGTCGAGATGAGCTGAAGTCTTCAAAAACAGCAACCGCAATCCGTTTTTTTAAAAGCCAAGACACCTTCTGGGGTGAAGTGGCTATCCGTTTTGGCAATCAGCGAACCATATCTGGCATGCTGACGTCATTGATTGCTAACCATAGCTGACCAAGACCCTGTCTCACTTCTTCATTGGTACCACCAGTAAGACGCTTAACCTGGCTAACGGGGCAAGGATCACCATCGACCCCCGTGGCGGGGAGGGGGAGGGATCTGGTGAAGAAGTACTACACATCCCCTGCTGTTTAGCTGCCCTCGGGGACTGAAAAAAAACTAGACGCCGTATTTCGCTCCCTATCCGACACTACACTGTGTCTCAGCATCGTCGCCGCATTGGCCGCAGAGAACATCAAGCTCGTAGTTCCTTGGAGTTGGTGGTGGTGGTAGTAGTAGCAGCAGCAGTATAACAGTACCAGTAGTAGTATAGTAGCAGTAGTAATAGTAGTAGTAGTAGTAGTAGTAGCAGTATAGTAGTAGTAGTAGTAGTAGCAGTATAGTAGTAGTAGTAGTAGTAGTAGCAGTATAGTAGTAGTAGTAGCAGTATAGTAGTAGTATTAGTAGTAGTAGTAGTAGCAGCAGTATAGTAGTAGTAGTAGTAGTAGTAGTAGTAGTAGTAGTAGTAGTAGTAGTAGTAGTAGTAGTAGTAGTAGTAGTAGAGCAGGAGGAGGAGGAGAAGGAGGGGGAGGAGATGCCGTCCCTTCATTTTCCTTTCAGTTATTCACTTTCTAAACTGAACAATTAATGATAAGAAATAAAGAGATAAACCATGTGGTTAAAAAAAAAAAAGATAATTGTTAACAAGATTAGTACCTCTTATGTCAACAGGGCGAAACGCGAAGTCAAGTGAGCTTTGGGGGAAGATTTTAAAAACATGCAAACATAAAGAAAGACCATAATAAGAAAGGCTTCATGCTAGATGAGCTCATCGATGCCCTCCAGAGCACACCCACGATATACAGTCCAGAAACTTTTTGTAAGATGGCAACAGATTTCCCAAAATCTTAGCCTACAGCCAGCTCTCTAGCTGACATGTATGCTGTTCACCATGTCTGAACAACCTTCGTCAGGTCTGTTTTGAATTAAGGGAGAAGAGAAAGGGACCTAAGACAACATAAATGCAAGATGATACAATAGGGAGAACAAAAAGGACTTTTATAAATCAGAAATAACGAGGAGGTAAAGGAGAGAAGATGTGAATTAAGTGATATTTATAACAATATTAAACTGAAAGAGAAACAAGGAGAGAGGCAGCTAATGTGAGTGAGTGAGTGAGTGAGTGAGTGAGTGAGAGGAGGTTTTGTAGAATCGGTTATTTGGTTATAGGTGGAGGAGGTATTCACGGATGTGACGTATGTGCTGTGAAAGGTCGGAGCGAATATATGATGTTGAGCGAATGTATGATGTTGAGCGAATGTATGATGTTGAGCAAATGTATGATGTTGAGCGAATGTGTGATGTTGAGTGGATATATGATGTTGAGCGAATGTGTGATGTTGAGTGGATATGTGATGTTGAGTGAATATATGGTATTGAGCGAATGTATGATGTTGAGCGAATGTGTGGTGTTGAGTGAATGTATGATGTTGAGTTAGTGTATGATGTTGAGCGAATGTGTGACGCTGATTAAATATATGATGTTGAGTGAATGTATGATGTTGAGCTAATGTATGATGTTGAGCGAATGTGTGATGTTGAGTGTATGTATGGTGTTGAGTGAGTGTATGATGTTGAGCGAATGTGTGATTCTGACTGAATGTAAGGTGTTGTGAAAACTGTTAGACCAGAGAGATCAAACACAAACTGTAATGGCTAGAATCTCCATACTTGGTCATAGTCTTTGTAACTCCTACTGTATCCACCAGAGTAGCCAAAGATATATCCGTATGTGAAGTAATCAGTCTACTTCACCGACCCACTACTGTTGGGTTGTAAGTCTGTTGTATTCTCCGTCAGTTGTCCAGCCATACGCGGTTATTTCTCTTAGCATTTGCGTCATGTACAACCTTTAAGTCTGATATCTTTTTGTTCCCGTATCTTAGAGTACTGACCTGCTCTTCTCTAGCATAACTTCACAAATCTGTAATAACATAGTTGTGTCGATACATAACGTTCACAAATTTGTCGTTAAGAGTCCCCCCCCCCATACACACATAAAGTTCGTGTTGATTAAAGGGTGCATTAATTCTGTGTCGTAAATGACCTGTACTATATTTATTGTTATAATACGCACTTTACTTCACATTGCTTAGTGCTTCACAGAGTCTACACGTGATACAAGAAAACAAGAGAATATTCCTCAAACACACACAGGCTACTCTAGCCACGATAAAACAGTGTTCTTTGTTAAGAGACATGCGTGCTAGTCTGACATTATGTGTTTCATGTAATATGTGTTAGTCAGTGAAACTATCCTTCAAGTTGATTTCACTTTGCTGGCTTTTCCATAGAGTGTTGGTGTCCAGTGTCTTATTGGATTGTTGTATGTTCTTCGTTTATGCGCGCTCATCTTTACATTCTGCCACTCTCGTTCTTGCGCATTTTGCACACTCTTTCCATCTTTTTTTTTTAATGAAAATTGAACCATACACCTCCATCTATTTTATGGCGTTTCTATATCTTTGTGAATTGGCTCAGCATCGTACATTCGCTCAACATCATACATTCATTCAACATCATAGATTCCTTCAACATCATACACTCACTCAACATCATACATTCATTCAACATCATACATTCATTCAACATCATACACTCACTCAACATCATACATTCCTTCAACATCATGCATTCACATAACATTATACACTCATTCAACATCATACATTCTCTCAACGCCATACATTGGCTCAATATAATACATTCGCTCAGGCCTTTCACAACACATGCATCACATCCGTGGATAATTTCACAACACATTCACTAATAACCTATTGTACAGTGGGAAGGTTAGGGAAAGAGTGTGACAGAAAGAGACAAATGAGAGAGAGAGAGAGAGAGAGAGGCAGGGAAAGTGAATAGAGTGAGAGTGAGAAAGAGTTGGATAGTGAAGCAGAGCTAGCGAGAGAGGGACACATAGAGAGAAAGATAGAGGGAAAGAAAGAAAGAAGGAAAGAAAGAGGGAGGGAAGGAGAGTGAGAGAGTGTTTTTGAGAGAGTGTTTTTGAGAGACAGAGAGAGAAAGAGAGAGAGAAAGAGAGTTAGAAAGTGTTTGTGAGAGGGTAAGAGAGACTGAGAGACAGAGAGAGGATATGAGAGAAAGACAATATGATGACCCCCCCTCCCACCCCAAATCAAAACAAAGCAAACAAATAATAATCAGACAAGACCTGTGATTTAAGTGATGGTACGGCTGGGATGACTGGAGACATGCTTAATGTTCAACCTGTACTTGTTTCCAAGGAAAGTGACATCGAAACATAAATCATTGTGACATAGAAATAAATCACATGGTCTAACCGACAGTTTTGTGATCAGTAAAAAAAAAACTGGAAGAAATAATCGTATTCATATTTATACATTTATATTTCGATTCAGATACAATGATATATATTGTCCTTTGAAAACTTATCGAAACTGTTTTATTGTCTGAGTACACAGAAGAGTATCATATCATTTGAAAGAAATCATTTACATGAGAAATTTTTTTGTTACATAATCTTTCAGTGACAGAAGGCTCAAGAAAAGTGCTACCAACACTGTGCCGTTCTTGAAATATAGAAATTCGAGTCGGGCAGGAAGTGTGTTACAGTAATTGCTTTAATTCCGTTTCGCATCCTAGAAAGGTACAAAAAATGTATCTCTGTTATGTCATGAAGAGACCTAGACAATACTGTGTTAGTGTCCATATTTTTCTGGACATGTCAGCATACTAGAAGGTGATGTGGACAACATACAAGAAGGTGATGTGGTCAGCAAACTAGAAGGTGATGTGGTCAGTGCACAAGAAGGTGATGTGATCAGCACACAAGAAGGTGATGTGGTCAGCACACAAGAAGGTGATGTGGTCAGGACACAAGAAGGTGATATGGTCAGCACACAAGAAAGTGATGTGGTCAGGACACAAGAAAGGTGATGTGGTCAGCACAAGTGATATGGTTAGTGCGCTAGAAGTTGATGTGTCAGCACACTAGAAGGTGATGTGGTCAGCACACTAGAAGTTGATGTGGTCAGCACACTAGAAGTTGATGTGGTCAGCACACTAGAAGTTGATGTGGCCAGTACACTAGAAGTTGATGTGATCAGCACACTAGAAGTTGATGTGTCAGCACACAAGAAGGTGATGTGGTCAGTACACTAGAAGTTGATGTGGTCAGCACACTAGAAGTTGATGTGGCCAGCACACTAGAAGTTGATGTGGCCAGCACACTAGAAGTTGATGTGGTCAGCACAATAGAAGTTGATGTGTCAGCACACTAGAAGTTGATGTGTCAACACACTAGAAGTTGATGTGGTCAGCACACTAGAAGTTGATGTGGTCAGCACACTAGAAGTTGATGTGGTCAGCACACTAGACGTTGATGTGGTTAGCACACAAGAAGTTGATGTGGTTAGCACACAAGAAGATGATGTGGTCAGCACACAAGAATGTGATATGGTTAGTGCACTAGAAGTTGATGCGGTCAGCATACTAGAAGGTGATATGCTCAGCATATTAGAAGGTGATGTGGTCAGCGCACTAGAAGGTGATGTGGTTAGCCCACTAGAGGAAGATGTTGTCAGCATACTAGAGGAAGATGTGGTCAGCATACTAGAGGGAGATGTGATCAGCACACTAAAGAGTGATGGGGTCAGCACACTAGAGGATTATGTGGTCAGTATACTAGAGACCGATGTGGTCAGCATACTAGAAGGTGATGTGATCAGCACATTAGAGGATGATATGGTCAGCATACTAGAAGGTTATGTAGTCAGCACACTAGAGTGTGATGTGATCAGCATACTAGAGTGTAATGTGATCAGCATAGTAGAGGGTGATGTTGTCTGACCACCAGAGAATTATGTGGTCAGCACATCAGAGGTTGATGTGGTCAGCACACCAGACGGTGATGTGGTCAGCACACTAGAGTGTGATTTGGTCAGCATACTAGAGGGTGATGTGGTCAGCATACTAGAGGGTGATATGGTCAGCACACTATAAGCAGATGTGGTCAGCATACTAGAGGGTGATGTGGTCAGCATACTAGAGGGTGATGTGGTCAGCATACTAGAGGGTGATATGGTCAGCACACTATAAGCAGATGTGGTCAGCATACTAGAGGGTGAAGTGGTCAGCATACTAGAGGGTGATGTGGTCAGCACACTATAAGCAGATGTGGTCAGCATACTAGAGGGTGAAGTGGTCAGCACACTATAAGCAGATGTGGTCAGCATACTAGAGGGTGAAGTGGTCAGCATACTAGAGGGTGATGTGGTCAGCATACTAGAGGGTGATATGGTCAGCACACTATAAGCAGATGTGGTCAGCATACTAGAGGGTGAAGTGGTCAGCATACTAGAGGGTGATGTGGTCAGCATACTAGAGGGTGATATGGTCAGCACACTATAAGCAGATGTGGTCAGCATACTAGAAGCTGATGTGGTCAGCATACTAGAGGGTGATATGGTCAGCACACTAGATGGTGGTGTGGTCAGCACTCTAGAGGGTGGTGTGGTCAGCACTCTAGAGGGTGATGTGGCCAGCATACTAGAGGGTGATGTAGTCAGTACACTAGAGGGTGATATGGTAAGCACACTAGAAGATGATGTGGTCATCATACTAGAGGGCGATGTGGTTAGCATATTAAAAGGTGAAGTGGTCAGCATACTAGAAAGTGATGTGGTCAGCATACTAAAAGGTGATGTGGTCAGCATACTAAAAGGTGATGTGGTCAGCATACTAAAAGGTGATGTGGTCAGCATACTAAAAGGTGATGTGGTCAGCATACTAAAAGGTGATGTGGTCAGCATACTAAAAGGTGATGTGGTCAGCATACTAGAAAGTGATGTGGTCAGCATACTAGAAAGTGATGTGGTCAGCATACTAGAAAGTGATGTGGTCAGCATACTAGAAAGTGATGTGGTCAGCATACTAAAAGGTGATGTGGTCAGCACAATAGAATGTGATGTGGTCATCATACTAGAAAGTGATGTGGTCAGTACACTAGAAGGTTATGTGGTCAGCACAGTAGAGGGTGATGTGGTAACCCCAGCCGTCTTTCCTTCTACAGCTTCAGAAGGACCCATGCACGTAATGAAACAGCTGGGTTGACTGGGACTCATGGACCGGGATTCCAACAATCGACCTTCGCCAATGAGAGACTAGTGCAGCACCCAAGAAGCAGCCTTTACTATAAGCTGCATCATTGTGGGACTGGGAAATGTAGATCCCCCCAACCGGCGGATCAACTCTATGCAATCCAGAGAAAAAAAATGTAGTTGCTCTTATCATTCATTTTTTGGGTGCCTATCTCGTAACATTTATGGGATCTAGTTTTAAAATCCAATGCAACACAGTAATTCTGTGTTCATTTCATGCATATAATATATGAAATTACGTGTAAATGAAAAAAAGATTCCACGAACAAACATTTCTGACAAAAAAAAGAAGAAAGAAAGAAAGAAACTAATGTGAAAATTTGAAAACGTAATATCAAATATGCAGGCCATCTTGCTTACAACCGAGAGGCCTACAGGAGTGCTGTTTGGGAGGCAAAGTTCCGCAAGGGACATGCAAATGAATGAATGAATGAATGAATATAAAATATTGGCGAAAAAAATACAATTATATTCTACTTACCATCAATTTCTTGTGAATCCCTTTACTTCTTCTTCTTCTTCTTCATTCGCTTTTACCACCAAGATCGCCCGTGATCCTACCGAATTTATTTATGTGGTCCTTGATTGGTCCTGTGGTCCCCCTGCGGTCCCCGTGAGAACCACAAAAGATTCCCGAGAGGACCACATGAGGTTCAGAGTATCGCGGGGCTTGGGCCTGTATTCTCGGTGGGTCGCAGAAGCGGGGTTGCGTGACACCGTGGTTTTCATTGCACCAGTTTAATCTAGAGTTGGACTTTCTCACCGGAAAACCTTGACTGTTTTGGATATCTGTATATCTCCTCCAGGTGAGAGGCGGTTGCCCATCTAGTCCAGTGTTGGACTTTCTCACCGGAAAACCTCAGAGTATAGAATACGTATACACCCCCGCCGGGTGAGAGATGGTTGCCTATCTAGACTGTACTGGTCCAGTGTCTCCGACTTCAGCGTTTTGTGGTCGTGGTCGCTACCCTTCCTAGTTGTGTCCAGGACGGAGCTTTTGTCCAGGATGACAAATCCTCGCAACAAGTAGGTTTCACCCCTGGGTTAAGGCTGTTTAGGCGTATTATCCCAGTAAGGGTGCGTTTAGGACGTGTTCGACTTCTAAAGCGGAGGTACCATGACATGAATAGTCATCAAGTTTCACCTTGTGCTAAGCCAGTTTAGACATATTTCACCAGTATGAGTGTATATCGGACGTGGCCGGCCTCTAGAGCAGAAGTGTCGTGGTATGAGTAGCTCTCGTCGCGAGACTACTGGACATATCGATTAATCTTCACTTTATCCTTTCCATCACTTTTTATTATCGGCGCGGCTCGGCAACCCTAATCACATTTTCTTCATTGGCCAAGAGGAGTTTCACCCCAAGCGCGGCAGACGAAGAATATCGCCAGCAGTGCCATAGTTTAAACCCTGTGTTAAGCCTGTTTAGGCAATTCGCCCGGTATGGGTGCACTTAGGACGTGGCCGACCTCCAGAGCAGAGGTGCCGTGATTTGAGCAGTCATGACCGCGATACTACTGTTTACTTGACTTAATCTTCACCTTTTCCTCGGTTGCGCCACGCGGCAACCCCATTCGCACCTTTCTTCACTGGCCGGGAGGATCCCCACTCCACGCACGACAGCTGAAGAATCTCGCCAGCAGCGGGTTTTAAATCAGAGTTTTCCTTCTCTCAGATGAGCTACCAAAACATGACTCTCATCTACCCGAAGCGCCTGGTTTTCAGGAGCCAGATATTCCCCTTCGCCCCTTCTCCTGTCAATTTAAACAGTTCCGCCGCGAGAAGGCCAGGAGCTGGACGTGGACTGTCAGAGGCTTTTTGAGACGCACGCCTTGGAGACATTTAATTGGAGTGGAGAACACATCCCAACCTCACCCCTGGCTATGATAGTCTATAGAACCGTGAATCCCTTTAGACTGCCATGTTTTGTCATTTAGAATTTCACTCTATAAATATCTATACTTGTCTTGTCTTGTCCTTCCTCATTTACTGCTAGGTGTAGAGGTGAAGTGCAATTATCTCCCAATGGCTAGCCTGTTGGCTTCGTACATTGAGATGTTCAGAGACTCTGTAATACCATCGGCCCATCGTCTGCAGGGGTGGCACCGTCTTCTGCCTTTGTGTGGTCTGTAAAACATTGCTCTCTGTGGTACACGTTCTGTTGGTAGTCGTGATACATGACCGAACCATTTTATTTGCTGTTTTTTGTGTATAGTTCAAAACAGGTTCGACTCCTACTTTATTTCTAATGACATCATTTCTGATTCTGTCCATTCTTACTATTCCAAGAGTTATTGTAAAGAATCTCATTTCAGTTGTTGTAATTTTCCTCTTGTCTTTTGCTTTCATCGTCCATGCCTGGCATTGGTAGCACAAAGTTGGTATGAAGACTGTCTTATAGATAGTTCTTTTGGTTTCCAGTGAGACATGCTTGTTGTTTAGTACGGGAGCCATTTAACATCTACACTATTTGTGACTATTTCTAATACTTTTGTGCGCATAAAAGCATTTTATAACAATGTCTGCAACAGGCAGTCAGTCAATATCACAAAACGCAATGAACCGAAAACCGTACACCGATCTCCATTAAAAACGATGAAATCTTCATTTCAAGGGATCATTTTTACAACCGACGCCATTCAAACACGGAAACGGACGTTCAGCTTTCAAATGACATGCGCAGTGATAAGTTCATTTAAAATTAGCACCATTTCTTTAACGAAACGAAGCACCGAACAATGTACTGTTGCTATCCAATGATTCGGAACAACAGCCAAATCCATAAATGGATCAATTGGAAGGGAAAGCACAGTAGCTACTTATGAGAGAGTACTGTGTGGAGGTTCATGAAGTCTCTGCCGAGTACTTTTCGTTTGCTCTAACGTCTATCTAACCCTTTTAGTGACTTTCATTTTATTTGTCATTTCTAGGAAACATAAACTGTATAATTCTTCATTTCTGTCACATTCATCCTCATACATTTCAGCGGGTCTCAAACTTTGCCGCACTTTGCCATACAATGAGTACAAATATCTGCCGCGGCACACGCGCGTTCTTAATGCTGGTATCTCATACGGTCTGTCGTCAATTTGTCTTAATAGGTATCACCTATCACAGGAGAAGTAAGACGTCTCCCTACCTCCGTTAATCTACGGGACACCCTTGGGCAAGGTGGAGTATCCGTATAGCCCCCCCCCCTCCCTCACGATCAGGGTGACGTGAAGCCATGGGAGCAGGTGGTGGATGGAATGGGAGAGCAGCCGACAGATAATGTTGGTTATGGTCACCATTCTGTGATGGTAGGCAGATGATCTCAATGTAGGGACAATGGCTACGATCACTGACTAGTACAGTCACTGCCCCAGAAGGAAAGCAATGGTAAACTACCTTCTGGAAATATAGCAAGTAACCCAAACAGCAACATGGATGACTTAATATTGAAGAAGGATGGCTAGTAAAAAGGATGAAACAGAGAAAACTTAAATATTTTGGACACATTAAAAGTCATTTGAATTTAGAGAAGACCGTCTTGAGATGGTACATAATGGGAAAAAGGAGAGGAAGACCAAGGCGAAGATGGCTCCAAGACATCGTTGATAATCTGCAGATGGATGCATCAGCAGCAGGGCCTACAGGAGATCTGTTAGGAAGACAGAATTCCGGAAGAGAAATGCAAATGACTGACTGACTGAATATTTTTTTTATAATAAGACATTGTAAATTAAACGCTGGACAGAGATTTTAAATGTTATTATACAAGTGCCTTATTTCAAGCCCACTATACAGGGTGTTTCGTAATGATGGGACACATTTTAAACGCAGATATATAGGACTGGAACAAACACATTTTATACAGAATATGTGTAATACATACCCAAGATAAAGGAGTTCATACCACTGTTCGTTCAAGGGTGTTTCATAATGATGCCCTGTTCAAAGGTGTTTCATAATGATGCCCTGTTCAAGGATAGTTCATAATGGTGCCCTGTTCAAGGGTGTTTCATAATGCTGCCCTGTTCAAGGGTGTTTCATAATGGTGCCCTGTTCAAGGGTGTTTCATAATGATGCCCTGTTCAAGGGTGTTTCATAATGATGCCCTGTACAGCTCTTGAACTGAGACAAAGCGTCCATTTCAGCTGGTGTGTGCTGCACCAGGCTATGAAAAGTGGGGGTCGGGGTGATAAATACAGGTGGTGAACATGTCAAGAATGATACTCAAACCTTGAACTTTGTTATCAATTCCTGTATCTTGGGTGTGTATTACACATATTCTATATTAAGTGTGTTTCTTCCAGTCCTAGCTAGTTGTGTTTATAACGTGTCCAGTCATTATGAAATAACCTGCATGAGCCTGCTTGGAGTCGTAGCTCTTGTCTATTAGTAGGAGAATACTGGACAAAAGTTATTAATTTATGCCGTATAAATACCCGTTTCAGACTGGGCACAATTCCCTTACAAATATGTTTGTAGAAAGAAGAAGAGATAAATGAGCTGTGATCTGAAGGAAAATAGTTTTTTATTTATCAAAATTTGGCTGCAGACCACTGGCGCGTGGCACACTATTGTGCTGCGGCATATTATTTAGGAAACACTGACACAGATTCTGCTCACTCTATGTACCCTCCTTCCTTTCATTTTTTTTTTCTAGCCAGACCGAACCGGCAAATAGGAACCTCTGGAATTGATGCACCTTTCAAGACGAGAACCAGGCAGACATTTGTCCTCCAAGACATATTTTGTTATTCATAATGTGATCTGGGCATGTCCCATTTATCTTAGAGGCATCTTTGCAAACATGTTTTTTATCGCGGGCTTTGCCAGGTTTCGCGTGCAAGCATAACAGGGCGATGTTGATAAACGAGCTAGGTTGACATGGAATATCTCCATAAAACGCGTTTCTGTGTTTCTACTCCAGCATAAAGCGCATGTTGTAGGGGCCAGCTAGATGTGTCCACGATAAATATTCAAATCCTATCTAGGAATGAGTGATATCACGGGAACTCAGTGGAAGATTCACGATTTTTTGACTGTACTAAAACATGAAATTTGTTCGAGAGTCAGTACTAGATTCTGAGTCATCCGTATAGGAACTTCACCCCGAAGAGTCAGAACAAGACACTGACTCTGACGTCTAGATGAGAAGGCAATTGAAAATAAGGAAAATCACAGTCATCTGCGATAGTTATAACCATTTTTGAGATATGTTATTTTTTTATTTTCCATAACTCACGCCTTTTTTCTCTGTCATCTTTGTGTGTTAAATGTCCAAAGAATGTTGTATTTTTATTTTATGTGCTCGGAAAAGACCCTACTTTTTTCGTTGACTTTTGTTACACTGGCTTCTTTTGATATCATCGCGGTTCATAGCACTGTTAACATTCTTCTCAGAAATAGCTGCAGTTTACAAACTTTTCTGTATCGGGCCACCAGTTCCCATCGGTTACAACGCCCATCATCACGGCAAGAGCCATTCTTTATTCAGCCATTGCTATGATGTCAGTCTTGGCTGATCCTAGTTTGTCAGTCTGGGCTGATCCTAGTTCGTCAGTCTTTGCTGATTCTAGTTCATTAGTGTTGGCTGATCCTAGTTTGTCAGTCTTGGCCGATCCTAGTTTATTAGGGTTGGCTGATCCTAGTTTGTCAGTCTTAGCTGATCCTAGTTTATTAGGGTTGGCTGATCCTAGTTTGTCAATCTTAGCTGATCCTAGCTTGTCAGTCTTGGCCGATCTTAGTTTGTTAATCTTGGGTGCTCCAAGTTTGTCAGTCTTGGCTGATCCAAGTTTGTCTACCTTGGGTTTGGAACTCAGCTGCAATCTTAACTTTCTGCTTTTGACTTCAGAAAGATCAACAGACATAATCTCTTAATTTTACTTTATACAGTTTATCATTAACCACACCACCACTTGAGCGGCAAATCTGATTCCATAGAATAAACCGAAACGATTGACTGTTTCTATCCACGGCACTAAAACTCTCTGGTCACTCCAGATGTTTGATTCTTCTCGTCTTTTATGACGTCCCTTGTCCATATTTGGACAAAATATTGATGCCTTCTCTATGGGAATCTTCTCTACTGTACATGTTTGGCTATGTTGGTCATCTTGGATAAATTCTAATGATTGTACTTATATTCGTATATGGTATTTACAAATAATAATAATAATAAGAAGTCTTCATGCGACGTGTCCTTTCCAGAACGTTGTCCCTCTCACAGCCCCCCTGAATGCAATAGGGTCTTGCGCAAGTTGACCAGGGTCTCGTAATGACACATTCAGACTTTCCGTAATGTCCTGTGTCCATCTGCGGCGAGGTCGTCCCTTTTCTCTTTTGCCAGGCATTGTGCCTTCTACTATCAACCTATCCAAACCATTGTGTCCCTTAATGTGGCCAAAGTATCTCAGCTGTCTAATTTTGAAATAATAATAAGAGTTTTCAAGCAGGCAAGGTGTTAGCTGCAGTAGAATCAGCCAAGTACTGCTTTGTTGAATGGCGTAGGTTTCACCGCTGACTCTACCAGTACTGGCTTTGTGCATTAATCGACCATAATAACTGCAAGGAACGTTTGTAATCCTACGCCTGCATCATTGACTTCCACACTTACGCCTTTAAAAGTACTTTTTCCTCGTGACGTTGCGCTCATACGCAGAGTTGCTCTCCGCGTGTTTCGATCCTTCGCCATCTCTTCCCAACGCTGCTGGTTGATGGAAGAATGTCAAATTGATGAGTTACAAATATCCTGTTAACCCAGTTTTGATAGACCACGTGACCTTTCTCTCTCCAGAAGTTGACTGTGTATTGAATTCTTGACCTTGCGATTGCCATTGCTACATGTCCTAACAATTGTAACCTTCTGTTGTTTCATCATCATCATCATCATCGTCTTTCACTCCCTTGAGAGCATAGGCCAAAGATAAAGGCTCTCCAGCCATCCCTGTTCTTGGATTTATTCTCTGCTTCCTTCCATGTGTATCCCTTGTCTCTGAGCACTGTCAGAATTTCTCTTCTCCAGGTAAGTCTAGACCTTCCTATGGTAAAAGGTGTCCTGGTACTCAGTTGGGATGTCGCTTCTGCCGCTTCCTTTCGGCTTTGACTGCACAACGTCATGCGCTCTGTTATCAGAGTCCCTTCCTTTTCCAAGACAAAGTTTCCTGGTTGTCCTCTCCGTGTTTCTGTAACACTCCAGTTTTTTTTACAGGGAACAGGTCGTTAGCCTATCCCCCAACCTCCTTAGTCGCCTGTTACGACATACATGGAATTCTGTTCTTTAGCACAAGAGAAATGACGATTGCTGTAAAACTGGTTCTAGTAATAAAGTAGACAGAGATTGCTGTAAAACTGGTTCTAGTAATAAAGTTGACAGAGACTGCTGTAAAACTGGTTCTGGTAATAAAGTAGACAGAGATTGCTGCAAAACTGGTTCTAGTAATAAAGTAGAGAGATTGCTGCAAAACTGGTTATAGTAATAAAATAGACAGAGATTGCTGCAAAACTGGTTATAGTAATAAAGTAGACAGAGATTGCTGCAAAACTGGTTCTACGAATAAAGTAGACAGAGATTGCTGCAAAACTGGTTATAGTAATAAAGTAGACAGAGATTGCTGCAAAACTGGTTCTAGGAATAAAGTAGACAGAGATGTTTGGTTCTGTTTTACAAAAGGATAGAAAGAGAGAGGAAAGGTGGCAGAAAGCAAGATGAGCACGTGTAAATGAAGAACATACAATGATCCGATATTTCAGCAAACGCCTTTCTTCATGGACCACATACATGTTACATTTTTGTTGCCGGTCTTTTTTACTAGGAGGAGACCCAAAAGCTAAGTGTTTAATTTGTCATCTGTTTTTGTGCTTTTATCTGTTGTCTTGTCTTTATGTGTGATCCTTGAAAAAGGCTTTAGCCGAAATATTGGATTAGCTGTATGTTCGTCATTTATATTTGTTCATCTCACTTTTTACTATTCTTATTTCTGCTCACTTTCTTCAGTTTTTCTCTGTGTGGGAGAGAGAGAGAGAGAGAGAGAGAGAAACTGAACCATACACCGCAGACTACTTTGTTGCTTGGCGTAGCACGCTACACAACTTTAGAATTACTTTGTCTTGCAACTTTATGTTAAGTATTTTGCGAAGGCAGGAAAAATGGAGACTATTCTTTGTCGTCCTTTGACTCTCTTGTCAACATTTTAGATTCATTTAAGAGAGTGGCAAGTCTAGAGGTCTGCTAAATCAGAATCTTTGTTTTTCAAGTGTTAATCTTTCGTTGACGCAAGAAACACTTGCAGGTCTTGTGCCTCCTCTGTTTGTACATGTGGGGGTGCTGTCCTTTAGTATCTCAGCGAAAAAGGATAATCTAATATTTGTGGTACGTGCACAAATAGACAACTATCGATGTGTTTCTCAAAGTGATGGAGCCAGCTAAGAAGTCTGCCTCTTTGGTGCAATCCAGGAATAGGGGGGAAAACCCACAGAACATTGTTTTTATGCTCTCTCTCTCTCTCTCTCTCTCTCTCTCTCTCTCTCTACATAAAGAAGGATTTCGAATAGGCCATCTGAACGTATATCACCTATTAGGCAAAATTTCTGAAGCAACACACATATTAAATCAAAATTCCCACATTTTTGGCTTCTCTGAAAGCCGTTTAAATGGGAACATAACCGATGAAGATATTAGAATTAATGGTTTTAACCTGTTTCGGCGTGACCCAATCAGAAAAATAGAAACAGGTCTAGTAATGTATGTCTCCACAACTATCCAGTTTAGTCGTAGAGAAGACCTCGAATCATCGGAGGTAGAGTGTATTTGGGCGGAAGTTAAATTGCCAAACCAGAGTCCATTAGTTATTGGACTTTTGTACCATAATCCAAATGCCTCATCTCTGTGGTATGATCACTTCACGACTATGATGGATGAGGTTTCAAACTTTAAGTTCAAAGATGTTATCATTCTTGGAGATTTCAACATAGATCTAACACAATCAAATCCAACTTGGAGCAATATTGTTACCAAACCTACTAGAGTAGAAGAAGTATCATCCACATTATTAGATCACATATATGTAGCCCACCCAGAAAACATCATTGAATGTAACATCCCTCATATTTCGTTAAGTGATCATTACCCAGTCTGATGTACGTGGACAAGAAAGAGGTATAAACTTCATAAACACAATCACACAAGTATGAAATTTAGAAACTTCAAAAATTTAACCCAGAATTATTCCTTAATGATTTGCAAGCATCTTCACTGACACACGTGTACCAACTAACTGACCCTGATGAGGCAATAGAATATTGGCTAAAAGTCTTCAGAGATATATTAGACAAACATGTCCTCATGAAAGAGGTAAGAGTAAAATACCAGACGAAGTCACCTTGGATAACACCTGAAATATTATATACCACGAGAGAACGTTACCGGGTGCACAAAATCAAGGACTTTAGGACCTACCGTTCACTCAGAAACAAGGTTCAATACTTAATAAGACAAGAGAAAAAAAATTACTTTATGAATCTAGTACAGAATAAATCAGACAATAAATCAATTTCGAAAGCCATAAATACCCTATCAAATAAAAGGAAGGAATTTGACTTTCAAGCCAGCAGTCAGGCATACACTAGTGCACATATCAGTACACATTTCAGAGAAGAAATCAACGTTCTTAAATCATCAATACCAGCTCCTGTATGCTACTTAAATGAACTACAATCATTCCTGGATAGCAGGTGTACTAAACGTAAATAGTTACACATTCCATTCTTAACAGTCAGTGAAATTTCAGTTATCTCTTAACCTTAAAAAGCAACAGTACAGCTGAGCTTGATGATAATAGCAATAAGATCTTAACGTTATGCTGCACCTGTCATTTAACATACACTAACATACATTTAATCAGTGCACTGTAAAATGTTATTTCCCCGAGGCTTTTAAAACCGCTAAAGTGTATCCTCTCTTTAAATCTGGCTCATCCGGCAATCTTTCCAACTATAGACCAGTATCCATATTATTGTCGTTATCAAAACCACTCGAAAAACACATACACAAAATAACTCTACGACACATGCAAGAGAACAATTTACTCATAGACAGTCAGTCAGGCTTAAGTTGGTACATCAATTCTTTCACAGCATGCTCCACTTTATCTATGGAAACTGTTTAAGTTTAACTCAGAGTGTAGCAAACGCTTGAACAACATAAGTCTTCCAAAACCTAGACTTGACCTTTACAATAAAAGCTTTCCTTATTCTGCTGCTCATCTTTGGAATACCCTTACATCCTGTATAAAAAATATAAACTATACTTCTTCCTACAACTACAAACTTTCCCAATATTTATTTGATGTCGACTACATGGCTCCATGAATCGTAAATCTTAAAAGTTATTTTAGACTGCTCTTACAGACACCGAACTCATTATTCTGAATAGTAATGAAATTTTTGTTTGGTAGATAGTCATTTATATGTGTATGCAGTTAGTCATTTTTATGTGTATGTAGTTAGTCATTTATATGTGTATGCAGTTAGTCATTTATATGTATATGTAGTTAGTCGTTTATATGTATATGTAGTTAGTCGTTTGTATGTGTATGTAGTTAGTCATTTTTATGTATATGTAGTTAGTCATTTATATATGTATTGAAGCTAGTCGTTTATATGTGTATGTAGTCATTCATTTTTATGTGTATGTAGTTAGTCATTTGGGTGTCTGAGTGGCGAAGTGTCTAGTGCACTGGTCTCTCATGGCGAAGGTTGGGGGTTCAAATCCGGCCGTAGAAATGGGTACCCGCTTCTCTGGAGTTGGGGAAGGAAAGGCGACCAGGCGTGATACTGACCATATCACCCTCTAGTGTGCTGACAGGTCAAGGAAAATATGGGCATTAACACCATATCCCTATGTGCCTCTAATGCATGACAGGATTATCTTTACTTTACTAGTTAGTCATTTATATGTGTATGTAGTTACTTTATTGTTAATTATGTTTGTTATAGAGCAGCATATTTGTAGAATGTCTGGAACAGAGTGAAAGTATATGATAAAGGGCAGAATGTCAGACGGGCCTGCGTGCCCAATTCTTAACCCTTTGGAAATAAAGATCAGTCTATCTATCTATCTATCTATCTATCTATCTATCTATCTATCTATCTATTAACGTAAGACTAGTAATAGTGACAGAAAAAGACTGTAACGATGTTGGAATAACTAACAGTAATGACAAACGTTGTTTATTTATTCATTGTTCTGCCAGAAACGAGTATCATATCGATTACCGAGGGCCATATCTCACGGGCGACAACCAAGCACTATCATTTTAAATGTGCTTGCTTGAATTGCTTCCCATGGGAATATTTCGTCAACAGCCAAGGGGCATAAGCTGCGCAAATGTCCCACATGCGATGTGCCACTGTATCTTCCCAGAAGAGAAATACATTTCAGTTACTTCAGAATACATGTTTTTGAGATTTAGAAACCATCGATTGTTCGCGTTTCATAACATTCTGTTTGAGTTACAAGTACTGCGTAGAACACTTTGAAGAAATAAACATAACGGTAGGAATTGTTCCTGTTTATTGTTAGAGACAGAAACGCCATTGAGATGTAGGAGCCCGAAATGATGTTATTTTTTCGTATTTCCTTTGACCTGTCAGCACACTAGAGGGCGATCACGCCTGGGTATAACAGCGCTTCTCTTCCTCCCCCCCCCTCCCCTCATCACAGGAGGAGTCAGGTATACTTTTTTTTAACAACCCCGTAAACGGAATGCGCTTTAGGCGCGGAAGAAACCCATCTACCTGCTTCACGAAAGCTGAATATACTAACCACTCAGCCAGCTACTCAATGACACAGCTACTACAGTGGTGAAAATAAATTGCTGTACAACTACTACATTGGTGAAACTACATTATTTTACAAACTACCACAATGGTAAAACTACACTATTTTACAAACTGCTACAATGGTAAAACTACATTATTTTACACATTACTACAATAGTAAAACTACATTATTTTACAAACTACCACAATGGTAAAACTACATTATTTTACAAACTGCTACAATAGTAAAACTGCATTATTTTACACATTACTACAATAGTAAAACTAAATTATTGTACAAGTACTACAATGGTAAACATAAATTATTATACAACTACGACAAAGATAAAGCTAAATTATTGTACAACTACTAAATAGTACAAATAAATTGTTGTACAGCTACTACAGTGGTAAAACTAAATTATTATCCTTATTGCTACAAGTTGTCCACGCAGTTATGAAACAAAAATTTTGTCAAAATATTCAGCAAAACATGCTGTAAGGAAGTACAAGGTTCTATGGGTTTTTGCCCCCTATTTTTGTATTGCACCAAAGAGGCAGACTTCTTAGCCGGCTCCATCACTTTGGGAAACACATCGATAGTTGTCTATTTGTGCACGTACCACAAATATTAGATTATCCTTTCTCGCTGAGATACTAAAGGACAGCACCCTCCATATGTACAACTAGAGGAGACACAATTTCATGTCTTCTTCTGTCACTCTTACTAGTTGTAAATTAATATTTAGAGAGAGAGAGAGAGAGAGAGAGAGAGTCCAGCTGTGTCGGCATTAAAAATGATTAGAATTTGCAGTGTGACATGGAAGACCATGATTCCGTTCCGGGACTGGACCAAAAAGTTCACAGACCCCTGGGGGGAGAGGAAGGCCACCCCCCTTTAGAGTATCGGGGTGGGGGGGGCGGGGGCGGGTACTTCCTCTGACGATCTAGCGAGTTGTATTGTTGTTTCGCTCTCTACACTAGAGAGTTCCCTGCACTTAGTATGCCACCTGTATATCGCCTCATTTATCAAAAGCTATAACACAATTAGATGGATCAAATCGTTAAATGAAGTTTATAATTAGGTCAAAATTTGCCTGAAATGTTAGACTTACCGCATGTATTGTTGGTCTGTCTGCAGGGTTTGCCATGAGAGTAGCCAGCACACAATCTTGATTTCCCCATGAGGTCCCAGGATGCACCGGGTTAACTGTTGTCTGATATTGTCAACTTTAGTCGTCTACTTGCTACATGTATCTGGTGAGTTATTAACGTTCACTCTCTCTCTCTCTCTCTCTCTCTCTTCTATTCTCTCCTCTCTCTCTTCTCTCTTTCCTCCCTCTCTCTCTCTTCTCTCTTTCCTCTTTTTCTCTTATCTCTCCCTTCTCTCTCCTCTTCTCTCTCTTCCTTTCTCTCTTCTCTCTCTCTCTCTTCTATCTCTCTGTTCTCTCTCTTCGCTCTCTCTCTCTTTCTCTCTCTTATGCTAACAGACCTCTCTGCCACCTTATTCTATCCTGAATATTTTTGTTCTTCTGGACGTTACTGGACTAAGCGAATTTGTCTTCTACATGATGATGATGATGATGATGATGATGATGATGCCGTGACAATAGAAAACGATAATAGGTGATTATTGTGGCATTAATAGTATCCATAACATTATCTTATTGGACCAGAATATACAGACAAAAAAGGCTTGTATAGAAGTGACAAACGGAGACAGACCAATAGGCAGACAGAGACAACTGTGGCGTGACAGCCTGGAGGAAGACCTACGAGCACTCGGAGTTGACCGTTGGCAGAAGAACACTAAGAACAGAGAGGAACAGAGACAAGTCTTGTCTGGAACAGTCAACCGCAATGGCTCAGAAAACTGAATGAATGAATGAATTATACGAGTTATAGTTACACTGTCTTTTCCTGTTGAGAAGGCAAACCAAGTTTATGAATAAGATCTATCATGACAGTCATTATTTCCGTCATAATCTTGACTGTCTGGTGATGAGGAGCTGTTGGCACGGAACACTGAAAGAAAGAGGCATTGTTTTCATTGGTCCTAGTTTGTCACTCTTTGCTGGTCCTAGTTTGTCACTCTTTGCGTGTCCTAGTTTGTCACTCTTTGCGTGTCCTAGTTTGTCACTCTTTGCTTGTCCTAGTTTGTCACTCTTTGCTGGTCCTAGTTTGTCACTCTTTGCTGGTCCTAGTTTGTCACACTTTTGCGAACGATATGGGTCGAGGGGTGTACGACCTTGACCGAAGCGTAATCGTCGACGTGAGTTGGTGGTAGAGGTTTAGGGGGTTAGTGTGTGATGTCAGTTTTTCTTGCATCAGATCGTACCATGCCATGGCAGCGTGACGTCGTGTCCTCGTTGTGCTTATGGATGTGTATATTATTGTGATTGTTTAGTTATAATCTGCCCGTGCCCACCTCATGTGGTGTAGGTTATGTAATGTCAGTTAAGTTGTGATGTAGGGTTCGTGTTATTAGTTGTAGATATGAAAATTATATGTCTGATTCCAATGTGGTTTTCTCTGCATACTGGTTTGGTAACATGTATGGTTTTTCTGTATGCTGTTCGTGTAGAGTGATCATATGTTTGCATCAATACAGATTATATTAATGTAGGCAATGGCAGCAATGACTGCGGAGATTAAAGTGCAGTTGCACACATATTCGTGGAGGATGCCACATATCGGGCCCAGAGAGCTGGCGACCTCAGGTACATAAGAGTTCACAATATTAATATTGCAGACCTGAGAAGTTTCATTATTATTTGGTATTACGTTTGAATTATTTTGAATTTTCATTGATTTATGTATCACATTGTTCTGTCTATATTCATGAATAATGTATTGATGCCATGTTGATTTGTCAGTGTCAGTTTGTATGCGGTTGTTGTGGTTAAAATTGTGGGATTAAAATTGACCATTGTTGAATTCAGACTTAGTGATTTTGCATTGCGTGTCACATGTATTGTTGTACTGATTATAATGCTTGAGCTGATTTTATGCACAATTAGCACACAATAGGCCAAGGAGTGAGAGCCTGGGTTGGTAGTCCAATGGATGAGTTAGACTGGCCTCTAGTACTGTAGCATATGCCAAGAGAAATTTTGGTCTGTAAACCATCTTGAGAAGATATTCTTCCCAATGATTATAACATGTAAACTTGCACAAAACGAGTTCTACACTTTGCTGGTCCTAGTTTGTCAGGATTGACTGATCCTAATTTGTCAGTCCTGGCTGGTCCTAGTTTGTCAGTCTTGGCTGATCCTAATTTGTCAGTCCTGGCTGGTCCTAGTTTGTCAGTCTTGGCTGATCCTAATTTGTCAGTCCTGGCTGGTCCTAGTTTGTCAGTCCTGGCTGGTCCTAGTTTATCAACCTTGACATTTGAGCTCAGCTGCTTATTCTTGCCAAAATGCTGGTTTTTGTCTCACAGTTTACCCGTGAGTAGAGTTCCATCTGGACCTTCTTCGTGAAGGTTTCTCCTCTCTAAACTCCGTCCCATTGACGTTACACGCGTCGTATCTTGTAAACAGCATGTCCAATTCCCCCCTTATTTGCATAATATTGCTTCGTTTCTGTCGCTTGCCACTTCTAATTGCTGTCTAAAACTTCACTCGAAATTGACAAGCTAGAACAATCTAAAGATTCGACGCCATCATCATCATGTGTCTTCCCCCCCCCCCCCCCCGGAGGATTGGCTGCAACTTTTTTGTCTCATTTTTTACACAATGCAGTCAGCCAAACTTAATCCTGTCCCTCTCTTTTTGTTGTCCATCAGTCTACATAATTTTTTGTCGTCCTCTTGCTCTTTTTCCTTCAACTTTTTCATCGAGTGCATTTTCATCACTCTGTCACGGCTCTTGGCATGACAGAATTATTCTAACTGTATGGTTTTTATTGACAACGCCATATTATCTTCCACAGCTCGCTGAACGTCGACTTTCAAATCAGTCCATATGTTACCTCTAACGTTGCTTCTTGGCCATAAATAATTCTTAACAACTCCATATTTTTGTTCTTTGCCCCCCCCCCCCCAAAAGTCGTCAAGATTCTAAGAAGCTTGTAAAATAACAGTCACAAACGTGTAATCGTCGGTGAAAGTTGTACAAGAACAGTAGCAGAAAACTCTCACGAGAACAGCAGCAAATAGCTTGAGCTGAATTCCTGGATAGTCGCATATGTTTATGACACCGTGGTCCAGTAGTGGTGTGTGTATTTTGAGTTCTGTTGTTATGTTCGATCATACCACAGATAACCAGCATCAATCAAGAAATGCTTCATCTTTACTTCTGTTCTTAATTGAGATAAACACAAGAACATGGAAGCCAAGCAACAAGTACAGTGGGTTTGATATAGACAAGGGGCTGTTCTTTCAACATATTGACAGTGAAACGGACGCTGTCCATCCTCGCGCAGGAACAAATCTCAGTCAGGCTATCCTTGCTAGACAAGATTTAAACTCACACACTGTCCGTGTAAGCCTTCTCACCATCATCTTCCAGCCAGCTCACCCTGGCTAAACCCGGTGATCAGACAAGCTAGGTTCATGTTGACCCTTTCTTACTGTTTAATTTATTATATCTTAGTGAACCGGTACACGTAACAAAGTATTAACATACTTAGTGAACCGGGACACGTAACAAAGTATTAACATACTTAGTGAACCGGGACACGTAACAAAGTATTAGCATACTGTACTGCTACACGTACTGGGACAGATAGAGGCATGTCTCACCTAATTTTATTGTTGCCTTTTGACCGAGGAACTTTGAGGCAGTCGACAGAGGTCACGAAGATGCTGGGAAGTAGAAATTATTATGAAAGATGTGAACTATTTATCTGAAAGATGTGTGTAATGTCACAGAATATCCTTAATCTCAAACTCATGAGGAAATCTGCAGGTTAAAAAGGGAAGTCGCCATAAGAAATTGTGTATTTTTAAATAAGGGATCCCTATGGAAAACTTGACGTCAATGGCCAGCAACAAGAAAAGATATAAAGCGGAAGTAGACAGCAGGAGCAGTCAGTCAGCCGATGGCGTCGGGTCTCTGGAGATTTTTGAGTCTTAGTCTAGTAATAGGCAGCAATAGGCTTTTTCAAGGCTAATTTGTTTTTAAGAACTCTTTCCCAGTTTGTACTCATTTTAGTTAGCGTTATATTTAACTCGAAAGTGAATATGCGTTCTTTGTGATGTCCTAATCCGGCTAATAAAAAAATGAACGAGCCATCACGAGCCAGCACGAGCCACTGTGCGTTGTCCTTGAGTGGACGTCTGAAAGCCTGGTAGAGGGATACTGAAACAAGATGGGTTTTTTTCTACGTCCTTTCAATTTGTATCTGTTTATCGCCGTCCGCGTCATGTATTTTCCATGTCACTCTTGATGGCATTGGAACACGTACCTGGGATTGGACACTGCCCCTGTAAATATGGGAAACCATCAACAAAAGGGAAACTGACACCGAGAATACAAAATGCTTCTTGACTTGAATGTCTCGTGGGACACAACGTGGAATGGGAGGTTTGCGTGCCGAAGTTAGATTGATCTGATCTGTCCAAGGGCGAATCCAAAGGTTGCAAGATCGAAGCCATTTTCTTGAAAACTTTTTTCCGCTTTTTTTTTGCGTAACCGTTATTGCAGTAAGAAATTGAGATGAAAATAGTCCCTGAAATTGGTCTTCAGTTCTCTAGAACTGATCGGTCGATTTTCTGAACATTCTAAAGTGAATTGCTAGTACACAGATCGAACATAGAAACACGGTACAAAATACAGACAATACAATAATTTTCTTAACGTGAACATTTTTTAGATTTTATCTGTGAATGCTACAGAAGAGTTCTTCAGATATTATGGACACAAAAAAGAACAAATATGTCCATACTACAAGAACTTAATATTGAAGACGGCTGGCTAGTAAAGAGGATTAAACAGAGAAAACTTAAAATATTTTGGACACATTAAACGTCATGACAATGTAGAGAAGACCGTCTTGGAAGGGTACATAATAGGAAAAAGAAAGAGAGGAAGACCAAAGTGAAGATGGCTGCGAAACATCGTTGATAGTCTGTAAATGGATGCATCAGCAGCAGGGCATCTTGCTTACAACCGAGAGGCCTACAGAAGAGCTGTTACGGAGGCAAAGTTCCGCGAGGGACATGCAAGTGACTGACTGACTGATCAGGGTTTTGGCCTCCTCAGTTGTTATGTTGGTTTCTGTCTGTGGTATTTTACCTTCTTCTTTCACCTGGGTGTCTGGGCTGTTTTGTTTCTGGGTTTACCACAATGGGATGGGATCCACCGCATTACTGCTCTTTTGAACCATGTGTGTAGCTGGTGCATTTCTGTTCGTAGGTCACTGGTTTCCTTGTTTCTGTGACTCTTTAGTATTGTTAACGAGAAATGTTTTATCTGACAGTTTTGTTCTCTCATGACAGCTTCTGCTGCAGCTTTGAGGACTCCTGCTTCTGCTGTGTAGCTGCTGGAGGATTGCCCTGTTGGTATTGATATTTCTCTGTGTTCCCCGTTAGCTAGTTCAATGAGTAACCCCCCTCCCATCCCGCCGTTTTTTCCTGTTGCGTGAGTAAACACAGCTCTAGTTGCTGGCTGGGAAGTGTTCCTCTGTGTGTTTGATGGCCAGCAGTTTCCTTTGTTTATCTGTCAGATTATTTTTGTTTTCCATCCTTTCAGCTCTGGGAGCTTTTGTTTCATCCACATTTGACCTGTGCCAGAGGAGCAGAGTGATCTAGGGGCGGCTCATGGGACAGCAACTGCCCACTTCTCTACTGGTTGCGTGTCTGAACCCAGCGGGTTGTAATTTTCAACTTTCTCTGTAGAATTTTTTTTCTTTTAATTGTTATTCTCCATTTTGTATATGTTTCCCTGTTCAACGTCTTTTTTCTCTCTAAAGTCTATGCTATTCTAGCTTCTAGATAAGTGACTCCAAACCTTCCGCTTATGTTCCCCTTGGCAGTCTACTTCCATAAACTGTACCCCTTCACATTAGCAAAATTGTTAGAATTATAGTTCTTGTCCTTTTTAGATATTTCTCGTCATTATCCAACTTTTTCTCGCGAACTCATAAACGTCTTGCCTGCCTACCTCCCAGGGGTGCACGTACCCCAGGTTGGGAACCACTGTTCTAGCTCATCATATTCCACACTTGGCTGACTCTTTCACTACCAATATTTCCACTTCCGTCTGTGGCAGTCTGTGTTCATTTTCTCCAAAGGGTGGATCGCAGATAAGTGTTTTGGTGTGTATTCATATGTTTGTATTGTGCTTTCTGATGTCCTTGACAAAGACATATGTTGGCAAAAATATTGGACTGTTGTTATTCTTGTTCTTCTGAGCCATTTCACGATTTGTAAAACTGCACCATGCTCCTCAGCCTTTTATCTCCTAAAGCACACATTCAAGCAAGCAGCTTCGCCTTTTACAGCCATTTTGAAAGATGCAGGTCCCTTAAGCTGGCCTTTTTTAAAATATAACTTCCACATTGTCTCCATTAACTCTCTTGTCACCGACATACCCTTTGTTCCCGTTCTGATGTTAAGCCACAGAATTTCTATGTTATGAACCCGTTTCCTTTCTGGGTGTAACAATTGACTTCGGCCGCTTCAAAGACTCGGCATTTCAAGCAACTTTTTTTTTTTGGAGGTATAAAATGGCCGAGCAGATAGTGCTCCGTTTCTAGAGACTAGACGGCTGCGCACCTTGTCGGAGTATAGTGGTTTGAGTACCAGGTAAATAATTCTCTTGTCAGTTTTCTTTTCCTTACGTCTAAGTGCTTTGTCTGCTGTTTGTCACACAACACCGTGCTAAATTTCTTTAATGTGTGAAAGGTTCACTGTTTCTCATTTTGAAAAATGCGTTCCTGTTCTGAAAAACTTTATGACAGACCAGAATCTTGCTCTTCTGCCCAGTAGCAACGACGATAATGATGACGATGACATTCTTCGTAATAGATGACAATACTAACAAGCTCAGCAGCAGCTTTCTTCTTTTTATGGAGTGAGCTGATGAAGATGGGATGATGCCATCTCAACAAACTGTAGTTAGTACATTCGCCAAGCTAGTTTAAGCCCTAGAACCTGCGCCAAGCTAGTTCAAGCCATAGAACCTGCGCCAAGCTAGTTTAAGCCATAGAACCTACGCCGAGCTTGTTCAAGCCATAGAACCTGCGCCGAGCTTGTTCAAGCCCTAGAACCTGCACCGAGATTGTTCAAGCCAAAGAACCTGTACCAAGCTAGGTTAAGCCCCAGGCAAGAGCAGCTAACTGTAGTTAGAACCTGCGCCAAGCTAGCTTATGTCCTATAACCTGCCCCAAGCTATGTTAAGCCCCAGGCAAGTGCAGCTAACTCTAGCTAGAACCTGCGCCAAGCTAGTTTAAGCACTGTAACCTGCGCCAAGCTAGTTTAAGCCCTATAACCTATCCCAAGCTATGTTAAGCCCCAGGCAAGTGCAGCTAACTCTAGTTAGAATCTGCGCCAAGCTAGTTTAAGCTGTAGAACCCGCGCCGAGCTTGTTCAAGCCATAGAACCTGCGCCGAGATTGTTCAAGCCATAGAATCTGCACCGAGATTGTTCAAACCATTGAACCTGCGCCAAGCTAGGTTAAGCCCCAGGCAAGTGCAGCTAACTCTAGTTAGAACCTGCGCCAAGCTAGTTTAAGCCCTATAGCCTGCGCCAAGCGTTCAAGTCCCAGGCAAGTGCAGCTTATCCATGGGAAGCTGATGTATCCTTCAAACATCAGTGATGTGTTCATCAGAGATCTGCGTCTTATGAGGAGGGGGGCGTATACTTGTTGGCGTGCTGACAGTACTTGGCTTCTTAAATCACTCAAACATGACGGGTACCACGCTTTTTGGGGGGTTTTTCCCCCTTGCTTCTCGGCGAGTCTTACAATCATTTTCCAGGTAGTTTCGCGGAAGAGTGATGGAGACGACATTTGTCGCAGTTCTTGCCAACATTCCGTACCTCCCCTCCCCCACCCCCACCCCCACTGTCTCTCACAGAAGTATTACAAAGTTTTCATCATGCCGCCCACACATGTATAGACAATACCACAGTTCCGTCGCCAACAGCATTCGCCATTTTGTTTTCCCTTTTTTTAACTTCAGGAAGAAGAGCTACTCTCATCCGCCTGGGAAACAACATGGCAGAAAGAAAACAGTTGATAGATTACTTGAGGATCTGCGGGCTTTATCCGCTGAGGCAGACATTTTGCTCAAAGTAGAATGAATCGTCTCATATCATTTTGAAGTTTCAATGCATGGGAGAGCACGGCTAGTGTGTCCTTCGGTTACACAGAACAACTTGGTTTATTTACTTGTTTAAAACAAAAAAAAAGGGTAGTTATATGTTTGTGTGTTAACCAGAAATTTAAAACTTCTACCCCAGCTGAAATGTTAGATGCTGAGCTAATTTAGAAGCTTGGCAGGTTGCCAAACATCCAGGCAACTGAAATATTTCATTGGAAACAGAATAGGAAGTAACGTCAGGGAGAGAATGAGCGACTTACGAGATTGGTAATTACGTAATTAAATTCCTCCAGTGGTACAAACGTAACGTGACCATCAACTCTAATTCTTTTTAAAGAATATCTGACCACAACCATCCCGACCCCTGGATCCTTGTTAGCCAACAGTTCAACCTATAGAAATTATGCCTACTTCTACTCTCTCGTCATCTTTCATGCCAAATAGAAAACAAATGTCTCAGTGTGTGTAAAACAACTAACAAAATAAGTTTACTGCGACAACATCAAGACACTCGTCATGAACACACACAATAGCAGTAACGGTTCTGACCACAGTCCACACATAAGGACCACATAATATATGTATGTATGTATGTACATATATAACCTAGAAATCAATGACATAGAAATGCATCACAGAACAAAAATATGAAAGTCAGTAATCCTCAGTCATATCAACCTTAGCTCTCATAAGAAGCTTTATATATATATATATATATATATATATATATTCAACAATGCATTGAATATTAACATAACACACAAGTAAAGCTTTATCAAAAGAGTGCGGGCCCTCACAACAGCTTGTGTCATGAACACTAGAACATAAAGCTGCCACTCTGAACAGCTGTAACAAGCCTCATATCAAAATTCCACATTACATGTATACTATATGTGCATGGCAAGGCCATCAAAACTTATGGCAAGAAATATGCATAAAGTCTCCTACATAAATAAATCATACTATGTTGTCAGCATAGATCACAGGCATCAGTGTATGACAGCCCATATCAGCTGTAAATAAAATATATAAACACCATCCCAACTCATACTACAACCTTGCCATACACATCTATGAGTGCACCCAGTACATGCACTATCATCCTTACGGAAATCATCTCTACTAACCAAACTCATACACGACCAACCTAATTGAGTCCGGGGTGCTCGATGGGGTCATAGCCAACAACCATATATCACATATACTTACAACATAATCAATGCAGGGCACAATAACACTGTATCATCATCATCATGTGCCGTGCCGACTGGCGTTGGCTATTATGCTTCTCCAGAGTACGCGATCCTTCATGCATGCCATCAGCTCAGTTGGTGATCTCCTCTCACACCATCCCGTCAGACTGTCCAGTATCATTTCTCTTGGTCTTCCTCTTGATCTTCTTCCTTCCATCCCTCCTGTTGTTATAATATTTTCAATGCCCCCTCTTCTCATTGCATGTCCTATGAAAGTACATTGTCTCTCTCTTATCTTTTTGACACGGTTTTTTGTCTCTCCAGCTCTTCTCCTACATTCTTCATTAGTTATTTTTGCTGTATATACTTCAATATCAAGAACCAACCATATCCACTTTGCCACACGATGGCAAAATATCTTTGTAGCAACTTGTATACTAAATAATGTTGACAGCCTAATTTCCCAGCCTCTGACAGCATGCTGTTTACACTGTTTACATCTTACATTCTTCCCGTGTCGTTAAACGTCACATAGGGCCCGCATGGTAGTTCGCCAAGATGTCCTGTCTTCGGCGAATTTTTCAGTCTCATCAAGGGATGTTATACCCACTGAATTGGCTTCTCTTAACAATGTCCTCTTTAGAGTTTCACGTGGTCGACCTCTTTTTCTTCGGCCTGTTGTGTTTCATTTGATAGTTTGTTTGGGGATTCTCTTATTGTTTCTTCTCATCACATGACCGACATGTGTCCATATTCTTTTTATGATCAACCATGAGACTGGTTGTTGTTTGCTCATCTGTCTGATCTCTGCGTTGTTCTTGAATTCATTCCACTTTATACCGAGTATTTTCCTTAGGCATTTGTTTTCTAAAGAGTTCGCATTACTGTTATTTATTTCTTTAGTTGTTTTCCAGCTTTCACATGCATAAATGAGGGTGGATATTACATGTGACTTGAATAATCTTAACTAGGTTTTTGTGCTTATAACTTTTGAATGCCACATGTTCTCAAGATTCTTGAAGGCCAATGCTGCTTTGGCAATTCGAATTCTAACTTCTTTTCTAGTGTCACCATTGTGGATAGCTGTCGAGATATGCAAAATGGTTTACTCTTTGAACAGCTGTTCCTTCCACATATATTTGTCCTTCGTCGTTAAAGAGAACCTTCATTATTTTTGTTTTATCCTTGTTAATTAAAAATACGGGTATTTTGCAATATATTATTAAACAGAGACATTGTTTATTACATTTCGTGTATAGTTATATACTTATACACTAATTATTGAATGTTAATTTCAAGTCCTATTTTACTAGCCATTGTTTACAGTAACAGTTAAAAACAGGTATTTTGCAATATACTGTTAAACAGAGACATTGTTATTGTATCAAAGCATTTATTTGAGATATTCATCCCAATGTTTCTTTCATAATCTCAACGGTATTATTTTTGTACATAGGCTTATGTAATGCTTTTATTTATGTTATGGTTCAAATATTTCCCTTATCTATTTTTAATTGATCCTTAAACATTGAGCATTAACGTTTTGTTAATAAAAACTTTTGCTGTGCATCTATACACCCTCATAGTCGGTGTCTCTCCTCCCTTTCTCTCTGTGTCTCTCCGTCTCTCTCTGTCTCTATCTCTGTCTCTCTCTGGTCTTTCTCTGTCTCTATCTGTTTTTCTTTGTCTCTATCTCTGACTCTCTGTTTCTCTCTGTCTCTCTTTTTCTCTCTCTATCTCTGTCTCTCTCTCTCTCTGTTTCTCTCTCTCTCTCTGTCTCACTCTCTTCTTGGTTGGTGGCTTTAAAAAATCTCTCTCTTTCTCTCTTCTTGGTTGGTGGCTTTAAAAATCTCTCTCTCTCTCTCTCTCTCTCTCTCTCTCCCTGATTGGTGACTTTTCAAAAAGGTATTATTTAACTTATTATTTTTCCCTTTTCCACTATTCAGCTTTGAGTTTTATTATTCATACATATTTTCCCATTATTTATCTGTATTTCTCTCTAAAAAGAGAGAAAGCTTAAATATTTTGGACACATTAAACGTCATGATAATTTAGAGAAGACCGTATTGGAAGGATACATAATGGGAAAAAGAAAGAGAGGAAGACCATAACGAAGATGGCTGTAAGATATCGTTGACGATCTGCAAATGGATGCTGCAGCGGCAGTACATCTTGCTTACAACCGAGAGGTCTACAGGAGTGCTGTTTGGGAGGCAAAGTTCCGCAAGGGACATGCAAATGAATGAATGAATGAATTTCTCGTTATTGAACTACAATGTTTCATTATTTATATCTATTTCCCATTACTTGTCGGTATTCCTCATTAACCATTTCTACTTCCCATGATGACAACTGAGTCTGGTTGGATCTACAGTCAGGATCTATACTAAGCCAAGTTGGGCCCTGCCATGACAAACTTATGTATATAAAACTAATAATCGCACCTTCTGTTTATGTTATAAAGTAATGTATATTTTGATTATTTTGTCTATTTTTTCTCGGGTTCTATCTCGTTTTTTTATGGCTTTCATCGCCCAGTCGCGTTTTTTTTTTCTGTATTTATTTTAAATAAATTTTACTTTTCATTTACTCACGAAACTTCTTCTCTAAATATAACTTCATGCCTTCCACAAATCAAGATCTTTTTTTCTGTCTCACTCTCTTCATCTTTTTCTCCCTCGTTTTATCTCTTTTTCTCTCTTTCTAACTAGCTCTTATATCTATGTATCTCTTTCTCTTTCTATCTCTTGTCTTTTTTCTGGCTCTTTCTCTATCTCCCTCTATTTCTTTCTCTCCCTTTATCTCTTTAATTCTCTCACTATTTTTATTTTTCTCTGTTTCTTTTCTCTCTCTATCTGTTTCTCTCTCCTTCTCTGTCTCTCTTCTTCTTCTTCTTCTTCTTCTTCAATAGGCTACATTGAAGACGAACGTTTCAGAAAAAAAAATCTGTTTCAGATGGCTGCGGACGAACCCCTGCACGGACTAAACCCCCATCAACCACATCGAACCCCAATGAACGAACCTCACTGGCCCATGAAGACCGAACCACTCGTCTTCCAGCCAGTGGCAAGCTCGATTGTACCCAAGAGGAAGTCAAAGAGGCAGCCTGTCTCAATGGAGGAGTGTGTTTTGCTCTGGAACTCATTGATACTCGGAGCGCATACTGCCAGTAAGTGGTTACTCTTCACAAATTTGCATTAAAACTAGTTCCATTTAATAATGTTCATGTTCTGTGGGTCTTCATTTTTCGTTGTCGTTGTAAGCAAAGGTTTTCCAACATTTCTTCATTCTCGTAACACTCTTTTTTTTGGAGTTTACACATGTCACCTCTTTTGTATACTTATGGACAGGACTCATTTTACGTGAAAATATGCTTTGTCGCTTAAAATACTGAGAAGCTAGTACAGTGTACTCTCATAATCCCAGCTTTGCAGGCTCTAATCCCTCTATTTCATAGGTATGTAGTTTATTTTTAACTCAGTCGTGTACGATATCTATCTGTCTGTCTATCTGCCTTGTCTTGTCTGTCTGTCTGTTTCTCTGTCTCGGTATCTATCGGTCACTGTTTCTACGTCTCTGTCTTTCTTTGTATCTCCCACTACATGTATGTACACGAATAATCTCATGCAGTGTAAAAGTATACACATAAATTTCCATTGTTATATACACACTTCTCCCAGTTTAAAATAATTAACAACACAAATTACACTGTTAATCATGGCTTTTATCCTGACTTCTTCTCTCACTCCCCCTCCCCCCACAAACCAAAGATGTTCCGAAATTTGGACAGGCACTCGATGTGAGGAGATTGATGACGATATCTACGGTAACTATTCTACTCATAATTTCGTGTGTTTGTTGTCTGCAGTTTTTTTTTCTCCTACCGTGCAATGTCAGTCACAGAGATATAGCAAGATGAAACACGCTAAGGAGAAATCAGTAAATGACTCACACTGAAAATTGTGAAATGAAAAAAAAAAGAAAAAAGGGTTCATTTAAAGGAAAAATTGAATTTGTCTCCATGTAAATATAAAGGTAACGATTACCTTCTCTCTCCTTCCCCCTAAATCTTCCTTCTTCTCTCTCCTTTCCCCTAAATCTCTTTTATTCTCTCTCCTTCCCCCTAAATCTCTCTCCTTCCCCCTAAATCTCTCTTCTTCTCTCTCCTTCCCCCTAAATCTCTCTCTTCTCTCTCCTTCCCCCTAAATCTCTCTTCTTCTCTCTCCTTCCCCCTAAATCTCTCTCCATCCCCCTAAATCTCTCTTCTCTCTCCTTCCCCCTAAATCTCCCTTGTTCTCTCTCCTTCCCCCTAAATCTCTCTTCTTCTCTCTCCTTCCCCCTAAATCTCCCTTGTTCTCTCTCCTTCCCCCTAAATCTCTCTTCTTCTCTCTCCTTCCCCCTAAATCTCTCTTCTTCCCTCTCCTTTCCCCTAAATATCCCTTCTTCTCTCTCTTTCCCCTAAATCTCTCTTCTTCTCTCTCCTTCCTCTTAAATCTCTCTTCTTCTCTCTCCTTCCCCCTAAATCTCCTCTCTCTCTCTCTCTCTCTCTAAATTTGGCGCCCATACTCACCCTATTTAGACCTTCAGCCTTCTTGTAAGTCGTGCCTGGATATTAGCAGCAACACTTTGCATGAATACCAATTTTTATGAAATTGGAAATTTTTTTGTGGCCTGAAATTGATACTCTCCGTTTTTTTTTAAACTTTAATTAAGGAGTTTATAGATTCAGCATTTCGGTTAACACGTGAAATTGATTCAAATAACAAGTATTATTATTATTATTATGAAAACTACTAACCTGGTGGTATTGGGTTCAAGCCCCAACAGTGGGGATTTCTGTTGCTACCACCACACCATAAAGGCCCCGGGGCCCCACCCAGCCTCTAAAAATGGGAACCAGAGAAATCTGGGAAGATTAACGCGACCAGGCGTGATGTACCGACCACATCAGACCTTCCTGTGCCCACGGTCTTGGAAATCCGGGTCTAGCATTTGTATCCCCAGTATGCCTTAGTGACATGGAATGGAGAGTTTCACATGATTATTATTATTATTACTAACATTATAATTATTATTATTATAATTTGTCGGTTAGAAAATCACATGCATTAATCATGTTTCTCTCAACGCTTCTCCGAACCGACGCAAAACGCCAAAGTTCTTTAACTCTCTCACCGCCAAGTTCAGGACATAATATACATCAGTGTTTCCCAGATTCGTTTCGGTTGCCGCCCACCTTTTCTCCCAGACCACATCCTCAACGCTCCCTCTCTCCTCCCCGCGCCCCTCCCTTCACGTTATGCACTACTCGCACAATGGCCTTCTAAACTAGGTTATGTATTACACAACTAAAACACTTCAGCTGGCAAACCAGTTTATTTAACAGTATGAAGGAGCATATTTATAACTCACCTACAGCGTTATTTTCTCAACTTTTAATGTGATGGATGGGTTTCATATAGGGACACAGGTTTCTCAATATCAGGTTGAAAAGCGCTAAGAAGGAAGGTATTACTGCCTCCATCTGCTGCTTCGTTTGTCATTAACGCTTTTATTGTAATCAGTATGTGAATTATTTTCCGTAATTATATGATTCCAGAATAATAACAACTGGTTACTTCCCCTGTTGTTGTGAATTATTAGCTTTCGTCAGATGACATCGGATAGGAAGTAGACCATAACGGTTTTCTGCATTTTATGGAGGAGGCCCAAGAAGCAAGTTGCTCCCTGTCGAACTGGTCAAGTGTCACAGTAGCCTGTTACTAGGAAGGCTGCATGAAATATGGCTCGCTTTGTCCTTTGAAGTTGCTGTGTAGTAACAATAGCGCTCCTATAGAGCGAAACAACTACACAGCTCCCTAGATCGTCTGAGGAAGTATCAGAATCTGTGTTGGCATTTCGCTAGATCTATTACATTCACTTCATTTTTCCTTGAAACAAGAAAGCTGGGCGCACACTCTTTCATTAACGTGAGCTTTTTCTCAAATTATTAGATTTTTAAAGTAAAATTGAATATTTCAACTGGCAAATACTAATATACTAATTTTGATTTCTGACCATTTCTCTTTCTAAAAATCAGACAGCGGTAAGCGCACCATTTTATCAATCCTTCTGGCCCTTTTTCATAAAACACCAAATGATGTACTCACCAGCAAACACAATGCTTTGATCCACGGTTTACTTGTCTGACATATTATATATGTCTTCGTGCACCCTTTTTTGTGTGTTTTTGTTGCCTTTTTTTCCTCATTCTCTTTCCTTCACGCTGATGATGTTCATGTGCGTAACATTTTACTCGTTTACTGTCATGCATCTGCCTGGGTCAGAACTATCTTTTAAGACGAGAAAAGCTACTGGTACCTCTTTTTAAATCGCGGATATCCTGCTGCTGGCATATTACAGTACTCATTACCACACGTTTATGTCATGCCGACTAGCTTGTGGGTAGTACAGGAAAGTCAAGGACCAACGGAGTAAACATAGACACAACCAGGACAGAGAGACAGAAAAGTACTAATCAAAATTAAACTCTACCGGTTCCGCAACTTGTAACATGTTATCTGCTTCATATCTTCTTCTTCTGCTAAGACCAAACAAGCCCTTCTCTACTCGTCAGACAATAGCGTCAAAAATAAAATAGTCATTAGTTTAATTTCTTTTTAAAATGTATCTTTAGACCATTTCACTTTACTTTAGTTAATAACAAATCACATATTTATGGGCAAGAGTTAACAAAGAATCACATATTTATGTGCAAGAGTTAACATTAATGACATATTTATGTGCAAGAGTTAAAAACTAATAATATATTTTTGTGCAAGAGTTAACAACATATCACATATTTATTGGCAAGAGTTAACAACTAATCACATGTTTATGGGCAAGAGTTAACAACAAATCACATATTTATGGGTAAGAGTTAACAACAAATCACATATTTATGGGCAAGAGTTAACAACAAATTACATATTTATGGACAAGAGAACAACAAATCACATATTTATGGGTAAGAGTTAACAACAAATCACATTTTTATGAGCAAGAGTTAATAACATTTATTATGTACAAGGATATAAGTATATATGAAACTAACAACACACACATATATTTACCTGCAAGACGTAACAAAGAATCGCATATTTATTATTGAAATAAACAACAAATCACATGTTTAAGTACTCGTAAACAATAAATCACTTATTTATGTATCGGAATAAACAATATTTTATATAATTATTTGCATTGCTAAACAGCAAATAACATATTTATGTACTTGAATAAATAACAAATTAGATATTTGTGTACAAAAGTTAGCAGAAAAAAATTATAACCTAGAATTAATACAAATCATAAATTTCCATAGCATTTAGAAGCAGACTTTCTTGACTCACAATTTTTTTTTTTTTTTGGAAATGAGAAATGTCTGAACAGGAAAGTCTGTCTACTGGAAAAATATAATTATGACATGTAATGAATACAGATTTGAATCAGGATATGAAACTTTTGATGATTATGAAGTGAACGAAATGATAGAACTTTCTATACAACATATGAGAGACTTTCAAGGTAGAAGGAGTAGGAATATGATCATAAATGAAGATGGCGAGGATGACTGATAAGCGACTAATACAAAGATTAAGAAAGCGCACAAAATCAGACATAAATTAACAGACAACATTCAGCATGGCTAGAAAATCTTAGGCAAACTAGCAAAATCACATTTGCCAATGAAACTCGGAGATAACCTGAAGCAAGGAAGATCTGAAGTAATCTTTGAACATATTCAGTTAAAGTAATGAAATGAAAATCCAAATACTTTTTTAATAGATCTCATTTCAAGAAAATTGCTCAAAGATTAAACCGTTGTCGGATGTTTTGTTAAAAGAATTAACACTTTTGTTAACTAGCATGACAAAAAGAGACGT
Organism: Achatina immaculata; assembly: GCA_009760885.1. Taxonomy (NCBI): domain Eukaryota; kingdom Metazoa; phylum Mollusca; class Gastropoda; order Stylommatophora; family Achatinidae; genus Lissachatina; species Lissachatina immaculata. Next base: position 1,851,071 of record CM019716.1, on the reverse strand, counting down.
ACTTAGAGAATACTTTTTATCGCTAATAGCACTTAAAAGAAAAAAAAACAACACCTGATGCGAATGTTGATTTTTCACTGTATATGTATGTTTTTATTTTCTTTTTGACAAAAACACTTTTCCGCTTCATTTTTCACGCTTTGTATTTATGATTTTTCTCCTCTAACAATTTTCATATGCCCAGACTATATCATAGCTTCATACTTCGCTGAAATTAACCACCCATAAATACCTTTCTGGTTTCTTTTGCTTTTTTCCTCAACCATTTCTGTATAAAATAAATCGCCAGTTTCTTTTTCATCTCTTTGTTAGAATCTGTTTTGTTGAAATCGTATTTACACTTTAAATAAAATGATTTCGCAGACATAAATTGCTGATAAATTAATAAATGCATATAAACTTTGCCTAAAATTAATAAATGCATATAAAGTTTGCCTAGACAATCGCCACAGTTTGACAAATAGCACAAAGAAAGAACCATTTTTTCAGAATGTTTTTTTTTTGGTCTGAAACAGATTAACCAAAACAATTATTTTATGAACTGTCACGTTCTCATGGTGCCATGATGAGAAAGGTTATATATCTAATTTCACAGAAGAGATCTTCATGTGTTCTTTCAGCAGTGCTCATTCCAAGCGTTTTTTATGATTTGTGCTTTAGTTAATAGTCGGTTCTTGCTTCTGCTGCTCTGTGACTAACGTTTCCTTACTTCAAAATGTTGCTCCTAAGGCACCAACACAAAATACACAATTTAATCCGAACTGTAAAGGGACGCAATCTGGCGCTTTCTTTGACTTGTAAATGGAAGCTATCGCTGAATAGTTCATTCATTCACTCATTCGCATGTCCCTTGCGGAACTTTGCCTCCCTAACAAGATTCCTGTAGGCCTCTCGGTTGTAAGCAAAATGCCCTGCTGCTGATGCATCCATTTGCAGATCATCAACGATGTCTTGCAGCCATCTTCGCCTTGGTCTTCCTCTCTTTCTTTTTCCCATTATGTACACTTCCAAGACGGTCTTCTCTAGATTATCATGACGTTTAACGTGTCCAAAATATTTAAGTTTTCTTTGTTTAATCCTCTTTACCAGCCAGCCATCTTCAATATTAAATTCTTGTAGTGTGGATATATTTGTCCTTTTTTCTGTTCATGATATTTGAAGAACTCTTCTGTAGCATTTACATTTAAAGGCATTTATTTTTTCTCAGCTGTTTTGTTAAGTGTCCAGGTCTCACAGGCATATGTTGTGATGGGGAAGATGCATGCCCTTAAAAATCATCTTTTTGTAGTTCTGTCTTTCCTCTCCACAGATTCTTTACTTGTTTTACTTTCTGAATAGCGATAGATGTCCTCCTTTTTAACTTCCCTCATTGTTTCTCCATTATTAGTTAGTAGTGATCAAAGATATTCAAAACTCTCCACTTCTTCCAATATTTCCTCACTGATATATATTTCAGCTGCCTTATTTGTTTTGACAGAAGTCATCAATTTCATTTTCTTCGCATTAAGATAGAGATTTTGCTCCTCGCTGTTCTTACGGACTGATATTAATTAGTTTTTCAATTCCTCTTTGTGTTGTGGACAGCGATACTGTATCACCAGCATATCTAATCTCTGGTATTTCATAACCTCCACTTGTTATGGCGTCCTAATATTCTTTGTCTACATCTTATCTAATATTCCTCATTATATTTTCAGTATACAAGTAAAATAAATAATGGGACAATATACACCCCTTGTTTTATGTTAAACCAAGTTGTTGTTTCAACATTTATTCTTACTGCTGTCTGTTGGTCTAGCTATAGCAGTGATGTTAATTGTATCAAATGTGTTGGAAATCCCACTTTCTTCCGTTATTTCCCAAATTTTATGGTGTTATACCCAATCAAATGCCTTTAAATAGTTTATAAAAGATTGATATAGAATCTGTATTTCTCTATTATTAATCTTATATTGAATATATGATCTCTTGATCCTCTTACTTGCTTGAAACCGGCTTGGACCATATTGACTTCTACTTTCTTACAAAGTCTACCCATTATCTTCTTCTTATTCTTCCTTCGCTTCTACCACCAAGACCGCCCCGTGATCCTACTGAATTTGCTCCTGTAGTCCTTGATAGGATCACAATAGGTCCTGTGGTCCTCCTTTGGTCCCAGAGAGGACCATAAGAGGTCCCCGAAAGGACCACAAGAGGTTCAGTGTATCGCTGGACTTGGGCCTGTATTCTCGGTGGGTCACAGAAGCGGAATTGCGCGACACTGTGGTTTTCGTTGCACCAGTTTAATCTAGAGTTGGACTTTCTCACTGGAAAACCTCGACGTGTTTTGGATATCAGTATATCCCCGGCGGGTGAGAGGGGGTTGCCTATCTAGACTGCCCTGGTCACGTGTCTCCGACTTCAGCATTGTCTACCCATTATGATTTTTAACAGAATGTTACTCTCATGACTAATCTACAGTTCTGTAGTTTGTGCATAATTTCTGGTTACCCTTTTTTTGGCAGTGGTATGAGTACAGTTCTTTTCCATTCTTTTGGCCAAATATCTGAATGCCGTATCTTTTTACATAGTGCTTGATAGACTGTTGCATATTCCTTTCCTCCTGCTTTAAGTTCAATCATCACTAACAACAAATAACTAAAAAAAAGGCAAAAACGTATTGTAAAATTATGCCCCCCCCCTCCTAATCCTCGGATACTGCAGATAATCGGAGAATTAACTTTAGCCATATCTGAGTGGCGAAGTGGTTAGTGCACTGATCTCTCATGGGAAGGTCAGTGGTTCGGATCCTGCCGGAGGCACTCCAGTCAACCAGCTGTGGAAATGGATATCCGACTTCTTCTGGAATTGGGTTAGGATACTGTGATACTGACCAAATCACCCTCTAGTGTGCTGACAGGTCAAGGAAAATATGGGCACTAACACCATATCCCTATGTTCCTCTAAGGCATGACAAGAGTACCTTTACCTTTTTTACAGGAAACATTAAAGTTTGCTGGGCATGTCGTGAGGATACTAAAGTTAGAAAACCTTAAAATCACAGAAAAACTCAAGAGACAAAAGAAAGGAGTGGAAAACTGAGAGAAAGTTGTCGGAAAATCCATGTTTGGGGGGGGGGGGGGGGAGAGAAAGACACAGTAATTAGATGTACCTCATACAACAACAAAAAATGAACAGGTGTGAGGGCCAGAGTCTGTCTGACGCCACATGATAATGATATTTCAAACATGAAACATGTAACTACTATAAATTAAAATCCACCCAGTGAAAACACGACATGGATAAACAGAACTGAATGACAAATCATTGTGTATTAGTAAATCTTATATCTTATGTCGTTCCCGTGCCGTTAAACGTCACCTAGGGCTCGCAAAAGTAGTTCGACAATTTTTCGTGTCTTCGGCGAGTCTTTCAACTTCATCAAGGGATTTTATGCCTGTTAATTTGGCCTCTCTTAACAATGACCTCTTCAGAGTTTCACACGGTCTGCCTCTTTTTCTTTGGCCTGCTGTGTTCCACTTGATAGCTTGTTTTGGGATTCTCTGATCATTTCTTCTCATCAAGTGACCAACATATGTCCATCTCCTTTTCCTGATCACCCATGAGAATGATTATTGTTCAGTCATCTGTCTTATCTCTGTATTATTCTTAAATTCGTTCCACTTGATGCCCAGTATTTTCCTTAGGCATTTGTTTTCAAAAGAGTCTAATTTCTTGTCTATTTCTTTAGTTGTTTTCCAGCTTTCACATGCATAAATGAGGGTGGATATTACATTTGAACTGTATAGTCTTAACTTGGTTTTTGTGCTATATTAGTAAATACAAGATATTAACTTCACAAATCGAAACTCGAACATATTAACTTCACAAAACTGTAACATGTTAATTTTACTTCCGTAAACTCAGAAATGCTGACTGCCATAAAAACTCATACTGTTAATAATCATTTAATTAAATTCAGATTCTAAATTTTACTCAATAAACTCAAATTGTGAAGTTTATAACACTAAGCTCAGACTGTTAAGTTTAGTCATTTAACTTACATTGTTAAGTTTACTTTACTAAACTCAAATACTATACTTGAATTTAACAGAGAAACGTTTACAGATGGCCTGCTGGAGTAGACTGAAAGCTTACCCGTGCTGTACCTGTCTCCGGACACGTAAATAAATTATATACTGACCAAAGTCTGTTCTCTGTTACAGTTTTATCGGCAGACAAGCTGGAGAAAGCCAGCATCGCAGCTGGGGCTGTCGTTCTTGCTATCATTGTCACGGTCGTCATCGTCTACGTTGTAGTCAGAAAAAGGTGAGGTTTTGTTCGTAATCATGCAAGACCTGTTCTCTACAGTCTGTGTTTTGTCTGTCTGGAGTTTTGTCGTTTGTGTTTGTCTGTCTGGAGTTTTGTCGTTTGTGTTTTGTCTGTCTGGAGTTTTGTCTCTTGTGTTTTGTCTGTCTGGAGTTTTGTCGTTTATGTTTGTCTGTCTGGAGTTTTGTCTTTTGTGTTTGTTTATCTGGAGTTTTGTCTTTTGCGTTTGTTTATCTGGAGTTTTGTCTTTTGCGTTTGTTTATCTGGAGTTTTGTCGTCTGGTTTTATCTGGAGTTTTGTCTTTTGTGTTTGTCTGTCTGGAGTTTTGTCTCTTGCGTTTGTTTATATGGAGTTTTGTCTTTTGGGTTTGTCTGTCTGGAGTTTTGTCTTTTGCGTTTGTTTATCTGGAGTTTTGTCGTCTGGTTTTGTCTGGAGTTGTGTCGTCTGGTTTTATCTGGAGTTTTGTCGTTACTTCTCTAGACCTCTGTGCAGATGCAAAACTCCTGATATTTTTTTTTTGCTGGCGATGGTGTGGTGTTGCCGAGGCCACGTGTCGGATGAGGAGTGAATTAGGGTGCTTCTGACTGAGGACACAGGGTGACTGAGCAGCGGTGTAGTTAGCGCATTAGTCTCTCACCGCGAGGTCGGTGGTTCAAGTCTACTCGGAAGTGTTCCACATGCCCGGATGTAGAACTGGGTGCCAGGCATGAACTTGGAGCTGGATAAATAAAGACGACCATGGCGTGATGATGATGGTCACATTATCCTTCAGTGTTTCGACTGTTCGGGTAACAACACACCCCTTCAAGAGTCTCCACACCACGACAGCAACACCTTTAATCGTTTACCTCACGGATGACCTGAAGTGGTCCAAGAGACAAGCTTTTCAGGCGAAAGCCATCATCATCTTGAGCATCGCGACTGTCCTAACAGATTAGCCAGGCTGTATAAACACAGAAGCAAAAAGAAGAGGTCTTGACCAGTTCTTTTTTCTTGCCCATCAGACAGCTGCATTCACCGATGCTGCACACCCACTACTGCCTTCTTCTGGTCACGTGGTACGCGCCGAGGGACATGGCAGAGATTTTGTTCATTCATTCTGTTAAGACGTTCTGAGAACATTACATTACTTCTTTTGACCTGGGTTGAAAACAGCGTAGACTGCGCATAAATGGGGCTTAAGTCCGTATTTCCAGCTTAACAGCATATTTGCAGCATAACAGGTTCTAGAGCCATAAAAGTTATAAAAACATTACATCCATGCATTGTAAGTGTCTAATGCAAACTTAACACTGACTACCACCACCCAACCCTCCCCTACACACACACGCAAACAGTACAAAGCATGTAATATCGAGGAAACCACGATAATGCCATGACTGACACATGAAGATGAATTTTATTTTCTTCCTGCGTTGTCTTCTTTCTAGAGGCGAATCATTGTATCTCTAATGATGTGTTCCTGACCGTTTTCTTGTTGAAGACTTTGGTTTCTAGCAGCCTCATTTCCGTTACACTGATATTCTCTGTGTAACATTACGTAACTCAGGAACAATTAGGGTAGACTGTGGGGTGTTTAGAGAAATCAGCTATACATGTCACCTCACAGCTGCGGTACAACCTAAATCAACGACCAACTAACTCTGGTTACTACAGGAGAAAATCAAATTTATTAATGAAAGCCATTTGTTGTGGATGTTGCCGGAATGGAAGTATGTGAAAGGACTGATAATATGAGATGGTGTCCGGGCGACTTGTTGTCACCATGGGATGACCTCTACTACAACAAGATGATGAACGACATTGCTTGTTACAGATATTCTACACTCGAAACCAATAAATCCGAGAAACTGTCATAAAAAGGATAAATCTTGACAACCACTAAGTATTTCTATAAAGACAGACTACAATTTACTTACTATCAGTACGAGAGCCCAGCTTCTACTAACTATCAAGGAAAACTCCGAATCTACATTTTAGAAGGGTTCTCACTTTTGCCTGTCCTAACCGTTACTTTCTTACATGTCGTCTCCTTATATTATCATCTGTTTCTACCATTACTTTCATTACAGGTACAAATGCGTGCAACTTTTCAACGGATTTTCCCGCTGCACACCTACAAATCCAAACTTAGCTCTCTGCAGGGGAGACTACTACCATATATATATATATATATATATTATATATATATATATATATATATATATATATATATATATATATATATATATATATAATTGGATGTATATGTGTGTTTCTGTGTTCCAACATCACGCTGAAAGCCTGGAGCAATTTCAACCAAACTTAGTACACATATAACTTACAATCTGGAAATGTATAATGTAGGGGGTAAAACTACTCCTATCTCCCTTGGGGATCGGGCTACGACGGGGGTGACATACCTTCCACTACGTTGAAGGAGAACCAAAAAAATGTCTAAGGGATGTAATCGTGAAAATAGAGCGGTGCTGGTATAAGAACAGCATTTCTAACCTCCCATGGCAAGTCCAAATAATTTCTATGCTCTGAATAATTTTGATAGTCTCTTGTTGTTTTAATTATATTTGTAAAAATAAATATTAACTTTGTTTTTTTCCTTATATTTATGTTAGCTTTTTATTATATTCTACAGCAGATAGGGACAGGGACAGTGCGCCGTTTTCTTATTTTGTTCAAATTAGCTTTACAAATTAGAGAGAGGGGGGAGGAAGAGAGAGAGAAAAAGAGACAGGGAGAGAGAGAGGTAGAGAAAGAGATAAGGACTGACTGATTGATTGATCTTTATTTCAAAAGGGTTAAGAATTGGGCACACAGGCCCGTCTGACATTCTGCCCTTTATATCATACGTCTTTCACTCTATTCCAGACATTCTACAACTATGCTGTTCATATAACAAACATAATTAACACTGGAGCTGAAAGACATAAAATAAAATATAACATTTACGTTTCACTCTTATCCATGCACTCGGTACAGAAATAACTACATACATATATAAATGACTATCTATCTATCTATCTCTCTCTCTCTCTCTCTATCTCTCCCTCTGAACCTTAAGTGCCCAGAGCACATGGGGCTTCCGCAAGGGTTTTCTATAAATGCTTGTCCTTTGCCTTTTTTCTCTGCTCTTGCCCAGGTGAGCCCTCTATTGCTCAACATCCTCTCTGTTGTTCTTCTCCATGTCTCTTTCGATCTACCCTTACTTCTGTTCCCCTGTGGTGTCCATCTTAGTGCTATTTTTGGTAGTGAGTTGTCAGTAATTCGGAGTACATGTCCCAACCATCGCCAGCGTCTTTGCTCAATAATTGCTGTCAGTGGCTTCATCTGCATCTCTGCCAACAAGATGTTATTTCTTATGGTGTTTAGCCAAACTATTTTTCTAATTCTTCGTAAACATTTAGTCTGCAAAGAATTCAACTTGTTTTCTATGATTTTGATGATTATCTACTAAACAAAAATGTCGAGACTAATCAGAATAAACAATTAACTGCATTCGGTGTCTGTAAGAGCAGTTTAAGATATCTTTTAAGTCGTATGATTCATGGAAGCATGTAGTCGACATCAAATATAATTGGGAAAGTATGTAATTGTAGGAAGGAGTATAATTTATATTTTTTATAGCGGATTGGAGGGTATTCCAAAGATGAGCTGCAGAATGGAGCTATTATTTGTATACTGTACTTATACTTTTAAATACCTGTAAATAAGAAAAAACAAGATAGCCTATCTTCACTGGCTAGCAAAATAGGACTTGAAATTAACAAGGACAAAACAAAAATAATGAAAATTCCCATCAATCAAAATGGAAAAATACACATAGAAGGGACAGATATTGAAGAAGTCAATCAATTTGCATACCTTGGCAGCTACATAGACCAGGATGGTGACACTAGAAAGGAAGTTAGGATCAGAATTGCAAAAGCAGCATCAATCTTCAAGAATCTTGAGAACATATGGAATTCAAAAGTTATAAGCACAAAAACCAAGTTAAGACTATTCAATTCAAATATAATATCCACCCTCATTTATGCATGCGAAAGCTGGAAAACAACTAAAGAAATAGAAAAGAAATTAGACTCTTTTGAAAACAAATGCCTAAGGAAAATACTCTGCATCAAGTGGAATGAATTCAAGAACAATGCAGAGATAAGACAGATGACTGAACAACAACCAGTCTCACGGGTGATCAGGAAAAGGAGATGGACATATGTTGGTCACTTGATGAGAAGAAATGATCAGAGAATCCCAAAACAAGCTATCAAGTGGAACACAACAGGCCGAAGAAAAAGGGCAGACCGCGTGAAACTCTGAAGAGGACATTATTAAGAGAGGCCAAATTAACAGGCATAAAATCCTTTGATGAGGTTGAAAGACTCGCCGAAGACAGGAAAAATTGGCGAACTACTTTGCGAGCCCTATGTGACGTCTAACGGCACGGGAAGGATATAAGATATAAGATAAGAAATAAAATTACTTCGATATTACACTATAGATAGAATTCATTCCTTTTCCTGTCTAATAGACGATTGGGATAAATGAATATCCAGGCAACGCCGGGTAATCAGCTAGTTATATAAATCTAACCCTATTTCCTAATCCTATACTGTTACACACACATAGACAGCAGGAAGCTACAGATACCCTAGTAATTACTCTAGCAGAAGAGTGAGGGAGGAGGAAGAGGAGGAGGAGAGAGAAAAAAAAGGGGGGGGGGGGGGGTTATTGACAAAACACATCTGAGTCAGGCATGAATTAATTCTGCCTTTTATCTTGCCCCCATAAAATCAGTAAAATTGTAGGTCTACATTCACACAAGCAGTACAATCGTGGATTATAGATTTACAGTTATACAATCAGTAAAATCGTGGATTTTAGACCTGCCCTCAAACAATCAGTAAAATCATGGATTGCAGGCTTTTATTTTCATACAGTTAGAAAAATCGTGAACTATAGGTTTCTCTTCCTACTGCCATTAAAATCATAGATTATAGACCTGTCTTTAAAAAATAAGTAAAATTGTGGACTTGCTTTCATATAGTTAGTAATATCATTATGCTTGCTTATACACAATTAGTAAAATTTTGGATTATAGAATTGCTTTCATATAGTCAGTAATATCATACACAATCAGTAAAATCATGGATTGTAGGCTTGCATTCACACAATTAGTAAAATCGTTGATTACAGTCTTGGCTTAATGTAATCAGTAAAGATGCGGACTTCTGTCTTGCCAAATACAATCATTCACTTTAATATTGTCCCTATTCTGTCATTCATTCGCTGACTTAATCGTTCAGAAAGAAACTTTAATCCGTCCATAAACAATCACTCAGACACTCACTTTAATATTATCTTTATGGAATCGTTCACACATTCACTGTAATCATGTATCTGTATAATCATTTACATACAAACTTTAATCATATGTGTCAAAACTAAAAATCATTCAGGAACATTTTTAATCCTTTCTCTTAAAGGTCTTTAACATATTCACTTTAACATTGTCTCTGTACAGCTATTTATACAATCTTGCCACTCCATGTTCAATCATCAACCGAGTTTGTCTACTTTTCTCTACAGGAAAAAGAGAAAACAGAGGAGAGAAGCTAACGGAAATGCGAACGGGTTCGCGGGCAAAGCTCTCATGAGAGATGATAAAGGGGTAAGTAGCGCCACAGTCGCGTGATTAGCTAATTCGCTTCTTGATTGGTTGGATCAAGTTGCCCCTCTGTGTAGTTGTACTGGAAATGAAAATCAAGTTTTTCTCCCCTGCGTTGTGTGAACATTAGATTGCTGAATGAAATTGATGTTCCACGCTTGTATTTGATGTTTCTGGTGTATCCGCCCTCGAACTGCCTGAATAGAACAAAGTGAATATTGATATCCCGTAAAGAAAGATAAAAGCGTTTCAATTCTTTCATGTGTCATAAAACCAAGCCATGCTTAAGGGCAGGGAGCTGACAAGGACATGGATTAAAACCAGGATTCAGTTGCGTGTAAAGTTAACCCGACATAGTCTGGTAGCCTGGATAGGAAGGTGTCACAGAATGAGAAAGGGGGGTGGGGATAATCACAAACCAGTTAACAATACGACGGGAAGTAATCATCAGAGGACAAGCTGCACTCTTGAGTCGCCATGGGAGAAAAGTGTTCAAGTTATAAACTCGCCACAGACTGCGACCAAGAGATAGATAAAAGTCTAGACCATACTGAGGGTTGTAAAGCATCTATCCTGGCAGTAAGAAGCAGCAATTCGAGTTGATAATAGAACTGGAAAATATCAACCTATAAAACAAGGGGTGCGACAAGGATGTGTACTATCCCCAGGCCTTTTTTTTCTCTGTACAGCGATAATATTCTAGGAACGATCATCACAGAAACACACATACAAGGCAAATACACGCAGTAAACACACATACACACAGCTGTATGACACCGACAGACATACACTCGATACAGCACTAACACTGAAAAACTTAACACAAGCAGTACAAGGAATGCAAAAAGACAAGTCACCAGGACCAGATGGCCTTACAGTAGAGTTCTACCAGCACTTCTTTCCTCTCTTAGGTCCCCTCCTCGTACATGTCTTTGCAGAAACCTTTGACCGCAAAGAACTACCACCTAGCCTGAACATCACACTCATACCTAAAGACAAACCAGACAAGGCACAACTCAAAAACTGCAGACCCATATCTCTGCTAAACGTAGACTACAAAATCCTTAGAAAAGCGCTTACCAACAAGCTCAAACCATTTATGCACAAACTCATACACGAAGACCAACAATGTAGTGTACAAAACAGAAATATACATCAACACACATATTTCATACGAGACATCACACACCAGAAGAACTGCCAGTCGTCAATTCTTTCCTTAGATCAGGAGAAAGCTTTAGAGAATGGATTCAGATTCTCTACTCCAAACCTGAGAGCAAAGTCTTAGTAAACAACACGCTTACAGAGACTTTCAGGCTAACTAGATCTGTGAGACAGGGCTGCCCCCTCTCTCCTTTACTATATACACTCACTCTGGAACCACTTCTAGAGAAGATCAGAGAAGACACAACAATCCATGGAACCTTCATACCTGGTAGGGGAGAGAGAAACACAATCTTCTTCCCACAAACAGAAAAATCAATATCGAACATCCTAGAGACATTCACAGAGTTTGGCAAGGGCAGTGGAGCCTACTAAACATACTGAAATCCTCAATAATGGGGATAGGCAGGTGGAGAAATAAAATGGACTTCCCCTTTCGTCTCACAGTCATAGACAACATACAACTTTACGGCATCACTTTCCCGTCACACCCAAATAAAACACACAAACCCACATGAGAGAAACTTGTAACACAAATCACAGACATGCTAAACAGGTACAAATACAAAGCTATAACTATATTTGGTAGAAGCACCATAGTGAACACTTACATCATTCCAAAAATAATCTACATACCTACAGTACTAGACCCTCCACAACAGAAAATCAAGGAAATCGACAAACAGATCAGACGCTTCATCTTCACAAACATTATACACAGCATCAAAAACAAAACTCTCATACAGGACAAACTACACATAGGAATCGCCCTCCAAGACATACAAACAAAGATCTAAGACATACAAACAAAGATCCAAGACATACAAACAAAGATCCAAGACATACAAACAAAGATCCAAGACATACAAACAAAGATCCAAGCACTCAGGATCAGTCAGGTGGGCCGCATCACCAAACACCCAAAAACAGCAGGCGCTAGCTCACTACTACATGGGACTCAGATTATCAAATCTGCTCCCACCAAACAACTCACAGCCACACAATTTTGGTAAACTGCCACTCTTCTACAAAACCTGCATTCAAGCCATCCACGGAAACGAAGCACTCATACACTATAAAACAAATTACATCTACAAACATTTAATCAGAAAGCAAGCACCCCCACTACATCTCAGGATCAAAAGAGGTCGGAGATACGGCCTCTTCGACTTTAAAAAAACTTTCAAAAACCTCCATCTTAAGAATATCATAGCGAAAGCCAGAGAAACTACATATCGGCTTATTTACAACATGACACCCATCACACAGAGAGAAGCTCAAAGATTCAAACAGACAACACCATGCCAACTATGCAGGAACAACATACATGAAACAGAAGAACACATATTTTATGAGTGCACTATAATTACACCTAGTATAGCACCACTATAGAACATAATAGAAATACATACAGCACAAAAGATAGACATATACAAAGCTATCATGCTAAACATTATCCCTATAACTCAGCCGGACACACACACCAAGTTACCGGCCCTGTTCGCAGAGTTCAGGTTCTTGATGTGGACGTACAGAAACAGAGCTCGTTCCCAATTCTGCACCTTTAGTCAGGCCACTTTCTTAGGACTGTTTCAACACAGAATAAGTAAAATCATGGACTAACAGAGACAGAGAGGGAGAGAGACAGAGAGGGGGGATAGACAGAGAGGGAGAGAAAGAGGGAGAGTTTAAAGAAAATAACAAATTTCATGTACATCCACAGAGAAAAAGAGAAAGCAATACCAAAACAATTTCATGTACATTTCTAGAATGAAGAGGAAGTATGGGAGAGGAAGAAAAAGAGAGCACCTGAGAGAGAGAGAGGGAGGGAGAGAGAGAAAGAGAAGGCAATGCTAAAACACTTTCATGTACATTTCCAGAGTGAGAGGAAGTATGGGAGAGGAAGAAAAAGGGAGCACCTGAGAGAGAGAGAGAGAGAGAGAGAGAGAGAGAGAGAGAGAGAGAAAGAGGAAGTGATGCAAGAAAGTACTACTTTTGAGATAGGACGGGAAATAATACCACCCACCCACCCACAATGACAGCGACAAACATCACTCTTATGAGTTTTCAAAGTTGCACAGGGCAGGGTCCTCACAGACTACTCACTGAGCCTGAGACACAAGAAGAAGAAAACAAACAAAAGAACGATAATCACAGAACCAGGCATAAAAATTGGAGGATACAATATTAACAACTTTCGGTATGCTGACGACACAGTACTGATAGCTGACAACCAACAAGACCTGCAAAATCTCTTGGACAAAGTCGCCAAAGAAAGTGAACAGAAAGGCCTTACTTTGAACATCAAAAAGACAGAGATTATGGTTATATCTAAGAAACAGAATCCACCAGCATGCAGTATAAAACTAAACGGAATTATTCTAAAGCAGGTGCAGAAATTCAAATACCTTAGAGCAGTAATAACTTCAGATGGAAAATGCAGAACGGAAAATAGGAACAGAATAGGCCAAGCAAAGACTGCATTTCAGAGAATTAGAAACATATTAGCCGATACATCCTTATCTACAATGTTAGAAAACGAGTCCTAAAATGCTATAACCTATTTTGTTATATGGAAGTGAATCATGGACAGTAGGCAAGTCTGCACAAAAATCATTGGAAGCAGCAGAAATGTGGTTTATTAGAAGAATGTTGCGAATTCCCTGGACAACAAAAATAACTAATGAAGAATGTATGAGAAGAGCTGGAGAGACGAAAAAAAATCTTGTCAAAATAATAGAGAGACAATGTACTTTTATAGGACATGCAATGAGAAGACGGGGCATAGAAAATATTATAGCAACAGGAAAAATAGAGGGAAGAAGATCAAGAGGAAGACCAAGAGAAATGATACTGGACAGTCTGACGGGATGGTGTGAGAGATCACCAACTGAGCTGATGGCCTACATGAAGGATCGTGTGCTCTGGAGAAGCATAATAGCCAACGCCAGTCGGCACGGCACATGATGATGATGATGATGGTGGGCCATATTCTAAAGTATAAACACAATATTATGAATGGAGACACGTGATGTTCTAAAGAGACAGGTAAATGACGCTCTGAAAGGAGATAAATCATGTGAGATACATCATATTATGAAGAGAGATAAATCATGTTCTGAGACATATATACATCTTATTATGGAGGAAGATAAATCATGTTCTGAAACAGAAATACATCTTATTATGAAGGGAGATAAATCATGTTCTGAGACAGAGATCCATCTTATTATGGAGGGAGATAAATCATGTTCTGAGGCAGAAACACATCATATTATGAAGGGAGATAAATCATGCCCTGAAGGAAGAGATTGTTATGAAGGCAGAGGTACATGACGTTCTGAAGGCAGAGATACATCATGTTCTGAAGGCAGAGATACATCATGTTTAGCGAACTACATCGTATTCTAGAGAAGGGGCGTTGGAAATACTAAAAGCTAGGAGACAGTAACATGCTAAGTGACCGGTAACTGGTTTCCGGCGCCGCTCAAGAGCATTAGTAGAGAATCAGGTTCACTTAGTGAAATCATCTTTTGTTGTGACAGCGTGGGTGTTCTGTCAGAGCATACTGACAAAATGTTTGAGCGAAAGACTAAATAAAAGATAGAGTCGCGTTACGAGCCATACAGTGTATGTAAGTAGAAGCAGACATATTTGGAATAAGGTTTTTCCGTCATGGAAAGGATGTAGTTCTGGGAGAGTAAGTTTAATCTGAAAGCAAATAATACTTTTAACACTCTGACCACCAAACTCCGTTGGTAAGTCCCCCTTGCACGTTTCCTGCAAAATGTTGCACAGTCAGGTCCCTTGATACAGTCAGAATTCGTAGATCTTGTTTAAACCTTTTGTTCTCATTTTGCAGACTTTTTTTCTGTAGTTAATATTTGGGTTCTGTGCTTTTAGCACACAGAGATTAAGCTAAAAGACAGACCCTGAAAGAAACGTCATCAATCTTTACTCTTTCTTGTTCTATTTCTTCTTCTTCTTCTTGTATTATTACTATTATTATTATTATTTCTTCGGCACTGCCTGCTTGTACTTTTTTTTTCAATTGTTCTTCATTCCCTATAATATCTATCCCCCCCCCCCCCACCATCTCCCCCAAAATGTCACATTCTCGCGGACGAATCCTGTAATTTTTCACCCATATTGATGGATGCCAGCCAGCGATGTTCCCTAATTACTGTAATTTCGTAAGATTTCTTAGAATGTGGCAGAGCTTTGTGGTGAAAGTCAGAGCTGCCCGTCTGAAAATTAAAGGTGTCTGTTTTGTGTTAAGTACATTTTAACCCTTTCACTTCAGAGCAAAACTGACAGTGTCAGTATATCCTGCATGCCTTTGTGTATCAATGTTCAGAGCGACATGTAGATAATCTAAATAAAATGAAAAGTAGTACATTACTAGTCATATATATATATATATATAATATGGAGTAACTTACCTGCAGTTTCTCTGTGTCTAAATTTTTCTCTAAAGTTTATTCTAGCAGAGCATGAGAAATAATTCAGACGTGAAATGGGTAAAGAGTTTCATTGTTTTGTTTCTCCTTCTAATCAGTACTACACGTTATTGAATGTTATTGCTGATGCTTGTATGAAGTTACCACTGCCATGTATGAAAACATGCTACAAATCGGTTTCCTTATTGTTATTTCCTTCTTCTTTTTTTTTCATCAACAGTCCATAGAGAGTGAAGACGGTGAGAAATGTACAGATGTATGACACTCAGCTGTCGACAGGAAGGTCAAGGCCAACTAGAACAATTTTTAAAAACGCGGTTGCAATCCACGAGAAAGGGCAGGGGCAGATTGCCAGAAATAGCCAGGACCAAAGCACTGATCACCTACGTTGGGGGCTGCTGTGTGTAACCAGACTAATGTAACAGAGTATAAAGTTTGGATATCCGGGAACACGCGACTTAACGATTAAAATCGTGTGGATTCGGTGAAGCGTTTTATTTATTAACACGAATATTTTTGGAATGAAGTATAATCCCAGAAGTAGGTGTAGAGATGAAGGATTTCCTTGTGTCTAAGATTTAAAAGTTTTGGGCAGAATTGTTGCTGAGCTAAAGCTGAAGGAACTTTGTGACTTGAGAGTTCTAAGGTTCTTGTAAAATGTTGAGATTTGGAACTTCGTTTTTCAGCATTTCTGAGCCGACGACGATATCAGATTTTCAGCATTTTTGAGCCGACGATGATACCAGACTATTTCCGACGGTGATTTTGGTTCTGCCTAAAGATACACACGTCTAGTCTTTGCATGATGAAGTAGTCACGAATGGATCTCACTCTACGTTTTGGTAGAATCTTCACGGCTGGAACGGAAGTGTATGTGTGTGTTTTATGGTTGTTCGCATGGGATATTATATGGAAACGAGTTGTTCTTCTAGAAACAGGCTTGTTAGAAAAGACAAATGCAACCCGTTGTAGAGTTGAGAATGAGCAGTAAAGTAAGCAAGTACGTGCGGAGGGAGGTCGTGTCTGTTTAAAGTTCTCAAATGAGTGCGCAATGATACTCTTCGACATAAATAGTTCGGGATACTCTTCGACATAAATAGTTCGGGATACTCTTCGACTTGAATAGTTTGACTTTACGAGTGTGTGATAGCGATAAACATCTATTTAGGTAACACTTGTATTCATTTATTTACGTTTCAGTTACTGATCTTTAGTTGATTACAGCAATTACGTTTGTATATACTTCGTCGAGGGCAGTAGTTTTTTTTTTATTTAGGCACGAGGCCTAAAAAGTGTATGAGGTTATGTCATTTACCGCAGTGGGAAACTGGTTGCGAGTACATCAAGAGACTGCAGCTACCACTTCGAGTATGAGAATGGAGGTTCAGAAGCAATTTCCTGGTTGGTGGAGCAGGACGACTCGCATGGGGACATTGTAACAGACTCCCTAAACATGTTACGAAGAATCGAGAGGCATTTTCTTCCGCAGGAAGTTGGTCCAGCTTCTATAGAGATCTTGGCTATACAGTGTGACGTGGATCTAGCGCCCAGGCCATGCATGAGTCAAAGGCAGCGAGAAAGCAGAGAAGCCTAGCACCACCGGCATCAGTTCAGAGTACCCTACGAGTGGACAAGGGGGAGACTGCAAGAGCCATACCCTACGAGTGGACAAGGGGGAGACTGCAAGAGCCATACCCTACGAGTGGACAAGGGGGAGACTGCAAGAGCCATACCCTACGAGTGGACAAGGGGGAGACTGCAAGAGCCATACCCTACAAGTGGACAAGGGGGAGACTGCAAGAGCCATACCCTACGAGTGGACAAGGGGGAGACTGCAAGAGCCATACCCTACGAGTGGACAAGGGGGAGACTGCAAGAGCCATACCCTACGAGTGGACAAGGGGGAGACTGCAAGAGCCATACCCTACGAGTGGACAAGGGGGAGACTGCAAGAGCCATCCTGGACAGGCTGCGAATGGAGGACGACATCCGGTTGAATGACAACAAACACACCGAGGATTGCCGAGTTAGTGGAGGAGAGAGAGGAAGTGAACATTTCTTTCCCGAAAGAAGTGGTTTAGGCGTGCGTTACCCATAACCAGTGTGTAACTTGTGCACACTTAGTGGGTGTTGGAACGGAAAGCGGGGCACATATGGGAATCCCCGGAGTGCGCGTATGCCAGTCTCTGATTATTTATTTATTTATCGATTGTATCATATTTATATCCTTCTTAAAATATTTTCGACGTACAATGAACTCAAAGAAACATAATCCCACTGTATGTCGAAGAGGATCTGTATTAACTGCGCTCAGTGCAAGTCAGTCGCTTTATTATGTAGCTTGAAACTGACCATTGCAGCCAAGTGCTCTGATAATGTAACATAAGGAATTCTCAACAATATGCACTGTGTCTAAAGATGGCACTGGCTTTCCTTTACAGAAAACTGTTCACTGGTCAGTCTGAGTGACTTTTTTTTCAGTTGAAGAGTAGGATTTACAGTAAACTTACAAGTAAATGATTATTGTTCCATACACTTCTCTACCACCTTCAGTGCCAAATATCTACGCACTGTTTATAAAAGTGATTATAAAAGTGCCCAACGGTGCGATCCTTAGAACATCAACGGAATCCTGTGCACTTTGGTAAACTACAAACGATGCAATGTCTGGATAACTTAATGTACAGATAATGTTGTTAACAAGATAGAGAGCATGTTTTGTTTTGTTTTGTTTTGTTTTGTTTTAAATCAATCCCTGACTTTGGAGCTGAATGTCTTTGAAAACATTTGTATATTAATTTTCAATTGAGATGTATTTGTTGTTCGAAGCCGACAATCCGGACTCCAGGTGTTTAGTGCTTGAAATAGATATTCTGGACTCCAGATGTTTATTGCTTGAAATAGATATTCTGGACTCCAGATGTTTATTGCTTGAAATAGATATTCTGGACTCCAGATGTTTATTGCTTGAAATAGATATTCTGGACTCCAGATGTTTATTGCTTGAAATAGATATTCTGGACTCCAGATGTTTATTGCTTGAAATAGATATTCTGGACTCCAGATGTTTATTGCTTGAAATAGATATTCTGGACTCCAGATTTTTATTGTTTGAAATAGATATTCTGGACTCCATATGTTTATGGCTTGAAATAGATATTCTGGACTCCAGATGTTTATTGTTTGAAATAGATATTCTGGACTCCAGGTGTTTAGTGCTTGAAATAGATATTCTGGACTCCAGATGTTTATTGCGTGAAATAGATATTCCGGACTCCAGATGTTTATTGCCTGAAATTGATAATTGGGACTCCGAATGCTTAATGCTTGAAATAGATACTTCGGATGTTTATTGACTGAATTAGATACTCCGAATTTCGAATGTTTATTGTTTGAAATGGATACTTTGGAATTCAGGTGTATATTGCTTGAAATCAATAATCCGGAATCTGGATGTTTATTATTTGAAACCAACGGTCCGAACTTCAATCTTCTGTACATTCATACTACGCAGTGTCAGTTCATCTGAGATTTTAGTACTAAAGTTGCTGGAGATAGACAGATCATTGATTGATGCTCTGTTACAGCAGTTTATTGACAGGAACCTTAAATAAACCAAGGCAAACACTTTACTATAAGTGCTAAAAATATGGAAAGTTCACCAAAAGGAAAGAAAACCAAATGAAATAACAGTTTTACGGTATTCACTGAACCCTCTCAGATATGATAAATAACAGTTCAAAAATGATATCACAGGATGACCATTGGCGAAAGTACATGTACTTAACGCTAAACATTAACACGTTAATTGACAAAACATAACCAAACACTAACATCAATGAACAAATAACACTGAACAATCCTTAACTTTAAAAAAAAACCACTATAATCGTACAACTGATATTTCGTCGTATAGCATGTATCTTTATCTTTAAAAAAAATAGAAAGGGTTCTTGTAATGTTTGTCAATATATAATTCAAATCACACATGGACTAACAGATAAGTAAACAACAATCGTTGATATAGTCTTCTGTGGCATACCATGTTGGCCTATGCAACTACGATCATGTCTGTTATCAATCAGAGTACATTTCAATTCAAGATTGTGTAATATATGTCTAACTAAACTTCCTTTATATATATATATATATACGAGAGGTGATTGATAAGTTCTCGACATAAGCTATTACGGATTATTTGAGGACAACTTTTTTGTGTTATTTCTCAACATAGTCCTCTTGCAAGTTTATGCATTAGTCCAGCGATCCTGGGGCATACGGATCCCTTCTTTGTAAAGGTCAGCATCTTGTGCCAGTAGAAAGTGGTCTACAGCATGAGTGACGTCATCATCTGAAGCAAATTTGCGATCACTGAGCTGCTTTTTTAGTTTGGTAAACAGGTAATAGTCCGAAGAGGCCAAATCTGGGGAATAAGGAGGATGTTCAAGAAGCTGGAAGCCGCATTCATAAATGGCAGCCATTGCCACCGCCGACTTGTGAACTGGAGCACTGTTTTGATGAAAGATGACTCCTCTCGTCAATTTCCCTCCACGCTTTTCCTTCAATTTGACCCACAGTTGCTTCACAAGATTAGCATAATAGGCCTAGGTGACCGTTCTGCCCTTTTGAAGATAGTCTACCAATAACACACCTTCTGAATCCCAAAAGATGGACGCCATCACTTTCCCTGCAGACAGAACCACCCTTGCTTTCTTTGGAGGTGGGGATCCATGAAGTTTCTACTATGAATTCTGTCAGTGGTTTCATCGTTGGTTACCGTTCTTGGTTTTCCTGGATGGAGATCATCTTCCAGACTCTCCTTTCAATGATTGAGCTGCCCATTTCTTCACTGTGCTGTAAGAAGGGAGACTCTCCCCTAGAGTCTCTACTATATCCTCATGGATTTCCTTCGATGATAAGCCCTTGATGCAGAGGTAGCGAATGACTGCTCAATTAGAAATTGTATCCATTTTCTCAATTTCTGCCACCCCTTACCACTTCAGCAGCCTGTAAAAAAAAAAAATTGGTTGCAGTTAATTTCTTAAAACCTGGTGTTTAATCTTACATTAACCTGATCTACAAATGCACCTAATATCACCTGTGTGTTTCAAGTATTTGTACCTTATGCCGAGAACTTATCAATCACCCCTCGTGTGTTATATATATATATATGATATTTCATTATGTGCCATTTATAATGATTAATGTTCAGTTTTTTGTGTTTTTTTTGCCCTGATCGCTTGACAGAAAATATGCAGTGAATGAAAGTTCTGGAACAAAAGAGAGAAATAGAAGAGTCATATAAAGAAGTGTGTTTTCATGCATTGTCTAGGACGAAGATTTCCAGAGTCTGATATTTCTGTTATCTCTTACACGTTTCAATACAGAGCATGCCAGGAGGAGATCATGAGATGCTTCAATTCTTGATTGTTGCCCTTCGTTTGCCAAGGATTATACTTCACAAGGGATTACGATTCTTGCGTCACATGAGTTTGAGGGGGGTGAGCGCCTGGTCTCGAGTTTTTCTTTGGGGATTCTAAACTTTAATGTATTACAAGGATATTTTCTGTCTTTTCTTTTTTTCTTTTTAGAAATTGTTTCCTCATAAAATAGAAACCAGCAATGTTTACTCGAAGTTCTTTTCAAATATTCTGAAAGAAAGAAAGAAAGAAAACTCTTGGAGAAATAGAAGACGGTGGAAAAAACACACACAGACAGACAGAAGAGAGACAGAGAGAGAGAGAGAGAGACAGGAAGAAAGGGAGAGAGAGACAAGGGGAGAGAGAGAGAGAGAGCACAGAAAAAAAATCAGTAAATGTCGCATACTGTTATCATAACTTTTCATTGTCTTGATTGACTAGCGGAACATGAATGTATTTTGTTACTAAATAAAGCTGCCCTTACCATTTGTACCACTAAACTTGACGTCGTTTAATTGCATGTAAAACTATTTAGATATTTATATTTAGGTTTCAGTTAAGCAAAGTAAATGGCAACTTACATGTCCACTATATTCACCTATTTCGTGTCTATGTACGATAGAACCAAGGCTACTATTTTGAACATCTGTGTTATCACTTTAAGCCTTGTTTACTGTTGAAAGTTTGTTGAGGCGTAACGCCACCTAACAATACTTTTATCTGAAATTGGCCTTATTTTACTGTTGAAAGAAAGTTCCTTGTGACGTAGTGCTACCTATCTAGACTTTTATCTGGAATTGTTTATTGTTGAAAGAATGTTCCTTGTGACGTAGCGCTACCTACCTAGACTTAGATCTGGAACTATTGTTCTATGGCTCAATACTGCCCCTGAGAATTATCTTATCTTCCTGTGATGTTTCTGATAACAGAATTCAGTACATAGGCTTTCGCCTGCGACTAACAACTACGTGGTACTGCTTTTGTGTGTGTGTAGAAGTCCAGGATCTATCTTACTGTTTCTACACAGTCCCCTGGATCCGGTGCCATGAGGACATTAAAAGTGTCTCGAGTCTGACTGGAATCAGTTTACGATGGTATGCAGAATCAAAGGACTGGACCCATGGATCAGACTGCTGAGAAAGTTCCAGGGTCATATAAAAGTGAAATAGATCCAGTTGATATGAAAGAATAGGTTCCCAAAATGGCTATGCCATTCCCCCCCCCCCCCCCACCTCTTTGGAGGTGTTGGCAGAATCCAGAAAGACGGTGAAGGAAGTGAGTGGCTGGGGGAGGTTCGAGATCTTAAGAGTCGGTGAAGAAAAGTGATGCTGACCACATCATCCTCTGGTGTGCGGACAGGTCGAGGAAAGTATGGGCACCAACACCATATCTCTATGTGCCTCTAAGGCATGACAGGATTACCTTTACCTTTTTAATGGATATGGCAAATGGGGGAAGGTTCGGGGCCTTACAACCAGATGCGATAACGTTTTTAGAGCGATGCTATGGATATGGCAAATGGGGTAGTAAGCTGGAAAAAAAAAAAACGTGGGAACCACTCATGCAAATAAACAACCCCTTTCCTGGAGGTACTTTTGTGGCCAAGGTGACAGTGGTTTATCCTTCCATATCTAACGGTTGCTGTTCTTACTACAGTCATCCCTGCACTCTTTACGCCGGGGTGACCTTATCATTAGTGCGGTGCTTCTCCCGAGGTGAGTAGTTCAGATCCAACCAGAAATGTACCATTTAAGTCAGCTGTATGAAAGGACGTCCGGAGATTTGGGGGGGGGGGGGAGGAAAGGTGGCCAGGGGTGGTGATGATGTCCAAATGACCTTGTCGTGTGGCAACAGACTAAACAAATTATAGGTACAGACATATCCCAAAGTGGATCCGTGGCTTGGTAGGACTGTGCTGCACTATTTCATTTTTCTCACGCATGAAGCACGTAACCTGTACACCTTCTAGTCTAACCACGCCCACTTTGCACCACAGTGGTCTCGTGTCTGTTAAAACGTGGACTTCTTTCCCCATAGTCAGGGAAAGCTACGTTAGATCCAGGCCAGCTCGTTCATACTAGTCTTGATAACTACCCAATCAGTCAAGTTCAGCTGCATTCGTCTAAAAAATTACTTCCAACAGAAGTAGGGGGTATAAAATGAAGAACTAATCTATAGAATAATACTTTTTTCCAAGTGACAGTCTGGGAAAGGTACAAAATGGGAAAAGGAGAAGACCAAGGTGAAGATGATAAGACGTGGATGATTTGCAAATGGATGCAGCTGAGCATCTTGTTTACAACAGAGAGGCCTTCAAGAGAGCCGTCAGGGAGGCAAAGTTCAGCAAGGGATATGCCAATAGTGAATGAATGACATGTCATAAAATCTGTGAAATCATTATTAGTCATTCTGGATTCAAAGGTTCGAGTAACAAGTTTATAATATGTCAGTTTAATTTGATTTGGAAGAGTTTTTCATTTGTATGCTTCCGTGAAAAATAAAAAAACTACACAGAATATTTCAGTCATAAAGGTAAAGGTAATCCAATAGCAAGTGCCGTAGGGGATGAAGCGTTAGAGACCTCATTTTGCTGGACCATCAGCGTATGAGATAGGGTGGCCAGTTCCTTTCCTCGCTGCCTTTCTTGCCCAGATTTTCTCTGGTACCCATTTTACAAGGCTGGGTCGACCTCGGGGCCATATTGGTCGAAAAAAAAAACCCGCTCGGCTGGCGATTCGAACCCTGGACTATTCGGTTGCTAGACAAGTGCTCTAAACACTATGCTATCATATACTAGAATATAATAATGAAAACTATACATTAGGGAGAAGTAGAAGGAAATAGGAGCTAGAGAATGACACTGAGACAGATGAGACGGACAACAGAAAGAGATGGACTGGGCTCAGCTTTGGCTGGGGGTACTGTTAAAACAACACAGGGCAATTTGTAGGGGGCACTGCAGCCAACTTTCTAAGGTAAGTCTACACATGATGCTGATGGTTCAAAACCTGCAGACATCTGACATAAAACTGACTTGGATCAATGTAATGACTGCATGATTTGGGGTAGCATTCTCACATGAACATAGAAGTCAGTTATCAAAATTAGCCACAAACTCCTAGCTTTGAACACGACATTAGAAAATCAGTTAATTGTACTTGATGCATTTACTACAAAAATAGCATGACAGATTTTCCAAACGGTATTAACTATTTGGTCTGTCTGTGTTAATGAAAATGCAGTGGTCCAAAAATAGGTTCAAACTTTTATATCTCTTTCGAAATTTTTTTGTTCAGGAACGAAGCACAGAGTTATCTCAAACAACTGCTTAATACTTTCTGAATATGTACAACAATATCACAAGGAGATAATGGTTAATGTAATTCTTATAATAATCATGGAGAATAACAAGAATAAATGTGCAAATATTAGAACAACTACAAGTCCAAAGTGAACTTCTCAATGAAATAAGAATCAAGAAAACAAAATATTTTGGCCACATCAAAAGATACAGTACTATACTGCAGACCACTCTAGAAGGAAAGAAACAGTGAGAATCAGAGATGGAGATGGGAACATAACATATGAGAGCAGACAGAGATGGAGATGGGAACATAACATATGAGAGCAGACAGAGTTGGAGATGGGAACATAACATATGAGAGCAGACAGAGATGGAGATGGGAACATAACATATGAGACCAGACAGGATATAGTCTGGCTGGCTGCACCATCGAGGCAAAGGGGTGAAGAAACTGGAGATTCACTATCGCTAACCTTTAAACCAGTGACAGCAAAAGATGATGATGATAATCAAAGATATTTGTAAGTCATCCATGAAATGGATGAGCATTTTTCATTAGAAGTTAAGGAAGACAGGTACCAGAAGAAGAAATCACATGAGGGGCCACTCTATGTAATAGTACAGTAATACATGAAGGAGAAATGTGGACCAAATCTGAAGACAAAAGATGTGAACACAGAGACTGGTCCCTAGAAGCTAAGCTTCTTGTTATTGTGGCCCAGTATACAAATCAAATATTGGCAGAATCAGCCATGACATGAACTGTTAACAAAATCATGCTCAGCAACTCATAACTAACATATCTCCTTCAGAAGTCTTCGAAGACGAAAAAAGAAGACACTATTGTTCTCACAGTTTGTGTACATCATTGCCATCTTTGGCCTTCATGAAAACAGCTGGAAATGACAGCGCCAAAAGTGGGGAAAATTTACCCATGAAAGTAATCTACAATAATGTACCAAAACAGATGCTCAAAGATTTCATTATACACCTAAACTGAAGACAAGAAGCACAATTTTTAGACTAAACTGGTTACTGCAGACCATCTATATAAACCAAAGGCTAGCCAAATCTTACTCTGGATATATCAGACTAGAACACACCCTTCAAGCATGCTCTCTCAACACTGACTTTGGAAAACAACCCTTTGTCCTGTTAAATTTTTTTTTTAAGTGTTGCACATACTTTGAATTAACTGAGACTTACATCCTTGCCTTGATTTCTAAGCTTAAGGCGTAAGATAGACATAAAATAGCTAACACACTCCCGGCCGTATGACACCACAAGGTAACTAATTTGAGAAATCGGTTGCCAAGGGACACAACAAATCCAAGAATAAAAACTAAAGGCTTCCTTTCACAACTATCGTGTAATGCTCTGCATGAATCAATCTCATGTAATGTCTCAGACCGTAAATTTGGTTTCAGTCACACTCATCATCCTTGTATGCTTTTATCACATAATTTTTCTCATAAGAGTTATTTCATGGATTTGCAGGTGGAATTTTCTAAAAGCATAAAGCTTTCTTCCAGATCAAAGTTGTTTTCATGAAACAAATCATTTTGAAAACTACAGATCAGGTTGTGGTTGGCAATTTTCAAAGCTACAACAAATAAAGCTTCATTTTCCTTATTAAGACATTATTAGCCTTCATAGATTTCTGCTCATACAGAAAGAAAAATGTGAAAATAAAGTCTTTCAAAACTGAAACATTTTTTTTTTCTCTTTCGCTAAAACACACAGTGATAGAAACATCGAAAGAGAGCTCAAAAGTGACAAAATCTTTGTGACATTTTATGAAGAAAGAGCTAACTGTGACAAAACTTGCACAACAATACAAGGAAGTGTTAAGAGAAGATGTGGATGATGAACACCTCCAGACCAGTTTCACAACCTTTTTTCACAACCAAGTACCACTTTTTCCTATTAAACACAAGTTGTGAACTACCACCTTTTACATAATATTGCATTGTAATTTTTCTTCAATCTATCCATCCTCTTCCATGGCAACAGGTGTTGGTGGTTATGCTTTTTCACATTTCCCTATTCCAAGCATTAACAAGCTGGACTGGTGTTCTTTCTCTGTGCCATTTCCAACAGTCCATTTATCATCTTTCTTTGTCTGCTGTGGTCTCTTTTCCCCTCTATCATTCCCATTATCAAACATTTCAAGCCACCTGCTCTCATGACGTATCCTTTGAATTTGGATTGTCTCTTCCTGAATTTTCTTATTATTTATCTCTCTTCCTCTGCTTTTCAGGACCTGTTTTTTATTCACTGGATTGCATTAAATATAAATCAATAATGGAACTAGAGATCTTTAGTTGAAATACTCAAAGGACAACTGGATCACAGGTTGGGAACAATTGCTCTAGTCACAGGAAAAGGGCAACATACCTGAAGTGGTGCCTTTTATTACATTAAAAACATATACTGTTTAAAAAAAAAATAGAAATGCAACACTTACTGTTGTCGTAATGGACACCAAATTTCAAACTTGTATCAAAATTTTATTTTATGGAATTAATGTTTCAATCTTGGCATGAAGAAACTTTTAACAATGAAATGACAATTAAAATTTGGTTTGGACTTTTATCCTTTGCAACTGAAGTCTCCGTTTAAGTAAGGTGTATGGCCTCCTCTGGCCTGTATCAGTGAACAACATCTCCTTGACATGGATCCGATTAGCCGTTGGATCTGTTGTTGTGAGATGGCTGCCCACTCTTCTTGCAGTGCAAGAGACAATTGTTGGAGACTGGTTGGCACATCTCGCTGGCGGACTTGTCTGTTGAATTCATCCAATAAGTGTTCTACTGGGTTCATGTCTGATGACATGGATGGCCATGGAATGGTCTGGACTTGTAAGTGAGGAACTGGGTGGTGAGATGTGGCACACGAGGTCAAGTATTATCATGCTAGAAAAATCGACCCTGGTGCAGCTTGAAGTGGAAGGATGTGAGGATGAAGAATTTCAGCGATGTATCGTTGGGCATTCAGGTGTCCAATTTGCACTAGGTCACTTCTTCTCATGAAGTTGATCGTCCCACACCGCCATGTGGAGGAGACTCATCCATGGAGTTTTGGGTGTAGCACTCATGGACTCTGCGGTAAACTCTTCTCCATCCATGTTGCTGGAGCAGAAAAAATGATTCATCACTAAACCAAACCCTTTTCCAATCATTATCAATGGTCCATTGATGATGCTGGTTTGCCCACTGCAGCTGGTTATGGCAATGCCGGTCTGTGAGAACAGGACATCTGAAGAGTCTCCTAGCCCAAAGACCAGCATCGTGTAGCCGCTTCCTGACCGTTTGATCTGAAATTTGACGAGCTGCTGTCATTGACTGGACTGTTGAGGATGCAGATCGATTCCTGAGGTGATGCAGCCATATGAAGTGGTCTTCAGCAGGAATTGTGACAATGCGCAGCCGGTCTGCAACTGAGCCAGTTTCTTGAAATCGTCTCCAAAAGTGACTAATTGTGCTTCTAACCATATTAAATTGTCTGGCCACTACACTTTGTGACTGTCCAGTCTGTAAATGTCCAATGATGATAAGTCATTGTTCTATAGTGAGATGAGTCATACTTGCACACTGAATTTTCAAAAGAATTGATTTGAAGAGCATCAATCTTTTACAGGCATTCAATAACATGGTCAGTGAGTTTTCTTTTCAATAAGCTTCATAGGATTCTTGTGAACCTGTACTGTGATCATGAATCATCTACTGAGTACAATTCAGGTTAGCATGTAAAGTTGATGTCCAAGTGAACGTTCTAGGCAATTTGCCCCTGTATGATCAACAAACTTCAGTTTAAATCGCAACATTGTATATTTTCACTTATAAAGCATCTAAAAACAACCAAACATAACTGACAACACCATAACACAAGCATTAGATCAAATGTCTTTTATTTCAAATATCCACCAGAAGAGTTTTAACCTTCTGGAGCTCCACCGCTAGCATTACTCATTTTCATTTACTGCTAATGTCCAAATTCAGTAACATATTCCCTAATACACTCTTGCTAATATTAATGTGTAATCATCTTTACATAACTAGATTTGTTATATGCATGTAGACAGTGTGTGGCTGAAGAACATCATGCTCTATTTTGTATCACTGCTAACAGAGGCTATGCTGATATATGACTATGTTATCATACCTCCATTAGCAGTCTCATTACTGCAGTCCATAGACACATATAAACATTTACTCAAGAATGATCTGTCATGCCAACATGGTCAGCAAATTTCACTGTTTTCTACAACCTTCCATGCCAGTGGTTCAAAACTTTGAATGTCCTAATCTTCCATTTTAAATTCATGATGTGCTGAATTCTCCCCTTTCTACTTAAACACAGAAAGGATTTTCAACTTCCGACTAAATCCCATTTTTCTGGGATAACTGGTCAACCCATTCACTCTCAATACCTTTTCTTTTTGTTTTTTTTTCATGGAGTTCTCTTCCTTGGATTTTTCCACGGCATTGTAAATATAATGTATGTACAACCTGCATTTGTTTCTATGGCTAGTCTTTCACCAAAACCAAAGTGTTGTTTTGTTTGTTAACTAAGTCTTAAAGTACATAGTGGTACTAGCTCATCAAGAGAACAAAAAAAAACAAAATAGACATCTAAGTTTGGCAACAAATAAACAGTCCATACAGGATCTGTTCCATAACCATCTTAAGTGCAGACATAAATCAACTCATTGTAACACATTCCACTAACCAAACCAAATATAACATTCTTGTATAATCCTATGTACACTGAAATAGAGAAAAAAAAGTTGCTTACATTGTTAATAAAACTTTATTATATTGTTGAATATCAGTAATTAATGTCCACTAAATGCAGACACCCGGGCGTTCTTTGAAGCCAAACAGTATCAAATAAGGTTTGCCCTATTCTGTTTTTAAAAGTGTGAAATAAAACAAAACCTCTAACTACATTGAGTCGAACCTGCTAAATGTCACATCAGTGGGACCATCAAACTATCATGACATTAAGCAGTGTCCATAACAAGGGCTTTAACTGGGCCAGTGTGAGTCTGTCTGCTTCACATTTGCTACAATAAACACAACAACCAGCGAAGATTTCGTCATCAGACACAAAATTTTACTAATCACAAAATACATTAAGTCTTAGTCTTATAGTACAGGTAACACTAAAATCAAGTATCTTCTGACTTAACAGCAGTAGTAGTAAAAAAGTGTGTGATTTTGTGTTGTGTAGTAATAACTGGCATATCAATCAAAAAGTCATTCAGGCACGATACAGCACTAAAAACGTCCTGCTTCACGTCAGGCATACTGTATATGAATGACCGCAAAGTCTCAAACGCGCTTACAGACTGAGCATAAGAAACAGTTTTGGGGGGCTTTTGGTCCATTAGGGATTCACTGACGTCATCATCACTATCCTCAGCATCGCTATCTACCTTGCTTTTACTGCAACTAGCAGCAATCTCTTCGACTGAATACATTTCCGTTGATAGCAGGCCATCATCGGCTGAAACGAACTGATCAAATGTGACACTTCCGTCAGAAACTGCTGCCCACTCTTCATCTGTAATCAAGTCTAGGGGAATGTCACAAATATTGCTAGCATCTATTTTGATCACTGGCTTGGGCAAGAAAGAAAACTGCGATTTATGAAAGCAGTTCATAATTGTTGATTGACTGATGCTGTTCCACGCAGCATGCATAAAATTAACCGATACCATGATGTCTATCTCAGCGACTTGCTTTTCTTCCACTGTATGCAGAACATGGCGCACAATTCGCTTTCTGTACTGCTGTTTGAATGCGTGAATGATACCTTGATCACACGGCTGCAGCACGCTGGTTGTGTTAGGTGGCAGGAAAACAAGCTTTGTAGCCATCAGATTGGCGATGTCAGTGTGCGCAGGACAGTTATCAACGAACAACACAACTTTTCTATTCATTTGGTTCATTTTGTTATCAAAAGAAATGACCCAGTCCTCAAACAGTTCACTTGTCATCCAAGCATGCTGGTTGGCCTTATAAGTGACAGGCAGGCTTTTCACATTGTTGAAGCACCGTGGATTTCGTGACTTTCCGATAACAAGGAGGGGAATCTTCTCAGTGCCAGACATGTTACAGCACACGACAACTGTTAAGCGATCTTTAGCTAGTCTGCCATCATGGCACTTCTCGTCACGAAAGAACAAACTTCTGTTCGGTAGCAGTTTATAAAACACGCCTGTTTCATCCATGTTAAAAATGTCATCTGGGTTGTATGCATCCAAAATTTTTGGCAAACGCGAAATCCAATCATTAACAACATTGGTGTTGACTCGGCCCGCTTCACCTGAAGTGACCTTAAAAGTTATGTTGTGGCGTTTTTTAAAGCGCTCAAGAAAGCCGTTTGAACACTTCCAGTCAGGCATATCCATTTCTTTCGCAAAACGTTCTGCTATCTCTGCCAGCATAGGGCCACACACATGCACCTGTGCAGAACTTGTCTGCTTGAACCATTTCAGCAGAGCACGCTCAATATCTGTGTAAGAACTCGCACGCCTTCGCTTACAGTTTGACCTAACTAAAGACGAGTGAAAGTCTCGTTCAATTTTGTCTCGGTTTTTAACAAGTTTTGACACAGATGAAACGTCAATTCCAAATTTATCCGCTATGTTCTTTCTCGTAACTTTTTCATCAACTTGCTTCAGAATATCTATTTTAGCGCTTAAATCCAGATCAACACGTTTGCGTTTCGTAGCCATTATCTATCACACAATAACCAGAGAAGTCTCCAGCTATAAGATTCACAATACACTACTTGGGAATGACTAACAACTTGAGTTGCCAATTTAACACTGCCCACGTCTTGATAAAGAAGACAAACAGTGACCAAAAGAAGCCAAGTTTTAATCACGTTCTTTTGAAAGAGTGGCCGTGGTAAGCCTTTCATTCACATCACCTGTGTTTTGATGCCCACATGTTCTTGATGCGGCTGTCCCTTTCTTTGATGAATCACGCAACTGATAAGGCTTTGTGACATATTTATAGTTTGGACTAGCCCAGTTTGTGATACAGGGCAGAATCTTTTAATTCCCCCAGGTGCAAAAATATGGCATTAACCGATTTGTGACAGTAAGCGATGTGGTATTAACCGGAGTAAAGCCCATTAATTACCTATGAGAGCTGGTCGGGGATACAAATTTCTGTGACAATATCAGGACTCAGACATAAAGTGATGTGATATTAAGTGGGTTCGACTGTATTTGTTCTATCTGAAAAGGGTTTTTTGTTGTGTCCAAAAGAACAATGAACAATCCTGTAAAACGAACAACAAAGATGGCCGTTATAAATAACCTGGTTGCATCTTACAATGAACATGCATTATGTACAAGGAAATCACTGCATAATGATCTAGCAAACAAACTGTTGTACGTAATATGAATATTAACCTAATGTGATTATCAATAACGTGCTTTAGTTAACATGTACACATCTTATTAAACCAATGAACTGTAACTTGAATATACATGTAGCCTTACCCACACTGAAGTTTCATACATAATTCTGGAATCTTTTGTGTTATGACAAATTGAATAAGTGACACCACCAGCCTGCCATACAAAATTGTAACTATTAACACATGGCACAGACAATGCAAACACAAAACCAACTAGGACACAGAACTTGGTTAAGCTGCCTTCTGGGAACCCTTCTTTCCAATCAGGGACTTGTGAATGTGAGGGATCACACCTAGAGACAGAAAACAGTATCACATATTTAATTTTCAGTCTCCAGACAGGAAACTCTATCATACAATGATCCACTCAAGCAAATACTTCTAAAAACTCCAATATTCAAGTTTGTGATCTGTGAAAAACTTCATTATAGCACTGCACAGTGAAAACTGATATTCAGATTTGCAGTCCATAAATGAGAGAGAGAGAGAGAGAGAGAGAGAGAGAGAGAAAGGCTAACTGCTGTGGCTGGTCAACTCAGTAATGGAACAATCTACAATTTCACTCTTCATCACCCTGGACAAAGTTTCATTTGCAGACAAAGAAGAAAAAAAAAAACAAAACATCACCTGAAGTGTACAATGAATTTTAAAAAAAAAAAAAAAGAAAACTGAAGGACAGGAGACAAACATGGAGGATGAGAGATGAAATCTGTGAATGAATACTAAGGAAAGGTTCTCTACCAAAAATGTTCACAGGTTACCAGTAAGAATACTGTTACAAAGCTCACTACTTTCATAAGGTCTCAAAAAGTATCCCTTCAATCAATATTCTCAATGTGTCTTATCATCTTTATTTTCTTCATTGAAATTAATAAACGCACCCAAAAAAATGTAGGCGTATGTAACAGATGGATAGTTAACAGTTTTATAAAAGGTGAAATTCATGTTTCCATGAAATTAAGGCATACAGGGGATATGGCTCATACGTGCAGCATTATAGAAACCTTAAACTACAATTATATGAAGCAAATCACCAGGCTTTATCAAGAGATCTAGTTGTCCCCTCAACAAAAGGAGACAAGGTAACTATTGCCAGGTTTCTTGCAAAATTTCACTCATCCACCCAAAATGTGCTTTTTTCTTTGCTTTTCAGAAATGCAATTTGTGGCTGCAATCTTACACATAAACCTGGTCAGTCATGTGTACTATGGGTTTGTGACAGAAGCACCCTCATTCTGACAGTACTTGTTCTCTCAATAAGAGAGAGACTCAGATAAGTATCTGTTCAACATTTGCTCCAGATTAATCTATGAAAGAGTCAAGGCAGCATACATTTAATACCTGCAACTGTGAACAAGTGTACGCAACAGATGTATCAACCCATAAAGTCCTCCTCCAAGTCTATGCCTTCTTGTATCGTTCCACTAGCTTTCTTATTTCTAGGGGGAGAGAAACTTTTCAGCTGCTCCCGAAACCAGCTCTAAGCCACTTCCTTAACCTCATCATTAAAGGTGAACCTACAACTGCCTAGAGCTTCTGTCTCACTACAGTGCATTTCTCAGCTGTCTAGAGCTTCTGTCTCACTACAGGGCATTTCTCAACTGCCTATAGCTTCTGTCTCACTATAGGGCATTTCTCAGCTGTCTAGAGCTTCTGTCTCACTACAGGGCATTTCTCAGCTGTCTAGAGCTTCTGTCTCACTACAGGGCATTTCTCAACTGCCTATAGCTTCTGTCTCACTACAGGGCATTTCTCAACTGCCTATAGCTTCTGTCTCACTATAGGGCATTTCTCAGCTGTCTAGAGCTTCTGTCTCACTACAGGGCATTTTTCAACAATGCTGCAGTCCTGCTATGGAGCATCCATATTTGACTTAAACTAGACTAAGGACGGAGCTCTGCACTGTGCATATCCAAACTACCCACCAGCCACTGTGAACATGTTAAATTCCAACAGTTTCTATCTGCTGTGGTTACCACGCAATTTTCAGTCAGTTACTTTTTTTATTCACACTCACAGATGCTTTGGCTCCTTAGACATTTCCTGACCACATTTCTTGTTCTTTTGTTTAGCCACACTGATCTCACACAAAGTCCCTTATCCATGGTAACTGTTTTCCCTTGATTCAGTGTGAAGGTAACTGAAGTTGAGAGAGCTTTGCACTGCGGGTAACTTTTTAAACTTCAGAATTCCCTCAACACTAGTATGCAGTACATCAAATTCTACAGCTGGTGGATACAAACAGCGGGGTCCACAAGCACAATGTTCCAACACAGAATGGAGATCACTAACAACTAGTCTATTCAGTATGTGCTTTCCCCTCACCAAAACTTTAAAAAAGCCAATATGTTGCTAATTATCAGGAATATCATGTAACCAGGGAATGTACTGAAAAACTGGTTCCTACAACTGTGATGGCCTGACATTGTGGCATGGAAAGAAATCAGCAAAGAGTTACTCAGATATGTCATGGACCGAGACTTGTGAAGGAGTATGACCACCTACACTGCCTGGCATGGCACATGATGATGACAACTGTGATGCATAAGGAATATTGAAAATATGAACTGAAAATAACCTGGACTTTGGAGTGGTACAAAACAAGACACTCGATCAATATCTTTTTTTTTTTCTTTCCCACAGCCAATGTGATTCAGGCAAAGTTCCCTTTACTCACAGTAGTGACATGCGTGTGACATTCTATCTTCCCTTCATCCACCAACAGCTAAGGGCATAGTGAAACAAGGCACGCAACACCCTTCAGGCATAGAATCCTAAACACCGTTTCATTAGTACCAATTATAGTAACAGCACTTTTTTTTTGGAGGTCTCAACTCTTTCACTTCATTAACAACACTGGCAGTGTTAGTACGAGGATCATGCCGAAAGTTGTGAGCAAAATTTTTTAAAAATCAGAATTTATATACAGAGAAAATATAAATGTATCACCTTAACTGCATCCTTTCTTTACTTAATCTCCATTTCTCTGCACTTTTCCCATCGCTCAGCAAGTTTGAAAATACCCTCCCAGTAGAATTCTGTTTCAGCTGACCGAAGGGACAGATGCACTGCTTTCTGGATGTTCTCTCCTGTGTCGTAGTGATGACCTCGCATTTGTTCTTTCACAAAACCAAAAAGATGGTAATCACTGGGTGCCAGGTTGGGGCTATAGGCAGTGTGTAAGAATTTCCCAACCTATTTCTGAATTTCCTCAGTTGTCCAGTTTTTTTTTTTCACAGCTTTGTGATCTTCAGTCAACAAATGTGGGACCCAGCAGGCACAAACTTTTCTATAGCTTAGGGTTTCAATCATTTCCTGTACTGCGTTGTGTCCTATTCCCAGGTTTACAGCAATTTCAGATACTGTGACATGTCTGTCTTGTTTAATGATGTCATCAACCCCTTCCACGTTGCGTTCAGCGGAGGCAGTTCAAGGGTGACCGACGTGAGGCATATCTTGGATGCTCGTGTTTCCATCTTTGAAATGTTTCACCCACCTCCTAACACTGCTAGCATACACACATCCCCATAAACCAAGTTGAAGTCTTTGGTGAATTTCAGCAACGGCGATTTCCTCTTTAATGAAGAACTCAATAACAGCACATTGACGAAACAAAACTTCAGCACCCACCATTTTGTTTATGCCATGTGTGGTCAAGTGACACATGATGGTGACGTCATGTGATTACATGAAGTGCAAAGGATGCAGTTTAAGGCGATACATGTATACTTTCTCAATCTATAAATTCTGATTTTAAAAAAAACTTTTGCTCATGACTTTCAGTATGACCCTTGTAGATCTTGTACACCTAAAGACAATCAATGCTCAGAGCAATACTCAGGCAGAAATAATATGACAAGTATCACATTTATAACCCAACCAATATTTTCAAATTATAGAGTTAACTTCCAGTTCCTTTGTACCAAAAGTTTTTCTCT
Source organism: Achatina immaculata (assembly GCA_009760885.1). Lineage (NCBI taxonomy): Eukaryota > Metazoa > Mollusca > Gastropoda > Stylommatophora > Achatinidae > Lissachatina > Lissachatina immaculata. The sequence continues at coordinate 1,815,378 of CM019716.1, read as the reverse complement.
GATCAAAATTTATTCTGCCAGAGCATAAAAATTAAATCAGGAGTGAAAGAATTAAAAGATGGGCTTGAAGGCAGGTAGTTGTGGGTTTTGCTTGCATCATTCTACTGGTTCTACAGTTATATTAAACATACCAAGTCCCATGGTAAATGCCAGCCAACTAACAAGATGACTTACCACCACCAGCAATGGTTGCCTTGATGAGAGAATCAAGTTCCTCATCTCCTCTGATTGCCAACTGCAAGTGACGTGGTGTGATACGTTTTACTTTCAAATCCTTGCTAGCATTACCCGCCAACTCCAACACCTGTCATCACAAAGTACCAGGTGGATAAGACATCATATAAAAAAAAAACATCACCAGTTCATTCTGAATATGTTAGCATCCCCAACAACCAGCATCTCATAGTAATGACAATAAAAAAAATCAATTTCCACACCCGCTGACTGTGTCAATCAATATGCATGCCTGATGAGACATGAGATACAACTTTCGCTACTTTTCCCAACCGCATATATCATCGAGAATAATGGTCATTTTTATTTTTGGGACTTACAAATGCAGCAAAGAGCACTGTGCTGACCCGTCCGAAGAATTATGTGCTGGGCCATGATAAAACAGGAGGGGCTGGAAATGGCTGAAATCCAGTTCATTTCACAACTTTATCAGCCTCAGATCTGGCACGTGCACACACATACACGGTTGTCAGGACTCCCGCTGGTTTTATGGCATGCACATGGTGAGATCTTTCACATGGAGCACTTCTCTGATGGACCAACCAAGATAATTCTTTCCTTCCTTCTTCACTTCTATCTGAGGCATAGATAGGCTCTCCATTTATTTCTGTCCTGGGCCGTTTCTTCTATGTCTCCCGGTGTAGATCTTTTTTTATCTCTGCTTCATGACCCCTTCACCAGGTGTTTCTAAATGATAATCCTTAACATGAACTAAACTTGGATCCCTCTCACCAGAAAGAAGCTTTGCCCTGGTCTTTTGCTGAACCTTCCCAGCACTGCTTTAGTCTCGATTTCACGACAGGGTCGGTGTAACCGGCCTACAAACATTGGACAATCCTGGCTAAATGAGATTTATGTAACCACTTCTCTCAACAGGTTTTGTTTTCTTTTTTGTACAAGTCAATTTCTTTAATCCAAATAACATGCAACACGTAGATCCAACTAGAGACAACTAAATACTGCTATAATGATGTTAACAGTTTAGTCTCAAATTTTTACTAACAATCTCAACTAAGGAAGAACTCAATTTCCCGCCTTATACAAACACTTTAAACCCAGATTCAGGAATGAAGTATGGCATTACATGTACTATGAACCTAACAAAAAACTGTAAAAAAGAAAAATGAACATTTGTTTCCATCCATTAACTACATAATCACTCTGGCTCTTGTAACAGTTCCGGAAGTTGGTTTGTTTTGATTACTGCTTTCTCGCTATTTTCCACAATTAAAAAAAAAATCCCTCACTTGTTTCAAACTTCTGAATGTTGCTGCTCTACGTATCAAATATAAACATACCTCAGCAGTTAGATACTCGAGAATTGCTGCGCTATATACTGCAGCTGTCGCTCCAACACGTCCGTGGCTTGTAGTTCGCGTCTTCAAGTGGCGATGTATACGTCCGACAGGAAACTGAAGATCGAACACATGTATGAAAACAAATTTTAAAAGTCTAGTAGTAAAATAAAATAGCATTAAACAGTAAAATGATAAGAAAGTTTTCATACCAAACAAAGGAAAACTTACCTGAAGTCCAGCACGAGCAGAGCGAGACACTGCCTTGGCTTTCGCCTTTCCAGAATCCTTTCCAGCTTTACCACCAGGCTGAGGAAAGTAATCAAATTGTAACATATAAAAATTGCTTAATCCGGTCCCCTAGTCAGCAAAAACATTAAATAACTACACCAAACGAATCTCGGTATCGGATGGTTATTTCTGGTTACGATATTTAACGATTTTCGTACCATCTTGTTAGGGAATTCGCAGGCTCAAACAATCAGCAAACAGCCAGGGAATGAATGTTCCGCCCAGGTCAAAGCGTCAGTTCAGAGTGTCACGTGGCTAGTCTGACCAATCACAACAAAGCATCTTAAACTTTGCGCGCTTTCGTGGTACTACATATATTTTCTAATAATAAATCGTAATAGGAAGTAACGCAGATATTACATTAATTTTTTTTCATTTATAGAATTATTAGTTTTACAACATTTCACTTGAAATCTTTTTCACAATTCAAATTTTACTGCTTCAAAACAAACATCAAGAGGACATAATCACAAACTAAAGACTGACTGAAAGTATCTGCAAGAGTTATTTCGCCTATCATTTGACTTGGTGTGGATCACGCTTGATCTTTTTAATAATAGATAAAGTCTGATTGGATTTGGGAGGGGGGGGGGGAGAGAGAGAGAGAATCTATTTCCCTCATTATCAGATTCTTCGCTGTAAGCAGGCATGTGCTAAGAGTAGGTAAGAGGAGGTGTGTGGTGCATTTTTACAATGAAGAAAGAAAGAGAAGAGAAGTCAGCCAGTCATTTGCATGTCCCTTGCAGAACTTTGACTCTCTAACAGCTCTCCTGTGGGCCTCTAGGTTGTAAGCAAGATATCCTGCTGCTGATGTATCCATTCGCAGATCATCAACGATGTATTACAGTCATCTTCGCGTTGGTCTTCCTATCTTTCTATTATGTACCCTTCCAAGAAAGGTCTTCTCTGATTTCTCATGGTTTTTAATATGTTCAAAATATTTAAGTTTTCTTTGTTTAATCCTCTTTACTAGCCAACCTTCTTCAATATTAAGTTCTTGTAGTGTGGATATATTCGTTCCTTTTTGCGTCTATATATTTGAAGAACTCTTCTGTAGCATTTACAGTCAAGTGGGACAAAATGAAAAAAACAACATGAAAAGACCAACATTTTTTTTCCTCAAGAAAAGCAAAACAATGGATCCACTAAAAGCATCTGTCTTTCAGAGACTGTCTTGCTGTTTTGACAGATGGTAGGAGAACGACTGTCTTGCTGTTTTGACAGATGGCAGGACAACGACTGTCTTACTGTTTTGACAGATGGCAGGACAACGACTGTCTTACTGTTTTGACAGATGGCAGGACAACGACTGTCTTACTGTTTTGACAGATGGCAGAACAACGACTGTCTTACTGTTTTGACAGATGGCAGGACAACGACTGTCTTACTGTTTTGACAGATAATTCTTTGTTGTAAATCTGAAATCAGAGACTAACATTCCCGCACTCCGGGCATTCCCATACGTGCTCCGCCTCCAGTTCCACCACTCACTGAAGTGCGCCTGCCGATGACTTTATCGTAAATTAATATTTACTCGTAAACGTCCTTGTTTATCAAAGAGAAGGAAAGAGGCAGCTCCTATTTATTTTATTTTTTTATTTCATATGTTTTTATGTATCTCATTATCATAGCGAATGTGGTAGTGAGATTTAAACAATAAACAAATAAACCACTGGCAGGCTTAGTCAATGTACAGAAAGATGAAACAGAAGAGAAAGGCAATAAGCAAGCAGAAGAGGGCTTAGTTAATAAATAAACAGATGAAACAAAAAAGAAAGGCAATAAACAGAATTCAGAATTCGGCATCATTGCTTTCAGGATATGCCCATACATACTCCGTAGCATACACCAACATCATCCCAGGAGTCTGTCTAGTAATAGTCCCCATCAAATGTTGCTTGTTTATTTTACGGTTAGTTCTCTTAGTTCAGATTCTCTTCCAGCAACCTTTGCTCTGTCCCAGCCTCAACAATCTCTGTACATGCACATTGTCCATCCACTTCCCCTCTTTATCAATCTCTATATATGCACATTGTCCATCCACTTCCCCTCTTTATCAATCTCTATATATGCACATTGTCCATCCACTTCCCCTCTTTATCAATCTCTATATATGCACATTGTCCATCCACTTCCCCTCTTTATCAATCTCTATATATGCACATTGTCCATCCACTTCCCCTCTTTATCAATCTCTATATATGCACATTGTCCATCCACTTCCCCTCTTTATCAATCTCTATATATTCACATTGTCTATCCACTCCCTCTCTTCATCAATCTCTATATATGCACATTGTCCATTCACTTCCATATAACAAGATAGGTTCAATATAGCATTTTAGGACTCGTTTTGTAACATTCATTGATAAAGATGTGTTAGCTAATATGTTTCTCATTCTCTGAAATGCAGTCTTTGCTTGGCCTATTCTGTTCCTAATTTCTGTTTTGCATTTCCCATCTGAAGTTATTACTGCTCCAAGGTGTTTGAATTTCTGCACCTGCTTTAGAATAGTTCCGTTTAATTTAATACTGCATGCTGGTGGATTCTGTTTCTTAGATATAACCATAGTCTCTGTCTTTTTGATGTTCAAAGTAAGGTCTTTCTGTTCACTTTCTTTGGCGACTTTATCCATGAGATTTTGCAGGTCTTGTTGGTTCTCAGCTATCAGTACTGTGTCGTCAGCATACCGAAGGTTGTTAATATTGTATCCTCCAATTTTTATGCCTGGTTCTGTGATGATTGTTCTTAGAATATTCTCGCTATACAGAGAAAAAAGGTCTGGAGATAGTACACATCCTTGTCGCACCCCTTGTTTTATAGGTTGATATTTTCCAATTCTATTTTCAACTCGAACTGCTGCTTCTTGCTGCCAGTATAGATGTTTTACAATCCTCAGGTCTTTGCCGTCTATATTGATGTCTTCAAGCATTTTAATAATTTCAAATGCCTTGGTGTAATCAATGAAGCATAAGTAGAGATCTTTCTGTACTTCTAAAGCTCTTTCTGTTAGTGTTCGTAAAGCATAAATGGCATTGTGTGTTCCCTTTCTTTCAACAAATCCAAACTGTTCATCTGCTATTTCCATTTTTATCTTTTTCCTTGTTCTTCTCATATTATCAGGCCCAGTCGCTTTTATTTTCTTCATGTGTTTGATGGCATCTATGATTTCATCTTCAAGTATTGGCGATCCATCAGAGTTTTCAGTATCTGGTGTTAATTCTGGTCTTTCTCCTCCATATAGCTCACCGATATACTCTGCCCACCTGTCCACAATGTCTACTTTTCCCATTAACATTTTACCTTCTTTCGATTTCAGGCATCCTGTGGTATATTTTGTTTTCCTGCCCGTGAGTCGCTTTAAAATAGTTCCGTTTAATTTGATACTGCATGTTGGTGGATTCTGTTTCTTAGATACAACCATAGTCTCTGTCTTTTGTATGCTTAAATTAAGGCTTATCCAATAAACAGATGAAATAGAAGAGGGGTTCGCCAACAAACAAACGGATAAAACTGTACAACTCTTATCCAGTAAACAGGTGGAACAGAAGAGGGCTTATCCAACAAACAAACAGATGAAACAGAAGAGGGGGCTTAGCCAACAAACAAACCAAAAAAAAAAAAGGTGAAACGGAAGAAGTTTAGGCGATAAACAGACACAACAGGCGAAAGTTACGTGGTAAACAAACAGATGAGATTGATGTTATTGAGGCAATGTCAGCATAGTCCTTGGGCGGCCAGAAAAAACCGAATGAAAAATGCAAAATCTCAACAAAGAATAGTGATTGGCTATCGTCAGGGAAGCTGTACCGTAGTCATGTGTTATCCAAATTCCTCCACGGAGCAGAAGCTGGAGAACAACTGAAAAGGAACTGGGCAAATGATTCTCATCCCACACAACCTGCCTCAGAAAGATTTTGAATATTTACCGACCACAGACAATAGATAATAGAGACCTACTTGCTCAGTGTGAACTAGAAGATATGCATTTAATAATATAAAAAAAAAGAGTCCTGGACATGAGTTAGTTATGTGCTCCGAAAAGACCCCAGCAGCACCGCTAAAACAGCCATGGGGCGGACACCCAAGGGGGAGGGGGTGAGGAAAGACGACCCAAGGCTACCTGGCGGAGAACTGTGGAAGCAGAAATAATTAGAAGCATGAAGCTGGGGCACGATAGAAAGGCTGGTGGCAGACCGTGTGAGGTGGAGAGAATTTGCACTGCCCTGCAAGAAGCCACAATTCGTAATGGGCTATGATTGTTTAGCTGATCGCCTACCAAGGACATGGATGGATGGATGGATGGATGGATGGATGGAGAACCTGACAACAAACTTTTACCTAAAGACTGTAAGGAAATGAACTGCTATAGTTACAAGATCTTGTCACATGTGTAAGGGGAACGTGTTGAGTGACTGTGAACGATTGGAGGAAGTATGACGTCAGATATATGAGAGAGAGAGAGAGAGAGAGAGAAGAGAGAGAGAGAGAGAAGAGAGAGAGAGAAGAGAGAGATGCATGGCGGCCACTACCATTGTGTGTCAGTTGTACAAGCTGTTGCTATTCGTGAGTATTTGGCCTAAAACTCAGGGGCCTGCATCATATACATTGAAAAAAGTGACAGCTGAAGTAATAAGTGACAGTATGTTCGGTAACTGATGCGTGAATGAATTGATCTGGCAATGATACGTGGACTCTAGTTTTTTTTTTTTTTCTGTGACAACTGCATGTGTGTGCTCTGTTGGGAGTCCTAGTGTACTCGTACATCTCCAGCAATCTTCTTGTAAATTAATTTTGTTCCCATAGCAACGTGCGATCCTGCAATATTATCGTTAAACTTACCTTTCGCTCGGCTCCTGAATGGCGTAGTGGATAGAGCGCTTGTCTCTCATGCAGATGTTGGTGCTCTGGCTAGAGGCAGTCACTCGGCTGTAGAAATGGGTACTTGACTCCTTCAGAAGCTCGGGAAGAAAAGGCGTGATGCTGACCGCATCTGTCTCTAGTGTGCCGTGAAGTCAAGGAAAATGTTGTTACATCATTTCGTTAAGTGACTCTAAGACATTACAGACAACGTTTTGTTTTGTTTTGTTCTGCTTTGACTTTTCACAGCTTTACTGTGTAAACTTGTCTGCATGAGTGCTTAAATATATACACATGGCTGAGTGTCTCGGAACAGCAGAAGTGGCTGGGGTTCTGTTGCCTGCCGCAATGAAGGAGTAGTGGCACAGGGTTCGGGAGCCTTTGAAGCCACCATATCAAGCATGGCGAAGGGAAACAGGCTGTGTCGTCGGCAGTGGACTGGTTAGTTGTTCATGAAGTAGTTCATGGCGTCATTGTGACGAATAAACAGTGAATGCTTTGTAAGATTGAGAAAAAAAAAATTGCTTCGAAAAGAAAGGGTTCATCTGTTAAATCAGTCAACCGTGACAAGCCTAACGTGGTTTTATTGTCCAGGACATGCAGGGAGTGGATGGCAGTGAAGTGACAGACAGGCTCCCTGGACAGGCTAAAATTAAAGGCAAGCTGAGACTGGACAAGGGTGACATTGCTAAAGTCTTATTGGAAAGACTGCAGGAAAATGAAGAGCGAGAATGGAAGCACACTGTGAAGCAGTTGCTGGAGCTATGACACATTTAAGAGTGGTGGCAGGAAATCTGTGTGCCAGAAATCGCATCGTAAACAACCAACGCTTGATGGGAACTGTTAAAATAGTATTCAAAATATTATATAAGAGATATGTGCCCAACTCATTGGCACAAACTAAATTAAAATTTGTCTGTACGCCTGAGACAGGCAGTGACACAAAGTAGAATTCTTGCTTCAACCAAGTAAGTTGTCTAGTGTTATGTCTTAATTGAATTCAGACTGATCTGTTGTATTATCTTGACCTATGACTTCCTAATCATACACAAAGAACGTCCACGACCCAGGCATCCGACATTAGGGCAACAATATAACAAAGACTGAGTCTGGCACCCGACACTAAGACAACACTATAACAAAGACTGAGTCTGGCACTCGACACTAAGACAACACTATAACAAAGACTGAGTCTGGCACCAGACACTAGGACAACAATATAACAAAGACTGAGTCTGGCACCCGACATTAGGACAATAATATAACTAAGACTGAGTCTGGCACCCGACACTAGGATAACAATATAACAAAGACTCAGTCTGGCACCCGACACTAAGACAACAATATAACAAAGACTGTGTCTGACACCCGACACTAGGACAACAATATAACAAAGACTCAGTCTGGCACCAGATACTAGGACAACAATATAACAAAGACTCAGTCTGGCACCAGATACTAGGACAACAATATAACAAAGACTAAGTCTGGCACCCGACATTAGGACAACAATATAACAAAGACTCAGTCTGGCACCCGACATTAGGACAACAATATAACAAAGACTGAGTCTGGCACCCGACACTAAGACAACAATATAACAAAGACTGAGTCTGACACCCGACACTAAGACAACAATATAACAAAGACTGAGTCTGGCACCCGACACTAGGATAACAATATAACAAAGACTGAATCTGGCACCCGACACTAGGATAACAATATAACAAAGACTGAGTCTGACACCCGACACTAGGACAACAATATAACAAAGACTGAGTCTGACACCCGACACTAGGACAACAATATAACAAAGACTGAGTCTGACACCCGACACTAGGACAACAATATAACAAAGACTGAGTCTGACACCCGACACTAAGACAACAATATAACAAAGACTGAGTCTGGCACCCGACACTAGGATAACAATATAACAAAGACTGAATCTGGCACCCGACACTAGGATAACATATAACAAAGACTGAGTCTGACACCCGACACTAGGACAACAATATAACAAAGACTGAGTCTGACACCCGACACTAGGACAACAATATAACAAAGACTGAGTCTGACACCCGACACTAGGACAACAATATAACAAAGACTGATAACAAAGACTGAGTCTGACACCCGACACTAGGACAACAATATAACAAAGACTGAGTCTGGCACCAGACACTAGGACAACAATATAACAAAGACTGAGTCTGGCACCCGACACTAGGACAACAATATAACAAAGACTGAGTCTGGCACCCGACACTAGGATAACAATATAACAAAGACTGAGTCTGACACCCGACACTAGGATAACAATATAACAAAGACTGAGTCTGACACCCGACACTAGGATAACAATATAACAAAGACTGAGTCAGGCACCCGACACTAAGACAACATTATAACAAAGACTGAGTCTGGCAGCCACACAAGACTTAACAATTAACGTTAAGGGAAAAGCCAACAAAATCAACATTTATGCCAGGCAGACAAGGACTTTGAGTAAAACAGCGGATGAATCTTGTATGAGGTATGAGAAAATAATCAACTGCTGCTACACGGCAGGAAGTGAGAAGATAATCAACTGCTGCTACACGATAGGAAGTGAGAAGATAATCAACTGCTGCTACACGATAGGAAGTGAGAAGATAATCAATTGCTGCTACACGATAGGAAGTGAGAAGATAATCAACTGCTGCTACACGATAGGAAGTGAGAAGATAATCAACTGCTGCTACACGGTAGGAAGTGAGAAGATAATCAACTGCTGCTACACGATAGGAAGTTAGAAGATAATCAGCTGCTGCTACACGGCAGGAAGTGAGAAGATAATCAACTGCTGCTACACGGCAGGAAGTGAGAAGATAATCAACTGCTGCTACACGGTAGGAAGTGAGAAGATAATCAACTGCTGCTACACGGTAGGAAGTGAGAAGACAATCAACTGCTGCTACACGGTAGGAAGTGAGAAAATAATCAACTGCTGCTACACGGTAGGAAGTGAGAAGATAATCAACTGCTGCTACACAGCAGGAAGAATTTACGAGCACAAACAAAAATAACCTTCCGGGCAATACAGGTTGCCATGGGAAGCATGATCTCAGTCAGAGAGTATAAATACAATTAAAAGGAACCAAAGCACATACTTACAGAGATAGGAAGACACATTACACTTCCCCAAGTGGAAGGAAAACACATCACTCACAACTCACTGAATCAGTAAATAATATCTACCTTCTCTAAAAAGGACAGCCACGACAACAGTCTACATCTTGAGAATCGCTGTAGTAAAAATTTGCCCAAAAAATGGACAAGCAATGGAACTTCTACATGATGAGAAATACTGCCAAACATCTCCACTTAAACAAAAGCAAACTAACTTGAACTTCGTAACCCATTCTAACTCAGTCAACAACAACAACAACAACAACAAGCTACTCTCACAAACCTAACTTATCATATATGAGCTCAAAACTCCAGCTGACTCGAAAAATCTGATTTCTGTTTCAATACTTTTCTTTGTCATACGTTATCTGTGAATCATGGCCGGCACGAGATATGCAAGCATCTGACTTAAAAGCTATTGATTTCTGTGGAACATAACCCTTTTTATCCCGACTTTCCCATTCTAAGATGAGTTGTCTAACTTTCATTTTATCCTTCCCTGAAAGCTTATCTAACTTTCTTTCTATAAATCTATATTCTGGTACACTGTTTGCAAACATACTCTTGGATGGATGCGACGGCATGCGGTGGAGGATATATGGGACTGTTCTGAATGCAATGCCGCCGTAGTCTGATTTTGAACCTTTGGACATAAATACACTAACATGCATAAATACATAAATACACATAATATATGAACACAATACATAATATATAAATACACAGTCATGAATATAGGAAACATTTATTTCCTTTTAAAGCAAGCATCGATGTCCTATAAGTAAATGATGCAGTACAATACAGGCCGATCAAACATTTAAAACAGGTGCAAGAAAACAGCGTACATCTTTAAATTGATTTAGAAAAGCAGAAAACATGTATAGAAATGTATCGCTTCGTAACCCTTTCCTATATCTTTTCAGGGAGTGAAGACGTGTATATTTATATTTGTTTTACTGATTCATTTTAAAGATTTTTTATTATCGGTATTTTTTAAAATGTAGATTATTGTGTGATATCATGAAGATAACTTGACAGACGAAGTGACAAATAAATATGAATGAAGTTTTTTTTTTCCTTAATCAACTGAGCGTTTACGTATGAATCATTCGGTGAAAAGAACTTCAGAACTACAGAATTAGAACATCAAAACAGTTTCATTCATGCACAAAAACCCTTTGAGTAAAGATATAAAAAGTTCACGTAATTTTTATGACACGATTTGCCTTGCCGGATAGCCTTGCTAATCATGTTTCTTTGTGTGCGATTTTTGTTTTTTTTCGATCAGCTCAAATGTTTTTCATTTATCATAGCACTTAGTCTGCTTTTCTCTTATCCTAATACTCCAGCTTTTTCTTTGAATTTTCCAGTCGTCACTAGGTTTCTCAGCCTAAATCTTCTTATGATTTGAGGAAGAAATTTTGACTGTCTTTTTTCTTATCATTTTAACTAGCTTCCGTTGTTCTGAAACTTCTGCAAAGATCTCTTCAATTTGTTTCACAGCATATCCAGGATATTTACAGCATCTTTCTTCAAAACCACATCTCTGATGCTTCCAATTTCTTTGTTATTTTTAGTTATTTGTCAATGTTTCACAACCGTATAGTAATGTTGGTTCTATATACTCTTTTCCTCACTTTTAGGGACATCTTCTTATTTGTTAGTATCTTCTCCATGCTACAGAAAGCTGTCTTTTGTCTTTTCCGCCCGTTATTTGACTTCTGCCGTGCATCTGTTACGCTGTTCCGAGGTAAACGGATTTACATACTTGTGTCATTGTCTTTGTGTTTGAAAAAATGGTAAGAGAACAAATTTTGTAGGATTAGACCTCGAAAAAATCATAGACAAAGCACTTTAGTGAGACGTGAGAGAAAGAAAAATCACAAGAGAATTACCTGGGATTCGAACACGGACTCCGGTAGGACGAGCAGGTGTGCTAGTTGGCTAAGTCGATAGTAAGCTGTTCTCTCGTGGCTAGACGGCTGCTCGTCCTACCGGAGTCCGTGTTCGAATCCCAGGTAATTCTCTTGTGATTTTTCTTTCTCTCACGTCTCACTAAAGTGCTTTGTCTATGATTTTTTCGAGGTCTAATCATACAAAATTTGTTCTCTTACTTTACTATACCAAAGCCTCGTAGTTTCCTATTTATAAAAAATTATTGAAAAAATGGTGCACTTTAATATTATTACTCTATATGATGTTACCACTGTTTCTGTCTTATTGCTGTTTAGCTGTTATCCTATCTTTTTTTGTCCGCTAGTTTCTGCAAACTGCTTTCACTTTTTGCTTCCGAAGAGCGTCATCCCCACAATGTAACAGGGTTTTAAGAGGGAGCATTAAAAAAAATCAAACCAGGAGACAGAACCGTGGAACAAACTTCTGCAAAAAATAATTTTATACGGACCAAACATTATTATTTATTTTAATTTATTCCTGCCCATTACAAACAGTAATGAAGGTACATGTATTCAAAGTTACCTTTTTAGTTATGTTTGGTTAAATTATGTTTCTTGGATAGTTCTTTGCCCATTCTTTTGCTCTGATTGCTTTGTTAAGTGTATTTTAATAACATATAATTTAAAATATGAATGATAAGTAATGTGACGAAATAAAATTTTCATGCATATTTTTCATGATAAATGTCGTTTCTTGAACTGCGCTACTGTTGTTGTTTTTTACTAGTAAAACACAGTACTGGAACACACAAACAAAAAAATGGTTTGTCTAATAAATGTTTTTTCTTAGGTTAGGCAAGGGTTAACAAGAAATAATTATGAGAATGGCAGAAAGTGGGCGGGGCTGAGGCACGGCAAGAAGGCACACAAACATACTCTTTCTCAGTTCAGATTCATGTGTCCTGCCTTGAACAACGATTCTTAACTAACAACCGTAACCACAAGGCTATAAACAGGGCCGACTTAAACAACAGTGTAGCCCCTGGGCAGAACGATGCACTGAGGCCCCTAACCTTCCAGTTCACGAGAATGAAAATGTTAAACAAATATTTGAACTGTGCGACCCCTGGGGCAACTGCCCAGTGTGTCCATGTTTAAGGCAGTGCTGGCTACATGTAACATCTTGAGATACAGGTGATAAAGATTATTATAATCCTGTATAACACCATAAGAAATAACATCCTGTTGGCAGAAATGCAGATAAAGCCGCTGACGGCAATTATTGAGGAAAGACGATGGCGATGGTTGGGACATGTGCTCCGAATGACGGACAACTCACTACCAAAAATAGCACTAAGATGGACACCACAGGGGAACAGAAGTAAGGGTAGACCAAAAGAGACACGGAGAAGAACAACAAAAAGGATGTTGAGCAATAGAGGGCTCACCTGGGCAAGAGCAGAAAAAAAGGCAAAAGACAGGCATTTGTGTAAAACCTTCGAGGAAGCTCCATGTGCCCTGGGCACTTAATGTTCAGAGAGAGAGAGAGAGAGAGAATATTAAGCAATGCTTTGTGTGCACAGTTCACGTCTAGTAACTTATGTATTACTCTATGTCTGCGAGGCACTGTAACAGAAATATCCCCCCCCCCCCCAATAATAATAATAATGAAACTTTGATCACATTTATTTAGACCGTATTGATTGTCTGATTTCAGGTTGAAAGGTCTTCTTTATAAACTGTTCGTAGCTTATCTTGCCGGCGAGGTCAGGGTCAAATTCAGCCATCACTTGGTAGACTTCCTCCTCGTTCAATATCAAATTGGCCAACTTAAGCACAGAGCGGAACTCTGGGAGCGAGAGGAAGCCGTGTCCAGCGATGTCCAGCTTCCTGAAAGCTCGGCGGAGGTTCTTCCAGTCGCCAGAGAGCTGGGAATAGAAAGGTCAAGGTACAATGTGATGAGTATGCGTTATGGGTATAGAAAAGTAATAGTTTGTCTATATGAAGTGTCATTGATTTATTCATGTGTCTCAAAGATGTCAAGGATTTATTCTTGTTCCTCGAAGATGTCAAGGATTTATTCTTGTGTCTCAAAGATGTTAGTGATTTATTCTTGTGTCTCGAAGGTGTCAACGATTTATTCTTGTGTCTCGAAGGTGTCAATGATTTATTCTTGTGTCTCGAAGGTGTCAATGATTTATTCTTGTGTCTCGAAGGTGTCAAGTTTTATTCTTGTGTCTCAAAGATGTCAATGATTTATTCTTGTGTCTCGAAGGTGTCAACGATTTATTCTTGTGTCTCGAAGGTGTCGGTGATTTATTCTTGTGAAACATCCGCTTCAGATATTGATGAGAGTTAAATGATGTGTCAGTTATTCACATTTTAAAAATGTAAAACAACCCATGAACCGGGAGAACTAGTCTGTGATTCATTCTAAAGAAGTAACACTTTCTGTGATTCAGGCACAGAGTGATAGCATAGATCAGCTATACTGAATCTGACGGAAAATGTACTCACAGCGGAAAACGTATATTCTGCGTTTTTTTTTTTTTGTCTGATGATTAAATTCATACATGAACTTCACTGTAGCCTTAAGTGCTGCTACATTGTCAAATAACAGCTCATGATGAGAAATTTAAAAGAGCGATAGATGGAGAACTTGACTGTAGCATAAGGGAAGCACTTTGAAAACTCGTGTTCTGAAATCATTGTTTATTTATTATAAGAGCGTTGACAACTAGATCCTGCATATACATGAGTCCTTCATGGGTTGTTGTAAGAGGATAGACAACTGGATCCTGCATATAAATGAGTCTTTGGTGATTTGTTGCGAGAGCGTAGACTACTGGATCTTATATATACATGAATCTCTGGTGAGTTGTTGCGAGAGCGTAGATTATTGGATCTTATGTATATATGAATCTTTGGTGATTTATTACAAGAGCATAGATTACAGGATCCTGGGATCAACTTCTCAGATATATCTTATGAGTATGATCAGTATATCGTAAATAAATATCTTTAAAGTTCAATGGAATGCAGTATTGGTACATTCCTTTACTAGAAAGTAGCCTGTTTGTTGGTTCTTACTTGTTTTCTCAGCTTGTTACTTAGTTCTTGTAGGCCCGATGGCTTGGCTTCCTCACTCTCTGGATCAGGAATGTTTGCGTGAAAGTCTTGCCCAACCCCCAGAACGTCGTTATCTCGACGCCATCGCTGTTTCTTCAGGGCAAACGGTCTCAGAAACTCGATGTACGATATTCTGGATTGAGACATGGAAAACACAGAAACTCGATGTACGATATTCTGGATTGAGACATGGAAAACACAGAAACTCCTTGTACGATATTCTGGATTGAGACATGGAAAACACAAAAACTCGATGTACGATATTCTGGATTGAGACATGAAAAACTTGTTTTCTTTTCTTATATGCCGTTATTGTCTCAGTAATGAAGCAGTTGGTGTACTCGTCTTGTGAATGTGAGCCGTAATGGAGATATGATTGCAGAAAAATGAAAGAAGGGGCTGCAAGAACACGAAGGGACTAGGATATTTCATGACACTCTGAACACCACATTCAGTTAAGAAGGCATCCTAGATGTACAGCGAGACGTTTTCAGATCTGTTATTAGACTAGCAAAGGAAGATACAGAGAAAGAACAATTCAGCTACAGGATATCGTAAAAGGAAGTGAAAACACTTGTTAAAATTAAAAGGAAATACCAAAGCACACGGAGGCAGGGGACAAACAGGAGATGGCCATATGTCGCGGTAATAAGACTAAACAAACAACAATAAATCATAATCTTCAGGCTATGAACCGGACACTGCAGACTCAAAGTTCATCTCCACGAGATAAAGTATGCGCCAACAGTCCAATGCGTGTGCTGGAACGGCCCCTCTCACCCATGAACACATACTACACACCTGCACCATTTGTAGAGACCTCATATCGCAGGTATGGCTCCGAGATGGGAGCACAGAGGAGAAACTCTGGGGTTCCTAAGAAGAACTGCTGACAGCTGGATTAATGGAGATAGCTAGACTCACTGCTAAGCATACGAAACTGAGCACAGAAGAAGAAGAAGAATGGGCAATGTTTTGCAGAAAGACATTCTCATGAAAGACGACAGGTGATCACCTGGTTTTATTATTTTCTTCCCTTACTGGAAGAATTTCTGTCACTCGAAGCAGCTGTGACTGCTCTTTCACCCAAACTAATTATTTCTCAGTTGCTCTGAGTAAATCATCTGTCACTCAGTGTAATTTCTCTGTCAAGATTTGGCACTACTTTATCACTGCATTTAGTTTCTGTCTTAAAATTTCTTTTACTTGAAAGAAATTTTCATATCACTTCAGTTATCATTTTTCACCTATCTACACATCACTTCATTTATCCGTTAGTGACCTGTTTACATATCATTTCATTTATTAGTTACTGATCTGCCTACAAATCACTTCAGTTATCCGTTACTGACCTGTCTCTATATCACTTCAGTTATCCGTTATTGACCTGTCTACATATCACTTCAGTTATCCGTTACTGACCTGTCCTCATGCCACTTCAGTTATCCGTTATTGGCCTGTCTCCATATCAGTTCAGTTATCCGTTATTGGCCTGTCTCCATATCACTTCAGTTATCCGTTATTGACCTATCTACGATGGAGTCTTGGAGGTCACTTCATGTGTCTGTCACTAATTTGTTTATAGTAGAGTCTTGGAGATCACCCCAGGTGCTCATCACTGATTTATCTACGAGTGAACCTGATAAAAGTTTACCTTCCATCGTTCTTGACCTTGAATCTTTCGCTCAGCTGTTTCAGTTCCGTGTTGTCCAGGTTGACACACAGTTCCGCAAGGACTTCCTCAAACTCCTCTCTGCTTACGCACCCCGTGTTGTACGGGTCCATGTTGGCAAACTCACGTCTCAAGTCATCCCAGAGATACTCAACCTAGCAGTAATCCATAAACAAGAAATATCTCTCAGACAACTCTACCTAACAATAATTCACAAGGAAGATATCCTTCAGATATTCCATCTAGGAATAATCAAACTCACACTTCAGTGGTTGTTGGAATGGAAGGCGGAGCACGTATGGGAGCGGCTGGAGTGCGGGGATGCTAGTCTCCGATTACAGCTACCTAGCAATAATTCATAAACAAGAAATATTCATCATATACTCCACCTAGCAATAATTCATAAACAAGAAATATTCCTCATATACTCCACCTAGCAATAATTCATAAACAAGAAATATTCCTCATATACTCCACCTAGCAATAATTCATAAACAAGAAATATTCCTCAGATACTCCACCTAGCAAAAAATCATGACAAAAGGTATCTATCAGAGACTATACCTAGCAATATTTCATAAGAAAAAAATAACCCACTAGCACAGTGGGCTACCACATATCAAACATCAGAATATCAAAATATCAAACATCAGACTATCAAAATATCAAGCATCAGATTATCAAAATATCAGATTATCAAAATATCGAACATCAGACCACCAAATATCAAACATCTGGTTACCAAATCATAAAACATCGGGATACCTATTATCAAACGTCGGACTACCAAATATCAAATATCAGACTACAAAAATATCAAACATCAGACTATCATATATCAAAAGTCGGGATACAAATCATAAAACATCGGGATACCAATTATCAAATGTCGGACCACCAAATATCAAACTATAAATGATTGGAAGCAACAATAATTCATAAAAATAAATATTCCATACAAATACGGAACTCAGGCCATTTCGGAACTTCCTAATCCACTCATAAACTTGCGACAATGACAGACATGCATGTCACTGCACTGAACCTTCATTGGCAGATAAATTTTGATGGGTTTCACAGGACTGCTGAGGGGAAAACAAACAAACAACTGACAGATGGCAGTTCAACTTTTGTGTATGTCTCTAGAGGAGCGATCATCTGTACACTGCTGTCTTGGCGTCATGTAGCTTGTAGGCTCCATGCTGCCACCTGCAAGACCTGCACAGCGCAGTGTTCAGGACTATCGCAATTTTAAGATTTTCATTTGGAGCATCCTCGTACTTTGTATTTCCGGGATACTGACAACAGATCTGTTGGATAAGTTATTTCTAGGGAATAATGTGTTTTGGAGGAATTTTACAACATGTCAGGAAAACAATATAATAAGTTATAACAACATGGGAAAACAACAGCAAAGCAGCAAGGTCATAGGTAGGGGAAAGTAGTGGCTAGTGGCAAGGGAAAGATCGAGAGACCTGTGCCGTGATATAAGAAATGCAATGGATCAGTGACATGGGGGAATAAAAAGCAATGGATCAGTGACATGGGGGAATAAAAAGCAATGGGACAGTGTCATGGAGGAATAAAAAGCAATGGGACAGTGTCATGGAGGAATAAAAAGCAATGGGACAGTGACATGGGGGAATAAAAAGCAATGGGACAGTGTCATGGGGAATAAAAAGCAATGGGACAGTGACATGGAGGAATGAAAAGCAATGGGACAGTGTCATGGAGGAATGAAAAGCAATGGATCAGTGACATGGGGGAATAAAAAGCAATGGGACAATGACATGGAGGAATGAAAAGCAATGGATCAGTGTCATGGAGGAATGAAAAGCAATGGAGCAGTGACATGGAGGAATGAAAAGCAATGGAGCAGTGACATGGAGGAATGAAAAACAATGGGACAGTGTCACGGGGGAATGAAAAGCAATGGGACAGTGTCATGGGGGAATGAAAAGCAATGGGACAGTGTCATGGGGGAATGAAAAGCAATGGCCATTTTACGGTATCAAGGACAGGAAAAGCTAGAAATAAAGAGATACACGCACTGCGCTGTGAGACTGTAGTCAATCTCTTCCAATGCTGTTTCAAAAAATCAGTTCTTGATTTACTGGAAACATTACTATTCGTATTAAGAAGAACATTGCTGGACGCGTCTTCGAAATTTAAAAACAAACAGAAATGTTACAATTTCATAATTAACTAAAAATAAACAGAAATCTTACAATTTCATAATTAACTAAAAACAAACAGAAATGTTACAATTTCATAATTAACTAAAAACAAACAGAAATGTTACAGTTTCATAAATAACTAAAAAGAAACTCTCGGAATTATATTTTTGAAACGAAATTTGGTTGGCAAGCATTCTCCTAGAAATACAAAATTTACTTAACTCGAAGAAACTGCCCAAAACTCTGGCTTGGTGCATCTATCAAGGGGAGACAAATACACGATAAAGTGAGGAAATGAAACTGATAAAGGGGAGATAAACAGACGGCGGGAGATCACTGCGTGAGATTTGGAAACAGAAACATGTCTAGGCAAGAATAGCAGAAGAACAGGCCTTGGTTTTAAACATTAAAACCTTGACCTGGATAAACTTTTAGGCACACAGATTCTAGGTTCAACAAGAACAGCTATTTGCGAGAAGCACGAAGTAAGAGCATTTTGAAGTTCGCCAGAAATAGCCACAACCGACTATTGTTTTGTACACCAAAATCAAAAGTAGCTATAAAGAAGTTGTTTGAAGAATATCAAGCTCAAAAGTAAATATAAGATAGCAGTTTGAAGTACATCAAGTTCACAAGTGACTATAATATAGTTTGAAGTTCAACAGAAAAAAATTACTTGCGAGTTTTATGCACATGGTCGAGCTGAAGAGAAAAAGTTACATGAAGACTAGGACGTGCACAACTTTCAACAGAAATCAAGAAAATGTGTAATCCGCCAGACCAGCCACGTTGTTGGGTCACTCGTTCTTATGGCTGTTCTCGGTGGGTGGGTCCCGGCTCCCTGGCTCTCAGAATACCCAGCGGTCGAAATGGGTGCAATGATCGACCTGAAACCGGAGAAGCAAAGGCAGCCAAGCGTGACACTGATCACATCACCCTCTAGTCTAGTGTGCCGACCACCTCTGACCACGTCACCCTCTAGTCTAGTGTGCCGACCAACTTTGACCACATCACCCTCTAGTCTAATGTGCCGACCAACTTTAAACACATCACCCTCTAGTCTAATATGCCGAACAACTCTAAACACATCACCCTCTAGTCTAGTGTGCCGAACAACTCTAAACACATCACCCTCTAGTCTAATGTGCCAGTCAGCTGTTAGTTCTGACAACCTATAATTCCACCAGCCAGCCAGTCACCTGGCTCTTCCTTCCCCCTCCCCACAGTCTTTCATCCTCTATAAATATATATTATCAACATACGCCCTTTCCTCCACAGATTCTCGGCTACTTCAGTATATCTGTCTTATCCACAGGAATCATACCTACTGCAAAATATTGTTGCGGGCAACATGATCTTTTAACTTTTTAAAACTCTTTAACCGAACTTGTTATAATAGTGAGATCCCGACTGCCTTTTCTAGTCTGCAAGACGTCATGACTAAATCCTATTGTCCTTATCCAACCCGTTTCATGGAAAGACACATGTCTGTTACTCCATTTGTAATAACTTACTACATTATTTATTACTCATTCCGTTTAACGTTTAGAAATCGGTTACATTAGGCTAAAGGGGTCACAGTGAAGTATAAGAAAGGCTGAAGAGAAGCGGTACCTTGGCTCTGAGGTGGTCATGAAGCATGTCCACTGCGCAGTTGAGTTTCCGGGACCTGATCATGAAGTCGGCATCTCCTCGACGAGGCGGCTGAAGTTTGGCGTTGGGGAAAGTCGCAGAGCGCATGGAGAAACCAAAATGGCGGACAAACTGGAACAAATATGTTTTCGAATTTCAACACATGAAGACTTATTACGAAATGAACAGTTAGAAAAGAGGAAATTGCACACCATCTAAATTATTATTATTATTGTGTGCAGTGCTGGATAGCGTTGGCAACCATGCTTTTGCATCTTGTGCGGTGCTTGGAATTTCTAAATACTTAGATGCCTTTCTTTTTCCATGCCATTCGGTCAGTTCACTGGAGACAATATTCTCTTGACCTTCCTCTCCTCATTTTTCCCTTTAATTTTCCAGACATTACTAGATTCACAGCCTTCTCGTGAATTGTCCAAGAAGTTCTTACCCATAGATTTGTGAAGCATGATTTGACAAGGAATAATGAAACGGTGGTGGTTTCCCTTTGCTTTCCGTTCGATTTGTATACGGTTTTCTCAACTAACAATAAAAAATACCATGGAATAAAACTAAACAAAATATATCGTACAGCACATAAAAAGCGACTGAAAAAATACCTACAACAAAAGCAGAACTTTAAAACCATGTAAATTCTTGAGATTTGGCTCAGTATTGAAATAAAGAGCAGAAGCATACTAAACATTTTAACACAGTGTAGGACAAATCTTCAAAACTAGCCCGCAACTGTCTGAACTTGACTAAGAGTAACAACTAATTTAGGTAAGATTCGTTCCAGAACGGTTCTTGAGCATTCGTCTAGTTACTGAATTGTTGCTCATTCTGTATGTTTTATCTAAGTGTTTTGTTTCAAGATTCACTTTATTTTCAGACTTTGTTCTGCATAAGTATCAATATTCCGTAACTCAGTAACAGAAATTTTATATGCTTGACTCATGTGGCATGAACAAATGACAACCGTATGTCCAATGAACTTCAGAGAAGAAAAAGTCAACTAGGAAGACCAACACTAGATACAATAACATTTGCAAGTCATCTACGAGGGATGTTCATATCAGCCTCGAGGACTAGGAAAAACTGACAAAAGATCACAGGAGTGTTGGGTCAGTGGAGGAACAAATCATGGTCAAATCAAAAGACTGAAGTTCAAAGGCGCAAAGAAAATAAGTCGGCTTTACACCACAAACATGTTTGCAGAGTGAATTCTAAAATCTGGACACCATTGTGACACGTGTAGAGTATGTCTGGAACTGTAGACTATTGTGGAACGTGTAGAGTGTGTCTGGAATTGTAGACTATTGTGGCATATGTACAGTGTGTCTGGAATTGTAGCCTTTTCTGACACATGAAATGAGTGATCTGAAATCTGTAGACCACTGATCACGTTGGGGAAGTGTTAGATTTGGGCAGCCTTTATTGTATTAGGACCTGTCTGTAGGTCCAGTGTGTGGGACCTCTAGCTCGTGGCTAGATTTAGGAGCTCTTACACGCCAGGTTGCTGAGAATAGAAAAATTACCTGTAAATAATCCAGGGTCTTGTCAGAGTTTGTTATAAACGTTTTCCACAGGTCACGAATCTCACTGCCAGATATTTCAGGTTGAATGTCAAATCTGAGGAGAAACAACAGGTGAGGTTAAAAAAAAAACAAACAAACCTCATTCTCCATTCAAATCAGTTTCTCGTTGCAGCTTTTATCTATTCTCTCCTCTGACAACATTCCAACTCTTCTGCTTTCGTGAGGAGTTAAAAAACAAAAAAGAAAGTAAAACTGCAGAAGAATCTCAAATTTAACGCATGCAACACCACAGGTATGAGAGATAACTGACTTAGACAGATAACGGCTTCTTTCCGAAAGTACCATGCCAAATTGATTTAAATGACAAAAAGATACCATTTTAAGTCTCAGCTGCCTTCACTTAAAACTTCTTATGTATAGTTTATGGTTTATGGTCTGGATTATCATCATTGCATTCCGGACATGTCCATAGAAGCTCAGATATCCCCCCCCCCAAACCAATATATCTATCAGTGTCCTGCTGCTAATAGTGTCCGTCCAGTTTTCGTTGAAAAGTTCTCTTTTGTGCATCAAGTATATCACTCGTTTCTGGCCGTGCCAAGATATATATATATATATATATATATATATATATATATATATAGTCAAATGTATTAAGCAATTTGGATGTTATTAGATCCCAGCGCTGTTGACACCGTTTGCTAAACATTTTGGAAAGAATGTATCAAAAACGGATAAAGAGTGGACTACTGTGAGGATAAAGAGTGGACTACTGTGAGGATAAAGAGTGAACTACTGTGAGGATAAAGAGTGGACTACTGTGAGGGTAAAGAGTGGACTACTGTGAGGATAAAGAGTGGACTACTGTGAGGATAAAGAGTGGACTACTGTGAGGGTAAAGAGTGGACTACTGTGACTGTTGGTACGTCCAGAAATGGTACCATGAAGCAGGATACTCAGAAAGTCGACATTTCTTCAGAGGAACTATGTCAGCTCTTCCTCTGTGGATTCGCTGAAGTATCACAAATGGTTTGGCTAGTGCGACCAAAGGGCTGAGACAGAAACGGACTTTGACTACCCTAATCTTGTGGCTTTGATTTTATTGCTGTATCTAGTACCAGGATGCATCAGTAGCAGGCCATCTTGCTCACAGCCGAGAGGCCTATAGGAGTGCTGTTAGGGAGGCAAAGTTCCGCAAGGGACATGCAAATGAATGAATCTAGTACCAAACAACTTCCAGTCAGTAGTGATCGGTGAGGACCTTATTTCGTTAGTCAGTACGTTTTCACACGAAAAAATAAGTTCCCTTTTCAGGTTACTTATTCAATGAAATATTAGAAGAACAAGATTACTTTATTCAGAATCAGCAGCCACGGAAAACTAATTGAAACCAAAAAAGGAAAATAGAAGGAAAATTCAGTGGACATCTCGTGAGAAGGCAGAAGTCATGGGATCCGCCAGAGAGCTCCACGATCACTGGGGACAAGTAAAGGAGAAATGTGCATAGTGTCAAGAGAAAAGTGCACGAATGTGCTTAGCAACCGAACTGGCGGGAAAGCTGTAGGTAAGTGTGCCGAACAGAGGAGCATGATCGCCAGGGTTTTCCCGCAGGAAATATAATCAAGTAAGGGAAAGTGGTGGAAATGGGATACAATTAATACACATGTGATACAATTAACATCACTGCTGTATCTAGACCAACAGGCAAGAGTAAGAATAAATGGTGAAACAACGACTTGGTTTGATATAAAACAAGGGGTCTGTCAGGGGTGCATATTGTCGCCTTACTTATTTAATTTGTATACTGAAAATATGATGAGGAATGTTAGAGAAGATGTAGACAAAGAATATTACGATGCCATAACAACTGGAGGTTATGAAATACCAGAGATTAGATATGCTGATCCCCCGTGTGGTACCCGGGATCTGCAAAGAATAGGACCACTGTACCCTACCACGCATGATCGTAAAAGGCGACTAAGGAGGGTTCGGCATAGGGCCAGCAACCCTATCTGGTAAAAAAAACTATCAGACTGCTACAGAAACGGAAGCAAGGGAAAAACAAATGCAGGTGGAAGGAGAAATGCTTATCAGGAAACTGAGCCCATGAAGGTTGTGGATGAAAGCCAGCCACTGGAAGTCCACAGCCCGACTGCAGACCTCCTGGAACCTAAACACAAGATGCAAATAGGCAGCTGGAATGTAAGAACACTAAACCAGACTGGAAAACTAGCACAAACCATCAAGGAAATGCACAGATACAAACTAGACATACTAGGAATACAAGAAGCAAGATGGACAGGACAAGGCAAAAGGAAATTAACAACACAGCACACAGAAGATACAATAATATGGTCAGGTAAAGAAGATCTTCATGAAGGAGGAGTAGCATTGATTATAACAAAAGAAGCATCAAGAGCATTGCTGAAATGGACCCCAATAAATGAGAGATTATTATATGCACGGTTCAACTCGAGATTCACGAAGCTGTCTATTATAGTTTGTTATGCACCAAGAGAAGCAGCTGAAGAGGAATTAAAAGAAGATTTTTACAACAGCCTCCAAGCAACAGTAGAAACAATACCCAAGCATGATATGGTACTCATCTTGGGCGACTTAAGTGCAAAAGTAGGTGAAGGAAATGAAGATAGAAGAAGAATCATGGGAAGAGAAGGAATCGGAGAAATAAATGAAAATGGAGAAAGACTGTGCAGTTTCTGTGAAGAAAACGTGATGACCATCGGAGGGACAATTTTCCAACATAAAAACATCCATACTATGACAACTTAGCAGAAACAGCAGAGAAAGCAGCATATACAAATGACATATAAACCATATATAAAATCACAAAGCAGATGACAGGTAACTTCAACACAAGATGTGAAAGTGCAGTAAGAACACAAAATGGACAACTGGTCAGTGGAGAAAGAGAAAAAAATTGAAAGATGGAGGTAACACTTTAACACCCTACTAAACAGAACACAAGCAGCACAAACAATAGACATACCTGAAGCAAAAACGGAACTAAACATCAATACAGGACCAATAACAATAAACGAAGTAAAGGAGGCGATAAAGAAGCTAAAATCAGACAGGGCACCAGGTGAAGATGAAGTGACTGCTGAGATGTTGAAAGCAGAAGAAACAGAAACACCAAAACAACTTTGCCGGATATTACAACAAATTTGGGATCTAGAAAAAGCCCCAGAGGAGTGGAAAACTGGGCTTATAGTAAAACTACCAAAGAAGGGTGACCTCAGAGATTGCGGGAACTGGAGAGGCATTACCCTACTGCCACTCACCAGTAAAGTATTTTGCAGAATAATCATCAACAGAATTGTACCAACACTTGAGGAAAAACTTCGGAAAGAGCAGGCAGGATTTAGGAAAGGAAGATCATGCATAGATCACATATTTGTACTTAGACAAATATTAGAACAGGCAAATGAGTGGCATAGCACAATATATGCATTATTCATAGATTTTGAGAAAGCCTTTGACAGTGTCAACAGAGATGCACTGTGGAAAATCCTAAGATGGCATATCCTCCCCCATAAAATAGTGAATGTAATCAAAGCCCTATACGAGGGTTTTCAGTGCAAAGTTATCTGTGGAGAACATACCTCCAGCAACTTTAGGGTACAAACAGGAGTGAAACAAGGATGTGTACTATCACCAACATTATTTATCTTGGCAGTAGACTGGTTAATGAAGGAGGCAACATCAGACAAACGCAGAGGATTACAATGGACCCTTGACACAGTTCTGGAGGACCTTGACTTTGCGGACGACATTTGTCTGTTATCAAGCAGTCACAAAGATATGCAAGATAAAATAAACAAGCTAACTCAGAAGGCAAACAACATAGGACTAAAGATCAACGTAGGAAAGACAAAGTTAAGGAACAAAAATGTGAACAACAGAAATGTACTCAGAGTAGATAGCAAGTTAGTGGAGGAGGTCAACGAATTTGTATACCTTGGCAGCAGAGTAGTAGAAAATGGAGACAGCACAGAGGACATCAACAGCAGACTTACTAGAGCAAACCAGGCTTTTGCAATGCTGTAGACTATATGGAAATAAAAAAAAACTAAGCATAAATATGAAAATGAGGATATTTAAGAGTAATGTTCTAAGTGTACTACTCTATGGAAGTGAATGCTGGAAAATCACCAAAACCATAGAAAACAAGTTGAATTCTTTCCAGACTAAATGTTTACGAAGAATTAGAAAAATATTTTGGCCAAACACCATAAGAAATAAAATCTTATTGGCAGAAATGCAGATGAAGCCACTGACAACAATTATTGAGGAAAGACGCTGGCGATGGTTGGGACATGTGCTCCGAATGACTGACAACTCACTACCAAAAATAGCACTAAGATGGAGACCACAGGGGAACAGAAGTAAAGGTAGACCAAAAGAGACATGGAGAAGAACAACAGAAAGGATGTTGAGCAATAGAGGGCTCACCTGGGCAAGAGCAGAAAAAAGGCGAAGGACAGGCATTTGTGGAAAACCCTTGCGGAAGCCCCATGTGCCCTGGGCACTTAAGGTTCAGAGAGAGAGAGAGATTTGCTGATGACACAGTATTACTGTCCACAACACACAAAAAAAGGGAATGGAAAAACTAATTATGTCAGTCCGTAAGAATACTGAAGAGCAAAACATCTATCTTAATACGAAGAAAACTAAATTGATGACAACTGGCAAAACAAACAAGGCAGCTGAAATATGTATAAATGAGGAAACATTGGAAGAAGTGGAGAGTTTTTAATATCTTGGATCACTGCTAACTAATAATGGAGATACAATGAGGGAAATTAAAAGGAGGATATCTATCACTCTTAAAAAAGTAAAACACTAAAGAATCTGTGAAGAGGAGCAGACAGAACTACCTGGACACTTAACAAAACAGCTGAGAAACACATAAATGTCTTTGAATGTAAATGCTACAGAAGAGTTCTTCAAATATCATATTAAACGTCACGATAATCTAGAGAAGACCATCTTGGAAGGATACATAATGGTAACAAGAAAGAGAGGAAGACCAAGACGAAGACGGCTGGAAGATATCATTGGTAATCTGCAAATGGATGCATTAGTAGCGGGCCATCTTGCTTACAACCGAGAGGCCTACAGGAGAGCTTTTAGGGAGTCAAGGTTCCGCAAGGGACATGCAAATGACTGACTGACTGACTAACTTAAGGGAAAGTGGAAACTGATCAGTCATAGATATGGACTTACGACTTAAGGAGCATGTACATCCTGTCTTGTGTAAGCCTCCGAGTGTTGGTCTCGTCAAGGTCATAGAATCTCTGTTCCAGCTCTTGATGTTTTCTGGAAATAAGGTCTTTAATGACCTGAAATAAATAGAACTTCATCTCTTGATGTTTTGTGGAAATGAGGTGTTTAATAAGCTGAAATAAACACAACTTCATCTCCCGAGAAACTTTTTTTCGGAGAAATCATGAGACACTTTTACTCTTTTGAAGAAAAAATGAATGTACATAAGAATTTTTAAAAACCATGTTACCCCCCACCCCCACCCCCAGCTGGCACAGCACCTCTCGTATCAGTTTGCCTTTCGTCATAAAAGAGTCTTCCACTATATGACAATGCTTATACGATATAAGCAGAATCTGTGCTGTTCGGTAACTTGTAGTTCGAGTATTCACGTTTAATTTCTGTCGTGAGAGGCCTCGCGCCATCTGGCAAACGAAGCAGGCGTCAAGAATGAAACACGACTCCCATTAAGAAGAGCAGACGCACGGATGAACTAACCTCACAAGAGTGAAGAATATGTCACGCAGTTCCGTCTAACATTCTGCTCATTATCACTCAACTTTCATTATAACGCGATCATTCAACATGAATTTAGTATCGGGTTTATAAGGACAACTCAGAAAGATGTAGAGAGACAACAGTTAATATCCAGAATCAGTACAGATTCTTAATGGGGAAAGGAATGAGGTGAAGTGAACTGAATTTTTTTTTTTTTGCAAAGTGTGAAGAACTAGGCACGAGGGCATGTCTGACATTCTGCCCGTTATCTTGCAACTTTCCTTCTATTACAGACATTCTACATTCGTGGAAGCTTATATAAGTAGTAATTCTGGTTCGGTTCATCAGCTACAAAGGCATCTCTTGTGAGAGCTGGCCACTGCAGAATTTTCACCTCTAGAGAAACGCGTCCAGACTTCAGAGAAAGGGTTCTTCAGGATTTCCAAGGTTTGCGGGAAATGGCAGCCGGATCTAGCCACGGGGTTTAGCTCTGCGCCTAAAGCCAAGGTGTAGCTCTGCGCCTAAAGCCAAGGTTTAGCTCTGCGCCTAAAGCCAAGGTTTAGCTCTGCGCCTCAAACCAAGGTTTAGCTCTGCGCCTCAAGCCAAGGTTTAGCTCTGCGCCTCAAGCCAAGGTTTAGATCTGCGCCTCTAGCCAAGGTTTAGATCTGCGCCTCAAGCCAAGAGGCTGCTCCGGAAGTCTGTAGTAGTCCGGACGTTGTCCTGGTGATTAGCTTGACCAGGCAGTTCAAGGCTGATGTAGATATGATATAGATAAAGCAGGAGAGAACATGTCTTACCACTGGGTAAGACACATGTTTGTTGTTGTTGTTGCTCTTGCTGCTGCTGTTGTTGCTGTTGTTGTTGTTGTTGTTGATGATGATGATGATGGTGGTGGTGATGATGATGATGATGATGATGATGATGTGAAAGAAATACTTTGAATAGTTCATGACCGCTTCTGTGCTTTGACCGGTCGTTCTTATCCAGTTCAGAGTCAATGGAAGTCACTGAACCATGACTGTTCTTGTCGCTCCTTGGACTGTCAGATTTGTTAGATCGAACAGACAGATTCTCTTTCTCTAGGTTAAGAACGTCAGACTGAGAATCGAACAAGCTTGATGCTTGACTCCTGTAGAGGACGTAGCACCAGTAACTTGTTAGAGACAATCAGATCAAACATGATAATTATTCATGTATTTAAATCTTCTTCTTCTTCTTCTCCTCCTCCTTTTTCATTTTCCTCCTCCTCTTCTTCTTCTTCCTCTTCGATTTCCTATTCATCCTCTTCCTCCTTCCTCCTCTTTTAAGCTCTCCTTTTCTTCTTTCTCGCCTTCCAATTTCTCCTCTTTCTCTTACGTCTCTTTCTTCTCTTCATCTTCCTCATTTAAATTTTCTTATTCTTATTCTACTACTATTACTACTACTACTACTACTACTACTACTACTACTACTACTAACTACTACTACTACTATTACTACTAACTACTACTACTACTACTACTACTACTACTACTACTACTAACTACTACTACTACTTCTTCTTCTTCTTCTCTTTGCGCTTTTACTATCTATGTCTTCAACTCTGTCTCTTAGATGAAGTGGACATATTTTGTTGTGCTTGTAGAACAGCAGAGCTTAGATTCTTGGGTGGTTTCGCTGCATCAACAGATGGATTTTAGTCTTTTACACGTGGCGCAGTTTTGGAGACTCTCTTCCACAGTTTGAGACGCCTTGGTACTTGCCAGAAGAGGGAAAGTTGCAACCGCTGAATCTTTAAAATAACTAATGTAATAATTAAAATATAGTTTGCCTTGTTACTGAACTTGCTCCCAACATACTTTCAAAATCAAGTTACTTTCTAGAGCTTCACTGTAGTGACTGTATATATATATATATATATATATTGCATTGGAGGAATGTATACACACAAAAGGGTGTCTTCGTTAAGTGCTTGAAAACGAAATGTAAAATGCAAACATAACTGCATATATTACAAATATCACATAAAGCGGAGGTCCTTTCAATGGATTTATAAATCAGAAGTGTATCAGCATTTCCTGTTTCCATAACCAGGTAACATGAAAGAATTCTGGATCATCTCTATACAACATCATGTGAGAGAGGAATCTTTACAGATTCTTCAAATATTTCAGAAAAAAGACATTTCTACATTCTTTGAAAGGGAGTGAAATCTTTACTTTCTTTGGAAAAATCGTTAACTGATCTAAACAAGTACATTTTCCGTTGGCCAAATGCGGGGCTTTGTAAGAAAAACGAGAAAGTAAAAAAATTGTTTAACTGTGGACTATTCTTCTAGATTTTCTTATATTTACGCAGATTCACTGCTACATAAGCTAAATGACCTCATTTTCCAGGAAAAAACATGATGGGTGTATTTATTATGAAGCTATTTTTGTGGACTTGGGATTTTTTTTTATTAAGTTAATCCTACTTTCTCCTATAAATTTCTTTCTTAATCTCTCCTATATATTTCTTTCGTAATCCTACTCTCTCATATACATTTCTTTCTTAATCCTGCTCTCTCCTATAAATGTCTTTCTTAATCCTACTCTCTCCTATAAATTTCTTTCTTATTCTTGTTTCATCCAGTTTCTTGTTCCTGAATCCGTGAACGTCACAACATTATGACACTAGACGATTTTGTTTCGACATTCTTGTTGAAACAGGGCATTGTATTTCCCATCTCTCCCTCCCTCCCTCTCTCTCCCTCTCTCTCTCTCTCTCCCCCCCCCCCCCCCCTCCTTTCGAGAGAATAAATGCACCAGTATGTATTTGCATTAAGAACAGTATAGGCATATGTACTTTCAAAGTTTAAATTAGTTTAATCTAAAGTATGACTTGATTGTTATATCTATTATATTGCGTTCCACAAATGTGTGAGTTTGAAAGGAATGTAAAAAATTAATAAAGCATTAATAAAGTTTCTTTCATGTAGCTGCATAAAGCAGAACGTGGAATGTATGGAAAGAAAGGTTTATTAATTATTTACTTATTCATTTTATGTTTTCTTCATGCATATTATGTTTAATAGCAAATGCTGAATATCTGTGACTGAATGAAAGTTGTATGATGAAGGGCAGAATGGTAGACGGGCCTGCATGCCCAATTCTTAACTCTTCGAAAATAAAGTTTGTTCGTTCGTTCTTTCTGCGCCCTATTCCCCCCTCCTCCAGTTTGGGAATCACCATGGCCTGATGAGAGGGGGGTAGTATACATAATAACGGTTCTGGGCCACCCCCACGGGCCCTCCCCGCCCACAGAGGGTTAGAACTCGACCACCTTGGGTTAGGGTCCCGCAAGACCCAAACACAATGTGGTCGAATGCACTGACCACCAGTCATCATCATCATCATGTGCCGTGCCGACTCTCTCTCTCTGAACCTTAAGTGCCCAGGGCACATGGGGCTTCCGCAAGGGTTTTCCACAAATGCCTGTCCTTCGTCTTTTTTTCTGCTCTTGCCCAGGTGAGCCCTCTATTGCTCAACATCCTTTCTGTTGTTCTTCTCCATGTCTCTTTTGGTCTACCCTTACTTCTGTTCCCCTGTGGTGTCCATCTTAGTGCTATTTTTGGTAGTGAGTTGTCAGTCATTCGGAAAAAATGTCCCAACCATCGCCAGCGTTTTTCCTCAATAATTGTTGTCAGTGGTTTCATCTGCATTTCTGCTAATAAGATTTTATTTCTTATGGTGTTTGGCCAAAATATTTTTCTAATTCTTCGTAAACATTTAGTCTGGAAAGAATTCAACTTGTTTTCTATGATTTTGGTGATTTTCCAGCATTCACTTCCATAGAGTAGTACACTTAGAACATTACTCTTAAATATCCTCATTTTCATATTTATGCTTAGTTTTCTTTTATTTCCATATATTCTGCAGCATTGCAAAAGCCTGGTTTGCTCTAGTAAGTCTGCTGTTGATGTCCTCTGTGCTGTCTTCATTTTCTACTACTCTGCTGCCAAGGTATACAAATTCGTTGACCTCCTCCACTAACTTGTTATCTACTCTGAGTACATTTCTGTTGTTCACATTTTGCTTCATTAACTTTGTCTTTCCTACGTTGATCTTTAGTCCTATGTTGTTTGCATTCTGAGTTAGCTTGTTTATTTTATCTTGCATATCTTTGTGACTGCTTGATAATAGACAAATGTCGTCCGCAAAGTCAAGGTCCTCCAGCACTGTGTCAAGGGTCCATTGTAATCCTCTGCGTTTGTCTGATGTTGCCTCCTTCATTAACCAGTCTACTGCCAAGATAAATAATGTTGGTGATAGTACACATCCCTGTTTCACTCCTGACTGTGCCGACTGGAGTTGACTAGTATGCTTCTCCAGAGTACACGATCCTTCATGCAGGCCATCAGCTCAGTTGGTGATCTCCTCTCACACCATCCTGTCAGACTGTCCAGTATCATTTCTCTTGGTCTTCTCTTGGTCCTGCGTATAAACAAGATACACACACTTAACAGAAGTTGCGTTGGGACCCTCCTTTGGGGAGCTAGGAGGGGTGGCCCAGAACCGCTATTATGTATGCTGCGTGGGGTGAGTCAAGGCTGTACCCCTGAAACTTGGGGTAGGGGGGGCTCTAGGACCCTATTTTCCCCTCCTTTCTTATTAGAGACAACAATTCACGAGCACGCTGCATCGTTCCCTATAAAATTTGGATATTGGCCCAGTAGTAACCGACCTGGGACCTGACTTGGCTCTCCCTGGCTCTGTAATCAGCAAGGTTCACCACGTGGAGTACTGGTTATTTTGTCACTTGTATCAGGTCTAGCAAAGCAGTGGTTGCTTATCTTAATCCATAAGTTAACAGCGGGGTGAATGAAATCGATTGATCGCACACATCATTTTACCTCCCATCAAACTCCTGCATGAATTTGATATACAGGACGTTTCCCTCGTCATCCGATGGAAGACGCTCGAAGAAGGATTCAAACTGGCTATCTGTCAGCCGCAAGTTGAACTTAGACTCTATGGCTGCTCTGAATTCTTCTGGTCTGATTGTATCTGTGCCCGTGTGATCGAATTTTCTGAAAGATTCCAGCACGGTCTTAAACAAAACAGAGAGAATGTAAAAAGTCGGTTGTCTTCCCCTGGCTTCTTCTCTATATACTATAACATATGCTATAACATCAGAATAGAGATTTTTAAAAAGGGACTATCAATGTCCCTTGGGGCAATAGTCACTCGGTAATATAAGCATGCGATACAGTTTCTGAATAGACAGGACTGCAGATATAGACAGACAATGCGAACGAAGAAGAAGAAGAAGAAGTTTCTGAATAATTAAAATTTTTTGAACTTTCAATGAGAATTTTTTTTGTTCAAGCTGTTCTGTTCCCAGCTGTCTCTATACAAAGTCAAGCAAAGATATTGTCATCTTTTGATTTCATTCTGTTTCCTGATTACTAGTGATGATGATGATGATGATGATGATGATGATGATGATGATGACTAGCGAAGAGAGTATGCTGACTTACTCGGCAACCAATGAAGGGGTCTGTGGGAGTAAATGTAAAATAGTTAAGAACCCTGACAGAGAAAGACAGTGAGGGGAGAGAGATTGATTGATTGATTGATTGATCTTTATCAAGAAGGAGAGAAGGAGAGAGAGAAAGGGAGAGAGAGAGGGAGAGAAAGGGAGAGAGAGAGGGAGAAGGAGAGAGAGAGAGAGAAAGGGGGAGAGAGAGGGAGAGAGAGAAGGAGAGAGAGAGGGAGAGAAAAGGGGAGAGAGAGGGAGAGGGGAGAGAGATTGATTGATTGATTGATTGATTGATCTTTATTTCAAAAGGGTTAAGAATTGGGCACGCAGGCCCCTCTGACATTCTTCCCTTTATCATACATCTTTCACTCTATTCCAGACATTCTACAAATATGCTGTTCATATAACAAACATAACTAACATTGAAGCTGAGAGACATAAACTAAAATATAACATTTACGCTTCGCTCTTAAATATTCACTCAGTACAGAAGTAACTACATACATTATAAATGACTATCTACTAAACAAAATGTTGGGGACTATTCAGAAAACAATTAATTATATTCGGTGTCTGTAAGAGCAGCTTAAGATAACCTTTAAGTTTTATAATTCATGGAGGCATGTAGTCGACATCAAATAGATACTGGGAAAGCTTGTAGTTGTAGGAAGGAGTATAATTTATATTTTTTATATAGGATGGGAGGGTATTCCAAAGATGAGCAGCAGAATAAGTAAACCTTTTCTTGTAAAGATCAAGTCTAGGTTTTGGAAGACATATGTTGTTCAAGCGTTGGCTGCACTTTGGGCTAAATTTAAACAGGTTCCATAGATAAGGCGGGGCATGCCGTGAAAGAATTTGATGTACTAACTTGGCTTTGTTGAAGAGGAACCTGTTCTTAAGAGGTAGTATTTTGTTACGTTTGTGATGGTTAGTTGTTTGTGCTTGATCTTTGTCACTAATAAGCTTTACTGCTCGCTTTTGGAATGCGAAGCCTCTTTGTATTTGACACTGAGCAACCATCCCAAACTGTTGAGCAATAGTCTAAATGTGTTTGTATATGAGATATGTAGTATGTCGTCCTAGTGTCTCGATCGATGAAGTGCTTAATTTTAGCTAATTGGTATACTTTTTGTGCGATGAGTTTTGTTAGACATTGCACATGAAAGTTCCAGGTCAGATGTTGGTCAATAATAAGACCTAGTGTTTTGTGCTCGCTAAAGTTTTCTATTTGTGATGTTTCTGTACAGAGCCGAAGTGTTGTTTTTGTTGCGTTTTGTAGTTTATGTCTTGTTGTTTGAGAGGGAGAGAGAGAGAGAGAGGGAGAGAGAGGGAGAGAGAGGGAGAGAGAGAGAGGGAGAGAGAGGGAGAGAGAGGGAGAGAGAGGGAGAGAGAGGGAGAGGGAGAGGAGAGAGAGGGAGAGAGTGGGAGAGAGAGGGAGAGGAGAGAGAGAGGGAGAGAGAGAGGGAGAGGAAGAGAGAGGGAGAGAGAGAGGGAGAGAGGGAGAGAGAGAGGGAGAGAGGGAGAGAGAGGGAGAGAGAGGGAGGGAGGGAGAGAGGGAGAGAGGAGAGGGAGAGAGAGAGGGAGAGGAAGAGAGAGGGAGAGAGAGGGAGAGAGAGGGAGAGAGAGGGAGAGAGAGGGAGAGAGGAGAGAGAGGGAGGGAGGGAGAGAGGGAGAGAGAGAGAGGGAGAGAGAGGGTAAACAAGGTTAGATGTTGGAAGTTAAGGCTGGAGAATTTAAATGTAGAAGGCACAAAGAATGCGACATATATAATCTCTTCTCCTGGGTACCTAGATGACGCAGCGGCTAGTGTACTCACATGTCAACAAGAAGGTCCAGGATTCGATTACACATTTTTTTTGGGGGGGGAATATTATTCGGACTGACTGGAATGAAAAGGGGGGGGGGTGTTGGGAGAGAAGGACCATGCCTAAGGAAATGAGTACCCGTCTTGAAAAAAAACAGGCAACGAGGACAGGTTCCGGTCCCATAGTGCTGCGGCCTAATTATGTGAAGGCAGCAACACTTCACACCCCTAGTGCATGAAAGTGTCACGAAACCTGACCCCTAGTGCATGAAAGTGTCACGAAACCTGACCCCTAGTGCATGAAAGGGTCACGAAACCTGACCCCTCCCCCCCCCCCCCCAGTGCATGAAAGTGTAAAGAAAACTGATCCCCCTTGTGCACGAATATGTCATGAAACCTGACCCCTTAGTGCATGAAAGGGTCACGAAACCTGACCCCTAGTGCATGAAAGTGTTATGAAACATGACCCCTAGTGCACGAAAGTGTCACGAAACCTGACCCTTAGTGCATGAAAGTGTCACGAAACCTGACCCCTAGTGCATGAAAGTGTCACGAAACCTGACCCCTAGTGCACGAAAGTGTCACGAAACCTGACCCCCCTAGTGCATGAAAGGGTCACGAAACCTGACCCCCCCACCCCCCCGAAAACAAACAAAAAACTTTACCTGAACATTGCTAACAAGGCAATGAAATCTTTCTGAAACATGTTCTTTAGTTGATCCTCCAAAGCACTGATGGCTGGTTCAGTTGTGTTGTCTGTGATTTGGTTAGTGCTGCAGAAACGAACAGGGAAAATACATTAGCAACACTTGATGTGATAAAATAGATATAAACTAGTTTACTTTTTATAAGAAGCATTTAAATTAGGTAAGATTATCACTTTGTTCGAAGTGTAGCTTCCCTGGCAATGTAAGGTTATCACTTTGTTTGAATTGTAGCTTCCCAAGTAATGTAAGGTTATCACTTTGTTTGAATTGTAGCTTCCCAAGTAATGTAAGGTTATCACTTTGTTTGAATTGTAGCTTCCCAAGTAATGTAAGGTTATCACTTTGTTCGAAGTGTAGCTTCCCAAGTAATGTAGGGTTATCACTTTGTTCGAAGTGTAGCTTCCCATGTAGTGCAAGTTTATCACTTTGTTCGAAGTGTAGCTTCCCAAGTAATGTAGGGTTATCACTTTGTTCAAAGTGGAGCTTCCCATGTAGTGCAAGTTTATCACTTTGTTCAAGTGGAGCTTCCCAAGTAATGTCTGGAGTGTAGATGGGATGTAATTTCTCCAGTATGTATCCGGTGTAATGTCCGAAGTATCAAAAAACAAAGCATGAAAATACTATACACGGGCTGAAAATACCAGTGTGGACGATAAACGCTTGGGTAGAGGGGTGTATCACATTGGCCCACGCCACCGTCCATGTGATTTGGTAGTTGATTTCTGGGGGGATAAGTACATTGAAACATTGGCTGGCATCAGGTTAGATAGAAGCAACGACCGGGCGATGTCTTGTTTAGTTGTGCTTATGGATGTGCTGTACATTCCTGTGTATTATGGTGATCGTTAGTTATTTTCTGCCCGTGTCTGTTTGTGTCATTCCGTGAAAGAAGATATTTTGTGTCTGATTTCCTTGTGATTTTCTCTGTTGATTGGATAGGTAACATGTGTGCTTTTCTATTGTCCTTTTTCACGTAGACTGACCATGT
Organism: Achatina immaculata; assembly: GCA_009760885.1. Lineage (NCBI taxonomy): Eukaryota > Metazoa > Mollusca > Gastropoda > Stylommatophora > Achatinidae > Lissachatina > Lissachatina immaculata. The sequence goes on along the minus strand of CM019716.1, from coordinate 1,778,701 downwards.
GTTTGCATCAATATAGATGCTGTTGATGTAGGTAATGGCAGCAATGTCTGTGGAGATGAAAGCACAATGGCACATATAGTCGTGGTGGATGGCACAGGCAGGGCCCCAATGAGCTGAGGGCCCCAGGTACATAGAGCAACAATGTAAATATTGCAGAGCTGAGAAGTTTCATTATTAACAGATATTATGCATGACTTAATTTGCATTTTCGTTGATTGTTCCTCGCATTGTTTTGCCTTTATTGATGAATAATGTCTTAATGTCATGTTGGTTGTCAGTGCCAGTTGTTTGTAGTTGTTGGGTTCATGTGAGATTAAAATTGTTTTATTATTTAATCAGACTTCGTGATTTGTACTGCACGTCAATGTATTGTTGTATTGCATGAATGCTTGAGGATTTAGGCTGATTTCCACAAATGGCTTGATTCTGTTCAAATTATGAGCTCTGTTATTACTACAAGAGTAGTTTACACAATACAGATTCTGGACCACCCAGTTTAGAAGCCCCCTCCCCCCTATACCCCGCAGCTCGCTTTCAACCCAACTTCCGTTGAGTTGGTGGGGGGTGGGGGGTGGATCACATTATGTTTACAATGCCATACTTACCCACCACACATGGGAGCCAGCTGGGGGAGGGGGTGGAGTGGGCTTCCAAGCCTGGAGGTCTAGAATTGGTATTATCTAAACTCCTACAAGTACAATGGCTTGGTACTACACAGAACAAGTTGAGCAGATAGTCACTGTCTTTTGGATAACATAACGTGCTAACGTAGCAGCAATAATTATAAATGATTGTCACATGAAAACTATAATCTATGTCCTCAGATCCCTTCACGCTGGCCCCCTGCTCTTCGGGGTCTCTACGTTTAAACTGTTTAGCCTATTGGTTCATGCACTACTGAATGGGAGAAATAAATACCAAGGACTCGATAGAACTTAACTTTTTTTTTGCCTGTATCTTAGCTTACACAGTAAACCAAACACAACAGCTTTGAATACATTCCTTCTATAAAATACCTTTTTATAAAATAAATAACCACTTACCTGTTCTTGATTTCCTGCAGTACAGGGTGGGCCACTCCTTTATCTCCTCTGTGCTGGAACCTGCTAAGAAATTCCCTGTACGGCACGTTCTTGCCCATGACTTTGACAGAGCAACGATTTAAGAAAGCTACCAACAAGTTCTTTTCCAGCTGCATCCCGAACTGACCCAGTACGTCCAGGAAATCGGGGAAGGTCACCTGAAATAGAACGAGTAGAAGTAGGTCAGCGTAGGAGGTGGATTGTTAAGAGTAAACTTATATAGTGTTAAAAAAAAGAAACCCAACAATTACTGTAGTCATAATGGACACTAAATTTCAAACTTGTATCAAAATTTTATTTTACGAAATTAATGTTTCAATCTTGGCATGAAGAAACTTTAAGACTTTAGCAATTAAATTATGTTCATTAAATTTGGTTTGGACTTTTATTCTTTCCGACTGAGGCCTCAGTTTCAGTAAAGTGTATGGCCTCCTCTGGCATGTATCAGAGAACGACATCTCCTTGACATGGATCCGATTAGCAGCTGGATCTGTTGCTGTGGGATGGCTGCCCACTCTTCCCTCAGTGCAAGAGACAACTGTCGGAGATTGGTTGGCACCACCTCTCGCTGGCGGACTTGTCAGCTAAGTTCATCCCATAAGTGTTCTATTAGTCTGATGACATGGATGGCCACGGAATGGTCTGAACGTTGTTGTCAGCGAGGAACTGGGTGGTGAGTTGTGCCACATGAGGCCGAGCATTATCCTGCTGGAAAAATCGACCACAGTGCAGCCAGAAGTGGAAGGACGTAAGGAAGAAGAATTTCAGCGACGTATCGTTAGGCATTCAGGCTTCCTTCAGTTTGAACCAGGTCACTCCTTCCCATGAAGTTGATCGTCCCCCACACCAATACACCTCCACCACCATGTGGAGGAGCTTCATTCACGTAGTTATCATGGACTCTGCGGTAAACTCTTCTCCGTCTATCGTGTCGCTGGAGCAGAAAAAAATGAGTCATTACTAAATCAAACCTTTCTCCAATCATTCGAAACTGTCTAATGACGATGCTGGTTTGCCCACTGCAGTCGGTTCTGGCGATGCCGGTCAGTAAGAACAGGACCTCTGTAGGGTCTTCTAGCCCAAATACCGGCGTCGTGCAGCCGGTTCCTGACCGTTTGATCTGAAATTCGACGAGCTGCTGTCATTGACTGGACTGTTGAGGACGCAGATGCAAATCGATTCCTGAGGTGACGCAGCCGTATGAAGCGGTCTTCTGCAGGAGTTCTGACTATGGGTCTTCCACTGCGCGGCCGGTCTGCAACTGAGCCAGTTTCTTGAAATCATCTCCAAAGGCGACTAATGGTACTTCTAACCACTTTAAATTGTCTGGCCACTACACTTTGTGACTGTCCAGTCTGTAAACGTCCAATGATGATGAGTCGTTGTTCTGTAGTGAGATGAGACATACCTGCTCATTTAATTTTCAAATGAATTGGTTCGAGGAGCGTCAATCTTTTATAGGCATTCAATAACATGGTCAGTGAGTTTTATGTTCAGTAAATTTCAAAGGATTCTCGTGAACCTGTCATGAGTTATTGTCAAAAATGCTGTTTTGACTAGTGTCGCTTTTCTGTGCTCATGAATCATCTGCTGATTCAATTCAGGTCACCATATGAAGTTCATGTCCAAGTGAACGTTTCAGGCAATTTGCCCTTGTCTGATCAGCAAACTTCAGTTTAAATTGCAACATTGTATTTGTTGCCTTTTTTTTAACAGTACAGATAAACTAGTGACCTGGTGTATGTCAGCTTACACGTTCTTATGACCTTCTTCTTTGTGCCCGACCTTGGACATCTTGATGTCGTCCTAAACCTTTTGGCTTTCTATTATATCTCGTGTGTTGATGTCGTCCTAAACCTTTTGACTTTCTATTATATCTCGTGTGTTGATGTCGTCTTTTGACTTTCTATTATATCTCGCACTTTCACCCTATGGGACTATCTCGGACAAAATTTGTCTTTGTTTTGAACTTATAAAAGAGACCAAACATGACTGTGCTCTTGTGGCCGCATGCCTATCACACCTGATTAACCACATCTGGTCAAGACCATATTCCACCGTTCTTTAGTAACTGGATCAGCCTAGCTACTAACAAAGCAATAGAAGTGTTAGATGAAGTCTACTAGGAAATTTGTATACTGGGTCCGTCACAGGTGCTAGAGCTATTCGCCATTACCTGCTTCCAGTTCTATATCATGTTTGTGTTCGGACATCTTCACGACGTCTCCTGCTACAACGAGCACTCGCGAGGAGGTAGGACAGGATCCTGGCTAACCCTGGCGGGCATCACATTAACACAGTCATCTTGTTCTCCTTCAAGAACAGACAATGCTTACCAGGCCCGTGCGTTCCGTATCCTTCTTCTCGAAAGCGTCTCTCATATCAAAGAACCCCTTCCTGAACTTGTTCTTCAGCCATTTTTCCACGTTCAGTTCTTGGCGTCTCTCTAGTTCTTTCTTCTTCCAAGAGGAAGCGGAGTTCTGGGCTATGGACAGTAACATTGAACAGGCAGTTAAATATTAATACACTGTACTCAAAAAACTGTATCCAGAATATAAGATGAAGGTAATACGTCAGCACGTTTTGTATTCAACGAAAAGGAAATAGCCGTAGAAGTATCCTATTCATAATTCGTCTAAGAGACCCTCATCTAAAACTACAAAGGAATCCATTTGCATTTTACACCCGAGCTTGTCTGTTGAAACCTGTCACTGTCATGAAACCTATCACTGTCATGAAACCTGTCACTGTTATGAAACCTATCACTGTTATGAAACCTATCACTGTTATGAAACCTGTCACTGTCATGAAACCTGTCACTCTCATGAAACCTATCACTGTCATGAAACCTGTCACTGTCATGAAACCTATCACTGTCATGAAACCTGTCACTGTCATAGACGTGTTAAGGGTATCGTTCTTTTATTATCTTCTTTTAAATGGCGTCTTAGAACGTCATATATTGTGTCCTGTAGTGACTACAACATGTTAATACTTCCGCTGGTTTTAGTAGTCTTTGGTATTTGACTAGCATAAATTGTTCCAATGAAAGTGACACCACAATTCTATTTCTAAAGCTTTACGAAGCAGACTGTAAGAGGAATGGTCACAGTTCATTTCAAGGTTATTGTGTGCGTTCCTATATTATTATCTGGCTATGACAAGGCACATTAAACCAAGAACGAAGTACGCCAACAACGGTGTAAATATATACAGGTTGTCAAAAAACAAAGTCATTTTCCAACACCGGAAAATGAAGGAGATGAACCGATTTGCTTTCGAAGCTTTTCAACATTCTAAACAGAATTTAATCTCGTAGATCTGCGAATTGTAAACCCGTGTGCTGCGGTATGCGCTCGTTCTGCCAAGGATCTGCAGGTGTGTTGCGGAAGTTTCTGAGAATATCGAAAAATAAGCGGGATTACCCGGCTCTAAATGATAAGATCTCACACGATGGCGTGATCCAGGATTTATTTAAGCGTGCGTTTAATTGAAAAAAATTAGCGTTTCTTTCTCCAACAATTTTTGCAGAAATTGTAGCCAACATCTAAGAAATCTCCAAAATCTAGGTCAGCAGTTTGTGTCAAGTCTAACTGAGTTTTGACCTCATACCTAGGTTTGCAGTTTGTGTCAAGTCTAACTAAGTTTTTACCCCATTCCTAGGTCAGCAGTTTGTGTCAAGTCTAACTGAGTATTGACTTCATATCTAGGTCAGCAGTTTATGTCAAGTCTAAGTTTTGACCTCATTCCTAGGTCAGCAGTTTGTGTCAAGTCTAACTGAGTATTGACTTCATACCTAGGTCAGCAGTTTGTGTCAAGCCTAACTGAGTTTCGACCTCCAAACTATGATTCCTTTTCTTGGATATTTCTGCAGACTGGTTCTTCAGTTCTATTCCCAGAGCATGCAACAACCTCTCCGCGCTGATGGTGCCTTTGTTGTCGGGCTCGTATCTGAAGAAGTGGCACAATACACAAAAGTCAACGATCCCCAAAGCAAGGGCAATAAATGTGTTCATTTGCTAAGAAAACATTTCATTTTGCGTTAGAGCACACGAGAATGTGAACGTTACGCCATTTTTTTCTACCTTTGCTGACAGAAGCATAGTTTGTAATACGTGATTACAGATACGAAGGTAATACAATATATAGTTTGTATTGTTTATATTCTGATAGATATTTGTATTGTTATCTAGGGTTTATGAACTAGATGCTCTTTGCAGCCAATGCCAGAATAATACTTGGCATTACCGCGTCTCAAAGTTCAACGATTAGACCTAGTGTGTTTTGTAGCGTTTTTTTTGTGTGGTTTTGTTACATATCTTTGGTATATAAATGCAGGATATCCAAAAAAAAATATATATCCAGGGTTTGGGCTGTAAATATGTTTCAAACATTTCAACATAGATGCTCGCTACAGATGTTAAAGAGATGTTTCAATTAAAATAACTTGAATCATGCTCTATCATCAGTAATGTAGTACTGCGCTTGCAAAAGGGTTTGTCTTTGTTTCTTTTTTTAGTCATGGCAACGCATTAGGAAAAAAAAAGTACAATACATGTTTACTTTCTATTTTTCTTTTCAGAAACGAAATCAATTACTCACCTGTAAAGGAACATCAGAATAGAGTTTTTAAAAACTCCGGGATTATAAACCCTTTCGTAAGTTCCATCAACAATTCTTTTAAAAAAACGAGTTTGTAAGATAAACATTAGCAACATAAAATATGCTGAATTCTTTTTTCCAGACACCCTGTACTATATATGAAAAAAAAATGAAACTGTACATCATGTGAAGTACTTAGTCCTACCGTTACGTGTCTAAACTAAGGATTGTGGTCGTCTTCTGGTATTCTTAAATGTGTTGTATGTGATATTTCTGTGGTTGCTTCACATTAGATTTCATTAAGACCGAATTTTGCCATGATTTAAATAAAAACAGATAACTCAAGTTCATTTCAAGAATTTTTGAAGCTGGTTTCAGTTGAATCCTTTGCTCTGTCACATGAGGTCGATTATTTCACATATTAGGTAGCCTGGAGAATGTGAAGGTAGATATCTTCGCTGTATCTTTAACCTTAAATACTTCCTTTCTTGATATTTTGATTATGTTTCTCGTCCTCCTGCACAGAATCACTGAGAAGAAATTTCACTTTGGGTTAATCTTTTATTGTTTTGCACATAACTGAAGTATTCAGAATCTTCACTATTTTCCACACTGACCCTACAAACATAAGGCAGTTTCTCAAAATCCTTGACATTAATTTTCGTTCGATTTCCTGTAAGCTTAGATGAGATTAATAGAAAGAATTCCACCAGTTAGAGAATCATGTCTTACAAAAATAATTCAAGTTACCAAGTAGGACTTGAACCTTATATACTTTTTCAAGAATGCTAACAGTCCAGTCCCATGATCTTCTTTAAATTACAAGCGCTCAATATCCATACCTTATCCAGAGTTTCTCGAATTCTGAATCGTTCATGTAAAGATTCATCCTATTGAGCATTTGCTGGAATTCTGTCTTCGTGATGTGATCCGATCCTCCAGGGTTTGCTTGAGGCAACAGGTCAGCCAGGGACAGAAATCTGTGGGCATTGTAATCGGAGATGCTGTTAGAGTAATGGAGTTTGTGTACAGAGCTACTTCAGTTGTTTAGTCTACATCGCCAGCAGCTGCAGGTTGTAAGGAGTGTCTGGAGATATTTTGTAGTGGAACTGTGAATTATTGAATGACATTAGGAGCAGGATTATTTCGGAGCACGTGACTAATTCAAACGTTTTACCACACGTGACAAGGAAAACTAAACTGATGACAACTGACAAAATAAACAAGGCAGTTGAAATATGTATAACGAGGAAAAACTGGAAGAAGTGGAGAGTTTTGAATATCTTGGATCACTGCTAACTAATAATGGAGATACAATGAGGGAAATTAAAAGGAGGACATCTATCGCTCTTCAGAAAGTAAAACAACTAAAGAATCTGTGGAGAGGAACAGACAGAACTACAAAAATAAGATTTTTAAGGGCATGCATCTTTACTTTCGCAACATATGCCTTTGAGATCTGGACACTTAACAAAAAGCTGAGAAACACATAAATGCCCTTGAATGTAAATGCTACAGAAGAGTTTTTCAAATATCATGGACACAAAAAAGAACAAATATATCCACACTACAAGAACTTAATACTGAAGAAGGTTGGCTAGTAAAGAGGATTAAAGAGAGAAAACTTTAATATTTTGGACACTTTAAACGTCATGATAATCTAGAGAAAACTGTCTTGGAAGGGTACATAAAGGGAAAAAGGAAGAGAGGAAGACCAAGGCGAAGATGGCTGCAAGACATCGTTGATGATCTGCAAATGGATGCATCAGCAGCAGGCCATCTTTCTCACAACCGAGAGGCCTACAGGAGTGCTGTTAGGGAGGCAAAGTTCCGCAAGGGACATGAAAATGAATGAATGAATGACTAATCCAAACGTTTTACCACAACTATCTAATGTTGCAGGTGCATTCTGTAAATCGGCATGAAGGTGTGTGGTGGTTGTCACTCCCCCCCCATCCCATTTTGCCAACCAGGGGGTATCAGTTCGATTCCCCATTGAGGTGAAGTTTTTTTTTTTGGATCAAGAGACATCAAGGTCGATTAGGTCTCAATAGATGGATAATCCGGGTTTCCCTTTGAACAGAAAGGCAGCGAGGGCACTTGCTGCCCCAGCCTCAAAAACCTTTAACTTATAAACGTGAAAGCACTAAGTCATAAATCGGCACTGGTTAAAAATACACCCTGCCAACCTCCCTGGTTTATAACTGCACTCTGTAAACTAGTCTTGTTTACAGATATACATGATAAACTCTCAAAGATTTCAGACACGCTGTTAACATTTTATATACTTTCTGTTGTTTATGTTCTGCTGGATATTTATACAGTTATCTAGGGCTTGTGGACTAGATGCTCTTTGCAGCCAGTGCCAGGATAATACTTGGCATTACCTACTCTTAGAGTAGCGAGCAGCGGTCGGCCTTTGCGCGTTCTCCAGTTTTTCTAATGCACGACATTACGAACTGAGACCGGGATTTCCATCATGTTCGAATTTGAAGCTCAATCATGCGGTACCGAGTCCCCTCATTGTTCTCGTAAAGTTAAAGGAAGTCAATTATGCGTCTCCTACAGAGTGATAAGGGAGAAGATGTAGTCGGAACATTGTCCAAGCCTTAGTCAATCAAGCATTATTAGTAAAGTACCGATATGTGAATGAATGAGTGATATGTGATCATATATGTGCGTGAGTGAGTGAGTGAGTGAGTGAGTGAGTGAAAGAATATGCTAAAGACATATAATATTTTGCCCCCTGTATTCTTTATAAACTTTCCTTGTAATTTTTGCTGTAATCCTGCATGAAGGATTTCTTGCAGATAACTAAGGGATTCGTTAAGAACAATGTGGCAGCACCTGCGGATGTAATACGAGTGCTAGGATAATGATCCTGATCTGGGATGAAAGTCTGAAGTCTTATTGTGTTGCTTAATCTACATATCTAGTTTCGTCTTGGGTTTCTTGAAGCTGTTATACTTTTTATTATTACTATGCGAGTTACGGACCTTGTGTAGGCAGCATTTTACGACTACTATGAAAGTTACCGAACTTGCTTTAACAATAAGAATACTCTACTGTTATGCCTGAGAGTTACCGACCGTGTGTAAACAACAAGAATATTATAATATGAGAATTACTGGTCTTAATGTAAATAACTGCACCGGTAACACATTTTGTTGCCTCAAATGTTAGACCTGTTTCTGGATACACTTGACCTGCTGATTCCAAAAAATGGCACAAGTTTTCCTTTATCAGCTCTAGTTTTTGAGATACAGAACATATGCCGTATATCACTCTTCACTCTGCTCGCCCATAACAAATCTGGATATTTTAATGAAGCGCTTAAATTAATATCTTTTAAGCATGATGGAAACATTAAAAATTAAAAGAGAAGTGCACTACATGAGAATCTACTTATTTCATACCAAACGTACAAGTTTATGATACAAAGTTTCCACTCATTCGACACACAAGAAGCTCCTTTTGTAAGACTTCCGAGAGTGGGATCTGCCAGGACAGTCCTGCATAAGATTTAAATAATAGTCTGCCATCATGTGTGTATCCCATCTTCCTTAGCAGCTGGCTTCAATTGTTTTTATATCTTGGTGAAATCTTTCACCTTGCTCTTCGCTTAGTCACCAAGGTTCTCTGGAAAGCGATCTAAGTGACTGTGCAGATAATGGATTTTAACACTCATGTTACAGCCAAGCCTGTTGAAAATGAGAGCTTATAATATGCTTAATTGTGTGTAGTTGCCTGCCTATAGCTATCTTTACAAAAGCAGTGATGCATGCAGTTTTATAAGCAACCGACTCACCTGTGTTTTACCTTTTCTTTCAGATGGGCGTGGGCCTGTAGAGAACTCATAGGAATCATACTCCGTTTTGGTCGATGCACTGGATCCATCCACTGTGGATATGTGGATTCTGGCACTTCTCTGCTCGTTTTAAACAGATTTTTGTAAATTTATAGTTAGAGTAGGAAAAGAGAAGCGAGTTGAGAAGCTATAGAAGCATGAAAGTTTCACAAGAGGAATCATAGAAGCATGAAAGTTTCATAAGAGGAGTTAAAGAAACATGAAACTTTCAGAAGAGAAATCATAGAAGCATGAAACTTTCAGAAGAGGAATCATAGAAGCATGAAAGTTTCACAAGAGTAGTTAAAGAAACATGAAACTTTCAGAAGAGGAATCATAGAAGCATGAAAGTTTCACAAGAGAAGTTAAAGAAACATGAAGCTTTCAGAAGACGAATCATAGAAGCATGAAAGTTTCACAAGAGGAATTATAGAAGCATGAAAGTTCACAAGAGGAATTATAAAATTATGAAAGTTCCACAATATAAATTGTAGGAGTATGAACGTTTCACAAGAGGAATCATAGAAGTGTGAACAATTCACAAGAGGAATTATAGAAGCATGAAAGTTTCAGAAGAAGAATCATAGAAGTATGAAAGCTTCACAAGAAGAATTAATAGAAGTATCAACGTTTCTCAAACAGAAACCATAGAAGCATGAAAGTTTCACAAGAAGAATTAATAGAAGTATCAACGTTTCTCAAACAGAAACCGTAGAAGTATGAAAGTTTCGCAAAGAGGAACGACAGAAGTATGAAATTTTCACAAGGAGAAAAAAAAGATACATCAGTTTGTGAGTAGTGACAGAGGAAACGACAATGGCAAAATAATAAAATGAAAGCATTAGATTTATCGCAGTCGAGAATATAGTATGTGTATGTGTCTGATTTGACTAAATTAAATTAAATATTTGGGTGGTCTAATTTCTTGAATATGTTCACTTGGTTAAACTAGATTTAATCCTACTAGCATTATGGGATTTGTCCGAAAACCATATTTTTCACAAAAAGTTAGTCAGCGTGCAAACTATTTCTCATAATTAATTGAAAAAGCACATTTTTTTCAGATCTAAACTATTGCAAATGTGGTTTGTATTACCTGAAACAAGCGAAGAACTCTGGGAAGGATATGATCTGGCGGTCGGAAAACCCCATCCGTTCTAGCAGACGCTGACACTTTCTGGCGGAGACAGGTATGCCTAATACTGTGGCTAAGATTCGACTGAAGGCTTCCCTGAATGTAACAGGTAGTTTTGTACACAGGTGACGAGATGATTAACATGCTTTTGACAAAAGATGTACACAAGAAAAGAGGAACAGTTAGTAGGTATACAACAGGTGGTTAATGCAGACGTATTTCTCACATCAAGAGACACAGTGGTTTGGAGACTCTGATAATAAAAGACATAGTGGCCAGCAAGGGAAAAATGGGGGGGGGTGACCTCGTCTGGGTGACCTCGCCGCAGATGGACTCAGGACATAACGGAATATGTGTAGCATGGCCTTGTAAGTAATGATTATTGTTGTTGTTATTATTATTATTGATGAATATGATTATGAAAATATACTGTAAAGAAAATAGAAACATCGAATAGCGACAGAGAAAAATGGAGAGGAAAGGAAGAGAAAGGTATAGAACTTCCATGACACTAGAGCAAGACGCGGACAAAAGTAAACAGTGGAAACAGTGACTAGAAAAAGACGAGACTCTGTGACGCTGACACATTAGAGGAAAGACGCCAGAAAGTAGGATGGTCCAGTGATAACAAAGCAGTGACTGGACGTTGACACGAGTAAACAAAATAGAAAAGACGAATAGAGAGGACAGACACAATGAAAAGCGAGGACACAATAAAACCTCCAACAGGAAATAGCAACATTTACTTAGGTAAATAACATTTGTATAGACGGAGTTGACACTTGACACGCGGTGAGACGCGATTGCACACGGTTTTTAAATAAAGGAGTGACCAACTCGGCCAGCTGACCAATTAAATATTTAGAGGCGTGCCCTATTGGACAATTGACTTACGACATACAAGTCACGGGGCAGTTTGAATGACGGACAATCAGAAAGCTCATGGGAACCAGTGAACATATGACGGGTGGAGCCAAAACAGTTATTGGTTAATCCATCAAGCTGGACTTGAAGATAAAAAGGTGAGCGAAGAGGAACCAAGTACAGGGGGGAACGAGGAAGAAGAAGAGACAGAGGACGGAGCCTGAAGACGGTGGAACAAGGACGGTCAGTGAACTGAGACCGGTCCACACAAGAGAAAAAGAGAAGGACAGAGAATCAGAGAAGAACAGCAGAAGGAGAACACACTACAGAGAAGACTCGAGAGAGAAAGAAGACGTATGTAACGACAGATGGACACCTAGAGCAATAGATACTCAGGAAAAGCAGTTTGAAGCGTAGTTTTAGGACAGATTGAAGATGTGTTTCAAGTGATTCAAGGGATTATGAGGAATTGATACGTTTTGAACTTCGAGTACAAATTAAAAGAATTCTGTAGAGAACATTTCATCGGACTTCCCCTGATTATAGAAGTGGCAATGTTTGTGGAACCTAATCTAAAACAACAGAAATCTGGATGTGTGAGAAGACAAAGTCGATATTAATAAAGAACATCTCATTTAGTCAGAAATATATCACTAACAACTGAAAATATTACATATGTCATTCCGTGGTCAACTTGCTCCAGACCGCGTTGCATTCAGGGAGGGTGTGAGAGGGACCTGGAAAGGTCACGTCAAATGATAATTCCTTCTCTAACAAACCCAGTTTTTCCTGTAAGTTCGCGAAAACATGACTGAGAAGATTTCTCTCTCTCTCTCTCTCTCTCTCTCTCTCTCTCTCTCTCTCTCTCTCTCTTCCATTCTGTCTGTTTCGCATGTACAGAATCATCACCATTGCACTCTGGAAAAATCTATGGCTGTAGAACCTGGAAAAATGTATAGCTGTAGAACCTGGAAAAATTTATAGCTGTAGAACCTGGAAAAATTTATAGCCGTAGAACCTGGAAAAAACTATAGCTGTAGAACGTGGAAAAATGTATAGCTGTAGAACCTGGAAAAAACTATAGAACCTGGAAAAATGTATAGCTGTGGAACCTGGAAAAATGTATAGCTGTAGAACCTGGAAAAATGTATAGCTGTAGAACCTGGAAAAATGTATAGCTGTAGAACCTGGAAAAATCTATAGCTAGAGAACCTGGAAAAAACTATAGCTGTAGAACTTGGAAATCTATAGCTGTAGAACTCTCCGCTTCAGAACAAGCTTCAGTACATATACAGCGACGGTTCTCAAACCTTTTCAGACTAGCACAAAATGCAGTGCAAAATTTCTGTCACGACGTATCTCTGCTTTTAACGCTGGACGCATTATCTTCAGTTTGTAGTATTGTACAGTTTTACGCTGCGCTGTTTGTTTCCAATGTGAAATGTGAACATGCTTTGATGAGCATATCTTTTCTTTTTATTATTCACTGAATATTGGACAAGCACACACTTAATTCATGTATCATAGATATTAGACTAATGGAAGTCTTTTTTCAATACACAAATATAACTACATAAATAGACAAAAGTATTTTAATATTAGAAAAATATTTTTCTTCAACTATCAGAATTTGGCGGCAGACCTCGACTCTCCTGTGGCACACCATTGAGCCGAGGCACATTCCTTCTAGAGCGCTCTAGATGTAGAGAGACTGGTGAAGACTCTAGTTCTGTGTCGATCTAGTTCTCTTATGCCATGCGCCAAGAATTTTCACATCTTAATCGTAGCTCTCTGTAATCCAGAATTTCCTATAAATTTGCTCCAACGGTCAAAGAATATCTTATTTCCTGTGAGAAGTTACCTTTTTTTAAAACGTCTTTCGGCTGCCTTGTTTCAGACATCAATCGGGTGTCTGAGAAGCCAAGTGGTTGGTGCACTGATCTCTCACAGCAAGGTCGGCGGTTCAACCCTGGTGGAGAACGCCCCACTCACCCACCTGTAGAAATAGGCGACTGGTTCCTCTTGCAGCTGGGGAAAAAGCGCATTACCTTCTAGTGTGCCCACTGGTCAAGGATAATATGCCCACTGGTCAAGGATAATAAGACCACTAATATATCCCTTAAGCACCAACGTAGCACTTACCTTTATCTTTACCATTATACGTTCATGAGAAAAACTCCAATAAACTTAAACTTACATTCACTTTTTCCTTAGATGGCTTGAACAACGAATAACGTCAGCGATCATGTGTCTTACTTTTCTTGAGACCTTGTTATTCTAACCAAATTGACTGCATTTATTTTTCCTATGCCACTGTGCCAGGCTTTTGAATATATTTTGCTTCCTTTTTCTTTCTTTCACATTGAGATTTCCAATGACTGTCAAGTTCTCTAAGTTTTGGCTTCTCATGTTGGTCTTGTGGAGGAGTTCTGTGGTTGCCTTCAGAATCTGGAAAGGACTGTAGCCTACGTCTTGGCAACAACTCTAACGTTAGCATGATCTGGTACTTGAGATGGGATACATTGGCGTCAAAAGCAAACTGGTGAATGCTGCAGATGGGTAAATGTATGTTCTGAACAGTGGAGGAAACAGAAATGGATTGATCACTCCATTAGGAAACTATCACATGGATAAAGATTAAATCAAGTGTGATGGAGGAAATGTGAAATTTATCCACGGATATAGGTGTCTCGGTGGTGTAGAGGCTAGTGCGCTCGCCTGCCAATCAGAAGGTCCCTGGTTCGATTTCGCACTCGGGAGGAGTTCTTTCGGACCGACCCGCATTGGGGTTCGCCCAGCTTAAAAAGAAAATGGGGCTTCAATAGGAAAACAAACACAGCTGGAGCAAATGCTGTTGTGGCCCATTAATGTGAAGGCACTAAAACTTCACTCTCCTACCGCAAGCAGATCCTCCGGTACATAGAGAGATCCACAGACATGGGATCTCTGGCCGGCATGTCTTTAACACAAGCTATGGGCATTAGCGCACCATCTGCTCGGCCTGGGTGGCACGTAAAATGATTTAAATAGACAACTCTAATCTCAGAGGAGAACTCACCTGGTCAATTTCCAGTCTGGCTTGACCTGATGTGAGTGAGACAAGGCTGGAGGCTCTGCTCTGATTGCTCCTTTCACTGATGCTAGCCCGGCACCCTATGGATCAAGGACAAATCCTAATTACTGACGTTATCAGTATCACTGGCTGCCATGTTAAAGTTTAGGGTGCAGTGACTGTAACATTGAAAGACGGGCTCCAATAGCTTGAGAGGAAACAAAGGACTTGTGATATCGGTCTAAATATTTGTCCGTCCTCTCCGCTGATCATTTTCTATCTTATTAGATCTCTCAACGTCTGTGTCACAACGCATGATGGGGATTAAAGTGACGTTTTGATCGATCACTGCGATCGATCTATCTTGAAAATACTGGTTCATCACGGTTACCTCTCCTAAAATTTAAGCAAAAGAAAGAAAGGAAGAAGAAAGAAAGAAAGAAAAGAAAGAAGATATGAAAAGTATAATTTCAACATCATAATGAAATCATCTTCAGCCTCTTCATCAATGAATACTTTGTTTCACCTGCTCAGCCAATAAACTTCGACATCTGATATACTTGTATATATCAATTCACTATGAGACGTTGATTTCAATATAAACTCTTTCTTGTGACTTACAGACGCATGTTCTACGCTTACTTCTGTTAAAATAAATTCCCAGGGACATTAGCTCTATACATAACCATGAAGTGTTAGAGCAAAGTACGTAAGGCCAGCTTCGAAGACAAAAAGGGATAATGCTCTTTAGACATGAAAGAAAAACGAAGGTTAAGAAAATGGCTGACTCAAGCCCTAACTTATTAGCACAAGCAACTGTCTTAGTCGCAAGAGGACTGCACGCTATCAAATCCCTTTTAGGAATGTAAGGTGGTGGCCAAGCTGATACCGTTTTGTCTTTTTCTAGCTAAGCGGTTGCTCGTCTTACATGAGTCTATGGTTCAAGTCACTGAAATTTCTCTTACTATTTTTATTTTCTCCCAGATCTAAACTGATTTTTCTACATTTTTTTCCACATTAATCATATTTATTTTGTTTTGCTACTTTACTCTGCCCAAGCCCCGCTGTTTCCAAGTCTCGCTGTTTTCAGTCCAAGCCCCGCTGTTTCCAAGCCTCGCTGTTTTCAGTCCAAGCCTCCCTATTTCCAAGCCTTGCTGTTTTCAGTCCAAGCCCCGCTGTTTCCAAGCCTTGATGTTTCAGCCCAAGCATAGCTGTTTTCAGTCCAAGCATCGCTGTTTTCAGTCCAAGCATCGCTGTTTTCAGCCCAAGCATCGCTGTTTTCAGCCCAAGCATCGCTGTTTTCAGTCCAAGCATCGCTGTTTTCAGTCCAAGCCTCGCTGTTTTCAGACCAAGCATCGCTGTTTTCAGCCCAAGCATCGCTGTTTTCAGTCCAAGCATCGCTGTTTTCAGTCCAAGCCTCGCTGTTTCCAAGCCTCGCTGTTTTCAGTCCAAGCATCGCTGTTTTCAGTCCAAGCCTCGCTGTTTCCAAGCCTCGCTGTTTTCAGTCCAAGCCTCGCTGTTTCCAAACCTCGCTGTTTTCAGTCCAAGCCTCGCTGTTTCCAAGCCTCGCTGTTTCCAGTTTGCTTAGAGGCTTATACAAGTATAGCACACTTTGTTGGCAATGTTAAAAATAGCTCTGATATGTCTAATTGCTATTCTCATGGGATATATGGGTAAACTGCCTGCATGTCGACATAGTCTTAACTTGATCAAAGTCTTTTGTCATGCCGAAATTGAGAAACGTGTTGTACGCTTTCAAATAGCTCTTTAAAAAAAAGAAAACTGATTATTATAATCAAAAGAAAATATGCCAGACACCACTGACCAGCCATTCAGGCAGCCATGATGATATCTCCCGGCGTGGTCGCATATATAATCACAGGCATAGATATTTGCCTGTTATACGGCATCTAAAGATCGATCGCCAATCAGAGTACAATGAATCGATACATTCAATCAGTAATGAGGGAAAAATCTGGTAAGAAGGCAAAGACGAAACAGTTGATTCCCTAAGATGGTTGATCTTGTTATTAGGGACATGTATGACCTCCCCGGGTATCATTTTTTTATGTAATCACACGAGGTTCGCACTGGGCTATGAACTTAATATATTTTTTGATAGTCAAGGCTGTGTGGTGTCACCAAATACGTACAATGAAACAAGGATCAATGAAAGAAAAAAAGGACCACGCGGCTAGAGCTGTAGGCAGTAATAAAGGGTTTTTCTCCCTTTATAATTCTGGCAAGATACCACTTGGAATATCTTAGATACCGCTTGGAATATCTTAGAGATCACTTGGAATATCTTAGATGCCACTTGGAATATATTATATACCACTTGGAATATCTTAGATACCACTTGGAATATCTTAGATACCACTTGGAATATCTTAGATACCACTTGGAATATATTAGATACCACTTGGAATATCTTAGATACCACTTGGAATATCTTAGATACCACTTGGAATATCTTAGATGCCACTTGGAATATCTTAGATACCACTTGGAATATCTTAGATACCACTTGGAATATCTTAGATACCACTTGGAATCTCTTAGATATCACTTGAAATATCTTAGATGCTACTTGGAATATCTTAGATGCCACTTGGAATATCTTAGATGCCACTTGGAATATCTTCACTTTTGATACAGTAAGAGATGAGTAAAGACTGAATTCACTTTATGCCAGAACTTCATACAAAAATAATCTCCGACGTCTATATTCACATTTTTAAACTGTATTATCATTTCTGTTGTCTTTGACAAAAGCATTTTTCCAAAATATTGGATTTGTGTGCGTGTGTGTTTTTTTATTTCTGAGTGGTAATCTCTTTTTTTCTTTGTACGTCATATGAACGATATTGCACTAGCATAGTATTATCTCACTTATCACACTTATCTTTAATTGTTGTATCAGGATAGAAAGAGCAAGTATAACTTGTATTCTAGTTTCTTGTTCTTCTTGTTTTTGTTGTTGGTGTTCTTGTTGTTGCTATTTTTCTTATTGTTGCTGTTGTTCTTCTTCTTGAGTTTGCTCTCAGTGTTGGTTGCACTGTGTCACAGTTTGCAGCTAATCTGTGATATCTGCTACTTTCGGTCCCCACACACCGTCTTCGGTATTTTATATATTTTTAGAACCGGGAACCTCCCCATATGAAGTTTAAATAATCCCTACTCAGTTGAACAAAATACTGTTTGTTATCAGGGGCACTATGTGGCGATGGAATAGGGTCTTGATCAGTTTGGGCTCACTAACCTACCCGCAAGCAGTCAGTTATGAGTTGTCAATCGCTGTCTCATTCAACGTCAGTGCTGTTATCGCTCTTGCTGCAACCCCAACCCCAAACCCCCCCACCCCGAAATCAGATATTCAATATCAGTGCCATGAAACATGACATTTGCTGTATTGTGTTTCAACAATAGGCCCCATTGCTACAATGAATCTCTGCAGGGGGTGGCCGATTGTTGTCATGCAATATCTCGCATACAACAAGTTTTACCCGAGGTAATAAGACTGCGCTCAGATATTACCCAAATCTAGTGGGGGTTTCTCGCCTATTTGTATATTAATCTATATGTCAGCCTGTCTGTCGATCTAATCTGTTGTCTGTCTGAATTTGCATGTGATTATTTTACCTCTGTATGCCTATCATTCCATTTCAGCCGTATACTACCTCGTTTTTTTTTTTTAGATTTTTAGAGGAAAAAAACTAGACAGTTATTGGATTGAAGACAGAAAGGACTCCAGAAAGTTCCAGAATAAGTGAGTTAATTTATATGATACAATAGAACAGGAGGATATAGTATGGGCGGTGCATGGAAAGAATGAGCGAACCAAATAATCAGTGCACTGGACTGCACTTGGAGAAAGATGTCAAAGTATATTCAGAAGTACATTGGGACGAACTACTGACAGATCTGGTTCGTTGAAGTGAATAAGGGACATGTTGTAAATGCCCGTATGTTCTACGACATTGGCACACCATAGGGCGATGTGGTTCTGTCAAGATGTCATGTATATTCAAAAGACTATATCCATATACTCACAAAACACAGACGTCGACTGTCTTTCGTAAGCACCAGCAACGTTAAAATGATCTCTAATCCTACAACAAACTAAACTATAATCTGTGAACTAGTCTCAGAAGTCCTCTCAGAGATTAAGTAATCTGTCCACTGCTTTAAACTGGATTTTTTTTTCTGTAGGTCGATAGGTTTCAAGGATTAAAGTTTCCTCAAGGAGTGTCTGCAGCTGATGTTAAGTAGAACCAATACCGCAGATGGTGATCAGATAAGGAACAAAATACAATGGACTAAAAAACCCTGTCGATGTCTCCTGTATCAATGAATACCACGAGCTCTAAACTGTAACTGCAGTAACACAACAAAGTTTATAATGAAATACACAGTAGGGGTGCATCGCATCAAGATTTATCTAGTATCCCTAGAACTTAATCCGTGCATTATCATAGAACAACAACAAAAAACATAAAATATCAAGCTATAGAAGCACCCTGGGGTATAGTATTGACGTCCATGTTTTTCCTTGTCCACCCGGCACACTTAAGAGTGATATGGCCCAGCTCCACGCCTGGCAACATTCTCATCCTCGGCTCCAGAAGGAACCACGGACCCGTGTCTACAGCGCCTCTGGTAGAACGTGAACCAGATTATCGTAAAACGGGACCGTTGCTACTACACATCATCCCCTTATTGAGAAGTTTCTGGGTGTGTGACGCGCCTCGTGTGCTTTCTAGTTGATCAAGATGTGGAAATGGGTACCGGGCACGCTAGTGATCGGTAAATCAGTCACAGAAGACATAGAACAAGAATATACCCCCCCCCCCTCCTTTTTCCAACGATGTACAGTACACATCCTCTTACAGCAGAAATAGTATGGAATCAGTGGTATTGCCAGTGTGAGAAATGTGAGCTACATCCATGGATGGAAAGAGGGAGGGGCCGATATTTTTTTTTACAGTTTATCGGATAAAAAATATGAAGGACGCTATTTTTTTTTTAATCCTCAGCATTATATTTAAAGGGACGCCATTTCTTCATCTTTCTTAGACACAGTCAGCTCTAACTACACGTCAGACGAAACTCAGTCCCGTAAATAAAGGATTCCGCTAAAATCATTACTTTCCAGAAATACTGCTTCCACACAGTACAACCTGTCTCAAGCGATGTCTTTATCGCACGCATACTTTAACATCAGCGACCAAGACTCTTCCACACTCCCGTCATGGGACTGCGTCACAACTCGACACAATGTAAGAGGGAAGCTTACCAAAAACCGGAAGCTTCGTTGTTTTGGTGTCGCCATATTGAACCTCAACGCCTTCTGGGATAGTACACATGACAGCAGGATTGACAGAGACATCTTTGTTCTGGTTGATGACATGGGCTCCGCTAGAATGAGATTGTGTCAACTTTTAAAAACTGAATATAGAGATGTACATCAAATCATTCGAGACAAGCACAACAAGACACAGATAAAAAAGACCACAGAATCAAAGTAAACACATACCTACAAAAAGACACCAGTAAAAATACCAAAGAATCAAAGTAAACACATAGCTACAAAAAGACACCAGTAAAAATACCAAAGAATCAAAGTAAACACATACCTACAAAAAGACACCAGTAAAAATACCAAAGAATCAAAGTAAACACATACCTACAAAAAGACACCAGTTAAAGAAAAACAAAAAATCAAATTAAACAAATAACTACAAAATGATCTAAACAATGGATTATCTGTAATTCTTGGCCTAGGTTAGAGGGATCAAACAATATGTATGTGTGATATGTTCTTCATATTAATCTTTTAATTTAATGAATGCATTAAGAAGCGTTAATTATAATGTAATTTAAATATAAAGAATGCACTTATGAAGTGGCTAGTTAGTATTTCATGAAGTGTAGCGACTGTTGAAGACCGCCCTCTAATGTCAAATCTCAGTTCAATGTAGTCGGCGGCCTTGAGATACTGGGATACTGATGCTACGTGAAATGAGGGATATAACAGTGAAATATCTGAAATCTAGAGGATATTATGTGAAATAAGGGATAACAGTGACATGTCTGAAACCTAGAGGATATTATGTGAAATGAGGAATAACAGTGAAGAAATAACAGAATAACAGAAGAAGTAGAAGGAGGAGGAGGAAGAGGAGGAGGAGGAAACGCAGAAGAACAAGAAAGAGGTCATTTCCCACCACGAAAAACTGGCTTGAGGGTATTCGCTAGGCTATATCTTATATCTTATATCCTTCCCGTGCCGTTAAACGTTACATAGGGCTCGCAAAGTAGTTCGCCAATTTTTCCTGTCTTCGGCGAGTCTTTCAACCTCATCAAAGGATTTTATGCCTGGTAATTTGGCCTCAGTTGGCAAATTAATAAATAAGAATAATAATAATAATAAATTAATATATAATATATAAATAAGATCTTATTTACCGGTTCTAATAAATGCACTCTTTCTTTAGTACAGCCATGTTTTATTGTCTTCTTATAAGAGGTCGAATGTTTATAGAAATATACATTAATAAACTGAATGCTTTCAGTGATATATTCCTGATATATGCAAGAGTGTGTTTCATGTCTGACCCCGCAAGGAAAGACTTCAGCTGGCTCAGAAAGTATGTAGTAATTTATGTATGTTTTACGTCCACACATGAACGTGCCTTTACCAGCTCACTAACCTAATAGAATGTCTGACATTTACGTTCTCCTCCTTCGGCAGTGGACGGCCTGTGAGAGGAGGGTCAAAGCAAGACTGGGAGTGTCCCATTCTGGACACGCCCTTGACATCCATGGTGCTCGGATTTGCCAACTGGCGACTCAAAGGGTGCTTGATCTCTGGCAGGGACGTGCCCATTTTTATCTGACTGGCAGGCCTGGCTGTCTGTTGTGGCATCCTGTCTGATGATTACACGGCTTCCAGAAAAGTATATGAAATCAATAACTTAAAACATCATAAAAGATACATAAACTTTCTATTTAATTTTCGTGTTTGAACATCTAGGATCTGAACAGGATCGTTTGTCGAATATTCGGACATGAACTTCTAAGAAACAAGGACATTTATAACAAAGATAGCAAAACGACAATAAATCTTTTTGGAGGAGGGGGCGGGCTAGAGGGCCTAACGGCAACAGGGAAGATCGAAGGAAGAAGAGGCAGAGGTAGACAGAGAGAAAAGATGTTCGATGGTCTGGCATCCTGGGATGGGAAATGCTCAGTGACAAACCTGTGGCACGCACAAGGGATCGAGGGTTTTAGAAGGACATGATATCCCATGCTGTCGGCAGGGATCTTGAAAGGGAGGGGAAGAGAGAAGGGGAGAGAGAGTGAGAGAGAGCGAGCGAATGAATGAATAAAAATGATCTTGATTTTTGAGGACCTCTTCATTTGCTTTTCTGTCTGTCCAGTGTATTCGTTGGACCTTTCTCTAAAACCAAAACATCTGTTTCTCCCAGTTTCTATGTCATCTTTTTCTTGACTGTCCATGTCTCACAAACATATAGCAATATTGACTACATATATATATATATCGTTAGTATCTTCTTCATATCATAAAAAGTTTCCTGAACCTTATCTGTTCGTGATTTTATTTCATTTGTTCACCTTTTGTTGTTCCAGGGCAGTGTAATTTATTTACCTGTGTAATTTTTAATAATAATGGTTGTTCTAACAACAACAGTAATAACAATAGTAATGGCTCTTTCCGTATTAGAATAAGATCTTGAAGAAAATGGACGAGAAGAGGGAGTGAGCATCGAGTGGTAAGAGGCTGCACGGCGACAAACTTTACTGCATTATAAGTGTCACAGTCTCCTTATAAGCGTCATTATAAGTTTGAGCATCGATTTTCCAAAGTTAATATTACTTACATTTCAAGATATCGATCTCCTGAATTTTCTAGTTATGAAATGTCTCTGTGTAATCTGCTGGAATCTGTTACAAGTTAATGTTAGATCATGTGTGTTAGCACATACATAAACCTCTAGCAGTTACGTGCTTGGTTATAGTTATATAAATTATCTGTAACAACGGTCCCCAACAATTTTTTTTTTCCCGAACCCCCACCATAAATAGAAAATTATACGTGACCCGCAATCCATGAAATGGATCTTTTTTCACTCCCCTCCCGCCTGCTTTTTAAAAAAAATACAAAACTGAACAAAAATTCTTTCATTATTTGTAGTATGTGTGATTGTTATTATTTTAATGCTCATAGATTTGCAAATAACACTGGCACAGCTTATAATCAGCACACGGAGCATGGTATTTGGGAAAAGCATGATAGCCAAAGCATGATAGCCAAAGCATGACACGACAAACAGACAGGCAGGCAGGCAGACAGACAGACAGGCAGGCAGGCAGACAGACATACAGCAGACAGACAGACAGACAGACAGGCAGGCAGGCAGGCAGGCAGACAGACAGACAGACATCCAGGCAGACAGGCAGACAGACAGACAGACAGACAGACGGACGGACGGACGGATAGATAGATAGATAGATAGATAGATAGATAGATAGATAGATAGATAGATAGATAGATAGATAGATAGATAGATAGATAGATAGATAGATAGATAGATAGATAGAAAGAATTAGATTTGAAAATTTAAAATTGTGGATCTCCTTATGGTCTTGCAATTCTTTTTAAATTTTAAGTTTTTTTTTTCTTTTTTTTTTCCTTAATATCTTCTCGTGACTTTTCGTTAGATCTTCTATGACTTTAATTTAAGTCGCCACAACACACAAAGGAATGGAAAAACTAATTATGTCAGTCCGTAAGAACAGCGAAGAGCAAAAAATTTATCTTAATGAAAGAAAACTAAATTGATGACAAATGACAAAACGAATAAAGCATCTGAAATATATATCACTGAGGAAAAATTGGAAGAGGTAGAGAGTTTTTAATGTCTTGGATCATTACTAACTAATAATGGAGATACAATGAGGGATATTACAAGTATGATATCTATCGCTTCAAACAATCATCATCATCAGGTGCCGTGCCGACTGGCGTTGGCTATTATGCTTCTCCAGAGTACCCGATCCTTCATGCAGGCCATCAGTTCAGTTGGTGATCTCCTCTCACACCATCCCGTCAGACTGTCCAGTATCATTTCTCTTGGTCTTCCTCTTGATCTTCTTCCTTCTATTTTTCCTGTTGTTATAATATTTGGAGGAGGGGGCGGGCTAGAGGGCCTAACGGCAACAGGGAAGATCGAAGGAAGAAGAGGCAGAGGTAGACAGAGAGAAAAGATGTTCGATGGTCTGGCATCCTGGGATGGGAAATGCTCAGTGACAAACCTGTGGCACGCACAAGGGATCGAGGGTTTTAGAAGGACATGATATCCCATGCTGTCGGCAGGGATCTTGAAAGGGAGGGGAAGAGAGAAGGGGAGAGAGAGTGAGAGAGAGCGAGCGAATGAATGAATAAAAATGATCTTGATTTTTGAGGACCTCTTCATTTGCTTTTCTGTCTGTCCAGTGTATTCGTTGGACCTTTCTCTAAAACCAAAACATCTGTTTCTCCCAGTTTCTATGTCATCTTTTTCTTGACTGTCCATGTCTCACAAACATATAGCAATATTGACTACATATATATATATATCGTTAGTATCTTCTTCATATCATAAAAAGTTTCCTGAACCTTATCTGTTCGTGATTTTATTTCATTTGTTCACCTATTGTTGTTCCAGGGCAGTGTAATTTATTTACCTGTGTAATTTTTAATAATAATGGTTGTTCTAACAACAACAGTAATAACAATAGTAATGGCTCTTTCCGTATTAGAATAAGATCTTGAAGAAAATGGACGAGAAGAGGGAGTGAGCATCGAGTGGTAAGACAA
Organism: Achatina immaculata; assembly: GCA_009760885.1. Classification (NCBI taxonomy): domain Eukaryota; kingdom Metazoa; phylum Mollusca; class Gastropoda; order Stylommatophora; family Achatinidae; genus Lissachatina; species Lissachatina immaculata. The sequence goes on along the minus strand of CM019716.1, from coordinate 1,754,236 downwards.
ACTTTACTGCATTATAAGTGTCACAGTCTCCTTATAAGCGTCATTATAAGTTTGAGCATCGATTTTCCAAAGTTAATATTACTTACATTTCAAGATATCGATCTCCTGAATTTTCTAGTTATGAAATGTCTCTGTGTAATCTGCTGGAATCTGTTACAAGTTAATGTTAGATCATGTGTGTTAGCACATACATAAACCTCTAGCAGTTACGTGCTTGGTTATAGTTATATAAATTATCTGTAACAACGGTCCCCAACAATTTTTTTTTCCCGAACCCCCACCATAAATAGAAAATTATACGTGACCCGCAATCCATGAAATGGATCTTTTTTCACTCCCCTCCCGCCTGCTTTTTAAAAAAAATACAAAACTGAACAAAAATTCTTTCATTATTTGTAGTATGTGTGATTGTTATTATTTTAATGCTCATAGATTTGCAAATAACACTGGCACAGCTTATAATCAGCACACGGAGCATGGTATTTGGGAAAAGCATGATAGCCAAAGCATGATAGCCAAAGCATGACACGACAAACAGACAGGCAGGCAGGCAGACAGACAGACAGGCAGGCAGGCAGACAGACATACAGCAGACAGACAGACAGACAGACAGGCAGGCAGGCAGGCAGGCAGACAGACAGACAGACATCCAGGCAGACAGGCAGACAGACAGACAGCAGACAGACAGACAGACAGGCAGGCAGGCAGGCAGACAGACAGACAGACATCCAGGCAGACAGGCAGACAGACAGACAGACGGACGGACGGACGGATAGATAGATAGATATAGATAGATAGATAGATAGATAGATAGATAGATAGATAGATAGATAGATAGATAGATAGATAGATAGATAGATAGATAGATAGATAGAAAGAATTAGATTTGAAAATTTAAAATTGTGGATCTCCTTATGGTCTTGCAATTCTTTTTAAATTTTAAGTTTTTTTTTTCTTTTTTTTTTCCTTAATATCTTCTCGTGACTTTTCGTTAGATCTTCTATGACTTTAATTTAAGTCGCCACAACACACAAAGGAATGGAAAAACTAATTATGTCAGTCCGTAAGAACAGCGAAGAGCAAAAAATTTATCTTAATGAAAAGAAAACTAAATTGATGACAAATGACAAAACGAATAAAGCATCTGAAATATATATCACTGAGGAAAAATTGGAAGAGGTAGAGAGTTTTTAATGTCTTGGATCATTACTAACTAATAATGGAGATACAATGAGGGATATTACAAGTATGATATCTATCGCTTCAAACAATCATCATCATCAGGTGCCGTGCCGACTGGCGTTGGCTATTATGCTTCTCCAGAGTACCCGATCCTTCATGCAGGCCATCAGTTCAGTTGGTGATCTCCTCTCACACCATCCCGTCAGACTGTCCAGTATCATTTCTCTTGGTCTTCCTCTTGATCTTCTTCCTTCTATTTTTCCTGTTGTTATAATATTTTCAATGCCCCCTCTTCTCATTGCATGTCCTATGAAAGTACATTGTCTCTCTCTTATCTTTCTGACAAGGTTTTTTGTCTCTCCAGCTCTTCTCATACATTCTTCATTAGTTATTTTTGCTGTCCAGGGGATTCGCAACATTCTTCTAATAAACCACATTTCTGCTGCTTCCAATGATTTTTGTGCAGACCTGCCTATTGTCCATTATTTACTTCCATATAATAAGATAGGTTCAATATAGCATTTTAGGACTCGTTTTCTAACATTCATTGATAAAGATGTGTTAGCTAATATGTTTCTCATTCTGTGAATGCGGTCTTTGCTTGGCCTATTCTGTTCCTAATTTCTGTTTTGCATTTCCCATCTGAAGTTATTACTGCTCCAAGGTATTTGAATTTCTGCACCTGCTTTAGAATGGTTCCGTTTAATTTAATACTGCATGCTGGTGGATTCTGTTTCTTAGATATAACCATAGTCTCTGTCTTTTTGATGTTCAAAGTAAGGCCTTTCTGTTCACTTTCTTTGGCGACTTTATCCAAGAGATTTTGCAGGTCTTGTTGGTTCTCAGCTATCAGTACTGTGTCGTCAGCATACCGAAGGTTGTTGATATTGTATCCTCCAATTTTTATGCCTGGTTCTGTGATGATTGTTCTTAGAATATTCTCGCTGTACAGAGAAAAAAGGTCTGGAGATAGTACACATCCTTGTCGCACCCCTTGTTTTATAGGTTGGTATTTTCCAATTCTATTTTCAACTCGAACTGCTGCTTCTTGCTGCCAGTATAGATGTTTTACAATCCTCAGGTCTTTGCCGTCTATATTGATGTCTTCAAGCATTTTAATAATTTCACTATGTTTCACCTTGTCAAATGCCTTGGTGTAATCAATGAAGCATAAGTAGAGATCTTTCTGTACTTCTAAAGTTCTTTCTGTTAGTGTTCGTAAAGCATAAATGGCATTGTGTGTTCCCTTTCCTTCAACAAATCCAAACTGTTCATCTGCTATTTCCATTTTTATCTTTTTCCTTGTTCTTCTCATAATGATTCTCAGAAGTAGCGTCGTTATGTGACATGAGATGTTGATAGCTCAGTGGTCGTCACATTCCTTTGCACCTGGTTTCTTTGGTAGTGCTATAAACGTGGATTTAATCAGGTCACTGGGAATATAACCACTGTTGTAAATATCATTCAGTAACTTGGTTATTATTTTTATTCCTGTCTCCTCTAGTGCCTCTATTTCTTCTATTGTTATATTATCAGGCCCAGTCGCTTTTCCTTTCTTCATGTGTTTGATGGCATCTATGATTTCATCTTCAAGTATTGGCGGTCCATCACAGTTTTCAGTACCTGGTGTTAATTCTGGTCTTTCTCCTCCATATAGCTCACCGATATACTCTGTCCACCTGTCCACAATGTCTTCTTTTCCCATCAACATTTTACCTTCTTTCGATTTCAGGCATCCTGTGGTATATTTTGTTTTCCTGCCTGTGAGTTCATTAATTCGTTTATGCATGTTTTTGCTGTCTTTATTATGAGCGTCCTCTATCTGTCTGCACTGTTCATTTAACCACACTTCTTTTGCTTCTCTGCATTTGCGTCTTATTTCTTTATTTATCTTGCTATATTTTTCCTCGTTATTTTTACTCCTCCTCCTCTTGTCCATCAGTCCTAAGATGTCGTCTGTCATCCATTTATTTTTAGGGGCTTCTTTTTTCGGTGGTATTATCTCCTTAACAGTTTGGTGGATAGAATCTCTTAACATTTCCCATTGTTCATCTATACTATTTATCTTTGCTATTGCATTGTATCTATTTGTTATAATAACTTTGTATTGTTCTCGCAGTTCTTGGTCATTTTTAAGAAGTTCTGTATTCAGTTTGATGTTTCTCACTTTTCTGCCTGCTTTCTTTAGCTTTATTCTAACTTTTCCACTGAGTGGATCATGGTCACTATTGCAGTCAGCTCCTGGCATGGTTTTTGTTGTCAGTAATGCATTGCGGAATCGTTTGTTGATTAATATGTAGTCTATCTGGTTAAATATCTTTTTGTCTGGGCTGCACCACGTTGCCAGTCTTCGAGGATGTTGTTTAAACCAGGTGTTTCCTACAACCATGCTATGTATTCTTGCCCATTCAATTAATTTATAACCTCTGTCATTCCTCTCCCCCAGTCCATAGTCACCAATGATGTCCGAAGTTCTTCCTTTACCAACTTTGGCATTAAAATCTCCCATGACTATGGTAACTTCATGTGACTTTGTGTCTATAGGCTCGGCAAACTTTTAAAACAGTGCAACTCTGTCAATTTAAAAAAAAGAACTGTCAGTTACAGGATATATACATTGATTTTTTCAGCGTACATGGGGGGGGGGGGGATGTTTTAAGGATGAGCATCGCTGGCAGCGAACTTACAACAGTCGCCAGGGTGTGTGCGGGGTGCAACTTTGTGTCTCATTCATTCATTCATGTGCATGTCCCTTGTGAACTTTGCCTCCCTAACAGCATTCCTGTTGGCCTCTCGGTTGTGAGCAAGATGGCCAGTTGCAGATCATCAACGTTGTCCTGCAGCCATCTTCGCATTGGTCTTCCTCTCTTTCTTTCTCCCATTGTGTACCCTTCCAAGACGGTTTTCTCTAGATTATGATGATGTTTAATGTGTCCAAAATATTTAAGTTTTCTCTCTTTAATCCTCTTTACTAGCCAGCCTTCTTCAGTATTAAGTTCTACCGTCCCTGACATTAAAAAAAAAATGACGTTACAGTGATTCGAACCTTGGACTTCTGGATGAAAAACCGGTAATAATAGCTCGCGGGCATGGCGACCTCTAGTCCGTATTTTAAAAAATCAGTCTTATGAGATCTAGTGGCAATTTTCCTAAGTACAAACAAAGCGTCGATTTTATTTTTATTTTCAGTTAATGCTTCTGTTGCTACGAATCTGCTATTCCTTTTCGAATTTTGCTCAGCGAACTATAAATTAAAATACTCGTATATAGCGCCTTACTCAATTCCTATCTAATAAATACAAATATACACATACATCTGAATATTTGCTGAAAATATACAGCATTATTGAAAGAAATAAAAACAGAACCAGCTTACGTGTTCATTGGCAGAGAAGTTCAACGCTGTCAGACCATTAGTAGTGCTTTCCTCCCTTTGTTTACCAGGACACAAACATTACTAGATTTTAACTTCAGCTGATGAGTTTCTCCGAATATAGTTCGACAGAGGCCTCCATAAAGCTGAAGTTCAAACAGCCGCTGCGTCCAAGACGAGGTACTGGAACGCGGAGTCAGAAAAAACAAAGGTGTAAGAGTTGTATAGCGACAAAAGCTTCCCCTAGCAACAAGGCGCGGAGTTATACATAGTCTCAGCACGTGACTGTCCTCGAACGTTGTTCGATAAGTGTCTCATTGACAAGAGAACTAGTCTGAGAGCTGTGCTCTGGAAACTCTGACGGCGGTGTTATCTCTTTAAGATAACTATTTTCTTCATCTAGATGTACACAGAAGACGAATGTCGCTCTGTAATAGTGTAGGTACTTGAGTTTTGTAATGTTTTTTTTTTCTTTATAATAAGTGATGTTGGCATCTGATCACTGTATGACACTGTCTATCTTCATGAGGCATACAGACATACAGTCAAGCATGTCTTTCTTTCATTTCTATCATAACTAGCAATATATCGTTATAACTATATCACGAACGAACAGAAAGTGGAAAAATCTGAATAACAAAACACATTTATAATTAAAAACTGTCGCCATGTTTTTAATGGCAGATGACCAGAAGTTCACATAGCAGTGTGCCCAAGTAAAAGTGCAAAACTTATATATGGTAGAAAATCGATTATCCGAACTAAACTGAGACCAAGGTGGTTCGGTTAATTCAGTAGTTCGGATAACTGAACGTGCATGAACGTAACCTGTTTATGACTACAGTTGAGTCCAAAATTAGTTTAGCATCTACAATGCCAGTCATTAGACTGAACCAAAGCTCAAAGAGTGTTGAGAACTTTCACGACATCAGTATTCGAAGATTTAAACTCTTTTGGACTGAAAGCTATACATTATTTTTTGGACTTAAAGCTATTATTGTTATGTTACTATTATTGGTGCAGGATTTGTTCGGACAATTGACGTTCGGTTAATCGACGTTCTACTGTATATACAGCTATTTTTTTTGTGAGTGTTTACAAAGTCAATAGTCAGACTCGTGGTAGTGAGAGAGTTAATATCGCATTGCCCAGACGGACTTTTACATGTCAGAACAACATAACATGGGTTCTTAATGTGGGGTTCTGTAAAGGTTTATACTCGAGTCCACGTATCTCTATCTATCTATCTATCTATCTATCTATCTATCTATCTATCTATCTATCTATCTATCTATCTATCTATCTATCTATCTGCCCGCCTGCCTGCCTGCCTGTCTGTCTGTCTGTCTGTCTGTCTGTCTGTCTGTCAGATAAAACAATTAAGTATCCCTTTCCTCACAGTCGGCGAAGTTTGTAACTACATCCGGGATGTGATGACATTAGTAACAAGATACTGCGCTACGCTGCACCAGTTATCACAGACACACTAACATACATATACAATTTGTACATTGACAGACACTATTTATCTGACACTTTTAAACTCGCCAAAGTGTTTCCTATTTTTAAATCTGGGCAGGCTAGTGCCCTCTAAAACTATAGACATATATCCATTTTGTCAACATTATCTAAACCTCTTGAAAAACATACAAAAGTTAACACTACCCCATATGCAGGAAAACAATCTACTGCTAGACAATCAGTCAGGCTTTAAACCAAATCACTCCTGCCACACATCATTAACTAAAATGACTGACAACTGGCTATCAAATATAAACGATGATAAATTGTGTGGGTTTGTTTGCTGATTTTAAGAAAGCCTTCGATATGACTGATCACGAGATTCTTGGGGGAAAAAGCTGGAAAGTTATAGATTACACCCTTTAAGCAGGATTTCTCCTAACAAAAATGGGTTCCTACTGGATTGATTGATTACATGTGGAGTACAGTTTATCTTAGAAATCTCTTCTTCTTGTTGCTGGTGTTAACAATCACCTAGTTTTCTGTATTATACATCAAGAAAACACAACAAGACACCCAGGTTTCCAACTCCACAGAATAATACAAATACAACAACTCAACGTAACTTGACCGTCTTTCAACCAACAAACCGATCAACAATAAGGACTCAAACAAAACCCATCATCAGACTACACACATTTATTAATAGACAAGAAATGAGGGTGACAATCGTGAAGATGTATGCGTAGCCATCAGGCTAAACAAGAATTACATTTAGCAGTGCCCGGCATGAAAGGACTCTACGCCATATGGGCAAGAAAACATTACAATGATCTATACACAAAGAATCATACTTACAATCTTACTAAAAACCTCAGCCCACACAGGGAAAATTTTAAAAAAAGAAACTAACTCTAACAACAAGGCTCTCTCTACCACATTTCTAGAGACAATCACACAGCTCGACAAAACACGTCCACACAGTTCCACGTTCAAACCAAGACTCTCCTTAACGACGTGCTTTGCACACGGACGTTTCTAACGACGTGCTTTGCACACGTACTTTCCTAACGACATGAGTTGTAGTCTACGAGAACACAACTACTAGCTATACACAAATACTCTCTGTACAGAATTGCTATTCTGTTACACCCTGACCTAATAAACTTTATTACATCTTTTCTCTCAGGTAGAAAACAAGTAATTCGTTTTAGAAACAAAATATCTGACTTGTAAACAAAATATCTGACTCATAAACAAAATATCTGACTCTTCTGTGGTTGATACTCGTATTCCTCAGGGTTCCTTCTTTGTTCTCTTCTCTTTCCTGTCTATATTAACTATTTACCACTACATCTAAAACATTCTTCATGTGATCTTTTTGCTGATGATTGTACTATTTACAATAGTGACTGTGACATCAGTAACCTACAAGAAACGCTCCAAAATTATATGAACAGTTTGATTAAATGGAGTAATAATAATGGCATAAAATACTCGGCATCAAGTGGAACGAATTCAAGAACAATGCAGAGATAAGACAGATGACTGAACGACAACCAGTCTCATGGGTGATCAGAAAAAGGAGATGGACATATGTTGGTCACTTGATGAGAAGAATTGATCAGAGAATCCCAAAACAAGCTATTAAGTGGAACACAACAGGCCAAAGAAAAAGAGGCAGACCGCGTGAAACTCTGAAGAGGACACTGTTAAGAGAGGCCAAATTAACAGACATAAAATCCCTTGATGAGGTTGAAAGACTCGCCGAAGACAGGAAAAATTGGCGAACTACTTTGCAAGCTCTATGTGACGTTTAACGGCATGGGCATGTTGAAAACCGGGACAAAACACAGTTCGTGCTTATCACTACAAGACAGAAACTGCAGAATGCAACAAATACTTCACCACAACTTTGTGTTGGGATTATGGAGAAAACGTTCATGAACATAAAACTCTCGGACTCACCATTGATCAACATTTAACTTGGAATTCTCACGTGCACAATCTAACAAACTTGAGAGCACAGAAAGTTTACCAACTAGCCACAATTAAACACTTTATCGACCAAGACTCGAGAAAGACATACTACATATCAGATATACAAACACACTTAGATTACTGCTCCACAGTCTGGGGTGGATGCTCAGTCTCAAACACAAAAAGGCTCCACTCGCTTCACAAACAAGCATTAAATCTGATTTACGGCAAACACTCAATACAGACTGCAGATCAGCACAAAGAACTAGAAATTCTACCCCTCAAATATAGAATTATTTTTCACAAACTGAAATTTGTTCATAGAGTTTTGTGGCACAATGCTCCGCCTTACTAGTGGCCATTGTTTACCTCCAGCACTAAACATAGCCAACGTTTAAGAAACTGTCTTTTTCTTAAACCCAGGCTAGATCTGTACAAGAAAAGCCTTGCATATTCTGCAGTACAGCTCTGGAACACCCTCCTCTATCATTTAAAATCCATTAGCAATACTTCATCCTTTAACTCAAATCTTTTTTCAATATTTACGTTTTTGTAACTATATGCCTCCACAGTAACCAGTAGTCTCTCAACTCATGGCTCGCCAGCCATCAGGTTTTAACGGGACACAATTCTAAAAATAACTTGTTAGATCTTGTTAGAAATTATTTTAATGAATGCTAAAGAATATATGTTAGAAGAACCGGACTGAAAATGTATTTTTGTTTATGTATATGCCTGTGTGCGCCCGCGCTATTCTGCTAAGTTAATTACTTCTTATCTTATCCTGCGAATGTAATAGTTTAATTGTGCACTCTTGTGATATGTTTTTTGTTCCTAATTTAATTTGTACACGTGTATTAAATCGAGTGTTTGGGACGAATGAAAGATGGAGTGATGAAGGGCAGAATGTAAGACGGGCCTGCATGCCCAATTCTTTATCATTTAAAAATAAAGATCATTCATCCATTCTCGTCCGCTCAGTACCCCAGACACAGCTGGGGGGCTGCTGGTAGCAAGAGATTTCCACTTCTTTCTGTCCCTCGTTATCTTCTCGGCTATCTCTCATGTTACCTTTTTGTTTACCAGCACACTCTCTGCTGTAGGTCTCCATGCCTCTTTTGTTCGTCCCATGCTTCTTTTACCCTGCCATAAAAACTGTTCCTGTTAAGGAATCCTCTGTCATTCTCATAAAGTAACCAATCTGTCGCCATCTCCTCCCTTTTATTCACAATCGATAATAGCAGAACCTGCCAGGTATAAAACTCCTGAACTGGATGATATGAAGCGGGTGTGAAGATTTTCTTTTAAAATTAAAGTGAAGCGGCCCAGGTGAGAAGCAGGAAGTCCCGGAGAATTATAAGTGGCTTCAGTGACCTGGAAAATGTTAGAAAACTACTGCAACATATTATAATTAATGATTAAAAACGCTGGCGATGGCTGGGACATGTGCTCCTGGTGACTGACAACTCACTACCAAAAATAGCACTAAGATGGACACCACAGGGGAACAGGAGTAAGGATAGACCAAAAAGACATGGAGAAGAACAAAGGAGAGGATGTTGAGCAATAGAGGGCTCACCTGGGCAAGAGTGGGGGAAAAAAAGGCAAAGGACAGGCATTTGTGGAAAACCCTTGCGGAAGCCCCATGTGCCCTGGGCACAAGGTTCAGAGAGAGAGAGAGTGAGAGAGAGTATAATATCATTATAATTAGAAAACTACTGTAGCATATAATTATAATTAGAAAACAACTATAACATATCATAATTAGAAAACTACTGCAACATATAATTATAATTAGAAAACTACTAGAGCATATCATTATAATTTGAACACTACTATAACATATTATAATTTGAAAACTACTACAGCATATCATTATAATTAGAAAACTACTGCAACATATAAACCGGCCCACAAAGCGAGGTGCACTGGTTTCTGGCACCTCATTTCTTGGAGCAAAAGCAGCTCTGCCGGGGGGGGGGGGAGGAGCGGAGGTGGGAATGGTGCATTTTCCTAGGTGAGCTGACCAGAGCCTTGTGGTGCTCTCGGGAGCACGATACTGCCCTACTTCTGGGCCTGACTGACGTGGTGCTCTTAGGAGCAAGATACTGCCCTACTTCTTGGCCTGATTGACGTAGTGCTCTTAGGAGCAAGATACTGCACTACTTCTGGGCCTGATTGACGTGGTGGTCTTGGGAGTAAGATACTGCCCTACGTCTGGGCCTGACTGACGAGGTAGAGCTTTACGTGGTAGAGGCTAAGAACAAAAGAACATACTTTTTTTTCAAAGGGCGAATAATTGGGCGCGCAGGCCCGTATAGCATTCTGCCCTCCAACTCTCAAGTTTCCTTCAAACACAGCCAACATCTATATGGTATTAATATTTCAAGCATATTTAGAAGTAACACTAAATATGAACTGAAAACTATTATGTAGAACATATTGTTTATACATTTAACAATAAAGGGAAGTGTAGCATCATCATCATCATGTGCATGGAGGGGGCGGCCACCGTATCTCTCCACCGTTTCCAATCTTTCATGTTGTCCACCTGTCCTGTTGTTGTGCTTCTCCCACGCCATTTTGTCAAACCACCTAAGATTTTCTCTCGTGGTCTACCTATTCCCTTTCTGCTTTCCATTTTCCCTGTTGCCACGATATTTTCGGTTTCTCTATAGCCAATTAACGTAGACACGCAGTGAACTTATTTCACATTCTCATACGTTAAATTATTAGAAACCACCTTCTTTTCGCTTCCTATTAATAGATCAGATTAGACCACTTCCTATCCGACACGATGAATATGCTTCAAGATGATCAGAATGTCAGATATATTAAAAATGAGTTGCCATGTTCAAAGAAAGAAAGAAAGAAAGAAAGAAATTTAATTTGCGGCTTTTCTCGCCCTTCGAAAACCATCAGTTGGATTCTTTAATACGATTTGATCAACTCGTTAGCTATTATAAACTTCACCACAATCCTTTATACAGAAGCCATCAGGTCACAAGCTTATGATACCAATGATGGCTCTGTCACATTTTGTGTAGCTACATACCCGGACATACAACATTTAATCTTCTTTGAAAGAATTACTACTTGCTTCCTTTATTGAAAAATGCCACCAACTGGAAAATCTGATTGTGTTGTATCTGTTTTTTGTAGTCTATTTCCAGCGCCAAGTACTGTGTTTTTTTTACAGTGTGCCAGGCGAACAAAGAGTGGGAAAATAAGTGGAGATAACTTGCCCAAGATTTAACTTGTATTTGAAAATATGTTATAGCAAGACAGGCACTGACATGGAATCCTCAAGGAAATAGAAAACCAGGAAGACCTAGACTTACTTGGAGAAGAGAAAATGTAACAGTGCTCAGAGACAAGGGATGCACATGTAAGGAAATAGAGAATAACTCCAAGAACAGGGATGACTGGAGAGCCTTTATACGTGGCATATGCTCTAAAGGGAGTGAAAGACAACGATGATAATGATGAAAATATGTACATCAGCACAATTTCCGCGTAGTTTCTGTATTTCATAGGCTAGGATTTGGAAGATATAAGCTAAAGCTGAGAATTCTTTCTCTTCTTCTTCTTCTTCTTCTACTTCTTTGTTCGCCCTCATAGGGGTAGTGATTACCTTGGGACGCGGTTATGCGCCTATTGGTCCAACTCATCCGACTTCGACTGAACTTGGTTCGTCTTCTCACTTGGCCAGGCTATTGTCCGTTTGCAGGAACACCACTGGGAGGCAGAATAAGGTCATGACTGCCTATGGTTTGCCAAACTCGACGCAAGCAACCAGTTATGGGTTGCTCACCGCTATATCGTTCAGCTTGAGTAGAGGGTCTTCGGCCCCCCCCCCCAGTAGAGTACACATGTAATGACATATATGTCAAACAGCAAACCAGGCTTGCGTATAGTAAGGTGACAGCACAGTGTTGTATGGAAAAGAGCGAAATGGCTGTACCCTTTCGTGGCTAAGAGGTTGCTAGTCCTACCGTAGGCTATGGTTCGAGTCCTGCACGTTCTCTTCCTATTTTTATTTCACTCATGGCTAAAGCACTTCGGTTTTGTTTTGATTTTCGAAGTTTAACCTTTACACTCTGTGCTCCATAATTCTGTGTAAAATTTTCTGACTGAGAACAGGACATTGAAGGCTGAAACACCATCTATACCAGAAGGTGAAAATTGGCCCAACAGAACTGTGTTCCTACAGCAAAGAGCAACAGACACTACACCACATCCTCCAGAACTGCCAGCTACACAACCTACTCAGGCAACAGACCTGGCCAGACCCCAGCCCCCTTACAAGAGAAGCATTAAGCGATGCCGAAAATCTGAAGAGGAACTGTCGCATCTGTGTGAGAGAGATTGGCGTCCATGTCTGATGGGAACGCCGAGGAAGACTTTGTGCAGACTGAATTGTGTTAATTATAGCCATATCGGAATTTGTACACGCGGAAATGGACAAGAAAATCAAGAAATACTTGCCATAGAAAGACACTTTGTCCAAGGGGAAGATTCCTGTATCGTGTGTGGAAAAAAACCAGCCTTTATAAACGTGTCTCTCCACGATTTAAAGAAATATCTTTGTATCTTTACAGTAAACTTGAGTCACGTGACCTCGTCTGACAAGGGCGGGCAGCTAGATCAGGTCAACAATGATTGACACGATATAAGAAAAATGGGGGAAAAAAAGGGGGGGAGGGTTAAAGAAACTTAACAAAAAAGTACATATGCGAACACACGGACGGTATACATGCACGAACAGGGAATATTGTAGTGGGAGATAATCCAGCCGCCAAATGAGACAGTTCAATGTTGATAGCCTCCCGTGTTATACCTGCCAACAAGGGAGACCATGCTGGGACTTTATCTGGTATTCCACTTCAAACAAATGACTTGTTGTTTACAAGGGTACAGATATCGCTTCCCTCGACCTGGCAGAGTTTATCTACCTCCTGTAGCTGAGATTCAGTCACGGACTAATCCATAATGCCTTATTGTGAATCTCATACAGGACAGTCAAATTCTCAACACAGACAATATGGAGTAGCTTAGTTATTTCAAGGAAATAAGGCGATGAAGTCCGATTCTCGGCCTTTTGGCTAAGATTAAAGTGGCTGAGGTCAATGTGTCCTCTTTGCAGGTACTCTGATCAACATGCTCTTTGGTTAAGACAGAAGTGTTGTTATTTTTTTAACTAAACGAGATGCCTGTGTATTATTTACAACAACAACGTAATGTTGCATTCTTGTTTCTCTCCCCTTCTTCATAACTCTCAGCCCGAGTAATCTCCCTTCCCGAATAATCCGTCACCGGTATCAATAATTACTATCTAACCCACTCTTTCTTCTCTCTGTGGCAAGATAACCCACAATACGTAACATGATTGTCATTCTTCCTTTACAGCATCAACAAAATGAAATGTAGTGACCGAAGCCTGTGTTGGATGGTTCGTTTCCTGCTTTTATTGTTGTACCTTTCCAACATAGTTTTAATGATGGCACAATCCTTCTCTAACTTTAGCTCTGTCACCGTCTCTAAGTATCCAGGTCTCTGTATGTGTCTGTCTTTTCTTTTCTCCTCCTATTGTCGTTTGTCAAGTCCCTTCTTTTCTTTTTCTTTTCTCCTCCTGTTGTCCATTGTCAAGTCCCTTCTTTTCTTTTTCTTTTCTCCTCCTGTTGTCCATTGTCAAGTCCCTTCTTTTCTTTTTTCTTTTCTCTTCCTGCTGTCCATTGTCAATTCCCGTCTTTTCTATTTCTTTTCTCCTCCTGTTGTCCACTGTCAAGTCCCGTCTTTTCTTTTTCTTTTCTCCTCCTGTTGTCCATTGTCAAGTCCCGCCTTTTCTTTTTCTTTTCTCCTCCTGTTGTCCATTGTCAAGTCCCTTCTTTTCTTTTCTCCTCCAGTTGTCGGTTGTCAAGTCCCGTCTTTTCTTTTGCGTCACTTTTTCTCTGTTTTTATAATGAACAAGTATGATTCTGGAATTCCCGCACCAACTACACATGCCGTGTCTTTCTATATTACTTTTATGTCCTGCCATTACCAGTAATGTCATATCTTCTAATCTGAATCTTATCATTCACAACAAAGCACACCTTCTCACTTGCAAAGCCACTCAGGTGCATCTCTTTAGTAATGGCTACCGTCTTGAGCGACAATCAGTCCCTGACCTTATCAACAACAGCAAGGATGGTACACTTCTACACAATACACGGTAGAACTTGCAGCTTAGACATAATACACGGTAGAACTTGTTATCACTAAAACTTCCATCATGACTTTCTATATCTCATTGTACATCACACACATCTTCATAACAAGCTGTTGATCATAACTGTTATGTATAAATTATGTCAGAATAAAGTTATATTTAAAAAGTATATTATTTGCTAATTGTGCATATATTCCGAAAGACGCCATATCAGTTTTTTGCTGATATAACAGAATCTCTTGCCATTTGCAGCAACACCTTTTTTATGACACGAGGAAGGTACTAAGAAAGATGTCCCTAAAAGTGAGAAAAAGAGTATTTTTGTGCTTTATAGAACCAGCATCGCTGTAGGGTGGTGGAGTTTGGACAGTTAACAGATGATAAAGAAACTTGGAGCCAATGAGATCAGGGCCGTCTTAACAGCAACGTAGGACCTGGACAAATGAACGCCCCTGGGCAACTACGCAGAGTTGTCCCTGCGTTAAGATGGTGCTGATAGAGATATGGTGGCTTTGGTGAAGCATTCAACAAATATTTCTGGACCTTGTCTTGCCTTGTCTCCTTCCTCATATACCTTTCCGTGTTGACGGGACAAAAATACGTCTTGATAGGACTCGACGATTTGCTTCGTATAATGAGATATTTAATGCTTCTATAATTTCCTCTCTCCATCTCCTTCGTGTGCGGCCTCTGTTACCTACAAATCTTAGTGAGTGTTGTCTGTGCTATAATGTCTGGTGGCAGCCGTGTAACATGGCATAATCTGGACAGCCAGAGAAAAATGAATAGGTCCTCAGAGAAACTTCAGAAGAAGAAAATACTTAGAATTTTTTAAAGTCAAAATTTCGTGGACTTGTCATGAAAAAAAACCACACACACACACAAAGGTGTTAAAGAACTTAGTAATTACCCGAAAATCCCAGTGCGAAAAAAAGGAGAAGATGGTAGACATTGTTCATATAGACATGATGGCAGGAATATCTTTAAAAAGAAGAAACTGGGGAAAATGTATCTAGACATAGCGAAAAAAATATAGCGAAAAAATAAACATATACAAAGCGAAAAAAGAATATATAGCGAAAAAATATATAGCAAAAAATATTTAGCAAAAAATATATAGTAAAAAATATATAGCGAAAGAAAAATCCGTCTCTTTTACGTCTTTTAATTTGTGACACCTTCCCTCCCTCCCCCTCCCAGCCACTACCCACTCCTCAGACTATATAAATGCACCTGGGTGTTACCAAGGTTGTGTTGAGAAATCCCGCGCTGTTGGAAAGATGAATAGACAGGGCCGTGGAAAACATGCATGATAGAATAGTCTCCCTTCATAATCAGGAATCAAGCAAGGAAAATAGTACTGGTACTACTACTACTACTACAACTACTACTACGACTACTATTAAAACTACAACTACTATTACTACTACTACTACTGTTACTACAATTGCTACAGTTACTAATGCTGCTGCTGTTAATACTACTGTTATCATTACTATTGTCACGACTACTACTACTACTACTACTACTACTACTATTACCACCACTACTACCACTACTACTACTACTACTGTTATTACTGCTACTACTACTACTACTACTACTACTACTACTACTATTAAAACTACTACTGCTATTACTGCTACTACTACTACTATTACTACTACTACTACTACTACTACTACTACCGCTACTACTATTAAAACTACTACTGCTATTACTGCTACTATTACTACTACTACTACTACTACTGTTACTACAATTGCTACAGCTACTAATGCTGCTGCTGCTATTATTACCATTACTGCTATGATGCTACTGCTACTACTATTACTGTAGCTACTACTACTACTAACATCACTACTACTACTGCTACTACTACTACAAATACTACTGCAGTTACTACTACTTCTATTACTACTACTAAATGTGACACTGAGATTACCGAGCAAACGACGATGTAAACTCTTGATCAAACATCACGTGACACAAGAGTGAGCACGGAAGCATTTTTTTTAAACAAATGTCAGGCGCACTGATATCATTAGCTCTCACAACATGGCGTCACTTCCTGTCGACAGATGGTAACTTATGAAGACCAGAGCCATACCTGAAACGTGTAAATTTTTGAGGTTTTTGCATTCTTAACAGTTTATCCAATCAGGAAACAGTATTTCCCCTGGAACAAAGATTCCCTTAAGCTGGGACATAAGTTTGGATCTACAAATTATTGCGTCCTACGCAGTCAAAACATGGCGGCGAAGAAAACCCAAGGTGGCCAAGATGTAATGCAGATGGCGACACAAGATTCTGTAGCTTGCACACTTGCATGAAATGTTTGTAAACCCCACGTGCATGCTTCCCTCTCCTGTGTCAACAAACGCTGTCGTAAATGGCGTGAACTGCTCCGATATAAACATAACAGGAATCAGGGAAGGAAAAATAACAACTGCTGATCACAATAACACCCCTCCAGTTTCGTTTCGCAATATTCCTTTTGGATATTTCAGGTTGCGTTAAGCTTTGGGGATGAATTTTACTGTTTGTTTACGGTTTAAAACAGCCGGGGTTTTTTTATAATACGCGTCCTCTTACGTGTATGTTTCAAGCAAAATTAATTCTTACACTAGAACAGTATCCACGGCACGCGAGCAGTTTTTTTTGTTGTTTGTTTTTTGTTTGTTATTATTTCTGTTTTACCGTGAGATGAAACGATGCCTAGTTTTTTTTTTTTTACCGTTTACGAAATTACACATTCCCAGCTGTGGAACATAGCAATGTGGCAGCAGTTTTTCTTTTTTTAATTTGCTGAAAGCCGTTTAAATGGGTCACGGTGGTCTAAGCGTTAATTATAGTAACAAATTAATCTGCGTAGTCAGAAAGTCCGCTGTGAACGTGCCAGATGAAACGGTCATCGGGTCCCAGAATGCATTCTGAAGGCTTGATCTCCCTTCAGATATCTTCTCCCTCTCTCTCTCTTTCTCTGTCTCTCTCTCTCTCTCCGAACCTTAAGTGTTCGAGGCCCATGTGGCTTCCGCTAAGGTTTTCCACAAACGCCCGTCCTTCGCCTTTTATTCCACTCTTGTCCAGGTGACCCCTATGTTGTTCATTATCCTCTCCGTTGTACTTCTCCATGTCTCCTTTGGTCTACCCTTTCTCCTCTTCCCCTGTGGTGTCCATCTCATTGCCTTTTTTTAGTGAGTTGCCGGCCACCCAGAGTACATGTCCAAACCATCGCCAGCGTCTTTCCTCAATAATTGCTGTCAGTGGCTTCATCTGCATCTCTGCCAACAAGATGTTACTTCTTACGGTGTTTTGTCAAAATACTCCTATAATGCTTCATAACATTTAGTCTGGAAAGAATTCAGCTTGTTTTCAATAGTTTTGGTGATTTTCCAGCATTCACTTCCATAGAGTAGCACCCCTAGAACATTACTCTTAAATATCCTCAGATATCTTCAGATATTTAACATTCAAAAACTTGCCCCTGGATCACAGCATAGATGGAAGACTGTGTGCCACGCAAGAAAGTTGAGAATAATGATAACTGCAGTAAAAACAAACTGGTAGGTTTAATTTACCCAGCAATTACCGGTAAATTACCGATAAAAACCGAGAAAACCGAAACTTTTGGAGGTCATCGGTTACTGTAACCAAGTTATATCATGGAAAACCTAGCAAAAAGGAAGTAGTGAAACTGGTTTAAGGATAATCAGACCAGTAGGTTATGTTGCCCAGTTTCTATGGTGTAGGGTGGGGGAGGGGGGGGACCAGCCGGCTGTGACTTTGGTTCAGCATGAGAACATTTTGTAAAGATTAAATATCGCCGCACTGACAACAATTATTGAGGAAAGACGCTGGCGATGGCTGGGACATGTGCTCCGAATGACTGACAACTCACTACCAAAAATAGCACTAAGATGGACACCACAGGGGAACAGAAGTAAGAGTAGACCAAAAGAGACATGGAGAAGAACAACAGAAAGGATGTTGAGCAATAGAGGGCTCACCTGGGCAACAGCAGAAAAAAAGGCGAAGGACAGGCATTTGTGGAAAACCCTTGCGGAAGCCCCATGTGCCCTGGGCCCTTAAGGTTCAGAGAGAGAGAGAAATATCGCCGCAAATAAGATGAAACAAACAAAAAAAGTACACCCGAACATTTACTTGATGTCTGTAAAGTGTGTGTAACTTTATGTTTTAAAAAAGTAAAGAAAATGATTTGACTAGAGAATGATGTACGGCGGTGGTGTCCCTTCACCTTCCGCTCGGTTTGTATACCATTTTTTCCGCTAGCCTTTGTCTAAAGAGACTGAGCCACAGTGTACGTGTTGTGGTCTGCTTCTGTTTGTATTCACAGCTGACCTATTTATTTAGAGGCCGTTCCATCATTCGCCACCGGGTCGGGTGGACGTGCCTGGTCGGAGGACATGTCGTGAGAAGACAGAAGTTGGAGAACCTATCAATGACTGGAAAATTCAAGGGAAAAAGAGAGGAAGGCCAAGAGAAAAATATTTGGGTAGAGTGACCAAACAATCGACAGAAAAGCAATCGAATTAATTTGAAACACCAAAGACAGAAGAAAATGGAGAATCATTATCGCCAACTCAAACCGCACGACAAATAATAATAATAATAATAATAATGATAATTTACTGAAGAATGTATTAAGGAAACCGGTATTTCTGAAAGTACTTCAAGCAAGGTGAAAGACAGGTACAGTTGTATCGGTTTCAAAAAATCCTAGCGCCTTCACTGAGTTTATGTACATGGAGGTATATGGTTCAGTTTTATTAAAAAGATTTTTTTAAAGTAAGAACAAAGGGGGAGGGGAATTGACTATAATTTATTAGCGAAAAGAATACGCCGAAAATAAAAATAAAAATAACATAGTAACCAATATTTCGGTAAAGAAGCCTTCACTATGACAAAAGAGGGCATCCCAACAACTGAACTGAACTAAAAAAGAAATAAATACAATAAAAAGAACAGGTAAATATATCACAGATATCTAGGTAAGAAAAAATGGACGCCACCAACAAAAGGCAACGAACAAGTTTCTACTTACTTAGGACAGAATTCTAGTAGTTGTGTTTCCTCTATATCTAGATGGTTAACCAGTTTTATTGTAAAAAAAAACATCAGTTAATCATTAATACTTTATTTGTTGATTTTCCTTCTTTAACTCTTTCATTCCAAACCAGCACTGGCAGGGTTGATATGTCCTGTACACCTATACGAATCATTTCTCACGGTGATGTTTGTTTGGTCTTGTCTTGTGCTAACCTCCCTGTAACTGCGAGCTGGTGTTCTTTGCAGCCGATGCTGTGGAGGGCTTGGGATACAGCATAGTATCGGCGTGGGAGCGGGTTATGGCAGCTGTTTTTTTTTAGTCCCGGAATACAGCTAAAAAAGCAGGGAGAGTGTAATGGTTCTTTAGCAGACTCCACTACCATGAGGATTACGGTGATCCCTTAAAGCAGGATCCTCTCTTCTACTCTTCTGCTTATGTGTAGATGTAAACTTGTTGCTTATAATTATGCATCTCTCTGTAAATTTCCACAATTGCCCACTGTTATAATGTTCTTTTTTATATTACTGTTAGCTTTTATCTCATTTTAAATCACGACTGTTCTAAATCTGTTCATATCTAATTTGCGTCCGGTTTGTTATTCACTTCACAGACTTACTTGCTCCCAGGAACGTTCATTCTCTCTCAGTGGCAATAGAAATACAGAAGCAGCAACTTGACAGTTGAAATGACTTTAATGATGCACGAGGTGTCGATGAGTCGATGAGCGATGTGACAAGAACGACAACTGCATCAACAAAATCCATGGACACAAGACTGGACGTAATTTCCATCTCCACGACATAAAATGTGTTCCTGGCAGAGTACTGTCGCCATCAGAGCATTCCATTACACACCTATTTCACTAAACAACTACATTTCTAATAGACAAATCTAGGTCTATCCCAGGCGATAGACAAAACACAACTATACCTCAGTCATATGATTTCTCTCTCACCTGACCTTTCTCCTGTCATACCTTAACCGTGACCCACGTGCAAATTGGGACAAAGCAAATGGACTCTACTCACAAACAGCTGATAACTTTAGAAGATAACTCATTTTGTACTAATTTTCCAATTCTCAGATGAGTTATCTATCTTACATTCTGAAATTCTATTTACAAGTTCCGACAATTAAATATTGAGACTGATTTTATTATGGGCCAAGACAAAAATGCCATCTATGAAGAAAACCATGGGATCCAAAGAGGCAACCTTCATCTATGATCTAGTAACTTTTCATCGCCGCCCGATAAGCAGACGACAAAGAAGCTGCCGTTCTGTTGACCTAGTCAGAAGTGCATTGTTATGTAATCAGCATGGAGCAAAAAGCTAACATTAAATTATGTTTAAAACTCGGGAAAGGTGCCATTCAGATAGGTGAATTGATGCGACAAGTTTATGGGGATAATTGTTTATCTCGTGCACAGATATTCAGGTGGTATTCACGATTCAAAACTGGTATGGAAACGATTACAAATGCAACTAGACACGGACGCCCAATTTCTGTTCGTAATGAGAAACTCACTGCAAAAGTCAGAGAACGGATACAAGAAGATCGTTGTTTGAATGTGAAGATGATGGCAAATGAATTTGGTGTTAACCGAGAGACCATTCGTAACATTTTAGTTGAAGATTTTGGCAAGAAAAAAGTTGCTTCCCGGTTTTGTGCCACATGCGTTATCTGATGACCAAAAACATCAGCGTGTTGAGTACGCAAAAGACATCACCAAAACGTGTCACAGAAATAAACATTTCTTAAATGTGATTGTTGCAGGGGTTGAAACATGGATTTTCCGCTATGATATTACAACTAAACGCCAATGTGCTCAGTGCAAGTCATCATCATCACCAAAATGCAAAAAAACAACTCATCTTCAAAAGTCGAAAGTGAAGACAATGTTGGTGTGCTTCTACGACAGCAAACGAATTATTCACAAAGAATTTATCCAAGAGGGACAGAGTGTCTGCCAAAGTTTATTTGAAACACCTACTGAAAAGGATTCTCCGAGTCCGACCCGAGTATTCAACACCTGGCAGTTTTTTTCCTTCTTCATGATAATGCACCGGCTCACCGGGCGGTAGTTGTACAGGAATTTTTGGCCTCAAAACAAGTGTGTGTTCTCAATCATCCACCATATTCCCCAGATTTGTCTCCCTGCGATTATTTTCTATTCCCAAAATTAAAGTTACCATTGAAAGGATGCTTCTTTGACGATACTGATGACATCCAAAGGGCCGTAACATCGAGTTTAAGGACTATACCAACAGAAGAACTGCAGAGGTCGTTCCAGTGTTTGTTAGATCGTACCACTCGCTGTAACAATGCACAAGGGGCTTACTTTGAATAAAATACAGGTTATATCTTCAACTGTTGTTTATTTTATTTTTTTAATGTAATTAGTCTCATTACTTAATTGTCGGACCTTGTGCCCTGCCTCGTTAACCAGGCTAGGCCTGTTACTGGGGGGTAAAACGGAGAGGTGGGACAGGGTCATGGTCAGCTATGGTTCACTAATCCTGACGCTAGCATAGAAGCTATGGTTCACTAATCCTGACGCTAGCATAGAAGCTATGGTTCACTAATCCTGACGCTAGCATAGAAGCTATGGTTCACTAATCCTGACGCTAGCATAGAAGCTATGGTTCACTAATCCTGACGCTAGCATAGAAGCTATGGTTCACTAATCCTGACACTAGCATAGAAGTTATGGTTCACTAATCCTGACGCTAGCATAGCAGCTATGGGTCGCTGATTGCCTGATCGGACAGCATCTTTGCCCTCATAGCGATATTTAGACAATGTCAACATAAAAAGAAAAGTAGCACGTGTCTGACCCAAGCTGCGTTAAATCATTCAACAACTTCTTTCCAGTTTCTTTCTATAAAATTTTTCATCAAAATTTATTCTGGCAGAGGATGGAAACTGATTCGAGAGTGAACGGTAATTTCATTATCCTCCCCATAAATTCAGCTTTATCATCGTGGCAACTGATCTTCTTCTTCTTCTTCTTCTTCGTACGCACATTGGCGATGGTGCGTGGCACCTTGATTTTTGATGCACCTTTTGGCTGGGTACCTCCGACTTCAGACACCTTTCCTTGCTAGGGCAGACTGTGGTCTTGCTCGGACTGCCACGAAGACAGTGGTGCTGTCCATCCTCTGGTGGCTATACTTAAGCCCCTTCTCCATGCCAGATCCAGCATTCAATGCTGGCTGGCCAGACGGCTTTGAGACAGTTCCACAGAGACATCTTTGGGATGAGGAATCTGATGAGTGCTTCAACGATACCCATTCTCCGCCAACTATAGTCTGCTGTTTTCTTTACATCATTCTGATAGCCATTGTTGTAAAGACCCATAGGCTTGTCCTGGATTCATTGGTTTCACACCAGATTTTCCTCATTCCCCCCCCCCCCCCCCCCCCCCGGTGATCTCCATGTCCCCATCCGTCAACCAACCAGACATTACATTTTACAAAAATAACAATTACAATTAGTGTTGATTGCTACAGGTTTCTGGGCTACAGAAGTAGGTCAGAGTTTTTAAGCAAATAGATGTATGTTCCCTGTCTCATAAAGACTATGTTAAGATAAGTATGTTCTCAACACATTTGTTCCCAGGGGAGTGGCAACTGATAAAGTCATGGTCACTTCACGGTAATGCGGTGTCGGATGAGGAATATTACATTCCCCACATCTTGGCGAACTTCTGACTTAGCTCAATTATTGTAAGGGGTGCATCGACCCAGAATCACTGAGGGCGAGGGCGGGGCGGGGGCGGTGTATTTCTCCGAGGCCAGAAGGATTTTCTCTGCTTTAAGTGGAGGGGGGGGGAGTATGGAGGGCGGGGAAATGGACTTTAAAAAACCGACTGTGGCTAAGGGCTGGGGGTAGGGGCAGGGAGTAAGGGCAAGGGGTAGGGCAAGAGGTAGGGACAAAGGGTAGGGTTTTGTACCTGTTTACAGAATTTCTCTCAGAGGATGTGCATCGATCTCTCTCATGTTGACCAAACTATACAATCAAAACAGCCTGTTTACCTGTAATGGCATTAAACACGTGACATCTAGTTTCCTTTATTGTCAGGCTTATCTACTTAACTTCCCTCTACTTTCCTACAGTGTCTGCCTTTGTTCTCGCTTTTTTATTCTTAATTATGTAGACCTCGGTTTTCCTCACTTCCTATTTTCTTACCTTTCCCATCCACCTCTGTTTTTCGCACATGTTTCCCACTTCATCTTTCCCTATCTCCTCCCACCACCCCTTTCTGTTTTTCTCACATGTCTCCCCATTCCTCTTTTCCCACCTCCTCCCACTCTCTCTTGTATACACCTCAACTCCCCATCGCTCTCACTTATAAGCTTCCTCTCATTTACATTCTTCAGCTCTGCCTTCTCCTCTTCTTATGCAGATCTTTATATATCCGCTGTTTGATCTTTTTTTTCTTTGAAAATCTCCGACATTTAGATTCCTCGCCCCCTCTCCCCCCCTCTCTCTCCCTCTCTCTCTGTCTCGCTTCCCTCAAGTGTAGCTCTCTCTGAAATACGCCAACTATCATGCATCAGCTTCCCTTAACAGAAATTTTAATAATTGTCGCTTCCTGCGTACCCAGAAATCTGGAAAAAACCAGGAGCAGTGCGTCATCAGGTAAAATGCTTGCCTGGGTCGTAGTGTTTTGAATCTGTGCCAGGCTTCTGTCACCCCCAGTCATTTGCACGGGACTGAAACGGCGGTGACAAAAAACATAGAACCGACTCCCCAGTCATAAACTGTGTTTCTTTGCAAGAAGTTATCTCTGCGTCACAACCTGGATCCTGCATATGTCGGGAACTACAACTTGGGGTTGATATTCCAAGATGTCTGTTATATGACTTCCAGCGTCAATCATTGAGAATTTGTTTGTTAAAAAAAAATTTGTTTAAAAAGCAGCAAGACGTGTACAGAAATGCAATATTCTCAAAAGAAGTGGAGAATTAAAGCTACAGTTTAATCATAATTGAATTAAGGGGGGAAAAACCCAGAAAGAATATTTCTTAAGAAAAAGATGACTGACAGCAGGAGACCAGGTAAATCTAGGTCATCGGCAAGCGTTATAAGATACCAACAAAGCGAAACCTGGACATTAACAACGTGGACATAAACAATGTGGACATTAACAATGTGGACAAAAACAATGTGAATATTTGTGTAAAATGAGTACACATGAAATGAAATTTCCCAAGAAACCGATGAACTTGTTCTGAAAGTGCCGAACACAACCAACAAAGCGGCTAATGTCATTGTAACAACGAGGCATACGTTTGTCCAACAAATCATTAGGAACAAAAGTAGCCGAGATATACAAGATGTACAAAGCTTGTAGTACGGGAGCTAGCACATTTCAGCCAAAACAGGCATATGTTGAAGAAGATTGTTGGATGCAGAAGAAGCCCATTGTTGTATTTACCTGGACTCACGAGAAGGATGTACTTAGCAGAAGTTGCAACACAGTCATCGTTAGTCTGATATAAGATGGTTAGCTTGAAGACCTTAGGTGGGCCCTAGGTAGCTGCTTTTCAAACGTTTAGCTCCGGTTAGCTTGAAGACTCTAGGTGGGCCCTAGGTAGCTGCTTTCCAAACGTTTAGGTTCGGTTAGCTTGAAGACCCTAGGTGAGCCCTAAGTAGCTGCTTTCCAAACTTTCAGTTTGAACACCCTAGGTGAGCCCCAGGTAGCTGCTTTCCAAACGTTCTGTTCTGGTTAGCTTGAACACCCTAGGTGACCCTAGGTAGCTGCTTTTCAAACGTTCAGCTCCAGTTAGCTTGAAGACCTTAGGTGGGCCCTAGGTAGCTGCTTTCCAAACGTTCAGTTCTGGTTAGCTTGAACACCCTAGGTGACCCTAGGCAGCTGCTTTTCAAACGTTCAGCTCCAGTTAGCTTGAAGACCTTAGGTGGGCCCTAGGTAGCTGCTTTCCAAACGTTCAGTTCTGGTTAGCTTGAACACCCTAGGTGACCCTAGGTAGCTGCTTTTCAAACGTTCAGCTCCAGTTAGCTTGAAGACCCTAGGTGGGCCCTAGGTAGCTGCTTTTCAAACGTTCAGTTCCAGTTAGCTTGAAGACCCTAGGTGGGCCCTAGGTAGCTGCTTTTCAAACGTTCAGCTCCAGTTAGCTTGAAGACCCTAGGTGGGCCCTATGTAGCTGCTTTCCAAACATTCATCTCCGGTTAGTATGTCCTTGGCCAACTCTAGTTATCCCGCCCGCACAACCGAGTTGCACTTTAGTATAGTCATCTTTCTTTGATTGCTCTCTCAGTCACTCTTTCTCTCTCAGTCTCTCTTCTCTCTCTCCATCTCTCTTCTCTTTCTCTCCTTCTCTCTATATCATCACACAGTTAACTGTACGTGTATACAAAATATACATACATTACATACATACATACATACATACATACATACATACATACAAAACATACATACATACATACATTACATACATACATACATACATATATACATATTTACATACATTACACACATACATACATGCATGCATACATACATACATATATACATACATACATACATACATACATACATACATATATACATGCATTCATAAGGCAATGATGACTACTTTGGAGACACGTAAATAACCACCAAGAACTCTGGATCTTCTGAACAAGATGATAAGCCCGCCCTTTTCAAAGTCTTCAGCCTCATCCTTTCTTTTATATTCTATGGATATATTTGTTTGCAAAAGAGTGCAAGGACGAAGAGGAAGATGCTTGACCAACCACGAGGTAAAGATAGATAAAGGTAACTCTGTTGTGCCACGTAGGCAGCAAGGAGAAAAGGTTTTAGTGGGTGTATTTGTCTTGACTGCCAGCATACAAGAGGATGATGTGGTGGCGTCACATCTGTGCTGACTTCCTCTCCCTCTGCCATCGCACATCACGCAGGATCGTTGTTACTTTTCTATTTTCCCGACTTGTGAATATTATTATTCAACAATACCAACAACAATACAAAAAACAAGAACAACAACAAAATAAATCTCAGTATAGTCAGGTTCACACTACACCACTGTACCTAGCATCAACTGCTGAATTTCCAACCATTCACTTGTAAAAATATAATCATATTAATTTTAGTCAGTCGGTCATTTGCATGTCCCTTGCGGAACATTGCCTCCCTAACAGCTCTCCTGTAGGCCTCTCGTTTGTAACCAAGATGGCCTGCTGCTGATGCATCCATTTGCAGATCATCAACGATGTATTGCAGCCATCTTCGCCTTGGTCTTCCTCTTTTTCTTGTTCTCATTATGTACTCTTCCAAGACTGTCTTCTCTAAATTATTATGACGTTTAATGTTTAATATATTTTAATTAAAATACCACATTTCTTTTTCTAAAAACAAAACCAAAAAAAAACCTTCTTTCATTCTGTCACAAGGAAAAGAATGAGAACTGGAGATAGATTACAGCAAAACGTTCAAGATAGAGGGAGCAAATGAAAGGGTAACAGAATTACAAAGTTCAAACATTGAGTTTGATCAGCGTTGGTTAGATTCGGCCGCCTAAAGTGACTTCAGTAAGTTTGTCTTTAGCAGAGATCACAGCTACACTGATGCTTCTCTCAGAGATTACGTGTAGACTTTCTTAGACGTGATTACACAAAGAAAGTTTATGGTTTGATTTGGTTTTTTTTTTTGACGTATGTAAATTGCAGGAACACAGCAGTGACACGGGAAAAGAGGTAGTTTTTTATATGGAGTGTTTGCGCTGTGTGCGATAACTTAGAGGAGACTTACAACATGAAGTAGTTTTCAAAGTAAGACAGCTTAAAATAAAGCAGTTTTTTTTTCATATATAGCTTCGAAAACGAAATAGCTTTTCAAAGTAAGATGAAGTCTCTTATGGAGTAGCTTCCAAAGCATTCTGACTTAAAACATGAAATAGTTTTCACTGGCTGGAATCTCCCTGTTGTAACGAGCAAAAACAACTCCTCAGATATCATTAGAAGTTTCGGCTCTTTAAACTTCTGACGCTCAAATGTGGGGGTGGGGGGGCCTCTGGATGTAAGTTGTTGATTTATAACTGCTTCTCGAGGCTGAAGATACGGCTCGGATGTTCAAGTCTGTAACTTCCCAAAGTTTCTATCTACTAAGATACCCTCCAGCATGAAACAACGTTTAAAGTTTCTATCTGCTAAGATACCTTCAGCATGAAACAACGTTTAAAGTTTCTATCTACTAAGATACCTCCAGCATGAAACAACGTTTAAAGTTTCTATCTACTAAGATACCTCCAGCATGAAACAACGTTTAAAGTTTCTATCTGCTAAGATACCTTCAGCATGAAACAACGTTTAAACTTCCTATCTACTAAGATACCTCCAGCATGAAACAGCGTTTAGAGTAAAACAGTCTCTAACGTGAAACAGTTTTTACAGTATGATATCACAGTTTTTACAGTAAAATATCACAGTTCTTTACAGTAAGATGATATAGCTTTTACAGTAACATTTCGTCTATAATGAGGTACCTTTTAGAGTATGATATCTTATTTTTTACAGTAAGATGATATAGCTTTTACAGTAAGATAGCTTTATAACGAGGCAGCTTTTACAGTAATATAGGTTCTATAATAAAGTAGCTTTTGCAGTAAGATAGCTTCTATAATGAAGTAGCTTATACAGTAAGATAGCTTCTGTAATGAAGTACCTTTTGATGTAAGATAGCGTCCAACTATGAAATAGTCTTTACAGTAAAATATCATTTGAAGAATGCTCAGTCGGAGTTTGTGAAAAGAGTTTGTTTTAGAGAAGACAAGCAGTATTTGCTGAAGATTCTTCGTTATCCGTGTTAAAAACAAAACACGAAAAAAAACCCGGCTATCTCAAGCTGTTCGCTGTTAAACAAGAAGAATTGGCCGATGATGAGTGCTCGCTGAAGAATGTGCCCCCACAGAGAGTTTTGTGTGTCTTCCTTCCAGCGAGAAATAATAGAGGACTAAGGTGTTTGGACCAAACCTGGAGCACTGGTCTTGTAGCTACAAGAAGAAGAAGAAGAAGAAGACATGTTTACCTGATTTAGTTTTTCTCTCATCCACAAGGTCAGTTTACACAGATGTCTACATTTGATTATGTTCATTCTTCCAGCCTTACATTGTCTATTCTCTCGTCTCTCTACTTTTCTTTTCGTTTGATAACTAGAACAAAAAAAAAAAAGATGTTTCGGCGCAGTCCAAAACTGTGCATGAGCTGTTAGAGAAGAAAACGTTAAAACTGATTATCCAGTGGATAAAGCGAGATGTGTTAATGGCCTAAATGTGTAGGTAAAAAATAAGGTGTGTTTAAAATATAGAGAGAAATGCATAAACAAGGGCGAGTAAGTCAGCAAAACAGTTTTTCTGCGGCGTGTTGTCTCCTCCTGTTCGGCATCTCCGTGTTTGGAGCACTCAGCGATTCCCAGAGTTCCTGTGCAGAAAATGCTTTATCAGATGTAACTGTCCCATCATGCCGCTGGGCAGAAAAGCGCAACAACTGCGCGTTCAGTCTCTTCAGTTTTCTCTCTGCCAGTGCATCAGAGTGTAAGTATGCGCTGATATCATCCAGAGAGCTGGCTCTCTAAGCGTCGCTCTGTAGAATTCTTAGACCTTGTTCATGAGACAGTTTATCCCTTAAAATCCATCTTAATGTCGAAAAAAAAGCTTTGTTCATGAAAATGTATTAATGCTTTAGTTCTCTTATTGACCCATAGCTGATATGTTAGCGACTGGGTTAGTGAACCATAGGTGACAAAGACCCTGTCCCACCTCTCCGTTGGTACACCCAGTAACAGGTCTAGCCTGGCTAACGAGTGGGGATCGCCATAGTCCCCATGGTGGTGGAGTCTGCTTAAGAAACATTGCACACCCCCTGCTCTCTTAGTTGTACTCCGGGACTGAAAAAAATAGCCGCCATAACCCGCTCCCGCACCGATACGATGCTGTGCCTCAACATCTCCACAGCATCGACTGCAAAGAACACCAGCTCATAGTTACAGCGAGATAGTACAAGAACAAGATTGATAATTTAAATAGGAGAACGTGCTGAAAAGTTATCCGCCTGACCAAGAAGGGACTTAGAGCCGTGAAACTTCCATGTTATTCTACGTATTCACCTCGAAGTTCAAAACCTTAGGCACATCGTTTCTCAAGTTTCTTGAACCCTTTCAAAAATATATACATAATACATGGTCACTGAAATACTGCAGCATACACTCGTTGATTTCCTTTGGAGTTTTTTTTTCTGCAGAGACAGGAACATCATGACAGCCCAGAGTTCCAAACTTGAAATTTTCACACCTTTCGTTGACATGATTATGTCATTACTCTTTTTTAAAAATGTGAAAAAGCGCTACGATACAGAAAACTGGCACATTACATTGTCAAATAATCCTCAGCCAACCCACAGTGACAAAGTTACGCTCAGACTTTGGGACATGGGTCGGGCCGACAACTTTTCAGCACCCTTATCGTTTATCATACGTAGGTCAGTTACGACCATGGAGATGTGCACTCTAAGAAATAAAGAAATCGTACATGAACGTTTAACAAAACAGCTGAGAAACACATAAATGCCTTTGAATGTAAATGCTACAGAAGAGTTCTTCAAATATCTTGGACACAAAAAAGAACAAATATATCCATACTACAGGAACTTAGTATTGAAGACGTTTGGCTAGTAAAGAAGATTAAACAGAGAAAACTTAAATATTTTGGACATATTAAACGTCATGATAATTTAGAGAAGACAGTCTTGGAAGGGTATATAGTGGGAAAAAGAAAGAGAGGAAGACCAAGGCGAAGATGGCTGAAAGACATCGTTGATAACCTGCAAATGGATGCATCAGCAGCAGGGGCATCTTGCTTACAACAAAGAGGCTGAAAGTAGAGCTGTTAGGGAGGCAAAGTTCCCCAAGGGTCATGCATATGACTGACTGACTGAGGTGAACGTTTCCTCTGATGTTCTTAATACCAGTCCTAACTCTAGGATGTTGCATCATAATCTTTCAGGTGTTTGTATAACTCAACTAGACACTGTTATGAAACGATAGCACGCATATTAGGGGGAAATAATCCAAACAATCAATGAAGAAGCAGCTAAAACTGGACAAAACTCGATAAAGAAGATAAGAAAGACACACAATCTCTGGCCGATCAGGGAAGTGTTATGATATCTTGTCAACATTATCGAACTATCTTATGAACATGAATGATAAATAACTATCTTGTGAACATGAATGATAAATATCTATCTTGTGAACATGAATGATAAATAACTATTTTGTGAACATGAATGATAAAATACTGTCTTGTTATAGTGACTGGCCGATGCACCATTATGGCTGCTCTGTGAAAGACTAAAACAAAAGCTACAAGCATTACTTTTGTTACTTTTTTTAGCTTTATTTTTGTAATGAAATGATTGGAAATAACCGGTGGAAGTTAAAATCATTATTTTTGACAATCCGGTGATTGAGAAGAAGCAATATAAGTTGATATATTTATTTATTATTTGTTTGCAATGAAATGATTTGGAAGAAGCAATTAAAATTATAATAATAATAATACTAATAATAATAATAATAATAATAATTGCAATGAAGTGATTAAGAAGAAGCAATTGAAGCTAAAATCATTATTTGTAAAAGATAATCATGAAATAAAAGGAACTGAAGTTAAAAAACAAGTTGGTTTGATATAAAACAAGGGGTCCATCAGGGGTTCATATTGTCGCCTTACTTATTTAACTTGTATACTGAAAACATAATGAGGAATGTTAGAGAAGATGTAGATAAAGAATATTACGATGCCATAACAATTGGAGGTTATGAAATATCAGAGATTAGATGTGCTGATGACACAGTGTTACTGTTCACAACGCAAAAATGGAATGGAAAAACTTATTATGTTAGTCCTTAAGAACAGCGAAGAGAAAAACCTTTATCTTAATGCGAAGAAAACCAAATTGATAACAGCTAACAAAACAAATAAGGCAGCTGAAATATGTATCAGAAAAAATGGAAGAGGTGGAGAGTTTTGAATATCTTGGATCATTGCTAATAATAGAGATACAATGAGGGAAATTAAAAGGAGGACGTCTATCGCTCTTCAAAAAATAAAACAACTAAAGAAGCTGTGGAGAAGAACACTCAGAACTACAGAAATAAGATTTTTAAGGGCATGCATCTTTCCCATCGCAACATATGCCTTTGAGACCTGGGCACTTAACAAAACAGCTGAGAAACACATAAATGCCATTGAATGTAAATGCTACAGAAGAGTCCTTAAAATATCATGGGCACAAAAAAGGAACAAATATATCCATACTACAAGAACTTAATATTGCAGAAGGCTGGCTAGTAAAGAAATTAAACAGAGAAAACTTACATATTTTGGACACATTAAACGTCATAATAATTTAGAGAAGACAGTCTTGGAAGAGTACATAATGAGAAAAAGAAAAAGAGGAAGACCACGGCGAAGATGGCTGCAAGACATCGTTGATGATCTGCAAATGGATGCATCAGCAGCAGGCCATCTTGGTTACAAACGAGAGGCCTACAGGAGAGCTGTTAGGGAGGCAATGTTCTGCAAGGGACATGCAAATGACCGACTGACTAAAATTAATATGATTATATTTTTACAAGTGAATGGTTGGAAATTCAGCAGTTGATGCTGGGTACAGTGGTGTAGTGTGAACCTGACTATACTGAGATTTATTTTGTTGTTGTTCTTGTTTTCGGTATTGTTGTTGGTATTGTTGTTGAATAATAATATTCACAAGTCGGGAAAATAGAAAAGTAACAACAATCCTGCGTGATGTGTGATGGCAGAGGGAGAGAAAGTCAGCACAGATGTGACGCCACCACATCATCCTCTTGTATGCTGGCAGTCAAGACAAATACACCCACTAAAACCTTTTCTCCTTGCTGCCCACGTGGCACAACAGAGTTACCTTTATCTATCTTTACCTTGTGGTTGGTCAAGCATCTTCCTCTTCGTCCTTGCACTCTTTTGCAAACAAATATATCCATAGAGCATAAAAGAAAGGATGAGGCTGAAGACTTTGAAAAGGGCGGGCTTATCATCTTGTTCAGAAGATCCAGAGTTCTTGGTGGTTATTTACGTGTCTCCAAAGTAGTCATCATTGCCGTATGTGTGTATGTATGTATGTATGTATGTGTGTATATGTATGTATGTATGTATGTATGTATGTGTGTATGTATGTATGTATGTATG
Source organism: Achatina immaculata (assembly GCA_009760885.1). Lineage (NCBI taxonomy): Eukaryota > Metazoa > Mollusca > Gastropoda > Stylommatophora > Achatinidae > Lissachatina > Lissachatina immaculata. Next base: position 1,721,702 of record CM019716.1, on the reverse strand, counting down.
TTTGTATGTATGTATGTATGTATGTATGTGTGTGTATGTATGTATGTATGTATGTATGTATATATGTATGTATGTATGTATGTATGTGTGTGTGTAATGTATGTAAATATGTATGTATGTATTTCTCTCCATATTTTAAACACACCTTATTTTTACCTACACATTTAGGCCATTAACACATCTCGCTTTATCCACTGGATAATCAGTTTTAGCGTCTTCTTCTCTAACAGCTCATGCACAATTTTGGACTGCGCCGAAACATCTTTTTTTTTGTTCTAGTTATCAAACGAAAAAAAAGTAGAAAGACGAGAGAATAGACAATGTAAGGCTGGAAGAATGAACATAATCAAATGTAGACATCTGTGTAAACTGACCTTGTGGATGAGAGAAAAACTAAACCAGGTAAACATGTCTTCTTCTTCTTCTTGTAGCTACAAGACCAGTGCTCCAGGTTTGGTCCAAACACCTTAGTCCTCTATTATTTCTCGCTGGAAGGAAGACACACAAAACTCTCTGTGGGGGCACATTCTTCAGCGAGCACTCATCATCGGCCAATTCTTCTTGTTTAACAGCGAACAGCTTGAGATAGCCGGGTTTTTTTTTCGTGTTTTGTTTTTAAGACGGATAACGAAGAATCTTCAGCAAGTACTGCTTGTCTTCTCTAAAACAAACTCTTTTCACAAACTCCGACTGAGCATTCTTCAAATGATATTTTACTGTAAAGACTATTTCATAGTTGGACGCTATCTTACTTCAAAAGCTATTTCATTACAGAAGCTATCTTACTGTATAAGCTGCTTCATTATAGAAGCTATCTTACTGCAAAAGCTACTTTATTATAGAACCTATATTACTGTAAGAGCTGCCTCGTTATAGAAGCTATCTTACTGTAAAAGCTATGTCACCTTACTGTAAAAAATGTGATATCTTACTCTAAAAGCTACTTCATTATGGGAGCTATCTTACTGTAACAGCTACTTCATTATAGACGATATCTTACTGTAAAAGCTATATCATCTTACTGTAAAGAACTGTTATATTTTGCTGTAAAAACTGTGTTATCTTACTGTTAAAAACTGTTTCACGTTAGAGACTGTTTTACTTTAAACGCTGTTTCATGCTGGAGGTATCTTAGTAGATAGGAAGTTTAAACGCTGTTTCATGCTGAAGGTATTTTAGCAAATAGAAACTTTAAACGTTGTTTCATGCTGAAGGTATTTTAGCAAATAGAAACTTTAAACGTTGTTTCATGCTGAAGGTATTTTAGCAAATAGAAACTTTAAACGTTGTTTCATGCCGAAGGTATCTTAGTAGATAGAAACTTTAAACGCTGTTTCATGCCGAAGGTATCTTAGTAGATAGAAACTTTAAACGCTGTTTCATGCCGAAGGTATCTTAGTAGATAGAAACTTTAAACGTTGTTTCATGCCGGAGGTATCTTAGTAGATATAGAAACTTTAAACGTTGTTTCATGCTGGAGGTATCTTAGTAGATAGGAAGTTTAAACGTTGTTTCATGCTGGAGGTATCTTAGTAGATAGAAACTTTAAACGCTGTTTCATGCTGGAGGTATCTTAGTAGATAGAAACTTTAAACGTTGTTTCATGCTGGAGGTATCTTAGTAGATAGAAACTTTAAACGTTGTTTCATGCTGGAGGTATCTTAGTAGATAGAAACTTTAAACGTTGTTTCATGCTGGAGGTATCTTAGTAGATAGAAACTTTGGGAAGTTACAGACTTGAACATCCGAGCCGTATCTTCAGCCTCGAGAAGCAGTTATAAATCAACAACTTACATCCAGAGCCCCCTCCCCCCACACCCACATTTGAGCGTCAGAAGTTTAAAGAGCCGAAACTTCTAATGATATCTGAGGAGTTGTTTTTGCTCTTTACAACAAGGAGTTCCCAGCCAGTGAAAACTATTTCATGTTTTAAGTCAGAATGCTTTGGAAGCTACTCCATAAGAGACTTCATCTTACTTTGAAAAGCTATTTCGTTTTCGAAGCTATATATGAAAAAAAACTGCTTTATTTCTAAAGCTGTCTTACTTTGAAAACTACTTCATGTTGTAAGTCTCCTCTAAGTTATCGCACACAGCGCAAACACTCCATATAAAAAAGCTACCTATTTTCCCGTGTCACTGCTGTGTTCCTGCAATTTACATACGTCAAAAAAAAACCCAAATCAAACTAGAAACTTTATTTGTGTAATAACGTCTAAGAAAGTCTACACGTAATCTCTGAGAGAAGCACCAGTGTAGCTGTGATCTCCGCTAAAGACAAACTTACTGAAGTCACTTTAGGCGGCCGAATCTAACCAACGCTGATCAAACTCAATGTTTGAACTTTGTAATTCTGTTACCCTTTCATTTGCTCCTTCCATCTGTAACGTTTTGCTGTAATCTATCTCCAGTTCTCATTCTTTTCCTTGTGACAGAATGATAGAAGGTTTTTTTGTTGTTTGTTGTTGTTGTTGTTGTTCTGTTTTGTTTTTAGAAAAAGAAATGTGGTATTTTAATAGCACGATAAAACAATGTGATATTTCACTTTTCGTCTATGTGAAACATAACAATAAGAAACAAACGAAGGGGAATTGAAACTGCGAGTTCCTGATGATGGGAGATGATTTAACAAAGAAATGATGATGATGATGATGATGATGGGAGAGGATTTAACAAAGAGATGATGATGATGATGATGATGATGATGGGAGAGGATTTAACAAAGGGATGATGATGATGATGATGATGATGATGATGATGATGGGAGAGGATTTAACAAAGGGATGATGATGATGATGATGGGAGAGGATTTAACAAAGGGATGATGAAGAGTAAGTTGTTTATCTGATTTGTTTAGTGAAGTTGCTTACTATCTTTTTATCATCCATGTTACCTTCCACAGTGCTACCTTCGAGAGCATTACCATTTTACAGTGTTACCTTCCACCACTTTAAAGTCCATAACGTTATCTTCCATAATGTTATCTTCCAAAGTGTTCCCGTCCATAACATTACCTTTCATAATGTTGTCTTCCACAATGTTACATTCCATAATGTTTGATTCCATTCCTTCCTTTTTCATAATGTTAACGTTCATAAGTTTAGCTTTATACCATTACCTACCATTAAGGTACCTCCAGCAATGTCACCTTCCACAGCCATACTTTTCACAAGGTTATCTTTCACAATGTTACCTTCACAGTGTCACCTTCCACAGTGCTACCTTCCCTCAACATTACTTTTCACAGCTTTATCATCCACAACGTCGCTTTTCAGATTATCTCTTTCCACTTTTCGCAATGTTAGCTTCCACAATATTACCTCCTGCAATGTTAGTTTCCACAATATTAACTCCCGCAATGTTACCTTCCACAGTTCTACCTCCAGCAATGTCAATTTCCAAAACATCACCTCCCGCAATGTTGGTTTCCACAACGTTACTTCCCGCAATGTTAATTTCCACAATGTTACCTTCCTATTATTAGTTTCCACTATATTACCTCCCGCAATGTTAATTTCTACTATGTTACCTCCCGCAATATTAGTTTCCACAATGTTATCTCCTGCCGTGCTAGTTTCCATAACGTTACCTCACGCAATGTTAATTTCTACTGTTACCTCCCGCAATGTTAGGTTCCATAACTTTACCTCGCGCAATGTTGATTTCTACTATGTTACCTCCCGCAATGTTAGTTTCCATAACGTTACCTCACGCAATATTAATTTCTACTATGTCACCTCCCGCAATGTTAGTTTCCATAACATTACCTCACGCAATGTTAATTTCTACTATGCTACCTCCCGCAATGTTAGTTTCCACAGTGTTACCTCCCGCATTGTTAGTTTCCACAATGTTACCTGCTGCAATGTTAGTTTTCACAATGTTATCTCCCGCAATGTTAGTTTCCACAATGTTACCTCCCGCAATGTTACTTTCCACATTGTTACCTTCTATGACGCTGCTGCCAAATATAGTAAGAACTGGAATAAGTTCTAGCAAGGTTTATTCACGTTCTGAAAGGTGTTAGACCCTGACAGAAAAAAAAAAAAAGTTTATATGTCTTTTCACCGCAGATCCTATCAAAATGCACCGCTACAATGACTCATTCCCAAATCTTGACATAGATAAAGCTCTATAGATATTCAACAGATGTTATATGTTGTAAGGAATGTTAACATAGGTAAGTCATAGGCGTAAACGTCAATTAAAAAAAAAGTTCCTATGTTATCACACAGGACAGCTTTTTTGCACTAGACTGTCTGAGACAAAGGTCATCAAAGTTCCTGGGTGGAACGAGACAACAGCTGTCTCGTCGGTGACTTCAGCGACATTTCTGGCTACAGTTAGAATTTCTCTGCAATGTAAAAAGTAGTTACCTTCCATGCATTGTGGAAAGTAGCATTTCGGTGCCGGAAATCTTGTGTGTACATTGGTCTCAGTAGATATATTCAGTGATCGAGCTAGGATTTTTTAATACCGGTACAACTGTACGTGTCTTTCATCTTGCATGAGGTACTTTCTGAAATACTGTCTTCTCATTTGCAAAATTACAAACATCAGCAGAAATGATTCACACATAATGTGTGAATAATTTTTATGACCTTATTTTCAACGAGGTTTGATCTTCACTAAAGATTCACATGCTGAACCAAAGTCAAAACTGGCTGATTCTCCTGCTTTACAATTTGAGTATCATCATCATTCTACCATCTTGGAAGGGCATATAATAGGAAAAAGAAAGAGAGGAAGACCAAGGCGAAGATGGCTGAAAAAAACTTTATAAACTGCAAATGGATGCATCAGCAGCAGGGAATCTTGCTTACAACCGAGAGGCCTACAGAAGAGCTGTTAAGGAGGCAAAGTTCTGCAAGGGACATGCCAATGAATGAGTGACTGACATAATTCTACTGTAATGATTGTCATCCTGCTGATTGCACTGGTTGTTTTTTTAACTACGTTTATGATAATATAAACCGGTTATGGTAACCGAAGACTTCCGTGTTTCGGTTTTTCTCTTTTTACATCGGTAATTTACAGGTAATTGCCGGTTACCACGACCCGTGGCATATTACCTGCTTTATACGTAGCTACAGGAAATTAAAAACACATAAAAGCATAGGTCATACTTGTATATATAGGGGTGTCTGAGTGGCGAAGTGGTTAGTGCACTGGTCTTTCGTGGCGAAGGTCACGGGTTCGAATCCGTCCTGAGGCACCCTAGTCACCCAGCTGTAGAAATGGGTACCCGAATTCTTCTGGAGTTGGAGAAGGAAAGGCGACCAGGCGTGATACTGAGCATATCAGCCTTTAGTGTGCTGACAGGTAAAGGAAAATATGGCCACTAACACCATACCCCTATATGCCTCTAAGGCATGACAGGATTACCTTTCTATATATAGAGCAAAGTTAGCATATTATTATTTAGTTATAGCTTATTTCAAAATGAAATTATGCATCATATTTTGAGGATAAATCTACCAAACAGCAAACAAACAAACAAACTGATGAGACAAATTTCAGCCACTAATCCATCAACAGAAACCCAGTCTTTGCGTGTTTGGTTAAAACTTGTTTTTTGCCTTACGTTCTTCCTTAAATGCCATTTGACGTGACTATTCTTCTTGCAATTTGTTATAAAGTGGCTACTCTGCACAAGTCTGAGAACCGCTTCAGGGTATCCTTAGTGCGTTTTTACCTAACTCGTGTAACTGACAAAAAAAAAAAAAAATCAGCTTATCGCCTTTTTTTCTATCTTCTTCAAAATGCAAACTTGCTCTGGCTGCAGCCCATGGCTTCGATGATCATGTTTTACGCTGTCCTGATGCCATCCAGGGGAAGTAACTTTTGGGTGAGCTCGAGGAGTGAACTCAAGAAACACCATCTTCGGCAGATTCATCGCCCTTTGGACTTGCTGGAACTCATGGAAAATAGCCAAGCGAAGCAGCTCAACTAGAAGAGCTACAAGAGGTAAGATTGACGACTGCGGTAAAACTGGTTCTAGTAATACAAGGTAGACAGAGGTGTATGGTTCCGTATAACAAGGACTGAAAGGGTGAGGAAAGCAGGGAGAAACAAGAATGACAGAAAGTAAGATGAAATGAAGAACATACAACAATCCAATATTTCGGCAAAAGCCTTTTCTAGGATGACATATAAAAACAACACAACAGATGAAAACAGGAAACAAAAAAACAGATAAAACAATTATACACTTAACTTTTTTTTTGGCATCTTAATTTGATTTTCCATACATTTCTTTGAATTATCCTTAATAAAAATAAAAATTTTAAAAATGATTGTAGTGCGCGAATGAAAACAAGCCAGAACATGATGAGACTGCAAACATCAATGGATTATTTTGGCTTACACATGAAACAAACAGCAAGAAGAGAGAGATAGAGAGAAGAAGAAGAAGAAGCAGAAGGAGGAGGAGGAGGAAGGCAGAACAAATGCTGCAAGTACACAAAATAAAACAAGTTTGAGAAACAAAATTGAACAAGATCACACAAAGTTAAGTTACGATAAATCAAAAAAAGATCTATATCTAGAAAGACAGAAAGCAAAGACGATATCAGTGAAGCAGTGAACAATAATCAGGAATGTAATTATACTATTCAAAAAAAGAAGAACGCAACACTACTGTTGTCGTAATTGGCACCAAATTTCAAACTTGTATTAAAAATGTATGTTATGGAATTAATGTTTCAATCTTGGCATGAAGAAACTTTAAGACTTTAACAATGAAATGAAGTTCATTAAATTTGGTTTGGACTTTTATCCTTTGCGACTGAGGCCTCTGTTTCAGTAAGGCATTTGACCTTCTTTGGCCTGTATCAGAGAACGACATCTCCTTGACATGGATCCGATTAGCCGTTGGATCTGTTGTTGTGGAATGGCTGCCCACTCTTCCTGCAGTGCAAGAAACAACTATCGGAGACTGGTTGGCGCCATGTCTCGCTGGCGGACTTGTCTTTTGGGTTCATCCCATAAGTATTCTATTGGGTTCATGTCTGATGACATGGATGGCCACGGAATGGTCTGGACGTTGTTGTCAGCGATGAACTGGGTGGTGAGTTGTGCCACATGAGGTCGACCGTTATTTTGCTTAAAAATCGACCCTGGTGCAGCCAGAACTGAAAGGATGTGATGACGAAGAATTTCAGCGACGTATCGTTGGGCATTCAGTCGTCCTTCAATTTGAACCAGGTCACTTCTTTCCATGAAATTGATCGTCCCCCACACCAGTACACCTCCACCACCATGTGGAGGAGCTTCATCCACGCAGTTCTGGGCGTAGCGCTCATGGACTCTGCGGTAACTCTCCTCCGTCTATCGTGTCGCTGGAGCAGAAAGAATGATTCATCATTAAACCAAACCCTTCCCCAATCATTAGCAACGGTCCATTCACGATGCTGGTTCGCCCATTGCAGTCGGTTCTGGCGATGCCGGTCAGTAAGAACAGGACCTCTGTATGTTCTTCCAGCCCAAAGACCAGCGTCGTGCAACCGGTTACTGACCGTTTGATCTGAAACTCGACGAGCTGCTGTCATTGACTGGACTGTTGAGGACGCAGATGCAAATCGAACCCTCAGGTGACGCAGCCGTGTGAAGCGGTCTTCGGCAGGAGTTGTGACTATGGGTCTTCCACAGCGCGGCCGGTCTGCAACTGAGCCAGTTTCTTGAAATCATCTCCAAAGGCGACTAATGGTGCTTCTAACCACATTAAATTGTCTGGCCACTACACTTTGTGACTGTCCAGTCTGTAAACGTCCAATGATGATGAGTCGTTCTGTAGTGAGATGAGCCATAATTGAGCATTGACTTTTGAAATGAATTGATTCGAAGAGCGTCAATCTTTTATAGGCATTCAATAACATTGCCAGTGAGTTTTGTGTTCAGCAAGTTTCACGGGATTCTCGTGAACCTGTCATGAGTTATTGTCAAAAAATCTGTTTTGACTAGTGTCGCTTTTCTGTGCTCATGAATCATTTGCTGAGTACAATTCAGGTCAGCACGTGAAGTTTATGTCCAAATTAACGTTTCAAGCAATTTTCCCTTGTCTGATCAGCAAACTTCAGTTTAAATCGCAACATCGTATTTGTTGGGTTTCTTTTTTTATTTTTGAACAGCATAGTTTCGATAACCGCCTGTGTAAATAAATCATGAAATGTTATCCCTTGAAACTAACCTATCTGTAAAGGGGGTAATTTCTTATTTAGGAACATAGCAACTTAACTAGGAGAAAGGGCGCTTCTAACGTAAGAACATTCAAATCTTTACAATGAGTATATCCTGCACAGAATTAAAATGCTAGAAAATTTAGAAATTTTAAAATTAGAATGTTATGAAAATTCTAATTGCAAGATATTTTTAAACTATGGAAATAAAATTCACATTATTTTCGAGGAAAGACAAAGCGACACGAAGATAGAGATAACAATAACATGACGACGCCTTTGATAATCTCTACCCACTGTAAGAAACAAATCCCTGACGATAGCAAGTGTATGAGAGAGAGAGAGAGAGGGGGGGGGGGGAGGGAGAGAGAAAGGGAGAGAGAGTCGTGAAATTCGTGTACATTTTCGTTATCAAAAATGTATAATTTATGCATAAATTATTACCTTTATCATACGAATCACTATCATCTCATGATATGTAAAAGCCCACCATTTCATTATTTCATCTCACGGGCAGTCATCCCCAGTTCATGACATTTCACTCGACTTTGAAACTGTTACTTGCTGAACGCAAATAACTTTTTTAAAAAGTTATATCTAGTGAGAGGAAGTGGCGATCTGAGTGGTTTCCCTTAATCAAAATGTCCCGACTGGTCAAATGTCTTCTCTTAGTGGGGAGTGAGTGCTTTCATCAAAGGAAACTCAAAAATTGTAACAGTTAACAGAGCTCATTTATTAATCAAGAATCCTGCTTTCAGCAACTAGCTAACATATAACACTGCAGAGGTTGCAAAGACGGAATTTTTGTACGGAGCCAGGAAGCGGTCTTTTGATCTCTGATAAAAAACCTTGACACCGAAAGCTAGTGTAGTTTAAATTACCTCGTATTACCTCATGTGGGTTGATCAGAATTTAAACAGATAATTTGACTGATCAGGTTCTAAAACTGGAGCGGTGAAATGTAGCTGGTGGCAACATATGCCAGTATTTTTTATACCGGCGGGCAAAGAATAAACAAAACTTGCAAAACTGAACAGGAGCTAACAAAAACCTCTCTCAGACAGATCAATCAAGACATCTCAGTGTAAAGATAAGTCAAGACATCTCAGTGTAAAGATAAGTCAAGACATCTCAGTTCACAGAAAAGTCAAGACATCTCAGTTCACAGATCAGTCAAGACATCTCAGTTTACAGACCAGTAAAGACATCTCAGTTTACAGATCAGTAAAGACATCTCAGTTTACAGACAAGTAAAGACATCTCAGTTTACAGACCAGTAAAGACATCTCAGTTTACAGATCAGTAAAGACATCTCAGTTCACAGATCAGTAAAGACATCTCAATTTACAGACAAGTAAAGACATCTCAGTTCACAGATCAGTCAAGACATCTCAGTTCACATATCAGTCAAGACATCTCAGTTCACAGATCAGTAAAGACATCTCAGTTTACAGACAAGTAAAGACATCTCAGTTCACAGATCAGTCAAGACATCTCAGTTCACAGATCAGTCAAGACATCTCAGTTCACAGATCAGTAAAGACATCTCAGTTTACAGACAAGTAAAGACATCTCAGTTTACAGATCAGTAAAGACATCTCAGTTTACAGATCAGTAAAGACATCTCAGTTTACAGATCAGTAAAGACATCTCAGTTTACAGACAAGTCAAGACATCTCAGTTTACAGACCAGTCAAGACATCTCAGTTTACAGACCAGTCAAGACATCTCAGTTTACAGATCAGCACGTGACTGCTAAGTTTTGATTTGGACTCAGCGCATGCGTGTAATGGATTAATAACGTTTTGTGAAAATGAGTTTGAATATAATTGATGATTTATAAGGGTAATCTTGATGTCTCAGAAGTCTCTGTTGCTGCCTATTGCTGTGTGATAGAATAAATGAGATTCAAACAGTTGATATATACATACAGTAGCTGAAAAGCTGAAATAAGAGCAACGAACAATAAAGTTTCATGAACAATAACAAAAAAAATATTTAGTGAGATACCCCTGGTGTCTCTAATATAAATAAAACTGCAACACGGAGAGAACCATGAAATTCACACGTGGTACTGCCAGTGTGGCACTGAAGCCATACAGGTAGCAGTGGCATATAGATCCATCTAGATAGACACTGAGAACACAGAAGTAAATGTATACACCGAGCGCCCGCCACACTGTACACCTGACGGACAAAATACTCAGCCAATGTTTCCTTTGCTTATATATTTAATATCTCCTATTATTATTATTAGACTTTAAAAAGGCATTTGATAGCATACACAGGGATTCATTATGGAGAATTTTAAGTCCATATGGAATACCATCTAAAACTGTCAACATCATTAAGGACTTATACAATGGATATGTTTGTGCAGTCAAGACAGAAGAAGGGATGAGTGAATGGTTCCAGATTGAAACAGGTGTGAAACAAGGATGTATACTGTCTCTTTTACTTTTTGGAATTACAATAGACTTCATAATAAAAAAAAAGTGCTGCACAGGTAACATAGGTATTGGCTAGGTACATGGGACCCAACTAGAATATCTTGATTTTGCTGATGACATATAAAGCAGGATACTCGGGTGGTGATTCATTCTATCTGCTCTTCTGTGTGTAGAATGTAAACTGTAGATGTATTGCTATTCATTTCTGTGTATATTTCCACTGTTGTCCACGGGAATAATGTTCTTGCTTACATTAATATGTCTACGTTGTTTTGTGTCTGTTTTGTTAGTCTCTTCACAGACTTACTTGCTCCCAGGTTCATTCTCTCTCAGTGGAAATAGTAATACAGAAGCAGCAACTTTACAGATGAAATGACTTTAATGGTGCACGGGGTGACGATGAGTCGATGAGCGATATGACGAGAATGACAAAAGGCATCAACAAAATCCATGGACACAAGACTGGACATCTCCACGGTATGTATTCCGGCAGACTACTGTCGCCATCTGAACATCATAATACACTCTTCTATTCTACATCTATTTCACTAAACAACATTTCTAACAGCCTAATCTACGTCTGTCTCAGACGATACACAAAACACAACTGTCCCTCAGTCATATAATTTCTCTCTCACCTGACCTCCTTCCTGTCATTCCTCAACCGTGATCCTCGTGCATTCCGAGACAAAGCAGTTGGACTCTACTCATGAACAGCTGATTACTTTAGAAGATAACTCATTTTATACAAATATTCCAATTCTCAGATGAGTTATCTATCTTACATCCAAACATTCAATATACTGCTATACATAACAGTTATCGGTAACAATGTCAATTCCATGCAAGAAAAAAAAACAAACAGTCTATCTTCAGTGGCTAGCAAATAGGACTTGAAATTAACAAGGACAAACAAAAATAATGAAAATTCCCATTAATCAAAATGGAAAAATACACGTAGAAGGGACAGATATTGAAGAAGTCAATCAATTTGCATACCTTGGCAGATACATAGACCAGGATGGTGACACCAGAAATGAAGTCAGAATTGCAAAAGCAGCATCGATCTTCAAGAATCTTGAGAACATATGGAATTTAAAAGTTATAAGCATAAAAACCAAGCTGAGACTATTCAGTTCAAATGTAATATCCACTCTCATTTATGCATGTGAAAGCTGGAAAACAACTAAAGAAATAGACAAGAAATTAGACTCTTTTGAAAACAAACGCCTAAGGAAAATACTCGGCATCAAGTAGAACGAATTCAAGAACAATGCAGAGATAAGACAGATGACTGAGCAACAACCAGTCTCATGGGTGATCAGGAAAAGGAGATGGACATATGTTGGTCACGTGATGAGAAGAAACGATCAGAGAATCCCAAAACAAGCTATCAAGTGGAACATAACAGGCCAAAGAAAAAGAGGCAGACTGCGTGAAACTCTGAAGAGGACATTACTGAGAGAGGTCAAATTAACAGGCATAAAATCCCTTGATGAGGTTGAAAGACTCATTGAAGACATGAAAAATTGGCGAACTACTTTGCGATCCATATGTGACGTTTAACGACACAAGAAGGATATAAGACAAGGAGATAAGATTATTATTAGTATTATTATTATTATAATTGTTGTTATTATTATTATTATTATTTGCCTTGTATCGGATAGCGTTAGCGATCATGCTTCTGCACTATATGTAGCCCTTGGAGTTTCCAAGTAATTCAGATTCCTTCTTTTTTCCATGCTACTTGGTCATTTCACTGAGATATTTTTTTTTCTCTTGGCCTTCTTCTCTACCTTTTTCTCCTTAAATTTTCCAGTCATTGCCAAGTCCTCCAACGTCTGTCTTCTCGTGACATGTCCAAGAAATTCTGACTGCCGTTTTCTTATCTATTACATTTGGTTTGGATAATATTTAGTTGTAAAAGTTAATGTTAGCCCAAGCTTATCTACAGTAGATAAAGCTTATCTACAGTAGATAAAGCTAATCTACAGTAGCCCAAGCTAATCTACAGTAGTCCAAGCTAATCTACTGTAGCCTAAGCTTATCTAGAGTATCCCAAGCTAATCTACAGTAGCCCAAGCTTATCTACAGTAGCCCAAGCTAATCTACAGCAGCCCAAGCTTATCTACAGTAGCCTAAGCTTATCTACAGTAGATAAAGCTAATATACATTAGCCCAAGCTAATCTACAGTAGATAAAGCTTATCTACAGCAGATAAAGCTAATATACAGTAGCCCAAGCTTATCTACAGCAGATAAAGCTAATCTACAGTAGCCCAAGCTTATCTACAGCAGATAAAGCTAATCTACAGTAGCCCAAGCTTATCTACAGCAGATAAAGCTTATCTACAGTAGATAAAGCTAATCTACAGTAGCCCAAGCTTATCTACAGTAGACCAAGCGTATCTACAGCAGATAAAGCTAATCTACAGTAGCCCACGCTTATCTACAGTAGACCAAGCTTATCTACAGTAGACCAAGCGTATCTACAGCAGATAAAGCTAATCTACAGTAGCCCACGCTTATCTACAGTAGACCAAGCTTATCTACAGTAGATAAAGCTAATCTACAGTAGCCCAAGCTTGTCAACCTAACTCCGGACCTGAAAGCGGTAGGTAAAACCTCATAGGGTTAGCGTTGCATGTATTGTTGCTATTGGCTGTTAGTACGCGACCATTCGCCTGTCTGTTTGCTAAACCTAGATCGCCTTCTTCAGTGAAACCGCTATATCCAACATGCCTATTTAAGGCTAAGGTAAGGCTTACTGTTAGGCCTTTTGATCTTATCTATGTCAGCGTTTAGAACATTTTTAAGGATCAATCCCTTAGCAGCTTCATATCTATTGTCTTTCAGCAAAGCTTCCTCATGTAAATTTGATACGATCAACTATGGTAGTGGACGTAGTACTGGCTTGTCTTTTAGTTAGAACTAGCTGAGTACCCGACGTTGTCCGGGTATTTATTTATCCCAGTCACGAAAGTTCTATTCATTTCCACAACCTTCTAGACGGTTCTACAAAGTTCTATTCATTTTCACAACCTTCTAGAAGGTTCTACAGAGTCTAGACTGTTCTACAGAATTCTGTTCGTTCTATTCGACTAAACTTGGGTTTAATTGTCATCAGGACTGTCACCAATCAGCTTAGCGACCTCGACCACTACGGATTCGATACTAATCTCGGTCAATTTCGACATTCATTTTATTTTTTGCGTCGATCGAAGCCCCCACCACCCCTAGGGATTATCTAATCCACACGGTGCATTGTCCTGAGTGTAAGTCATATGAGTGCCAAGTTTGGTTGAAATTGCTCCAGGCGTTCCAGCGTCATGCTCTAACATACACACACACGTTCATTTATATATATATATATATATATATATATATATATATATATATATATATATAATTTTGCAAGTATCTTCCAAGTCTGACAAGAATTATCACATAAAGTTTTACTTCTCGTCAACAGACTCCATGAGATGACTGTGATAAAGGTAAAGTGTGAAGACGGTCAAAACACAGTTCTCTCAGCGGCCTTTATAATATTAATGAAAAAAGGAAAAGAGACATTAATCTCAGATGCATCAGCAATAGTAACCTTTACACATACATCAGATTAGTATAGATTCCTGGCCATGCCGACTAGAGGTTGCGGCCCCTGACTTACTTCGTTGCTCGGGGTAACGAGGTGGCGTCTGTCCGCGTTAACCCGGGTTATCTAAAACAATGGCTGGGGCTAAATCTAGGTTAAGAACCTACCTGTAGGCCCAGTGAGAGGGAATGGTGAAGGAGGGGGTCTAGCTCTGGTGCCCGATAGGATTTCAATATTTTAAAAATTGACCTGAAGGGCTTTCGTGGGCCCCATAGTGTATTGATTGATATGTAGGTCTCAGTACTTGTCTGTGTGTGTGTAGGATGGTTCTCGGTTGGGGGGGGGGGAGTATTGTTCCGTACCATTCTACATATTGTTTTGTATTATTGCACATATTGTTCTGTACCATTGTACATATTGTTTTGTATTATTGCACATATTGTTTTGTAGCATTGTACATATTGTTTTGTACTATTGTACACATTGTTTTGTATATTTCTACATATTGTTTTATACCTTTGTACATAAGTTTCTCTCTAGGCTCCCCCCTACCAGTATATATTGTCTACATATTTTCTCTCCAGGCTCCCGCGTACCAGTATATATTGTCTACATAGTTTCTCTCTAGGTTCCCGCCTACCAGTATATATTGTCTACATAGTTTCTCTCTAGGCTCCCCCTACCAGTATATATTGTCTACATAAGTTTCTCTCTAGGCTCCCCCTACCAGTATATATTGTCTACTCCTTGATGAGATTCAGTACGTCAGATTAGGAATACCCAAAGGTATGTTACAGAGATCAAGATTATTTCTTCCTCCTTTTTTCTCTTCTTCCTTTCCATCTTTCTTTCTTTCAGACACTTGCTTGAATATGTAATTTTATTAAAACGTTCACTAAGTTTCACATCTTCGTACAAGTGCTCACTCTTTTCTCCATTCTTACTTGTTATACATTTGTAGACGTGAGCAGTAAACCTGGGAGTCCTGCTGAAGTCACGGACCAAGGTGTAGATATATCCATAAAACTCTTCCATTGGTCGGAGTGGGAGCGAGGACAGCTCTCGCCACTGCTCCCAGAGTGGCCCCCCACCCCACCCCAGTAGAGTTCAATTCATATGCCGGGATAATCCGTCTGCTGTACACCCCCCCCCCCCCCTTTCTTCTTGAAGACAGATAAGACCGCCACAGACCACCTATAAATAGATATGGTGGACGAATAGAAACGACTCAGCTTTGTTCCCCTGTCTCTCACTTTCCAGGTTTCACTAGTTATCGATACTTCTGTTACTATCGTTTCCATACTACGTCTCTCACTCGAATCTTACCCGTCCCATCACAACTGAAAAATACTAAATTTGCGGTTAGCATTCTTTCCTCTCCATTCGTTTTACTCTCTCTCTCTCCTCTCTCTCTCTCTCTCTCTCTCTCTCTCTCTCTCTGAGAGCACTGAGAAGTTTTAATATAGACCAGGGCGTGAGGAAAATCTCCGTACATGTTGGCATAAATGACAGCATGAATGGCCAGAACATCAGACGTTCCAACATGCAGGCTTTGACTTCCGCCATCAAGTGTCCGACTGCAGCCACCTTCCTATCTTCCATCATTCCACCCTGCTCCGGTCCTGGACGCCGCCTGGTAGACATCAACAACAAGGCACTTCAGTCATACTGTCGTGGTAACAACATTGTCTTCTTAAACCACACTGTGTTCTTCATCTCAGCCTCTGGTGCCCAGAAGAAACGGATGTACAGGGACCACATACATACATCAAAACTTGGTACCAGCATCCTTGGCAAAAATCTAAAGTTTCCAGAACGTACACTACAGAAAGACGTAGTACAGTTGAATGTCCACAAACAACACCCACATCCACCAAAAAACCCCCATAAAGCCAGCTCTACTCCGAGCACTAAAACCATAGGGACCTCCAAATCTGCACCACCTGTTCCACAGCAAACCACCGACTATGACACAATGTTTCCACCCCTACCCTCACGTGAGCATCAGACGGTCAGACGAGCTGATACGAGCGTCAACAACGTCAGGATTCTTCCACAGTCACACAGCTCATTGGAAGACTTCAACAGACACGCAAGTTTCATGCAATATCCTCAAAGAAATCTGTAGCGGCAGTATTTGTTGCAATTTAGCCCTGCAGCCTTGAGTCATGCCTATATGTTATCTCTGCATAATTCACATGGCATGCCACCTTACAGACACCACATGCCTTAGACTGATGGCAATATCATCGTGATCCATCACAAACTGAAACCTTCAACCCGCAATGTCAAAGAAGAATTATTACTCAGCAGGATATAGTGACTGATATCTTCTTTCTTAAGTTTATTTAGAATTCTCTACGTTTAATTATTGCACTCTATTTCTTGCCCTTTTTCTTTTGTACATATTTTTCTAATTCTTGTTAACTTTCACTAGGTTCTTGCAGTTTGTAAGTTGTATCTTTTTGTGTGTGAGAACTATATAATTAATTGCTCAACTTGTTAGTGAATTCGCATATTTCAGCGAAATTCAGTGTTAGGCGTGTCTCTCTTTCAGTTTCCAGTTATTTCAGCTGGTGAGTTGTGTACCAGTTGAAAGTTTAATATACAGAGTGTGTCTCTGTGTAGTATTTAAAAATTTATTTACTTCAGTATTAAGTATCATAATAGGAATTACTTTCAAACCAATAACAGTAGACAGGAAAATAAATTGAGCCCACCTACCGAAAAATGGTTACATAAAGAAGGACTTCGAATAGGCCATCTAAATGTATATCACCTATTAGGTAAAATTCCTGATGTAACACACATATTAAATCAAAATTTCCACATTTTTGGCTTCTCTGAAAGCCGTGTAAATAGGAACATAACCGATGAAGATATTAGAATTAACGGTTTTAACCTGATCCGGCGTGACCCAACTAGAAAACTAGAAACAGGTCTAGTAATGCATGTCTCCACAACTATCCAGTTTAGTCGTAGAGAAGACCTAGAATCATCAGAGGTAGAGTGTATTTGGGCGGAAGTTAAATTGCTAAACCAGAGTCCATTAGTTATTGGACTTTTGTACCATAATCCAAATGCATCATCCCTGTGGTACGATCACTTCACGACTATGATGGATGAGGTTTCAACCTTTAAGTTCAAAGATATTATCATTCTTGGAGATTTCAACATAGATCTAACACAATCAAATCCAGCTTGGAGCAACATTATATTACCCTACAATTTTTGCCAAATTGTCACCAAACCTACCAGAGTAACAGAAGTATCATCCACATTATTAGATCATATATATGTAGCCCACCCAGAAAAAATCATTGAATGTAACATCCCTCATACTTCGTTAAGTGATCATTACCCAGTCTGCTGTACGTGGACAAGAAAGGGGTATAAACTTCCTAAACACAATCACATCAGTATGAAATTTAGAAAGTTCCAAAAATTTAACCTAGAATTATTCCTTAATGATGTGCAAGAATCTTCACTTACACACGTGTACCAACTAACAGACCCTGATGAGGCAATAGAATATTGGCTAAAGATCTTCAGAGATATATTAGACAAACGTGTCCCCATGAAAGAGGTGAGAGTAAAACACCAGACGAAGTCACCTTGGATAACAACTGAAATATTACATGACATGAGAGAACGTGACCGGGCACACAAAATCAAGGACTTTAGGACCTACCGTTCACTCAGAAACAAAGTTCAATACTTAATAAGACAAGAGAAAAAAAACTTTATGAATCTAGTACAGCATAAATCAGACAGTAAATTAATTTGGAGAGCCATAAATATCCTATCAAATAAAAGAACGAATTTGATTTTCAAGCCATTTATCGTGCATACACTAGCGCACATATCAGTACACATTTCAGAGAAGAAATCAACGTTCTTAAATCATCAATATCAGCTCCTGTATGCGACTTACATGAACTGCAAACATTCCTGGACAGCAGATGTACTGATTTTAAACAGTTACACATTCTACTCTTAACAGTCAGTGAAGTTCACAGTTATCTCTTAACCTTAAAAAACAACAATACAGCTGAGCTTGATGATATTAGTAATAAGATCTTACGTTATGCTACACCTCTCATTTAATATACACTAACATACATTTACAATCAGTGATTTGCAAAATGCTATTTCCTTGAGGCTTTTAAAACTGCTAAGGTGTATCCTCGCTTTAAGTTTGGCTCATCCAACAATCTTACCAACTATAGACCAATATCCATATTATCGTCATTATCAAAACCACTCGAAAAACACCTATATAAAATAACTCTACGACACATATGCAAGAGAACAATTTACTCATAGACAGTCAGTCAGGCTTTAGAACCAATCATTCCTACCACACAGCTCTTACTAAAATGACAGAAAACTGGTTAGTAAACATAAATGATAACAGACTATGTGGTTCCATCTTTGTCGACTTTAAAAAAGGCATTTGATATGATTGATCACGATTTTCATGTAAGAAAAATAAAGACTTATAAATTGCACCCTGACCTAATAAAATTAATTGCGTCGTTTCTTTCAGACAGACAACAGGTAGTATGCTTCAACAATTCTCTATCAAATTCTGCTAAAGTTGACACTGGTGTTCCGCAAGGTTCTATTCTTGGCCCGTTGCTCTTTGCTATCTATATCAATGATCTTCCACTTCATCTTAAACACTCTTCTTGTGACCTTTTTGCCGATGATTGCAGTCTACACCAGTGACTACGATTGTATTAATCTAGAATCAACTCTTCAGGTCGAGTCATACAATTTAATTAGATGGAGCAAAAACAATGGCATGATTATAAATACCGATAAAACAAAATCAATACTCATAACAACAAAACAGAAACTACAAAAGGCAACAAAAACAACACTTCGGCTCAGCACGGAAACATCACAGATAGAAAACGTTAGCGAGCACAAAACACTAAGTCTTATTATTGACCAACATCTGACCTGGAACTCTCATGTGCAATGTCTAACAAAACTCATCCCACAAAAAGTATACCAGTTAGCCAAAATTAAGCACTTCATCGATCAAGACACAAGGAAGACATACTACATATCACATATATAAACACATTTAGACTATTGCTCAACAGTATGGGATGGTTGCTCAGTGTCAAATACAAAGAGGCTTTGCTCACTTCAAAAGCGAGAAGTAAAGCTTATTAGTGACAAAGATCTAGCACAAATAACTAACCAGCACAAATGTATCAAAATACCGTCTTTTAAGAACAGGTTCCTCTTGAACAAAGCCAAGTTAGTACATCAAATTCTTTCACGGCATGCCCCGCCTTATCTATAGATCCTGTTTACATTTAGCCCAAAGTGCAGCCAGCGCTTGAACAACATATGTCTTCTAAAACCTAGACTTGATCCTTTACAAGAAAAGGTTTACTTATTCTGCTGCTCATCTTTGGAATACCCTCCTATCCTGTATTTAAAAAAAATTAAATTATACTCCTTCTTACAGCTACAAACATTATCTATATCTATTTGATGTCGACTACATGCCTCCATGAATCATAAAACTTGAAAGTTATCTTAAACTGCTCTTACAGACACCGAGTACAGTTAATTGTTTATTCTGAATAGTCCCGAAATTTTTGTTTAGTAGACAGTCATTTATATATGTATGTAGTTACTTCTGTACTGAGTGAATGTTTAAGAGCGAAACGTAAATGTTATATTTTATTTTATATCTCTCAGCTTCAGTGTTAATTATGTTTGTTACATGAACAGCATATTTGTAGAATGTCTGGAGTAGAGTGAAAGATGTATGATAAAGAGCAGAACGTCAGACGGGCCTGCGTGCCCAATTCTTAACCCTTTTGAAATAAAGATCAATCAATCAATCTCTCTCTCTCTCTCTCTCTCTCTCTCTCTCTCTCTCTCTCTCTCTCTCTCTCTCTCTTTCACCATTTTCATATCTCTGGCTTTTCAGAAAGTCATCTAATAAAAAAAAACTGACGAGGATATTAGGATAGATGGTTATAATTTACTTCGACGTGATGCTACTGGAAAGCCTGAAACAGGAATAGTTGTATATGTCATCACAGCCATACACTCTTGCCGTAGAATAGACCTCGAGACACCAGATATTGAATACATATGGTATTTACATCAAACTTCCGAAGCAGAGCCCAATCTTTGTCGGGTTTCTGTATCGCAATCCAAATGCAACAGCATCGTGGTATGATCACTTTACAAGTATGATGGATTATGTTTTGTCATTTAACTTAAAGGATATAATTCTCCTTGGAGAGTTCAATATTGATTACAGACAATCAAATGCTGCATGGAATGATAATGTTTTGTCATACAATGTACCCCAAACTATCTCTAAACCCACCAGAGTAACTTAAAAACATCATCCACATTAATAGATCACATATAGGTAACTCATCCAGAAAACATTATAGAATATAAAGTCGTCACACATCACTGATTGATCACTATCTGGTCTGTTCTACATGGACACGAAATGGATTTAAAGTTCCCATAAAGCAAACACACCAGCACTAAACTTAGAAATTTCAACAAATTCAACTTAGAACCATTTCTGAAAGAGTTGCAAGCAGCAACTGTAGCTCATGTGTAACCAACTAACTGACCCTGATAAGGCCCTAGAATACTGGATAAAGATCTTTCGGAATATATTTTACAAACATGTTCCCATTAAGGAGAGAGAGTTACACATGAAGTGAAGTCCCCCTGGATAACACCTGAGATATTGCAAGTCATGAGGGAAAGGGATCAGGCCCACAAAAATAAGGAATACGCCAGCCACCGATTACTTAGAAACAGAGTTCAACATTTAATTATGCCAGAAAAGAAAAAGAAATACTTTGAGAAAGTAGTTCAGAACAAATCAGACAGTAAATCTGTCTGGAAGGCAATTAACCATTCTAGCAAGCAAGAAAAAAAAAATCTGACTTGCAGAGTTATAATCATGTGCTTACTTGTGCTGAGTTCAGCAATCCTTTCAAACAATAAGTCAACATTTTAAAATCTTCTCTATCAACTCCTGTTTGTGACTTAAGCCAATTAAATAAATTCATAAGCAGTAAATGTGCAGATCTAAAGCTATTCGGTATTCATTTCATGTCAGTTAATGAAGTTTACAGTTATCTTTCATCTTTAAAGAACAACACAGCAGGACTTGATGAAATTAGCAACAAGATATTACGCTACTCGGCCCGCCCCATTAATTACGGATACACCAACATACATTTACAATCAGTGCATTGCACATTGTCATTTTCCTCAGGCTTTTAAAATTGCAAAAATATATCCCCTTTTCAAACCTGGTTTATAGAACAATTCCTCAAGTTTTAGGCCAATGTCCACTGCATCAACTTTGTAAAAAAAAAACCAGAAAAACAAAAAAATTATAACCTTGCAACATATGGAAGAAAATGATTTGATTGTTGACTGTCAGTCAAGTTTTAGGCCTACACATTCCTGCCACACAGCTCTCACAAAAATGACAGAATGTTTGTTATCTAATATAAATGACGATAAATTATGTGGTGTTGTCTTTGTTGGCTTTTTTAAAAAAAGCATTTCACGTGACTGATCACGAAATCCTAACTAGAAAGCTTGAGACTTACAAACTACACCCGGACTTAACCAAAATTTATTACATCTTTTCTTTCCAGCAGACAACAGGTAGTTTCCCTCAAAAACTCTGAAGTCAAGTTCATATGTGGTCGATAATGGAGTTCCACAAGAATCTATTCTTGGTCCTCTGCATTTTACCATCTACATCAATGATCTTCCACTTCATCTAAAAAAAAATCGTCTTGTGATCTTTTAACCGATGACTGCACAGTTTACACTGGTGACAATGGCTGCACAGTCTACACTGGTGACAATGACTGCACAGTTTACACTGGTGACAATGACTGCACAGTTTACACTGGTGACAATGACTGCACAGTTTACACTGGTGACAATGGCTGCACAGTCTACACTGGTGACAATGGCTGCACAGTCTACACTGGTGACAATGACTGCACAGTTTACACTGGTGACAATGGCTGCACAGTCTACACTGGTGACAATGGCTGCACAGTTTACACTGGTGACAATGACTGCACAGTTTACACTGGTGACAATGGCTGCACAGTTTACACTGGTGACAATGGCTGCACAGTCTACACTGGTGACAATGACTGCACAGTTTACACTGGTGACAATGACTGCACAGTTTACACTGGTGACAATGGCTGCACAGTCTACACTGGTGACAATGACTGCACAGTCTACACTGGTGACAATGACTGCACAGTCTACACTGGTGACAATGACTGTATTAACCTTGAATCAACTCTTCAAACTGAAATGAACAATCTAATAATAGGGGCAAAAATAAATCAATGCTCATAAACACCAGCAAAACAAAATCCATTTCAACAAGACAGAAACTGACAAATTCACCACCAACAATACTACAACTCCATATTAGAACTCCAAAGATAGAGAATGTTAGTGAACATAAAACTCTAGGTCTCACGACTGACTACTGCCTTAGCTGGAATCGTCAAGTAAACAATATAACCGAACTAATCCCACAGAAATTTTACCAGTTTTCCTAAATTAGACACTTTCTTGACACAGACTCTAGGAAAATATACTACGTATCACAATTACAAACACACTTGGACTACTGTTCCACAATCTGGGATGATTGCTCCATGTCAAACATGAAAAAACTTTACTCATTTCGAAAGCGAGCAGTAAAGCTTATAGACGACAAACATGCAGCACGTTATTACAAATAATGGCAAACATCTTGACATTCTAGTCCTCAATAAGAGATTTCTTTTCAACAAGGCCAAGTTAATTCATAAAATTCATTCACACAATGATCCACTCTATTTATGGTCATTGTTCAAATCCAACTCAAACCACAGTCGAGGCTTAAGCAACTGTATTCTCTGAAAACTAAGGCTTGGCATGTTTAAAGAAATCTTCCCTTACTCAGCTGCCCACCTTTGGAATACCCTACCATCTCATGTAAAACATATACGTAATACTCATTCTTATAAATTCAAACTTTGTCATTATCTGTTATGGACTATATGCTTCTCTAATATGTATTTCTTTTTGTGTATACTGTATATACATGTATGAATAGGTGTAGGTATGTATATGTGTATGTGCACGTCTTTATGTGTACATACATATGTGTATATGTACATGTTTTATGTGTGCGCGAATGTATGTGTGTATATATACTTGTCTGAATGTGTTTGTATATATGTGATATACGTGTGTGTGAATGTATGCATCTGTATGTATTTGCTTATATGAAAAGTATAGATGTATGTACTAATAAAGTCTAAATGTGTTAGTTCATAATGAATGTGAGAATGTAAAAAAAGTTTATTTCTCGTAGTTACATAAAGCTGATTATGGATTGTATGGATAGAAATGGTT
Organism: Achatina immaculata; assembly: GCA_009760885.1. NCBI lineage: Eukaryota > Metazoa > Mollusca > Gastropoda > Stylommatophora > Achatinidae > Lissachatina > Lissachatina immaculata. The sequence continues at coordinate 1,698,020 of CM019716.1, read as the reverse complement.
TATTAATTATTCTTTTTTTTTTTTTTTTGCTTTTTCATGCATATTATATTCAAAGCAAATGTTGAATATTTGTGACTGAATGAAAGTTATATGATGAAGGGCAGAATGACAGACTTAACCCTTTGAAAATAAAGTCTGTGCATTAGTTCGTGCGTTAATTCTTTATATGTCCTCTCTGTATAGCATTTTCATGCTATCATTTTATAGTTTTATAATTCATTTGATAACCTCTTGCCTAATGTATCGATCTTTAACCTGTGACCTAATGTATCGATCAACCCTCTGATCTAATTTATCGATCTATAACCTCTATGTATCTATCTATAAGCTCTTACCTAATGCATCGATCTATAACCTCTGCTAGAATGTATCAATCTATAACCTCTGACCTACTGCATCGAGCTATAACCTCTGATCTAATGTATCAATCTATAACCTCCGACCTAATGTATCGATCTATAACATCTGAATTAATGTATAGATCTATAACATCTGACTTAATGTATAGATCTATAACGTCTGGCCTAATGTATCGACCTATAACCTCTGACCTAATGTATCTATTTATCACATCTGACTTAATGTATCGATCTATAACATCTGACGTAATGTGTTGATCTATAATCTCTGACGTAATGTATCGATCTATAACCTCTGACCTAATGTATCGACCTATAACCTCTGACCTAATGTATCGATCTCTCTGTCAGTATCGTGCTACTTTATCCCCTTCCTCTCGTACTGACGTCCCTGGACGAGACAGCCTCTCTTAGGATGTAAACAAAATTATCCGTTTATAGATCCTCGTCACTTTACTTATTCTGCTCCCTCCTCTACCCCGCTCTTATTCCCTACAACAACATTTGTCTCACATATATTCTGCTACTTTACCTACGTCTATTTGGAGATTCAACCCCGTTCTATTCTTGAAAGCAGGACTCTGGTCTCCTTCCCGTCATGCCTTTTATTTTCGCTCACGTGACCAACCCTGATATCGCCCGTTTATTTTGGGCTTCGTACGGTTCAGTATGGCTACACGTTGTAGATGTCAATTTAGACTTTCTCTTCTTTTTTTTCCCTATTTCTTCTTCCTGTATGTTTTTGTATGAAGAAGACGTGAGTGTGCTCGCTAATGGATAAAGAATAAGTATTAAGGTTAACCACACGTTCATTTACAGCCACTCTTCCAGCCTGGGATGTCCGTGGGTGAGTACGTTCTCGGCTTTTTGACTTTATCCACGACTCGGATAATCAAACTTGAAAGAATCCAAAATGAGGTCATGGGAGAAGTTTCTAAGGTGTACCAGGGATACTCTGATCATAGCTGTGTGCTACTTGCTGGATATGCCCTGTATGAGAGTAAGAAACAAGCGTGTGCAAGAGAAGACGTATCTCAGTATTGCCAGTACAGCAACCCTCTCTCCCAACCTTCTGTCAGAGCTAAAATCAGCAAGTGGCAAGCATATCAAGCGGGGGAGATCGTGGATGGCGGAAGAAGAAGATACACTGTCAGCAGTCTGCGACCCAGACAGAAGAGACACTGTCAGCAGTCTGTGACCCAGACAGAAGATACACTGTCAGCAGTCTGTGACCCAGACAGAAGAGACACTGTCAGCAGTCTGCGCCCCAGACAGAAGAGACACTGTCAGCAGTCTGCGACCCAGACAGAAGAGACACTGTCAGCAGTCTGCGACCCAGACAGAAGATACACTGTCAGCAGTCTGCGACCCAGACAGAAGAGACACTGTCAGCAGTCTGTGACCCAGACAGAAGAGACACTGTCAGCAGATGCGACCCAGACAGAAGAGACACTGTCAGCAGTCTGCGACCCAGACAGAAGAGACACTGTCAGCAGTCTGCGACCCAGACAGAAGAGACACTGTCAGCAGTCTGTGACCCAGACAGAAGATACACTGTCAGCAGTCTGTGACCCAGACAGAAGAGACACTGTCAGCAGTCTGCGACCCAGACAGAAGAGACACTGTCAGCAGTCTGCGACCCAGACAGAAGATACACTGTCAGCAGTCTGCGACCCAGACAGAAGATACACTGTCAGCAGTCTGCGACCCAGACAGAAGAGACACTGTCAGCAGTCTGTGACCCAGACAGAAGAGACACTGTCAGCAGATGCGACCCAGACAGAAGAGACACTGTCAACAGTCTGCGCCCCAGACAGAAGAGACACTATCAGCAGTCTGCGACCCAGACAGAAGAGACACTGTCAGCAGTCTGCGACCCAGACAGAAGAGACACTATCAGCAGTCTGCGACCCAGACAGAAGAGACACTGTCAGCAGTCTGCGACCCAGACAGAAGAGACACTGTCAGCAGTCTGCGACCCAGACAGAAGAGACACTGTCAGCAGTCTATGAACCAGAGCAGACTCCCCCTAGAACAGGAATGGATTAAAGTGTCAAATATGCCGAATCTAATGAAGATCGCATGGCCGTGAATGTCGAGACTGGGCCCCGGGTAAAACAGAAGCCCAGGTGCAGGAAGAGATTCAGCATCACTCCAATCCACGTGACCCTGTGATCCTCCTCACAGACGGGTCAGTGGCATGAGGCCTAAAAAAGTGGATGGGGCTATGTTATCTGCCTCAGCGGCAAACTGGTTGCGAGTAAACTCGCCTATGAAACTACAATTTGCAGCATGAGATGGAGGTGCAGGCAGCATCAGAAGCAATTTCCGGTTCGGTGGAGCAGGGTCACTTGCATGGGGTCACTGTAACAGACACTCAAAAGATGTTATAGAGAATCGAGAGACATTTCTTCTGCATAGAGTGGGTCCAGCTTCTAGAGGGCTCTCGGTTATCCAGGTTGACGTGGATCTACTGCCTGGGTTCATGCAGGAGTCAAAGGCAACGAGAAGGCGGACAACCTGGCAGGCACGGCACCAGTTCAGGGCGCCCTAAGAACGGACAAGGAGGAGACTGCAAGACAATCTTGTCATGGGCAGGCTGCTTATGGAGGACATCAGGTTGAATGACAACAGTCACATCAGGAGGATGATCGAATTGGGGGAAGAGAGGGAAAGTGGACGTTTTTTCCCGAATGAAGCGGTTTAGCGCGCTTTACGGTGAGACTGTCTCCATCAGCAAGCGCACGCTCCTGTTGGCGTTGGAACGGAAGACGGAGCAGGTATACGAAACTTTTGGAGGTCGCCAGTTACCGTAGCCGGTTTACATTTATCAAAAACCTTGTAAAAAAGCAACCAGCAGCGAAATCGACTGGATTATCTGGCCAGTAGGATGATTGTTCTCAGTTTGTATGAAGGGGAATCAGCCAGTTTCGACTATGATTCAGCATGTGAGCATTTTGTAGAAGTGGAATTTCCGCAAATAAGATCATTAATAATATCTATTTTTTCTGATGTTCGTAAAATGTGTTTCATTTTATATTTTTAAAAAAGTATAAAGTACCGAATGCTGTATTGAGAAAACCGGTATTCCGGAAAATACTTCGTGCAATGTGAAAGATGGGTGTAGTAGTACCGGTTTTTTAAAAAACCATCATAGTGTTATCACAGATGAAGAGGAAACAGGAAAGTATTATTGCAATAACGAAAGTTGAGCTCTGCCTAACAAAACAACATGACTGTAATACAAGAATTCTGCTCATATAACCAGCATAACTAACATCGGAAAGCTGAGAGACATAAAATAAAATTATAACATTCACATTTCACTCTTATCCATGCACTCAATACAGAAAGTAATATCATACATATATAAATGACTACAAAAAGTAACTACATACATAAATAAATGACCACAGAAAGTAACTACATACATAAATAATTGACTACAGAAAGTAACTACATAAATATATAATTGACTATCTACCAAACAGAATTTTGATACTATTCATAATAAACAAAACTGACCGAGTTCGGTGTCTGTAAGAGCAGTCTAAAGAGGAGAGAGAGAGATAGAGAGAAAAAGAGAGAGGGAGGGAGGACTGATTGATTGATTGATTGTTCTATATTTCCAAAGGGTTAAGAATTGGGCACGCAGGCCCATCTGACATTCTGCTCTTTGTCATACAACTTTCACTCTGTTCCAGACATTCTGCAAATATTCTTCTCATATAACCTATATAGCTAACATTGGAAAGCTGAGAGACATAAAATAAAATTAAAGTACAACATTCACATTTCACTCTTATCCATGCACTCAATACAGTATGTAACTACACACATATATAAACGACTATAGAAAGTAACTACGTACATATATAAATGACTGCAGAGAGTAACTACATACATGTATAAATGACTACAGAAACTAGCTACATACATATATAAATGACCACAGAAAGTAACTACGTACATATATAAATGACTATCTACCAACCAGAATTTTTATACTATTCATAATAAACAATTCGGTGTCTGTAAGGCAACTTACAGAACTACTTTGCGAGCCCTATGTGACGTTTAACGGCACGGGAAGGATATAAGATATAAGATAAGGGCAGTCTAAAATAATTTTTGTGAATTATGAAGGCATGTAATCGACATCAAATAGATATTGGAAGAGTGTGTAGTTGTAGGAAGGAGTGTAGTTTATATTTTTTTTTATTTAGGATGGGAGGGTATTCCAAAGATGAGCAGCAGAATAAGTAAAGCTTTTCTTGTAAAGATCAAGTCTAGGTTTTGGAAGATATATGTTGTTTAAGCGTTGGCTATACTTTGGGCTAAATCTAAACATGTTCTATAGATAAGGCGGAGAGAGAGAGAGGGGGAGGGGAGAAAGGCAGAGCAAATTCTGCAAGTAAACAAAGCTGAAACACATTTAAGAAATAAAATTTGTAAGAATTCAGGCAAAGTTAAATCTTGATAAATAACAAAATTTATATCCAGAAAGATAGAAAGCAGATAAGATTTCATGGAAACAATGGAGAATAATCAGAAATGTAATTAGTTTGATAATCGCCTAGAAGAAGAAGAAGAAGACGAAGAAGAAGAAGAAGAAGCTTTTTCTTGCTTGCGTTCTTAGCTAACAAAAGCCCCCATATTCTTGACTGACCAGTTAATTTATGTCCCGCATTTTTAAAAAGACGGTGGCAGGATAGTCTTACACGCAAATGTTCCCTGTCTTCATCCACTGTTTCTATGTAAGACAGTGGCAAGTACGTACGGTGACTGGTTGTTTCTAGTCTTACAAGCAAATATTCCCTGTCTTCAGCCACTGTTTCTATGTAAGACTGTGACAAGTACGTGCTGTGGCTGGTTGTCTCTAGTCTTACAAGCAAATATTCCCTATCTTCAGCCACTGTTTCTATGTAAGACAGTGACAAGTACGTGCTGTGGCTGGTTGTCTCTAGTCTTACAAGCAAATATTCCCTGTCTTCAGCCACATTTTCTATGTAAGACAGTGGCAAGTACGTGCTGTGGCTGGTTGTCTCTAGTCTTACAAGCAAATATTCCCTGTCTTCAGCCACATTTTCTATGTAAGACAGTGGCAAGTACGTGCTGTGGCTGGTTGTCTCTATTCTTACAAGCAAATATCTCCTGTCTTCAGCCACTGTTTCTATGTAAGACAGTGACAAGTACGTGCTGTGGCTGGTTGTCTCTATTCTTACAAGCAAATATCTCCTGTCTTCAGCCACTGTTTCTATGTAAGACAGTGACAAGTACGTGCTGTGGCTGGTTGTCTCTATTCTTACAAGCAAATATCTCCTGTCTTCAGCCACTGTTTCTATGTCACTTGAATGGAATTCGGACCTACTATCCGCCCTGAGAGGGCAGTACGTTATAAACTATACTACTCGTGTGTTGTGAATTCTAACTATCTATTTATCTATCTATCTATCTATCTATCTATCTATCTATCTATCTACCTACCTACCTACCTACCTACCTATCTATCTATCTATCTATCTATCTATCTATCTATCTATCTATCTATCTATCTATTTTCCATTCCATAATCTGTTAAAGCTCTCTCATTTCTCTCTCTCTCACTCTCTCTCTCTCTCTCTGAGTTTTTTATCTTGTTTTTCCCTTTCTTTCTTTCTCTCTTTCTTTATTTCTATTTTCTCTCTTGCTCTCTCTCTCTCTCTCTTGCTCTCTGTTTCTCTTTCGCTCTCTTTTTCCCGTCTGTCTGTCTTTCTTTCTTTCCTCCTCTCTTTCTCTCGCTTTATTTCTTTCTCCCTCTCCCTCTCTTTCTCTCTTTCACTTTCTCCTTCTTTCTACTGTCCCTCGTGTGTCGCTGAGTGATCACTACCCGGTCTGCTGTACGTGGTCACATAAGAGGTATAAAATACCAAAACACAAACATACCAGCATCAAATATAGAAACTTTAAAAACTTTAACTTGGAATTATTTTTAACTGATCTAAAAGCTTCGCCTCTTACGTACGTTTTCCAGTTAACAAATCCAGATGAGGCTATCGAATACTGGATCAAGATATTTCGAAATATTTTTGACAAGCATGTCCCCATCAAAGAAATGAGAGTAAAACACGTAACAAAATCCCCGTGGATAACTCCCGATATATTGCAACTCATGAGGAAACGGGATGAAGCTCACAAAAGCAGAAATTTCAGTAGCTATCGTTCACTTAGGAATAAGGTGCAGTATTTAATTAGGCAGGAAAAGAAAAATTACTTCAGAAATTTAGTGAAAGACAAAACTGATAGTAAATCAATCTGGAAAGCGATTAATATTATTGTAAATAAAAGGAAGCAAACTGACCCACAAACACTTAATGGTGAACATACTTGCACTAACTTCAGTGAACATTTTAGGGAAGAAATTAGTACTCTAAAATCTTCATTACCGACCCCTAATTGCGACCTGAGCGTGTTGAAAACTTTCAGCGACAGTAAATGTGTAAAGCTAAAACAAATTAATATTCCTTTCCTCACAGTCGGTGAGGTTTATAACTACATCCGGTCCTTAAAGAACACTAACTCAGCAGGATGTGATGACATTAGTAACAAGATACTACGCTACGCTGCACCAGTTATCGCAGACACACTAACATACTTATACAACTTGTGTATTGACAAAAAATATTTCCCTAACGCTTTTAAACTCGCCAAAGTTTTTCATCTTTTTAAATCTGGACAGACTAATGACCTCTCAAACTATAGACCCATATCCATTCTGTCATCACTATCTAAACCTCTTGAAAAACATATACAAAAGTTAACTCTGCTCCACATGCAAGAAAACAGTCTACTAATAGACAGTCAGTCAGGTTTTAGACCAAATTACTCCTGCCACACAGCATTAACTAAAATGACAGAAAGCTGGCTGTCTAATATAAATGATGACAAATTGTGTGGTGCTGTCTTTGTTGATTTTAAGAAAGCCTTCGATATGATTGATCATGAAATTCTTGCAAAAAAGCTAGAAGGCTATAGATTACATCCTGACCTAACAAAATGTATTACATCTTTTCTCTCATGTAGAAAACAAGTAGTTTGCTTTAGAAACAAAATATCTGGCTCGTCTGTGGTTGATACCGATATTCCTCAAGGCTCCATTCTTGGTCCTCTTCTCTTTGCTATCTATATTAACGACCTACCACTACATTTAAAGCACTCTTCATGTGATCTTTTCGCTGACGACTGTACTGTTTACAATAGTGAATATGACATCAATAACCTACAGACAACGCTCCAAAATGATATAAACAGTTTGATTAAATGGAGTAATAAAAATGGTATGTTGATAAACACCAACAAAACAAAATCCATGCTCATCACTACAAGTCAGAAACTGCAAAACGCAACTAAAACTTCACTACAGCTTTGTGCTGAGACTAAGGCAATAGAAAATGTTCATGAACATAAAACCCTAGGACTCATCATTGATCAGCATTTAACTTGGAATTCTCACGTACATAACCTAACAAATTTGATTGCACAGAAAGTTTACCAATTAGCCAAAATTAAACACTTTATTGACAAAAACACAAGAAAAATATACTACATATCACACATACAAACATACTTAGATTACTGTTCCACAATCTGGAATGGATGCTCAGTCTCAAACACAAAAAGGCTCCACTCACTTCACAAGCGAGCATTAAATCTTATTTGTGACAAACACCCAGTACAGACTGTAGATCAACACAAACAACTCAAAATTCTACCCCTCAAAAATAGAATCATTTTTAACAAAGTTAAGTTTGTTCACAGAATTCTGTCGCACAGTGCTCCGCCTTACTTGTGGTCACTGTTTACGTATAACACTAAACATAGCCAGCGTTTAAAAAACTGTCTTCTTCCTAAACCCAGAATTGATATGTACAAGAAAAGCCTTGCATACTCTGCAGTACAGCTCTGGAACACCCTCCCCTACAATTTAAAATCCATTGGTAATACTTCATCCTTTAACTCAAACCGTTTCATTATTTACTTGATTGTAATTATATGCCTCCATAAAATAGCCAGCACTCTCTCAAAACATGGCTCGTAAACCATCAAGTACTTCAGTGACATAGTTAGAAAAGCAACTTGTTAGATATTGTTAGAAATTATTTTAATGTTTGTTTAAAAAAACATATGTTAGAAGATCTGTATTTACAATGTATTTTTATTTATGTATATGTCTGCGTGTGTATGTGTGCGTGAGTGCTATTTCATTAGGTTAATTACTTCTTCTCTTTTACCTTGAATGTAGTAGTTAAATCTTACACTCTTTTGATATGTTTTTACTAATTTAATTTGTATTTTTGTACTAAATCAAGTGTGTGGGAAGAATGAAAGATGGAGTGATGAAGGGCAGAATGTAAGACGGGCCTGCGTGCCCAATTCTTTACCCTTGAAAAATAAAGATTATTCATTCATTCATTCATTCTTTCTCTGTCTCTAACTTTCTCTCTCTTTCTATCTTTCTCTTCATCTACTTATTTATCTACCTTACCATTTATGCACCTGCCCTTTTTTATACCCATCTATCTTTCTATTAGTCATTGTCACGGGCAGGTAGATGAGGTTATACCGGGCCACAGTTGCTCCTTGGACGTCAAGGTTCCCCGGATGTCGCTGGAGCTTTAACTTGAGATACGCAAGCGCAACTCAGCGGCCATGAGAGCTGACGACCTGCCCTGGTATCGTTAGAGACGCGAAGGTAATTAAAACTTTCCAAGTTTCCTGTTTGGCAAACATGAAGCCAGAACTGTGTAGAAAATGAAGCTATGCAAACATCAGTTGACCTGAAAATGTGGTACTATTACATTTATTTTGTTATAGTTTGTTTTTTTTAAACGAGTAACTTCAAACCATTTTCAGAAATAATATATTTTCATGTAATGAAACTAAGATACGCTGATGTAGGATATGTTTATATAGAAAATATGTTCCGTATAGTATCAGCATTCATATTATCTCGGTGTGCTTCACTTGAATTATGAAGTTCATTTGAAGCACACTCTGTGAAGATTTTCCTCGATTTTGTAGATCTGTTGTGACGCTAATAGCTAAAATATTTGGCATTCAAGCTCCCATCATATAACAAGGCACGTGGGCCGGTTTACCTGTCTCACCTATGCCAGCTTGTTTTGGAATGTTCGTTAAATTTTCGAATCCCAGAAAGTGAGTTCTCCCCTCGTCTGTGGCTCGTGGTGGGCTGATGTTGCTCATCCTTTCCTTGCTGGTGACGAGTTCACGCTAGCGTGTGCAGACGCTTTCTTTGCTGTGTGTTCCACTGGGACTTCTGGCTTGTGGAGATTTCTGTTTCTTTGTGACGCGTTCAGAAAACTGTAAGTGATACATGTTTTTCATTTCTGTTTATCTGTCTTTATCATTATGCCACAATACAGTGATCTTTGTTATCGTTGAAGATATATACGCACATTAATTATCATTATAGTTATCCCTAAATAGAAGCATGCCTGGCTCTTGGCTTACCCGTTTTGGTATCGAAGTCCTTGACTCCTGGGGCTGGACTTCGCTCGATATCATATATTCCTTTATTTCTCTGATTATGCAGTGCTACACAGTTTGTCTCCTTCTGCTAGTAGATACTTCTCCACCACTTGAAACAGAAGTCGGCAATCTGACGTACATTTAACATAAATCGTTCACATCACGGTTCATGCATCTATATATGGTGCATTCCCCCCAGCAATGGGGATTTTTTTTCTGGTACCCACCAAAAAGACCCAGGGGTCCAGCCAGCCTCTAAAAATAAGTTCCAGAAAATCTAGAAAGGTGATACTGGCCATATCACAATTTCATGCGTCAATGGTCTTGTAAATACAGACCTAATATCGTATGCCAGGTGTGTCTTAATGGCGTGGAAACGGGGATTTGACCTTATCTACCTGCTGCTGTGGACACTGAATAATGGAGGTACGGGACCTGGTCTCTGAAAACTTGCTGTACCTGAAAAGCTGTTAGATTACAACTTTATTTCAGCTAAGCGTGTGTAAGTAAACCAAGCTACTTATATCTTCTTGAAGTAAAGCTGTTTATGATATGACTCATAAAGATGATGATTTTTGTTTTCGGCTGTGTTTCGAACAGGGATATAAGGATACAGAGATCAACCCACTGGGTTGTGGAAAAATTGTGAAAAATTAAGGTCCCCTGTTACAAAGTGTGCCCATAGAAAAAGTCATCATCTGAACTTGGTGCACACGAAGGGGTCATAGTTCAAATTTTCTCTAAATGAGAGGAATTATTTAAATGTAATATTCAGATCAGTCTCAGTTTTTTTTAGATATATCTGTGTTCTCACTATGTGACGTATGACCAGCTATTTGTGATTAGCGAATGTGTACAGATCAATCTTAATTTTGTACATCAGTTACGTCTTAATAGGGCACAAGATTTCGTTGAAATTTGTTTCCAAATATATACAGCTGCAGAGAATGATACATACTGATAAGTTAGATAGACAGACAGACAGACAGACAGATAGATAGATAGATAGATAGATAGATAGATAGATAGATAGATAGATAGATAGATAGATAGGTAGGTAGGTAGGTAGGTAGGTAGGTAGGTAGGTAGGTAGGTAGATAGATAGATAGATAGATAGATAGATAGATAGATAGATAGATAGATAGATAGATAGATAGATAGATAGATAGATAGATAGATAGATAGATAGATAGATAGATAGATAGATAGATTACCTTTTTTATGAGTATATATGAAAATTAAATTAACACAGAACACCCATTTTAACAACTACTAACAGTTGTGTTGAGCGACCTACAAACGCAAAAGCTTTTTTTTTTTGGCAGAGGCAAGCATGAGTTAACGTGATACTGACAAGTTTTACACGTAAACTCTCTTCTACTTCTTCTTGTATTTGTCTCTGCCATGTGTATCTGGCCTTTCCTATGACTATGCAGACAGGTGTAATGATACAGTTGCAACGACCACATCACTTTGTCACTCCAAAGGGACAAATACTCCACGCCGTTAACTCTGTGGCGACGCGAACGGCAACTACATAAATAGATGACATAATCTAGGAAGCCAGTGTAGGAAGATAGATATTTAATGTAATCTCTCATTCCAAAAACACCCGTCCACCTCTAGATCTGTCGTCTGTCTTCTCCTCTTCCAAGAAAATCCCCCAGAAATCTTAACTCCAGTTCAGCTTCCGGTCACATGATCAAGTGCGGTACACTAAGCCCCGCCCATATTCTAAATGTGCTGATACAAATTTGATTACTGCGACACGCGAGTGGACTAGTACAGCTCTGTTATATTAACAATCAGCCGTAAATACAAAAATACATCTCTTTCTTTAGAATGTCGGGAGTAGGGGGGTGCAGTTCGGGCAAGGCTAACGAACCACAGCTGACCAAGACCCTGTTCCTAGGGACTAGCCTAGCCTGGCTAACAGGCCAGGGATCGCCACAATCCCAGGGTGATAGAGTCTGCTAAAGAAGTATTGCATTCCCCGGCATTTGTGCTCCACCCAATGACTGAAAAAATATCTGTCATAACCCGCTCCCAGATTGACCCAATGCGGGGTCTCAACATCTTCACCGCATCATTTGCACAGAACGCCAGCTGGCAGTTCCAGTGAAGCTAGAAGAAGAAGAAGAAGAAGCAGTAGAAGATCTGGACCATTATTCTGAACAATTACAAAGAAAGTAGTGCTTGAATGTTTCCCTATCATGTGCAAAGAAAAATGTTCAATACTGGATATAAAGGATATACATCCTGCTTAATGAAAATAGAAGAAAAAAGTAACAAGGAATTGTTGCACTTAAAGAAAAAAAGCCCGCAGTCTATGGGTTAAACTAAGCATTTGAAGATTACCTGCGTAAAGCTGCGTGTAAGCGGAAGTAAGTTTTGTGCAAGCGACATCCGGTATCAAGGTAAGCAGTATAACCGACATCAAGGTAGCAGCATAACCAGCATCAAGATAACAAGTATAACCGGCATCAAGATAACAGTATAACCGGCAACAAGATAACGGTATAACCGACATCAAGATAACAGTATAATCGGCATGAAGATAACAGTATAACCGGCATCAAGATAGCATGTAATATTCCAGCTTACGCTTTGCTCGAACACAAAGAAAAGATTAAATGAAAAGATTGAAGTGTTCGTTTCTTGTAACCCGGGTAATTTAATGGTTTCTTGTAACCTGGATAATGTAACTGTTTCTTGTAACCTGGATAATGTAACTGTTTCTTGTAACCTGGATAATGTAACTGTTTCTTGTAACCCGGTTAATGTAAGAATTTCTTGTAACCCAGGTAATGTAAGGGTTTCTTGTAACCCAGGTAATGTAAGGGTTTCTTGTAACCCGGGTAATGTAACTGTTTCCTGTAACACTGCAAGGAAGCAGAACAGTTTCTTGATCAGCTATTGTTGGTTCTCTGGCCGTCACGAAAGCGACTGCTACTGCTGGCTGACCACTACCTCGTGCAGTCTGGGTTCAGATCTTTCACCTGTAAACACTTAATATCTGTCCCATCCCCCCCCCCCTCCCTTTTTCCAGGGGCAAAACAACGATGCCTTCTAACAAACTGTTTTTGAGTATTCGAGAACTATTCTAAAACTGTAGTAAATACTATAGATAGCTCTCAGAAATTGAAGAATGCTATCTGTAGCTTTTTAGCCATAGCTAGTACTGCAGAGATCTGCGAGTGAAGTTTAGATTAATCTAGGCCAGCTCTTCAGACGAGACGTATCAAAGTGCGCAAAAAATAAACTCTCCCGAAGTTTTCTAAACATTTTATCACCAAAACTATTTCGCCTCGAGTCTCCCCCGTTTCGTTCTGTGGAATAAAAATGTGGATGTGAATAGGCTCGGTTGCTTTAGGTAAAGGAGTTGGATGTCTGAAAATACGCAGGCGCAGGCAAGGCTGGAAACACTAGCCCCTGGTGAGAGTGCTGTTACTCAGGCCCGGTCTAAGAGTAATGGGAGTGACAATTAACGGGGAGAGTTTCGTTTAGGGAGAGTTAACATCCTCTCAAGAAAGAAGGTTAGCCGAGCTTTGTAGAGGTAAATGCGTCATGGGGAATGGAAGCCTGACTTTGAGAGAACTGGGAATACTCGTGGAAAATGCTTCCAGCAGTTATAAAGGAACTTCACTGTAGAATAGAGTGAAAGGCCCGTTCGTGAAGCCCAGTAAGGTGGACATCTGAGTCTTAGAAAAATACCCTTGGCTACAGGTAAATATTTTGGTGCTTATACATCGGGGATTTTGTGGTAATTCAGTCAGAATTGTGTAGATGTCTGATACGTTCAACACAGCGATTCTGTTGTGTATTTCAATCAATGCTTTATTCGGAATTGTTCTGAATGTCTGAAAAGTTCAATACAGTGATTATGTCATGTATTTCACATTTTAAAGTTGGACACGATGATTCTGTTGTGTATTTCACATTTTAAACTTGGAAACAGTGACTCTATTTTAAATCTAAAACTTTAACCGTAAATTTTGACTCACAATTGTTATTTAACATTTATTGTTACGAGGGGCGTTCAGAAGGTAATGCATCACATCGGTTTTTTTTCAGCTAATAATGAAGATAGAAGCATGAAATTTTGCACATTTTAAATAAGGCATGTGTCAACTGTGTGACCCAAATTGCACAGCAACCGGCCAAAGAATATGGCTGTCTTAACCGTTGAAATGGAGCGTGTTAGCAACTTGCGGCATAAGCAGAGAATTGTGATAGAACTTCTCATTGCAGAGAAGGAAACTGTAGTGAACATTCACAAGCGTCTATATGATGTGTATGGAAGTTTTGCAGTCGACAGGAGTACAGTCAGTTGCTGGGTTCAGAGATTCAAAGAATCAATAAGTGGAGATAATGAATTGCATGATCTGCCGCGCGGTGGACGTCCTGCCACAACCACCAAGGCAGAAATGTTGAAATACGCTGAGGGCATTATTCTTACTGATAGGCGCATCACTACTCAAAAATTGGCCTTAAACTGTCAGTCAGCAATAGTAGTGCAAATGCATTTATAAAATCTCTCTGATTTTCTAACGTTTTCGCAATTAGGGTTCCTCCAAGTTTCACAAATGACTATCGATTGCAAAGGAAAGCAATTTCTTCTGAATTGTTGGAGCGTTTGAATGCTGAGAGAAAGAACTTTTTAGCTAAGATCGTAACAGGTGACGAAACCTGGGCACATCATTTTGAACCTGAGACAAAAAGACAGTCAATGGAGTGACATCATCCGCAATCACCTTAAGAAAGAAATGCAAGGCAACTCTTTCAGCTGGAAAGGTCATGATCACTGTCTTTTGGGACATTGAAGGTGTGATTCTTGTGGATGTTATGCCAAGAGTAGAGACAATCAATCCATAAGCTTACATTAAGATATTGAAAAAAAAATTCAATCGACGTTTTGGCCGTACAAGAATCCAGCAGACCTGCTTCTTCTTTACGACAATGCGCGCCCTCACACAAGTCTGGCAACACAGGAAGCAATCACCAAATTGGGTTGGACTGCACTACCCCATCCACCCTATAGTCCTGATTTGGCAGATTTCCATCTGTTTGGTCCACTTAAAGATGCACTCCGGTGAGTAAGATTTGAATATGTCCAAGGAGTGATTCATGTAGCGAAGAAATGGCTGCATAATCAAGAGAAAATCTGGCACGGGGTAGGAATGCATGTACTTGTTTCGCGCTGGCGTAAAGCCGTACAAGTTGATGGGGTTTATGTTGAATAATACCGATGTTTACATGACATAGCCATGTATATTGTGTATAAATTTTATGTTCTTTGAATAAACAGCTCCTGAGAAAAACGATGTGTTGCATTGCTTTCTGAACCGATTTCGTATTTTAACTATTAATACATAATAAATGCGTACAATTATATTCAAAACATATATATATATATATATATATATATATATATATATATATATATATATATATATATATATATATATTCAACTTTAATAAATCCACACCTGAGAACAGTCACACGTGGAAGAATTCACGGAAGAACGTGTGAGTTATTATTTACAATCTCTCCGTGCCTCCCCACGTAGAATCGCAGAAACTAGCTCAGGCGCCCATCTTCTTCGAGTGCAGAAATGTTTATAAATTTACGTCGTACATAACAACTTATCTTGAAGAACGACTGGCACAAATACTTGGACTGATTTCTTTTACTTTTATAAAATTGTAATCAAATTTACATGTCTGGATATCTTTTATTAAATTTAGTGGGGGGGGGGGTGGGGATCAATCAATGTTCACCCGCAAGCCACGATATCTGGACTCTTAGTAAGCCCATTTGTTCTTCTGTTGGGGGGGGGGGGAACTCCCAATATCGATTTAATTAATGCTTAAGTTTATAAAACATAGTCGCTTGTTACTCCTTCGTTTGTTTTTTCATATTGTACTTGTGCTACTTCACACTTGGGAAATATGAAGCTTGAAATGTTATTCGTTGTTTTTCGTCAAAGCGAAACATAACCCAATATGCTTTTTTTAGTGTTAGACATTTCATTGCAGGGATAAACTCGTATGTGGGTATATTTCTGCCATATGTTTATGTTACACACAGGTGCATTGACAGTGTTTTCTGGAAAGCTATAGAGCTGCAGTCAAACTTACGTTATGGCATTTCAGTTAATCTAACGTAACTGGAGTTAAAGTAGAATTTTATGATAATCATCCGTTCATTTATTCATTCATTAGCACGTCCCTTGCGGAAATTTGCCTCCTTAACAGCTCTCTTGAAGGCAGCTCAGCTGTAAGCAAGTTGCCCTGCTGCTGATGCATCCATTCGTAAAACATCAACAATGTCTTGTTGCCATCTTCGCCATGGACTTCCACTCTTTCTTTTTCCCAGTATGTCTTCCTTGACTGTCTTCTCCAAAATCTCATACCGTTTAATATGTCCGAAATACTTAAGTGATAATCACTGATCTAGTATAATCATAAACTTTAAGGTGTCTTCGTATAGTTTGTACTCTTTGCTCTGCTGATATTGTATGATGTTCATTAATTTTGTGGAAGTAGGTTTAAAGTTTCGTTGTGTAACCATGTATGCTACAGAGCTGAGAGCAGGAATCAGAGTTATACGAGGGATGATTGATAAGTTCTCGGCATAAGGTACAACAGATTATTTGTGGCCAACTTTTTGGGGTTATTTCTCAACATAGTCCCCTTGCAAGTTTATGCACTTAGTCCAGCGATCCTGGAGCATATGGATCCCTTCTTTGTAAAAGTCATCATCTTGTGCCAGTAGAAAGTGGTCTACAGCATGAATGAAGTCATCATCTGAAGCAAATTTGCGATCACTGGGGTCATTTTTGAGTTTGGTAAACAGGTAATAGTCCGAAGGGGCCAAATCTGGGGAATAAGTAGGATGTTCAAGAAGCTGGAAGCTGCATTCATGAATGGCAGCCATTGCCACCGCCGACTTGTGAACTGGAGCATTGTCTTGATGAAAGATGACTCCTCTCGTCAATTTCCCTCCACGCTTTTCCTTCAGTTTGACCCGCAGTTGCTTCACAAGATTAGCGTAATAGGCCCTGGTGACCGTTCTGCTCTCTTGAAGATAGTCTACCAATAGCACACTTTCTGAATCCCAAAAGATAGAAGCCAGCACTGTGCCTGCAGACACAGCTTTCTTGATTTCTTTGGAGGTGGGGATCCATGATGTTTCCACTGCTTTGACTGTTCTTTGGTTTCTGACTGAAAATGATGAACCCAAGTCTCATCCATAGTCACAAATTGCTGAAGAAACTTTTCAGGATCTGCAGAAAAATGGTCCAGATTGTCTTTTAACATGTTGAGACGCTGTCGTTTGTGATCAGCTCCAAGATGTTTTGGGATCCATCGCGAAGAGACCGTTGTCATTCGAAGATCATTGTGAATAATGGCATGAACACGTTCCTGGGAGATGCCCAACTCAGTAGCGATGTACTGCTAAGTTAGTCGTTGATCCTCCATTATCACGTCATGGATTCTGTCGGTGGTTTCATCGGTGGTTATCTTTCTTGGTCTTCCTGGACGGGGATCATCTTCTAGACTCTCCCTTCCATGTTTGAATTCAGCTGCCCATTTCTTCACTGTGCTGTAAGAAGGGGCACTCTCCCCTAGAGTCTCTGCCATATCCTCATGGATCTGCTTCGACTATAAGCCCTTATGCAGAGGTAGCGAATGACTGCTCAGTGAGAAATTTTATCCATTTTCTCAATTTCTGCACCCCTTACGACTTCAGTAGCTTGTAAAAAAAAAGTGGTTGCAGTTAATTTCTTGAAACTTGGTGTTTAATCTTACATTAAGCTGATCTTCTACAAATGCATCTTATATCAACTGTGTGTTTCAAGTATTTGTACCTTATGCCGAGAACTTATCAATCACCCGTCGTATTTTACTAATGGTATAGGCTTGCTTTTAGCTTTACACTACATTTGATGCTTATGTTAGAGAACTGAATTCAAAATTACATTCTGAAATCTCCTTATTTGATAGAAAAGTTCGCGTAGATGATTCGCATGTAATCGTGTGTTCATGCATCAATCAGTCAAGTCCCATGCCGCGTAGCGTAAGCGATCATCCACAATTCTCTGTCTTTAGACTTGATTATGAGATCCGCCGGTGGCTTTCTTCCTAGCCACACTGACAGCCCATCCAATAACTTATATCTCTGTCTTCCTCTGTCTCTCTTTCTTAAATTTTTCCAGTTGCCACAATGTGTTCCAATTTTCCTCTTCTCAGAAAATGTCCTACAAATCTCGCTTGTCTGCCTCTGATTTGTGTTGTAATTTGCCTTTTAACTCCGGCCTCTCTTAAGACTTCTTCGTTGATCTTCTTAGCTGTCCATGGTACCTTCAACATCCTTCTTTTAAACCATATTTCCATGGCCTCCATTTCTCGTTGTACTCTCTTATTCATGGACCATGCTTCACATTCACAAAACAGAATTGGCTCGATGTAACAGTTAAGTACTCTGAATCTTGTTTCCATTGATATGGATCTGTTGCACATGATGTTTCTCATTTTCTGGAATGCTGACTTGGCCTGAGCACACCTGCCTTTTATTTCGTTGTGACATTTCCCATCAGCTGTTATAATCGTTCCTAAGTACTTGAATGTATTAACTTGTTTCAGTTCTGTGCCCTCAATGGTAATGCTACATTTTGGTGGTATTCTTTTCTTTGAGATGACCATCACTTCAGTCTTCTTTTCTCTATCGTTCGTGCATGCCGATTTGAAATCAGCTTTATTTTACGGCAGTGAAGTTTCATTTTCAAGAACACTTGGGTTGGTCTATGGTATCTGTTTGATTTCGAACATGAGTTCTGTGCTGTGGCAAAGTTTTTAAATAAAGTTTCAGAGCCGGATTAAAAGTTGGTTACATCAGATGTATTAGTTCTTAGAGCAGATGTAGAAGTCAGGTTTACTGGTGAGTTATTCTGTTGTGGGGAAAACATTAACCCAAACGCTGAGTATACAAAACATGGATTCGGTTCCCAACTTCTAGTGGTGTAAGATGGGACCATGTGGGGATCCATGTAGGGTCATGTTGTCCATGTTGCAAGCCTGAAGTATATAAAGGTAAACGTAGTCTTATCATGAAATAAAGGTAAGAAGAGAAATAAAGTGTTAATACTTATATTTCCACTGACTAGTCAGCACAATAGAGAGTATGGTCTGCATCATGTCTGTCTATCTGTTTTTACTCTTAGCTAGAAGAGGAGACAGGTAGCCATATCCACCACTGGGTTAGTGGGTTACTGGGGCCCTCTCCAGGTCGGGCCACGCCAGGAGATATATTAATGTTCTACCTACTTCGCTACATATTTGATTGCTTTTAATTTAGCATGTAGTGACGAGGGGAGTGTAGTTTGGGAAAAAGAAGCTTTGACGGAATAACCTGGACTCTATGGGATACGCGACCAGAAAGTAACAGAGGTCAAGTCTTCTGTCAGCTCTTATTCTCTAGTCCCGATTATTGTGCCTTCTCGTCAGCCTAGTCATCTGCCTGAAGTGTACGGTCAATTACACTGTGCAGCGCCCTAACTTAAATCTTGCAGAAATCTGCCCAGATACGCTACAGTTCAGGCTGCCGCATTTGTAAAGAGCTTAGATACGCTACAGTTCAGGCTGCTGCATTTGTAAAGAGCTTAGATACGCTACAGTTCAGGCTGCTGCATTTGTAAAGAGCTTAGATACGCTACAGTTCAGGCTGCCGCCGTTGTAAAGAGCTCAGATACGCTACAGTTCTAGCTGCCGCCGTTGTAAAGAGCTCAGATCCGCTGGGAGAAAATGTTTTCTGCAGTGTCAGGAAGAATAATTTTGCTTATTACTAGTCTAGCTCTCAACTTTAGCTTAATTACATTTCAGGGAAGTATACTCAGATATATTCGGTTTTGAATTATGATTCGGATTCTTCCTTTTTTTCTCTCTCTCACTCCCTTTGGAAGTTACTTTCTCATGGCACTTAAATCTTCCTAGTGGAATAACCAGATACGATGAGGCATCTGTTGTAGGGCACGGAGTGAGGAAGGTGCATCCTCCTTCATCGTTATCTCCTGCGCCAGTCAAACTTTACCTGTCAGGATGTCTCCGGTTGCAGACTGTGGAACGTATGCAGACAGAAGGTTGCAGGCTTGCGGCAATGTTACGCTCTTGATGGCGTCAGCCAAGTGATGGAGGCAGCCGAGCGGAGGAGTCAGCCAAAAAAGAAAAAAAAAGGATAGAATTGGCAAAATTCTGAACAGAGTTAGCAGAATAATGATGTTAGTCAAGTTATGGGGTTAGGCACAATAAACGAGGAGTCAGGCTTCATAGAGTGAAAAAAGGTCGAGTGCTGCAGTTAGCCAAGTGATAGAGCTATCCAATGACAGTGTTAGCCTAGTGATACAGTTAGCCTAGTGATACAGTTAGCCTAGTGATACAGTTGGCCTAGTGATACAGTTAGTCAAGTGATACAGTTGGTCTAGTGATACAGTTAGCCTAGCGATAAATTTAGACTAGTGATATCGTTAGCCAAATGATACAGTTAGCCAAGTGATACAGTTAGTAAATTTATTCAGTTAACCTAGTGATACAGTTAGTCTAGTGATACAGTTAGCCTAGTGGTACAGTTAGCCTAGTGATATAGTTAGCCAAGTGATACAGTTAGCCTAATGATACAGTCAGCTAAGTAATACAGTTAGCTAAGTGATACAGTTAGTCAAGTGATACAGTTAGCTTAGTGAATACAGTTAATCAACTGATACAGTTCCTCAATGAATGAGTTCTTCAAACTATGAAGTAAATGATAATTTTGATCAAAGGAAGTTTACCAAGTAACAGAATTTGTTGAAATGACCAAATTATTTATGAGTCAGCATTATCTCAAATATGCATTTATCGAGAGAGTTTACCAAAATGATACTGGCTAAATGAGGTTAACCTATATGGAGCAAAACAAGGAATGTTCTAGGAGCTACCTAGTTCTGTACAGATTTATATTTCTTCACAACTTGAAGGCATAGACCGATGTGAATTAACAAGTTGAGACGCTGTCGTTTGTGATCAGCTCAAAGAATTTTCAGGACCCATCGAGTAGAGGCCTTTGCCATTTGAAGATCATTGTGAATAATGGCATGAACACGTTCCTGGGAGATGCCCAACTCAGTAGCAATGTAACCCTCAGTTAGTCGTCGATCCTCCATTATCATGTCATGGATTCTGCCAGTGGTTTCATCGGTGGTTACTGTTCTTGGTCTTCCTGGACGGAGATTATCTTCCAGACTCTCTCTTCCATACTTAAATTGAGCTGCCCATTTCTTCACTGTGCTGTAAGAAGGGGCACTCTCCCCTACAGTCTCCACAATATTCTTATGGATCTCCTTCGATGATAAGCCCTTGATGCAGAGGTAGAGAATGACTGCTCGATGAGAAATTTTACTACTTACTACTACAACTACTGCTACTACTACTTCTTCTTCCTCTTCCTTTTTCTCTATTTCTGTTCAATTTTACATGTTTCGCTTATCTAACAAACAAACAAAAAAATACAAAAAAATAACAACAGACGGGTCTTCTAGCTATACCCTAATGTCAGCGTAAGTTCTTCAACGGGGTCCATCAACTTTCAGCAAGTTTCCAAGGGTTTTAAAACCCTTTGTAACAACATCGAATTCAGTAGAGCACAAAATTTTGCGTCCAATCTAACTCTCTCTATTTCATTTTCTGCAATCTTTCTTTACTTTCTTCACGCTTCTTTCTCTTGTTCTTTCTTTCATTACTTTTCTGTATCGCACGTCACTATCATCATGTGCTATGTGCTGCCTTCAATACGAAGGTTGGCGGTAATAATCTGTAATGTAATCGATAATAATGGCTGTATCCTGTCCATTCGTGTGTTTATCTTCCCATCTTTATCTCTGTCTACCTCTCGCTCTTTTTCCTTCTATTTTTCCTCCTAGTATGGTCTGTAGTTTATTCTTATGTCTTTTGATGCAGCCAAAGTATTTTGTTATCTTGATCCTTATTTCTTTGAGCAGTTCACGCTGCACTTGTAGTTTGTTCTAACACTAGATTATTTGTTACTTGTAGTTTGTTCTAACACTAGATTATTTGTTACTTGTAGTTTGTTCTAACACTAGATTATTTGTTCTCTTCGTTTTCTGTCAGTACAAAAACATATGCACAACTGTTACTTTGGTCAGGTTGCTGCAGAACTACAAGCTGTTTTGAGAAACATGTCGTGGATGTATAATAGAACCCAGCCTTACCTACCATGCAAGCCATGTCAGCCCTGTGGAGTAGAGTGGACGTATTTACTTCAGTTTGTCGAACTGCTGGAGATACTCGGAGAGAAATATCTCACAAAAGAAGCATATAACGCTTATATGCTGTGCTCGGCTATCACTAATGCCCATCTTAAGCTTTAAAAAAAATGGTTGTATATACGCAAAGCACATGGTGTATCCAGCGTATAAATCTTCATTGTATAATGTCTGTGTGTCTGTGGGGTTTTTTTCCAATTCCAGAGTTTGGCCGTTGTAACACTAGTGCTCTCTTACCCAGCCTGTTAAACGAGCAACAAATAACAATATTTCGTTTTAGATGTTTTCAATATAGGAGAAATTCGCTGTAAGAAACTTCAGAAATTTTGCTGACACATCATACAGAAATAAATAGAAAAGTGGTAGAAATGTGAAATGAAATCAAAAGTAAATAAAACAAATGTACAGAAGACAAGTGTAAAGAAGACAAGTGTAAATAAGACGAGTGTAGAAAAGTTATATGTAAAATAGTCATATTTAAAGAAGACAAATGTAGAAAAGACATATGTAAATAAAATAAATGCAAAAAAGACATATGTAAAGAATACACATGTAGAAGAGACATATGTAAAGAATACAAATGTAGAAAAGACATATGTAAAGAATACAAATGTAGAAGAGACATGTAAAGAATAAAAATGTAGAAAAGACACATGTAAAGAAGACAAATATAGAGAAGACAGAGGTAAAGAAGATAAATAATACATAAATTAGACAAGAATAAAGAATATAGATACAAAGAAGACAAATAACTCCTTGGTGTAATTCTTCACTGCAATAACATTTTATGACACGAAGTTTATGTTGTATATGTGCACTGGCCTCGAAGACGCCGTTTTTCTGAGATATTACAGAAACACTAAACTAGTTACATCCGTGAAAAAAAGACAGTCAGGAGAGGACAGATGTTGTGATGGTATTTCTTCGTCTTATTAGACGGCTTTCAGGCGGGTAGATTGATTCCTAGATAAGCAAAAAAATAGAGGTTGAAATCTCTATTGAGTATATACCCTGGAGCAGGTGACGTGCAGGAACTTCGCTGTGTATGTTGTACTTTCCCTACCTCAGATCTACCTATCAATTTCAGAGAAAGGAGAAGGTCCATAAGTCTGGAAATCTAACAGCGTGGCAGTGGCAGTGAAACACATAAATGCCTTTGAATGTAAATGCTACAGAAGAGTTCTTCAAATATCATGACCACAGAAAAGAACAAATATATCCATACTACAAGAACTTAATATTGAAGAAGGCTGGGTAGTAAAGAGGATTAAAGAGAGAAAACTCAAATATTTTGGACATTAAACGTCATGATAATCTAGAGAAGACCGTGTTGGAAGGGTACATAATGGGAAAAAGAAAGAGAGGAAGACCAAGGCGAAGATGGCTGCAAGACATCGTTGATGATCTGCAAATGGATGCATCAGGAGCAGGCCATCTTGCTCACAACCGAAAGGCCTACAGGAGTCCTGTTAGGGAGGGAAAATTCCGCAAGGGACATGCAAATGAATGAATGAATGGCAGTGTATGCCAGAACATGGGCAGGCTAAAGAACTTCCTCACTGGTTACTTTAAGATCACTCCCTCTGGATTTTTCTTTCGGGGTTTGCTCCCTTTTTCTCTGACTCCCGAAATACGCACAAGGCTGTCTTGGAAAGGGAATTCTTGTACTGCTTACTGTCATGCAGTAGCATGCAGACACAAGGCTGCCAGGATATGCTGATGCCTTCAAAGACAAATATTAGTGAACCTTAGATAACTTGGGGAAAGAAAGCTCAAAGGAAAAAAAAAAGCGAAGGACAAAAGAAAAATATTAGAGCCGGCTGACCACATGACATAATAAAATGAAAGGAGAGAATCTGACCGGAAATACCAAGGGCCGAAAAGAATACAGAAGAATCATCAGCGTTTTGTAACGGCCCAGAATGAATAAGTGAATGAATGAATGAAACACATAAGAGAGCCAGGATATTCATTATGTCAATTCTTGCTGAAGATGTTGAGGTAATGCGGGTTCATTCATTCATTTGTATATCCCTTGCAGAACTTTGCTTCCCTAACGAGCTCCTGTAGGCCTCTCGGTTGTGAGCAAGATGGCCTACTGCTGATGCCTCCATAATTCGGGTTAGGGAGACTTTTTTCAGCCCGTGAATGGAGCTAAAAAAGCAGGAAGTGTGCAAAGCTTCTTTAGCATACCCCACCTCGGACTAAGGTGACCCCTGTCTCGTTAGCCAAGCCATGCCTGTAGTTAGGGAGGTACTAACAGAGAGGGAAGACAGGGTCTTGATCACATGTGGTTCACTAACCCTGACTTTAGCGTGTCAGCTACGGGTCCAAGACTGGCAAATCTGACAGGGGCCCTCACTGCCACAAGTCACATGCAACAAAGATGTGAAAAATAAGTGATCTTCTAACAGTTTCCCCTTTCAGGCCAGGACTTTCAAGGATGTCCACGTCCTCACACTGACCCCCGGTTTCCTCTCACGGTTCGCGAGCTGACATCTCGGAGGAGCAGCTCGCTCCAGGGGGGCGGGGGGGGGGGGGGGTAGAGCGAACGTATTTACTTCAGTCTGTCAGAAATGTCTTTGAATGTAAAATGCTACAGAAGAGTCCTTCAAATATCTTGAACACAAAAATGAACAAATATGTCCATACTACATGAACTTAATATTGAAGAAGGATGACTAGTAAGGAAGATTAAACAGAGAAAACTTAAATATTTTGGACATATTAAACGTCATGATAATTTACAGAAGACAGTCTTGGAAGGGTACATAATGGGAAAAAGAAAAAGGAAGACCAAAGCGAAGACGGTTGCAAGATATCGTTGATGATCTGCGAATGGACGCATCAGCAGCATAGCATCTTGCTTACAACTGAGAGCCTATAGGAGAGCTGTAAGGGAGGCAAAGTTCCACAAGGAACATGCAAATGACTGACTGACTGACTGTCAAAAGGCTGGAGAAATTCAGAGAGAAATATCTCACAAAAGAAACATAAGAAAACATTCATTTCTCCTATTCTCTCCATAATAAATGCTTCAACACTGAATCATGAAGTATTAGCATAGACTGTTGTAAAACGAAGCCTCACACAAGTACAAATCCGCTCATCCAATCTAGCACCAATCAGATTGTAGAGTATACTGTGAGTAATTTGTTAAGATGAGAAACTTCGTTCTTCGAGGCACATGACTGTAAACGTAAGCACATGTGAGGCAATTTGTTACATGAAAATTACTTACTCGACGGCTTGCTAATGGAAGATGGGCGGGGTGGATGGCCAGGAGTAAATAAGGAAAATGAGACAAGAACAGAAGAGTCAGAGAAGCGATATTCCCTCCCCCCCCCCCTCTCTCTCTCTCTCTCTCTCTCTCTTGCTTCGTCTTATATCATCTATCTTCAGCTTTTTCAACCAGAAAGTTAACTTTGGCTGGATTGTCTCCCACCTTTCAATAAGAGATCGGAACCTGCCATTGCAAAGCCATCTTTGCTGGTAATGTAAGTTCTGCATCACGCAGGTTACCCAATACTCTTCTGACTGCGCCAGTATTTCAAATTACACTGATATCAGAAAATGCCCCTTAAAGTCTGAAAGAGCAAAAGTAAACGTCGCCCTACCATAACAATCAGGAAGGTTAGTGTCTATATAATCCAGTCCTGCAGGTGCACCAGAGAATTCGTCTCCTACCCAAACTACAGATCCCGTACACGGTACCTACTTATACATCTCGTGGCGTGGGGGAGGGGGGGGAAAGGGAGATCAAGTTCTAACCATTGATCTTCCATCATGAAAGGCAAGTGCACTAACCACTTCGCTGCTCAAGTGTTCTTCTGTCTTAGAAGGCGCTATTAACGCAGGTGGGCATCATTTTTCTCATGACTGATTCTGCCAAAGTTTTACAGATGTAATCTGTAACAGAAACAATGGACCGAGCTCTTAGACGCTTTCGTAGCTGCGTCTTTATGTTGGCTTCACGAACTAGTGCTCTTTATAGGAATATGAACAATCCTGAAGGTTAAAATTCTCTGTGCTACACGTCCCTGCCGCTTTCATATGAATCTTACATCCACTAAAACAAAAAGTAAAGTCTCAGCACTTTTCCTTAATACAAGACTACAACAGGCAAACATTAGTCTTGAAAAAATGTATATAAAGATCTTCAGATGCAAAGAGAAGAAAATAGTGAAAGGATGCCTGTGAATATGACCGAAGACTCTATAAGGTCGAACACGTGTATAACCACGGAGAGGGCACCACGCTAACCACTCGGCCACAAGGCATCCATAAACAAAAAAGATAATTATAATGTCTTCAGTCCAGGGACAGTCAGAACATAGGTAGAGCTGCGTGCACTGTCCCTAATTATACTGTATTGTTATTAGTTTTACATGCTGTGCCGGACAGCGTTGGTCATCATGCACTGTCCCTAATTATACTGTATTGTTATTAGTTTTACATGCTGTGCCGGACAGCGTTGGTCATCATGCACTGTCCCTAATTATAATGTATTGTTATTAGTTTTACATGCTGTGCAGGACAGCGTTGGCGATCATGCATCTTCAGTTTGTGCGGTCGAATTAATTCAGAAGCTTCTCTTGTGCCATGCCACTTGGCCAGTCCGTCCACTGAGAGATTTTTTTCTCTTGGCCTTTCTCTTTTCCTTTTTCCCTCGAATTTTCCAGTGATTACTAGGTCCTCTAAGTTCTGTCTTCTCATAACGTTTCCGCGAAATTTTGACTTTTTTTTCTTAATATTTTAACCAGCTTTCTCTGTTCTGAAACTTCTCTGGGGACATATCTTCGTTTGTTTTTTTCCAGGTCTTTTTTTTTTCATTTTTCACCAAGACCACATCTCTGTTTCTTTCAGCGCTTTTGCCATCTTTTTGTTCTGTCCAAGTTTCACAACAATATATCAATTACTGGCTGTATAAAGCATTGTAAGACTCCTTTTTCCCCACTTTTATGGTCATCTTATATGTTTGTATCTTATTCGTATCATAACAAGCTGCCTTTGCCTTAGCTATTCCTGATTTTATTTCATTTGTGCACTTGCCATCAGCTGTTATTGTTGCTCCAAACATTATACTGGACAGAGCCTAGTATATCATTTAGGAAACTCTCTCTATATAAACGTGTTTGGCTGATACTACTGTTGTACAGTATGCTCTTTTCGCATGTCATCTCCGCTACATGTGTAAAACTGGAGACATGTGAAAGCTTGATTTCTAGTAACAGTTTCTGTGTTTACGATGTCACGTGTCGTCTCCAGATGGCATGGGATAAAAACTGTATTAAAGACTTTGTGCAGCTTTCCTCCCTTTTTTTTTTAAAGGGACGCTTCGTGGTGGTGTGACCTCTGAAGGGCTGAAGGTTGCTCGTCCCTACTGGAGTCTTAAGATTCAAGTCTAAATAATTCTTGTGTATTCTTTGTCTCATGTCACCGTGGGTTTTCTGTGATTCTCATTTATTTGTCAGCTAATCATTCCTTACGTTGCTGTCACACTTTGCTGTGGCTTAGTTTTGTTGCCTCCAAGTAATCTAAACTTGTACTTTCATTCTGCATTTCTGTATTTCAAAAAACTGAGCTGTGCGTGTTTCCTAACTCTGTACTTAAGGTTTTTGTATTTTGTTTTTTTTTTTTAGTTGCTATTTGCACTTCTCTTTGCTTGTTAACTATGTACATGAAGGTGGTAATGTACTTGTGAGGTTTGTTCTTGAGATTTGCATGTTTTTTTTTCTCTTTTGTTTCCTTTTAGCTGTGTACTTGAGGTTTGCCGAATCAGCACTTGAGAAATGTGTTAAGTCTGTATTTGAGGTTTGCAAGTCTGTACTTGAAGTTTATGTCTGTAATTTAGGCTTTCATGATTATTAACGCTGTTCTGGAGGTTTTCATGTTTGCTAACTATATATTTTTTATTTGTGTGTTTGAATTATTGTACCTCAAAACTGTCGGCTTGTACTTCTATATTTAAAATTCATGTTGCTATACATAGGAGTTCTGTCCAAGTGTTAATGAACTATCCAGTGTTTAGCGCACTGCCATATGCATTACGTTTGATTTTGATATATTATTTTCACTTAATACACTGTGTACAATAATTTCTTTACAGTATAGTGTGCCTCGCATTGCTG
The DNA here is from genome assembly GCA_009760885.1 of Achatina immaculata. Lineage (NCBI taxonomy): Eukaryota > Metazoa > Mollusca > Gastropoda > Stylommatophora > Achatinidae > Lissachatina > Lissachatina immaculata. The sequence continues at coordinate 1,669,682 of CM019716.1, read as the reverse complement.
AGCGATATTCTTAGAATTTAGAATCAGTTTTCATAACACAAGTACTTGACATTCATTGTTTACAGTTGGGTTGAATGGACAGCCACCCTACTTCATTTTGAAAAAGGCACCCACTGTTCTCTGCTCCACACTTGGGAACACACAAAAGCATATTATGCGCAGATAATAAAAGACAGGGTGCCCCCAAAAAACTCCCTACAAGGGGAAAAAATTAACACTTTTAACAAAATCGTATCTTTAGTTATAAAACAATCTCTACATAGTTGCTTTTTCTTTCTAGACACAAACAGATGACTCTCTCCCACTCAAAGGAGGGCTTTTATCAAAACATTTGGTGTTTACGGAGGTAACTGTTACTCTAAAGAGCTCCTTTAGATGTGAACGGGGATTTTTGGGACACCCTGTAGATCAGAGAGTTTGGGGAAACTATGGCTGGTCCATTTGATGTGTGCTTGCGTCTGAAGAGGTGACATGCCACTCGAATAATGTACTTGGTGTTTAGTTCTTGCAAATAAGCATATTTTTATTTGTTTGTTTGTTTGTTTGTATGCTTGTTTCTTTGTTTCTTTGTTTGTTTGATTGTTTTAAAAAGAAATGCTAAAAGGGATGTACTTTGATTCTCTGACACTGCTAACAGTATCTGACTCTGACATTGTTAGCAGTATCTAGCTCTTTGACACTATTAGTTGTATCTGACTCTCTGACACTGTTAGTAGTATCTGACTCTCTGACACTGTTAGTATTATCTGACTCTGACTCTCTGACATTGTTAGTAGTATTTGACTCTCTGACATTGTTAGTACTATTTGACTCTCTGATATTGTTAGTAGTATCTGACTCTCTGATATTGTTAGTAGTATCTGACTCTCTGATATTGTTAGTAGTATCTGACTCTCTGACATTGTTAGCAGTATCTAGCTCTTTTGTTAATAGTATCTGACTCTCTTAGATTGTTAGTAGTATCTGACTCTATGACATTGTTAGTAGTATCTGACTCTCTGACATTGTTAATAGTATCTGACTCTCTGACATTGTTAGTACTATCTCACTCTCTGATATTGTTAGTAGTATCTGACTCTCTGACATTGTTAGCAGTATCTAGCTCTTTTGTTAATAGTATCTGACTCTCTGACATTGTTAGCAGTATCTAGCTCTTTGACACTATTAGTAGTATCTGACTATCTGACACTGTTAGAAGTATCTGACTCTGACTCTGTTAGCACTGTCTGACTCTCTGACACTGTTAGTAGTATCTGACTCTCTGACATTGTTAATAGTATTTGACTCTCTGATATTGTTTGTAGTATCTCTCTCTCTCTCTCTCTCTCTCTCTCTCTCTCTGAACCTTAAGTGCCCAGGGCACATGGGGCTTCCGCAAGGGTTTTCCACAAATGCCTGTCCTTCGCCTTTTTTTCTGCTCTTGCCCAGGTGAGCCCTCTATTGCTCAACATCCTTTCTGTTGTTCTTCTCCATGTCTCTTTTGGTCTACCCTTACTTCTGCTTTTGTAGTATCTGACTCTCTGATATTGTTAGTAGTATCTGACTCTGACACTGTTAGAAGAGTATCTATCTATCTATCTATCTATCTATCTATCTATCTATCTATCTATCTATCTATCTATCTATCTGTCTGCCTGTCTGTCTATCTATCTATCTATCTATCTATCTATCTATCTATCTATCTATCTATCTATCTATCTATCTGTCTGTCTATCTATCTATCTATCTATCTGTCTGTCTATCTATCTATCTATCTGTCTGCCTGTCTCTCTTCTCGGTCACTAATTGAATTTTCGTGTTGAATTCCTCTGATGATCTGACATTGCCTGTTGAGTTATTCTGATTTTTTTTTGTCAACTGAGTCGCTCTGGTTCTCTTACGTTGTCTTTTGAGTCACTATCATTCCTTAACACTAAGGACTGAGTCACTCTGATTCCCTGACATTGTCTTTTGAGTCACTATCATTCCTTAACACTAAAGATTGAGTCACTCTGATTCTTTGACATTATCTGCTGAGCAACTCTATCTCTATGACTCTTTTGCTAAGTTATTTAATGACGCTGCCTATTGAGTCACTGTGACTCCACCAGTCTAATCTTAAATAAGTAGAGAATGAGAATCAGGAAAAGAGAAAAAAAAACATATTTAGAAGAAAAATACATAAATATGTTTTTGACCTTTGGGTATATACCTGTTGAAGCAAGCGCCAGGTGTACAGTTCGCCGTGTGTGGGCGCCTCTTTGACGTGCAAGGTAGATAAAAGGAGAACCAAATTACACAAATATCGTATTAGACAACAACAAAAAAGATGAACTTTCATTCTGATGACATGTCTGAGAATAATCAGACTATGACATGTTCAGATTATGATCAGAGAAAAAACTCTCAGATAATGGCAGCATGGGAAGTGGGATTAAGAAATCTTGCCATATTTTAGTTTTAGAGAGTGGGGTGAGAGAGAGAGAGGGGGGGGGGGGAAAGAGGGAGGGAAGGATATTGCAGTTGGTGTAAAAAAGATGTAGACGCTAAAATAGCTAAAGATCCAGTGAAGGAAAGAGATACTAAAATGATTATAAATCTTTAAAAGAAAGAGGCCTTAAAATGATTATAGGTCTAACGAGAGGAGACACTAAAATGAGTATAATTTTATGAAAGAAAGAGATATTAAAATGATTATAAGTCTAATAAAAGAAAGAGACACTAAAATGCATATATAGGTCTATAAAAGAGAGAAATGTTAAAATAATTACAGGTCTGCAGGCACTAAAATGATTCTCTTTTCTGCCTTTCTCTCCTTTTCTGTCTGTCTCTCTCTTCTGTCTCTCTCTTTCTGTCTCTCTTCTCTCTCTCTTTCTGTCTCTTTCTATCTCTCTCTTTCTCTCTCTTTCTATCTGTCTCTTTCTCTCTCTCTTTCTGTCTCTTTCTGTCTCTTTCTCTCTCTTTATTTCTCTCTCTTTCTCTATTTCTCTCTCTCTTTCTCTCTCTTTCTCTCTCTTTCTGCCTCTTTCTCTCTCTCTCTCTTTCTCTCTCTTTCTGTCTCTTCTCTCTCTCTTTCTGTCTCTTTCTATCTCTCTCTTTCTCTCTCTTTCTATCTGTCTCTTTCTCTCTCTCTTTCTGTCTCTTTCTGTCTCTTTCTCTCTCTTTATTTCTCTCTCTTTCTCTATTTCTCTCTCTCTTTCTCTCTCTTTCTCTCTCTTTCTGCCTCTTTCTCTCTCTCTCTCTTTCTCTCTCTTTCTGTCTCCTTCTCTCTCTAGTCCATGCCGGTCAAGCGCTAGTTCTCACTGACTTCCACAACCACCTGTCCTTTGCTCTTTAAATAAGATGTGTGCTGGACCGTGCTCTGAGCCACTCTTCTACCCCGTCAAATATCTTGTTTCTTTGTCTTTCTCTATCGCTTAGTCTATGATTTAAAAATCTATGAAAAAAAGAGATACTAAAATGATTATAGATCTAAAGAAACCAACAAGCAAAATATTTAACACCCACGAAATGAGAGGTCCATCTGTACAGATAATGCGCAAAAGATCTTTTTAATCCGAAACTACGTTCCTTCACAAATACTTGACCACATTTGATGACAGCGGCCACTTTCCTCTGTGTCTGATTTCTGTTAAAAGTATTTGAAATGACAGGTCACAGTTGTTCGTACGATCTTGTCTTAATCATCACTGCTGTGTGAGAAAGGGACTTGGCAGTGAGTAACTTTGGCAGGGTAGACGTCCATGAGTTTACTGCAGTCGCAGAAAGCTTTTTTAATAGATTATGTAGTCAGCTCACACGAAATCATAAACGCTAATACAGTTTTCTTCTTATTGGCATTATACTTGTATAGAAGCTTACGATATTATGGTAAGGGTGTTCCGTTTAAATTATATATATATATACACACGCGCGCGCATTGTGAAGCAGCATCAATGCACACAGTCAAATTATAAATGCTCTTCTGCTGCCTAGCCGTTGACCAGAAACTGCCGACTAGTGTCATCATCAGCACTAACTCCGTAGCTAGCGGCGTCACTCCTCTTTCTTCCCAGAGCGTTAACCCTGGTACCCATTTTTTTTTTCTTGAGGCTGGGTGAACCCAAGGGGAGTCGGTCTGACCGTCACTGTGGTGGATGGAAATTGAAAGCGGGTGGCCTGGTCGGCAAGCAAGTGATTAATCCACTACACCAGGGCGGCATCCATCCATATAATATATATATATATATATATATATATATATATATTCATTCATTCATTCATTTGCATGTCCCTTGCGGAACTTTGCCTCCCAAACAGCACTCCTGTAGGCCTCTCGGTTGTGAGCAAGATGGCCTGCTGCTGTTGCATCCATTTCCAGATCGTCAACGATGTCTTGCAGCCATCTTCGTCTTGGTCTTCCTCTTTTTCTTTTTCCCATTATGTATCCTTCCAATATGGTCTTCTCTAAATTATCATGACGTTTAATGTGTCCAAAATATTTCAGTTTTCTCTCTTTAATCCTCTTCACTAGCCAGCCTTCTTCAATATTAAGCTCTTGTTTGTTTCTTTGTTTGTTTGAGGGCCGTTCAGAAGGTAATGCACCACATTTGTTTCAGCTAATAATGAAGAGAGGTGAGTGCCATTTTGCACACATTAAATGTGACATGTGCCGATTGTATGAACAAAGTTGCACCGCACTCGGTCAAAGAATATGACTGCCCTAACCGTTGAAAGAAGTATGTATGAGGGACAGTATCAAATAGTGTGGAAGAGACATTGAAATGTTTAAAGAAATGAAGACATTGACGAGGAATGTCACACCTAAGCTAAATGTAATTTGTGGCAAGATGGGGAATACCTTGACAGAGACAGAGGAATTTCTAGAAAGATGGAAGGAATGTTGCAGAAGAAAGTATAAAACAACTGACTGTGAAAACAGAAATTAACAGTGTGAATTATTATTGGAGGAGAAAGAACCCGAACCGACAATAGAAGACGTTTTATGGGCAATAAAGAATCTGAAAAATGATAAGTCACCAGGATGTGATGAGATAACAGCTGAACTTATTACAGCAGGAGGAAAGGAATGTGCAACAATCTATCATGCACTATGTAAAAAGATATGGCATTCAGGTATTTGGCCAAAAGAATGGAAAAGAACTGTATTCATACCACTGTCAAAAAAGGGTAACCTGAAATTATGCACAAACTACAGAACTATTGCCCTGATTAGTCATGCCAGTAAAATTCTGTTAAAAATCATAATGGGTAGATTTCGTAAGAAAATAGAAGAAGAAGTCAATATGGTCCAAGCTGGTTTCAGGCAAGGATGGGATCAAGAGGTCATATATTCAATATAGGATTAATAATAGAGAAATGCAGAGAGTTTAATGTGAATCTTTATTTATCTTTTATAGGCTACTCAAAGGCATTTGATTGTGGACAGCACCAGAAACTTTGGGAAATAATGGAAAAAAATGGGATTTTCAACACATTTGATACAATTAACATCACTGCTGTATCTAGAACAATAGGCAGCAGTAAGAATAAATGGTGAAACAACAACTTGGTCTGACATAAAACAAGGGGTCCGTCAGGGTTGCATATTGTCGCATTACTTATTTAACTTGTATACTGAAAATATAATGAGGAATGTTAGAGAAGATGTAGACAAAGAATTTTGCTATGCCATAACAATTGGAGGTTATGAAATACCAGAGATTAGATATGCTGATGACACATTATTACTGTCCACAACACAAAAAGGAATGGAAAAACTAATTATGTCAGTCCGTAAGAACAGCGAAGAGCAGAACCTCTATCTTAGTGCAAAGAAAACTAAATTGATGACAACTGACAAAGCAAAGCTGAAATATATATTCAATAAGGAAAAATTGAAAGAAGTGGAGAGTTTTGAATATCGTGGAGCACTACTACCTAATAATGGAAATACAATGAGGGAAATTTAAAGGAGGACATCTATCGCACATCAGAAAGTAAAACAACTAAAGAATCCGTGGAGAGGAACAGACAGAACAACAAAAATACCGCCATACTCCCCACGGTGGTGGAGTCTGCTAAAGAAGTATTGCCCCCCTATTATTTATCTTCGCTTAGAGACTGGAAAAAATAGCTGCAATAACCCACTTCCTGTCCGACACAATGCTGTTCTTTATCATCTTCACTACATCGGCTGCAAAGGACATCATTCATGCAGTACCAGGGACATAGATGAGTAATAATTAAAATACTTTTATATGTCACATTATCCCAGTTATATTTGTAAACGCTTTAAAGCGTATCAGATCTATATTCTCTGTTAAGATGAAAGTGCTATGTATTCATAATGCTACTGCTATATTCGTTTTCAAAGTTCAAATTTCAAAGTTCAAAATTCAGACTCCGGTTTCACTGCATTCGGGACGACCTCATATATGCCCCGGCGCATGCCGCAGCATCCACCCAAGAGTATGTTTGCTAATAATTCCTGTCAAATGTTGGTTCTTTACAATGCATTTTCTGCCACACAGTTCCGATTTCCTGCCAGCGCCTTTCATCTGTCCTAGCTCCAGCAGTCTCCTCACAGCTACATTGTTCGTCCATTTCCGCTCTTTATTTTCTCGCCGTCTGTCCAGTACAGCCTTAGCAATGTCCCCCATTGTCCATTGTCAGTCTGCCGTTTATTTTATATTTGTTTTCGTCGTTTGTATATCGAAGTTTAAATTAAACAAACATTTTAAAAAACATAAGATTATTCTTCTGCTTCGAAGAACAAATCTTATTTCTGCCATTATAAATCTTTAATATACGTTCCATTTTAAAATTTCATTGACGCTGTATAGCTGATTGTCTGTCATTGTGTTAAAATATATATAAAACTGCACAGACTATTATGCTAATCTAAGAATGCGAGGCTCAGAATGGCATATTACAGACTTTTTTAAGAGCAGAAGTTTATACCGTCTGCTTCTTTGTTTGTTTGTTTGTTTGTTTTTTGTGTGTTTGTTTTGCTCACCCATACAGAAGAAGCAAGTGACAATTTATGTACACCAACCTGTATACCAGAACAATTATTGTGTTCTGTTTTCTGGAGATATAATATTTTGAAAACATGGACGGGTCTTATTTTAGAAGAAAGCTAACGAGGCTTGTGCTTACGTTAAAGCTGTTTGGTCTTGAAGGTTAACATTGGAAGCTGCAGAAAGAGAAACTACAGGCAACTCTTAATCTTACGCTATCACTTACTCTTGTCTTTATTTAAAAAAAAAAAAAATTGTAGATGTTTCAGGTTGTATGTTTCTCATTTTTTAAAACTTCTCTAAGACATCCGGTTTTGAAAACTGAAATTTAAGAGTTGTTTATTTATTTTATTTCTTTATTATTTTTTTTTTTGCAGTAGGAAGAGGAAAGAGACGCCGCCGGGCGTAGAAACAGCTTGGCTCCGACGCTGCATACATTCTCCATTCCGCGTTATTTACTTGTACACCTCTGCTCGAGATTTCATATTTAGGTTTAGCATGCGGAGAGCCGTTTCCGGTCCTGTATTTCTACATTTCTAATACCCCCTTCCTCGGACTATCTTATTTATTTCCTGCTTGTGGGTGACACGTGGTCAAGTGATCAGGTGTGCAGGTGAACCAGCAGGTGAGCAACTGGAATTCATTAGCTTATAAACAAGCAATCAGGGGGAAAAAATATCCACATTTCTTATTACAGGATTTACATACATGCAGACACTAATGCTAATATCTATCTATCTTACTACGCATACTTGTGAACACCTTTTTGCCATATTCTAAGACTGGCTTAAGTACAAATTTAAATACTTTTACTCCTCTCACCCCCCCCCCCCCCCAATTTGAAGTATCGAAAAGTTTAATCTAATCTATTTTTAAACAGAAAAAGCTGACACTAATAAAAAAAGAGGGAGGGAGGAGGGAGTCATTTTCAAACTAGAGCACTTTGAAAGTATTAAGAAATTCGAAACCCGACTCATCTTCTCTCAAACGGAGATCTAGTTTTTTTTTTCCCCTTTTTTATGTACACTTATTTCCCTTATGTTTTTCCTTCTTTAAAAGAGCCCGTTAAAACGGCTTATCGCAGACACGCTGATAGTCTTTTTTTTTTCCCTTTCGTTCTTTTATAGTTCAACGTTAGCCTCAGCTTTCAGCAGGGTTCCCAACTCGGGTGATGACTTAACGTAACACTGAGGTGCGTTCAGCACGATCGGTAACGCTTAATTAAATCTGTAATATACTACAGAACACGCCAGTGCCAGCTTCTACGCAGAAAGTCAGACACTGTCAAAGATTAACTGTTAGTCCACTATGAGCGACTTCTTAAATAATAATAAATAAATAAATAACACTACAATCATGTGGAATTATTTTGTAGCTGAAAGAAGGTAAAACCCCCATTTCCATTTCATAAAACATATTGAGGATATGGTGTCAGGTCCGTATTTCCATGACCTTCAGCAACATGAAAGTCTGATGTGGTCAGTATCACACCTGGCCGCGTTTACCTTCCCAGATTTCTCTGGTACCTATATTTAGAGGCTGGGTGGGCCCCAAGGCCTTTTTGATGTGTACCAGAAAAAAATCCCTCCTGCTGGGACTTGAACCCGGTACCACCGGATTAGTAGTTCTGTAGCTGGGAGTTTATCATTCACAATCACTGTAAAGGTAGCCCTATGTTGCCAGATAGAAACCTGGGGGATGTGGTGTTAGCGTCGTTATTGTCCTTGACCTGTGGGCACACAGGAGGGTGATGTGGTCAGCATCACACTGGCTTCCTTCTTCTTCCCCAGCTACTTATTTCTGTAGCTGCTTGACCGGGACGCTTCCGCCCAGTAAAGTAGCATATGGGTTACTAGGTGTGCTGTGATTGTCCAGGCCTTACTACAGAACATCGTGGCTGTTCAGGCCTTACTACAGTACATCGTGGCTGTTCAGGCCTTACTACAGTACATCGTGGCTGTTCAGGCCTTACTACAGTACATCGTAGTTGTTCAGGCCTTACTACAGTACATCGTGGCTGTTCAGGCCGAACTACAGTACACGTTTAAAGCAAGTGGCTATGTGAACATTGGTGATTTGACTATGTGACTGAGATGTTATTGATATATACGTGGAGACTATCTAGAGTTTGACAGGCAGCGAGCCAAAGCATGAGAGGGGTTTTTTTCTAATAGGACTTGAGAATAGCTGCCTGAAAGCTAGAGGAATTTCATATGGAAGTATGTGAGGTCTATATCTGTTTATATCAATGCTGGGTAAGTGGTTAAACATGGGGAATACATGTGAGATCATGGGAATGGACTTGTGCTTGGACCTATTCTTCAATGTAGAAGTCGTCCCTGGGTCGCTGTCAGAGTCAGTGTGAAGTATTCGTTTTTTTCCGGATGTTTTTGTATGTTCAGTTGTCACTACTTACAGTATGAGTCATCACACATACACTCATATTCACCACTACATCACGTCATACACCTGTGAAAGGTATATGTGTACATCAGGTACATCGAACTCCCGACCTTCTCCCATGACGAGTGCACTAACGGTAAAAACAGGCATTGTGTAATATCCCACCACGATTTTCCAACTATGACTTTTGCTAACAAAAAATGTTCGTATGTCTTGGGTATAGATTGGTAAGAGATAATTAGCTCGACTTTATATAGGTAATGGCAGCATCATGTTTAATGTTACATTATATAGACCAGGCCTGCTTTCTTATTTTATTTCACCTTTGAAAACTACTGAATTGAAAATGTAGGCTTCAGTTTTATAATAGTTTTATAGTAGTTTTAGAAAATTTTTAGACTAGTTTTATAATAGTTTTATAATATTTTATAGTAGTTTTATAACAGCTTTTAATCGACATATTAAACGTATCGCAATATGACAAGAAAAGAAAGAAACTATGTGTTTTTATTATGTGATTTATTAAATTAAAAGATTTCTCCTAACATATTGTTCACGACGAAGAGTTATTTCAATTTAAATATTCCGCCATCGTATGAGTGATACCGCCATTGATGCTCTACAACAGTGATTCTTAAAGGTTTTTTTTTTATCCTGGACCACCTTTCTGGCCTGAGAAAAGCTGTGGGCATTAAAATAAAGCAATAAATAGAACCTAGATTATGGATGCGAAGTCTGGAAAACCACCAAAACTGTAGAAAACAAGCTGAATTCTTTCCAGACTAAATGTTTACGAAGGATTAGAAGAATATTTTGGCCGAAGACAATAAGAAATAACACCTTGTTGGCAGAAGCTTAGAGTATTCCATTCAAATGTAGTATCCATCCTTACATACGCATGTGAAAGCTGGAGATCAACCAAAGGAACAGAAAGCAAACTGGATGCATTTGAAAACAAATGTTTAGGGAAAATACCTTGTATACAATGGAACGAATTCAAGATTAATGCAGAGATAAAAGAAATGATCATGCAGTAAACAGCCTCAGAAAAGATCAAGAAAAGAAGATGGGCATATTTGGGCTATGTGATCAGGTGAGACAATCAGAGAATCACAGAGCAAGCCATCAAAAGGGAAACATCTGGAAAAAAGGAAAAGAGGCCGACCTTGATAGACCTTAAAGAGAACACTGTCCAGAGATGCTAAAATAGTTGGCATTAAACACCTTGATAAGGCTGAGAAGCTTTCTAACAGTACAGACTCGTGGCGAGATACACTGTGAGCCTTATGTGACGCCTGAGGGCACGGGAAACTGTAAGATGGCAGAAATGCAGATGAAGCAGCTGAAATTAATTATTGAGGAAAAACGCTGGTGGTGGTTGGGCCATGTGCTCTGGATGACCGGTGACCCATTACCAAAACTAGCACTGACAAGGACACTACAGGTGAACAAGAGCAAGGGCAGACCAAAGGGAAGATGGAAAACAACAGGAGAGGAGAGAATGTTGAGCAATAGAGGGCTCACCCAGACAAAAGAGGGGGAAAAAAAGACGAAGGACATGCGTTTATGGAAAACCCTCGCGGGAACCTCATATGCTTTGGGTATTTAATGTTCAGAGAGAGAGAGAGAGAGAGAGAGAGAGAATGAATGAATGAATGAATGAATAATCTTTATTTTTCAAGGGTAAATAATTGGGCACGCAGGCCCGTCTTACATTCTGCCTTTCATCACTCCATCTTTCATTCTTCCCACACACTTGATTTAGTAGAAATATACAAAACAAATTAAGAAAAACATATCAAAAGAGTGTAAGATTTAACTACTACATTCAAAGTAAAAGAGAAGAAGCAATTAACCTAATAAAATAGCACTCATGCACACATACATACGCAGACATATACATAAACAAAAATACATTGTAAATACAGATCTTCTAACATATGTTTTTTTAAACAAACATTAAAATAATTTCTAACCATATCTAACAAGTTGCTTTTCTAACTATGTCATTTTAGTACTTGATGGTTGGCAAGTCACGTGTTGAGAGAGTGCTGGTTATTTTATGGAGGCATATAATTACAAGCAAGTAAATAATGAAACAGGTTTGAGTTAAAGGATGAAGTATTACCAATGGATTTTAAATGGTAGGGGAGGGTGTTCCAGAGCTGTACTGCAGAGTATGCAAGGCTTTTCTTGTACAGATCAATCCTGGGTTTAGGAAGAAGACAGTTTTTTAAACGCTGGCTATGTTTAGTATTATACATAAACAGTAACCACAAGTAAGGCGGAGCATTGTGCGACAGAATTCTGTGAACAAACTTAACTTTCTTAAAAATGATTCTATTTTTGAGGGGTAGAATTTTGAGTTGTTTGTGTTGATCTACAGTCTGTACTGGGTGTTTGTCACAAATAAGATTTAATGCTCGCTTGTGAAGTGAGTGGAGCCTTTTTGTGTTTGAGACTGAGCATCCATCCCAGATTGTGGAACAGTAATCTAAGCGTGTTTGTATGTGTGATATGTAGTATATCTTTCTTGTGTCTTTGTCGATAAAGTGTTTAATTTTGGCTAATTGGTAAACTTTCTGTGCAATCAAGTTTGTTAGGTTATGTACGTGAGAATTCCAAGTTAAATGCTGATCAATGATGAGTCCTAGGGTTTTATGTTCATGAACATTTTCTATTGCCTTAGTTCCAGCACAAAGCTGTAGTGAAGTTTTTGTTGCATTCTGCAGTTTCTATCTTGTAGTGATGAGCATGGATTTTGTTTTGTTGGTGTTTGTCAACAGTGTTAACTTTTGTATATGCTTTTCAAGAGGTTTAGATAGTGATGACAGAATGGATATAGGTCTATAGTTTGAGAGGTCACTAGTCTGTCCAGATTTAAAAAGAGGAAAAACTTTGGCGAGTTTAAAAGCGTCAGGGAAATATTGTTTGTCAATGCACAAATTGTATAAGTATGTTAGTGTGTCTGTGATAGCTGGTGCAGCGTAGCGTAGTATCTTGTTACTAATGTCATCACATTCTGCTGAGTTAGTATTCTTTAAGGACCGGATGTAGTTATAAACCTCACCGACTGTGAGGAAAGGAATATTAATTTGTTTTAGCTTTACATATTTACTGTCGCTGAAAGTTTTCAACACGCTCAGGTCGCAATTAGGGGTCGGTAATGAAGATTTTAGAAGAGAGAGAGAGAGAGAGAGAGAGAGAGAGAGAGAGAGAGAGAACGAACAGACTTTATTTTTAAAAAAATAAGAATTTGGCACACAAGCCCATCTACCATTCAGAGTAGGCGAATGATGATGATGATGATGATGATGATCTAGCCAACCCATGTCCCAGAGATCCTTCTGTGGAATCCCTGATGGTCCACGGACCCGAGATGAGGAACCAGAGATTCAGAGATTTAGAATTTTTAAAAAAGTAAACACAGGGAAAATAATTTGAAGAAAATAAGCATAATCTATAGTAACATCCAAGTATTTTTAAAAACACGAACACGTTTTTAGAAAGGTTCTATTTGTATTATTTATCTTCTTGTGCTTTTAATGGCCAAGCAAAAGTCTAAAATGAAGCATAAAAGCATTAATGATTTCATGAAAAAAAAAGGATGTCTTTGATGCAAGTTGGAATGTCAAACTGACGATCATCTTCGCTGGTGTTATCAGCGTCAGAGAATGGATAACTGGTCTGGTAATTTACAAAGACTGAATCTTTGTCCAAAACGCCTTGGGCTACAAGCTCTGGCCAGACCCCAGTCTCTGTCTTTACAAACAGTCTCGTTATTACGTACTAAATCCAGTTATCCTTAGACGTAGCAGCATAGGAATTTATTTCCACATTCATGGCATTGTAAACCTCATCGCAGCTCACTTCTATAACCATGGCAACGCTCTGGTCATACCTGTATGGTCAACATATGTAGGGACGAAGAGGCTGTTCACTTTGATCGTCGACCCATAGCTCACATGCCAGCGTCAGGGCTGACGCACAAGAACCGACCAAGACCCTGTTTCACCTCTCCGTTGGCACTCTACTAACAGGCTAACCTGGCTAACAGGGCAGGGATTCGTCATAGTTTCTGTGACGACAGAGTCTGTGCCCATCCCTTGCTTTTTTACCTCCAGTCAGGGATTGAAAAATAGCGACTGTAACCCGCTTCCAATCGCCCTCGATGCAGTGCCTCCACATTTTCACCGCATTGGCTGCTAAGAACACGAGTTCGAAGTTCCAGGGGGCGGAAGAGAAATGTATACGTTTCTATTTAAAACTATGTCATACAACATTCTTTGACAATAAAGTCGTGTTTAAACAGCTTGACTGTAGAACTGTGTGATCAGTACGGTCAGTTTGTCACAGGACAGCTTTAGCCCACCCTTCAGAATTTCATTTACAATGACTGGGGTTTATGTAATGTACACACTGTCAATGTTAGTCCACACTGTCAATGTTAGTCCACACTGTCAATGTTTGTCCACGCTGTCAATGTTAGTACACACTATCAATGTTAGTCCACACTGTCAATGTTAGTCCACACTGTCAATGTTTGTCCACACTGTTAATGTTAGTCCACACTGTCAATGTTAGTCCACACTGTCAATGTTAGTCCACACTATCAATGTTAGTACACACTATCAATGTTAGTCCACACTGTCAATGTTAGTCCACACTATCAATGTTAGTCCACACTGTCAATGTTAGTCCACACTGTTAATGTTAGTCCACACTATCAATGTTAGTCCACACTATCAATGTTAGGCCACACTGTCAATGTTAGGCCACACTATCAATGTTAGTCCACATTGTCAAATGTTTACTGTTAACTTATGTCAGTCACATGAATAACAACTCCATTCTAACATTCATTTTCTTTGTATGCTACAATGGCAATACAGAACTTATGCTGGACAATGTATAGTTTCCACGTATACTTTTCTACGTCTACTTTTATATGTCCCTGCTACGTGGATCTGATCGTAGTGGCGACTGTTACTCCACATAAACAGATACGTCACGTTGTTAACTCTACAACTACAGGAACGACAGCTACAGACGTGGATGACGGAATCTAGGAGGACCAGTGTAGGAAGATCCATGTTTAACTCCATCTCTCAGTACATTCCAAAGACGAACACAATCTCTCTTCCAGAACAAGCATCCACTCTCTAGCACGGTCATCTGTCCTCTCCCCTCGCAAAAGTCCCGCCAAGACCTAAACGCCAGTTCATCTGGCTGTTACATGACCAACGTCCGTAACAATAAGTACAGCCTCCCCTGTTAAACGTGCGATGATGCAAACTTGATTAAGCTACGACCAACGAGTAGCCTGCAACAAAACTTTTATAATACATACGTTTATAAATGCACGCGTACATTTTGCTTTTGCCATTTCCCTTTACTGCAATAATATCAGCCGAAATGAACGTAAATGTTGTGAGAAAATGTGCACTTTCCGTGTACAATATTTCTTCTAGATAATGGTCATCTCGATTAATTATTTACGATATATTTTTCATCTTTACCTTTCATGCTTTGTAAAACCCGCCATCTCATTTTTATTCACTTCACGGGATCTATCATCCACCTCACACACCAATACATACCTGACTTTGTAATTAGATGAATGTAAAATTTGAAACAAAAAAGTGCTATAAAATGTTATAATGTCAGTTTTTACCAAAATGATATTTCTACTGTACCAGTTTTCAACTCCGAGCTTCAAGTCTCCAAATTAATTGCTACATTCTGTTGCCAGGAAGGAGTTTAAATATTTACAGCTAAGCTTTCTACAACCAATTTTTTTTCCCACAGTTAAAGGAAAATAAATGTTGATCTACAATCTTAACCTGGCCCCTGGCGTATTACCCGTGTTAACCTGTCTACATGCCTGATGCATCCAATTTTGTATGCCAAAGTGGCATAATGTCAGACACATTTACACGTTTCAAGGAGATAATCTTGGGGGAGGGAGGTTGGGAGAGGGTGGAGGGGTATTTTGGAAAGGGAGGAGCTCTGGAGTTGGATTTTCTGCAGGTCCTGTATATGAAACATCTAGATAACGGTAAGGACCTTCCCACGTGAGCAGTGAACATCTCTAGTCTTGAGGCTTCCCGTAAGTTTCTTTCTGGGATTTTTTTTCTTTTGTTGAAAGCTGTCATTGAAGTACTCCTTGTTGTTGCAAGTATTAGTTGTTTCTGTAAGTACTAATATGTTGCTGTAAGTACTGGTTATTACTGAAAGTGCTGGCTGTTGCTGTAAGTACTGGTTGTTGCTGTAAGTACTAGTTGTTGCTGTAAGTACTAGCTATTGCTTTAAGTACTGGATATTGGTTAAGTACTGCTTGTTGCTGTAAGTACTGGTTATTGCTGTAAATACCGCTTGTTGCTGTAAGTACTGACTGCTGGTATAAAAACAAGTTTGTTAAGTACTGTTTGTTACTCTGAGTACTCCTTGCTGTTGTAACTGCTGCTGCAGCATCTCTCTGTAAGCAAGAGCACAGTTTAATTAGTAACTGATACCGTAAGGGAAAAAAAAACAATTTAAAAAAAAGAGACTTTACATCGCACCGGAAATGTTTTACATTACCTCTCTTTAATTCCTGGAGAAGACCAAGGAAGTAGGTTCCTTGTCAAGCTCAGCTTTACCTTAGCAAGATCCGCTATCGTGGGATACACGAAGATTGCAAAGCCTGCGGCCAGAATATAACATCGTGTTTGGATGTCTGAGCGGCGAAGTGATTAGTGCATTGGTCTTTCATGGCGAAGGTCAGGGGTTCGAATCTGGCCAGAAGCACCCCAGTCACCCAGCTGTAGAAATGAGTACCCGACTTCTTATGGAGTTGGTGCAAGTTCTGTGGTTGTTGTTGTTGTTGTTGTTGTTTTTTGCTGCTCAATTACCGTCAGATTGTTCTTGCAAGCCATCTTAGAAGTCACAGATTTTGCTGCACAAATTTTGCAATAACCAGATGGATAATTTTGCAGCTGAAGTATTGATATGGCTGGATGGAAATTTTGCTGCAAAAGATTTTGCAGATGGAAAGTTAGCTACATTATTTTTTGCTGTAATCAGGTGGAAGATTTAGCTACATCAGTTTATGCTGTAATTGGGTGGAAATTTTGCTGCACAAGGTTTTGCTACAACCGGATAGAAAAATATTTCATCACATTACCTTCTTGCTGTGAAGTAGTCAAGACATAGAACTGTGGTATGCAGAGTTTCCTAGCGCGGGCAGATGATGGAAATGCTGAGAGAATGGAGAATTGCGGTCACGTGATCAGGGCACCTGCCACAGTGTGTGCAGGATCAGATTCTTACTTTCACAACATCGCACCTCCTCCCCCTTTCTTTCACCCTCTAATCCCCCTCTAATCCCCATTCCAGCCCACCCCCAAGGATTAGAAACAAAGAAAACAGAAAGAACTCAGACCTTACAAAGAATGAAATATGTGTTTCTCAATGCCCAGCACGTGATCTCAGGGTCTGTCCTTCACTGTGATGTTTTCCTATGTCTGCTGTCTGTCCTTCATTCTGATGTTTTCCTATGTCTGGTGTCTGTCCTTCATTCTGATGTTTTCCTATGTCTGCTGTCTGTCCTTCATTCTGATGTTTTCCTATGTCTGTTGTCTGTCCTTCACTGTGATGTTTTCCTATGTCTGCTGTCTGTCCTTCACTGTGATGTTTTCCTATGTCTGCTGTCTTTCCTTCATTCTGATGTTTTCCTATGTCTGCTGTCTGTCCTTCATTCTGATGTTTTCCTATGTCTGTTGTCTGTCCTTCAATATGATTTTTTCCTATGTCTGCTGTCTGTCCTTCACTCTGATGTTTTCCTATGTCTGCTGTCTGTCCTTCATTCTGATTTTTTCCTATGTCTGTTGTCTGTCCTTCATTCTGATTTTTTCCTATGTCTGCTGTCTGTCCTTCATTCTGATGTTTTCCGATGTCTGCTGTCTTTCCTTCATTCTGATGTTTTCCTATGTCTGCTGTCTTTCCTTCATTCTGATGTTTTCCTATGTCTGCTGTCTGTCCTTCATTCTGATGTTTTCCGATGTCTGCAGTATATTCCCATTAATTTATTATCCATCCTCACCAGAAAGAGGCTATGAAGTAATATTTCTGTACCCGGGACTTTTATATAATTTATTAATCCACAACCCATGCCCCAAGTTATCCACCGCCAGAGATAAATAAGATCTAAGATTTGTTATTAACGGCAGGTTCAGCGGGGAGATACGTCCAGCTGGTGCACTGCTTTGTGAACAAGAGAGCTTCGTTTTGTTGCAATGGCTCGACTTGGAGTGGGGGCAGGGGAGTATGTTGTGGATGAAAAAAAGAATAGCTAATGAATAGATTACAAGGGGTGGGGGGATAGGGAGGGGGGGATAATTTTGCACCAGTTAGCAAAATTCCTCTCCGTGGTACTGACTCACTGACTACTTTTGTTTTTACTTTTGTAAACGTCCGGACGTAGCGACCCTGTACTTGCTTTTCAAGTTGCTGCTCCTGATATATAAAGTAAATATTATTTTCTGTTATTTACGTGCTCTAGTACGGGCATAACAGCGTATCCCTTATATGCCTTAACAGCATGGAAACGGGGATTCTACCTTTACCTTTGTTTAGTGTAAGCTGCTTCTTTATCTTTATATCTTATCAGACTGATTTTCTAACTTAAAATGTTGCTTCCACACATGTTCTGTTGTTTTCCCTCCCCTGCATTCCGTGGAACTGATTGACAAAACGGTACCATTTTATTTAGCACAGTTTTAGTAAAAGGCAAAGAAAAATGTCTTTACGTCTTCGATAACTAGCGAAAACAGAAATAAGTTTTTTTGTAAAGGCATCGAGGCATCATTTATGGGATAAACACTAGTGAGTGAAAAGTGCGCTGTATACATCCGCGTGAACACCAGAAGACCTTCCGCGAGCCGAGAACAAGAAGGGCCTACGCACTTCTTTGAACACAAAAAGGAATCCAAGTTGTAGATTTATCAAGCCCTTTCATATCTTACTCCGCCCCAGGGCATCCTTTATTTTTATCTACAAATTATTTATACTTTATCTTTTTTATGCTGTTGCTATAAAGAAAATATGGCGGCGCTTTTACTTACCATTTGGAGATGAATCTGGTTGTGCTTGAAGATGGCTGCTAGACTTTCGGGAAGAGAGCTTAGAATAATATTACTGTGGCATGTTTTCGTAGTGTCTGAAACAGCAGTACTGTTTGTGTGGCTGTCGAACGCCTAGCAACAGCGTGGAATAACCATTGGTGGAGGGGGAAAAACAGTTCAGCAGGAGAAAGATAATACATTTCAAACACGTTTTACTGATGTTCGCGCCATTATTTTCTCTGACAAACTTACATTAAACAAGTAACTGGGAACAACTTTTACAGATTCTGCAGATGGGCAGTTAATCGTGGGGAATAAATATTCACTAAATATCTTCCCCCGATATATTTGGCTGTGATACATTCAGCAAGTGAATGTGGACTGGGCTGTGATTAGCTTCACAAACATTTACTGATCTTTTGATGGTAGTTTTTTAATGTTATCGCCCAATTTTCCTGGGGACGCTGTAGCTACAGTTAGACGTGATGGGAGGCATGCAGGTGAATGTTTTGTGAATTATCACACCAGAAAGTCATACCATCCCCACGATCAGATACCCCTATAAGGTATTTGTCACGCTTTTATGCTTTTCATTCCCTGAAACAACAGACTTAATCCACTCATTTTGACAGTTTGATTTCCAGTGTGCTGGTCTTTGTGAATATATACTTAGATGCTTAGATGTTCTGACGGGATGGTGTGAGAGGAGATCACCAACTGAGCTGATGGCCTGCATGAAGGATCGTGTACTCTGTAGAAGCATAACAGCCAACGCCAGTCGGCACGGCACCTGATGATGATACTTAGAAAGTAACTGAAAAAAGGGGTATAGTATATGATTTGTTTATCTTCTTCCTCTACGATCATTATCAGACGTCGACTTGTATAAAGTAATTGGTGGTCAGCTGGAGTTGGTCTATATCCCCCATCCAGCTTCTCTTGAGCTGATACAGGTGTTGGTTACATCTGCACCTCGTATATCGGGCACTCCTGCAGAATATGTTCTTCCCTCATCTAACCAGTGCCACATGTGCCACATCGGTTGGGCCACTCTTGAGCTTGTTTGGTACCTCAGTCTGTTACGACCGGGGAGGAAGTGAAAAATGATCTCTTGCTCCTCTCTGAAGGAGTTGGTAGTAAGTCTCGTTTTTCTAGCAGCCAGACCGACTGCGCTAGAATTTTTTGAAACAGGTACAACTGTAGTTGTCTTTCACCTTGCATGAAATACTGAAATACATGTTTTCTCAATCAATACAACATTCAGTACTTTGTACTTTTTTTTTGTTAATGTAAAATTAAACACACTTTACAAACATCAGCGGAAAGTAAATGTGCTTACTTTACTTGTAGTGAAATTAATCTTCACAAAATGTTCACTTTCTGAACCAGAGTCAAAACCTTCTGATTCTCCTTCAAGCAATTTGAGCATCATCATCATCATCCTACTGGCCTGATTATCTTCCAACCGGTTTTACTGGTTGTTTTCTCTTATGATATAAACCGGTCACGGTAAGCGACTACCTCCGAAGGTTTCGTTTTCGTTTTTTAGCGGGTAATTTACCGGTAATAGCCGGGTAACGCGATCAGTGCAGTTTCTAGAAACCAGGGAACCCAGGATATTCCTTTGTAGGAAATGTTTTAATTAACAACACATATATAACAAGACAAAAATCTTCAAATACGGGACAGATTTGTGTATTGCCTATTTTAAAGCATGGGCAACCGCCGTCTCTTTCCCGGTATCTCTTCCTTCTTACTAAGGCTCTTCGGTCTCTGAGTCTGATAGCCACCATTTCCAACGATACAGCTTGAAAGAACTTTATATATTTGCTTTATATTTTATATATACACATATATATGAGACACAAGAGTTTAGTTCATAGCGTCCCGTTAGCAGGACCATACATATATTCACATAAGAATATTTGTCAGTTCAGTAACGGCCCAGTTCACACGGAAGCCACGGCCATTGTCCAAGATTTCCATAATATGAAGGCAGAAAAAGACCCACTCCAATTGCTGGTCAACTGAAATGTCCGCTGTTTATCCTAGTTAGTTGCTAAACCCAGGTTTCCGCTAAGAAGACATTATGATGAAGAGCTCATATCACACGTATATTATCAGTGGTACCACAACTTACCAGATATCAGTTTTTTTTCCCGATAACTTCCTTGCTGTCCCTTGACACTCTTAACTCTCATCTGCTCCCAAGTCTGTCCCTGAATTTCTCTGTCCCTCTCTCCTTGTTTACTACATACCCCTTATTGTTTCCTTCCTAACACTCGAGCTCGATTATCTCCCCTAGTGATAACCAAACTTTCACTGCCGTAGGTTAGCTTATGGTTTGTCTGGATCACCATAATCCACCACCTTTCTCAAAGACTTCTACAGGATAAGTCTGCACATACACGTGCTCTGGTTATCTTTAGTTAGAACAGCACTTAAATACAGCTGCAAGACCTGGTTATCCTTTGTTAGAATATCATTCAAAGAAAGCTGTAAGACATGGTTATCCTTTGTTAGAACATCATTTAAACTAAACTGTAAGACCTAGTTATCCTTTGTTAGAACATTATTCAAACAAAGATGTAAGAACTGGTTATCCTTTGTTAGTATATCATTCAAACAAAGCTGTAAGACCTGTTAGAATATCATTCAAGTAAAGCTGTAAGACCTGGTAGAATATCATTCAAATAAAACTGTAAGACCTGGTAGAATATCATTCAAATAAAACTGTAAGACCTGGTAGAATATCATTCAAATAAAACTGTAAGACCTGGTAGAATATCATTCAAATAAAACTGTAAGACCTGGTAGAATATCATTCAAATAAAACTGTAAGACCTGGTAGAATATCATTCAAATAAAACTGTAAGACCTGGTAGAATATCATTAAAACAAAGCTATAAGACCTGGTAGAATATCATTCAAACAAATCTGTAAGATTTGTTTAGGTCTGTGATCTAGCAAGAGTGTGTAAGGTTAAAATCTCACAACGCTCCGAGGACTACCCTTTTGTGTTATTATTTCACATCTCTACTAGTTCTCATGTCTACTTGGTTTAGCGAGAGTTTGCCAGATTTCATTCTAACCCTGCGTATTATGTATGGCAAATAGAAGCAGTAAACTGCAGCAGGAACGTGTGGAATTCTCGTGTTAGCTTTGAGCAGAATTCTTCACTGAAGATGTATGTGTATGCGCACAGCTAGTGCCAGGTTATATTTGCTCCATAGACAAGATTAATTACACAGCTCTACAAAACTGTGTCTTTCTAGACTCAGTACTGCACCAGTGCGAGATTTTCTCCCTTATATGTGGCTGTCTAGCAGACTAGGTGGTAGTCTCTCTCATGTGTACGTGTAGCTGTGTGACTGTAGCTACAGAAAAAAGATTTTTCAGTCACACTATCTGGAAAGACAGTGCCAGACAAAAGACGCAAGCCCAAAGACGCTGGACCCTGCAACACAGATATTACTCGCACATCCAACACTGGTAGAGTCTGCCATGACAATGTTCGGCAAACGGCGCACAACAAAACCTACAACAGCTGGTACGTATCTCCTTCAGACCATCTTCTAAGAAAGTGCCAGAGTGAACCTGAAAGAGTCTGACCATCAATGCCTGGCACCGGCCCTCTATTTTGGAAGCGATAGAGTTCAAAACCATTTGGGAATGTATTTTGCTTTGATAGCCCACCCACCCACCCATCCATCCATCTTCTTGGATAGTTCGAGAAACTAGTCACCCTGAAATACGCCTTAGAATAACTAGAAGGGCGGCTACAATGTTTCTCCAATTCTCACGGCCTGTAACTAAGTTGTGTCAGGTGCCTTGGGCTTCATTTCCTACTGTCCATATTGACTTAAAACGCTTTCTTCTCCAGGGTGTTCTTAGTCAATTTCTCTTCCATTTTCCATCTAGTTTTCTCCAGTTTTGGTATATCTGGACAGAGTATCCCTATGTTATCAGCTGATTTTGTTTCTAGATAAAACCATTCCTGTCCCATCCTTCTTTTGCCATGGAGTTTACTACAGTATAGTTTCATGCACATTATTAGGCTTCCTGTAACATTCCTATATTCATTTTTCACTTTTAACTGTTCTGTTCTTTTTGTGAACATTTTATTTGCTATGTGAAATTTATAATAAATGTTCTTAAATTATCGAACTGAAATGTTTAAAGAATTGAAGGCATTGACGAGATATGTCACACCTAAGCTAAATATAATTTGTGATGAGATAGGGAATACCTTGACAGAGACAGAGGAAATTCTAGAAAGATGGAAAGAACATTGCAGAGGAATGTACGAAACAACTGACCGTGAAAGCATAAATCAACAGTGTGAATTATTATTGGAGGAGAAAGAACCCGAACCGACAATAGAAGAAGTTTTATGGGCAATAAAGAATCTGAA
The DNA here is from genome assembly GCA_009760885.1 of Achatina immaculata. Lineage (NCBI taxonomy): Eukaryota > Metazoa > Mollusca > Gastropoda > Stylommatophora > Achatinidae > Lissachatina > Lissachatina immaculata. Next base: position 1,646,781 of record CM019716.1, on the reverse strand, counting down.
AAATGGTAAATCACCAGGATGTGATGAGATAACAGCTGAACTTATTATAGCAGAAGGAAAGGAATGCGGACCAATCTATCATGCAATATGTAAAAAGATATGGCACTCAGGTATTTGGCCAAAAGAATGGAAAAGAACTGTATTCATACCACTGCCAAAAAAGGGTAACCTGAAATTATGCACAAACTGCAGAACTGTTGCCGTGATTAGTCATGCCAGTAAAATTCTGTTAAAAATCATAATGGATAGACTTCGTAAGAAAATAGAAGAAGTCAGTATGGTCCAATCTTGTTTTAGGCAAGGAAGAGGATCAAGAGATCATATATTCAGTATAAGATTAATAACAGAGACATGCAGAGTTTAATGTGAATCTATATTTAGCCTTTATAGACTACTCAAAGGCATTTGAGTGTGTACAACACCAGAAATTTTGGGAACTAATGGAAAAAAATGAGATTTCCAACACATTTGATACAATTAAAATCACTGCTGTATCTAGACCAACAGGCAGCAGTAAGAATAAATGGTGAAACAACAACTTGGTTTGACATAAAACAGGGGATCCGTCAGGACTGCATATTGTCGCATATTTATTTAACTTGTATATTGAAAATATAATAAGGAATGTTAAAGAAGATGTAGACAAAGAATATTTCGATGCCATAACAATTGGAGGTTGTGAAATACCAGAGATTATATATACTGATGACACATTATTACTGTCCACAACACAAAAAGGAATGGAAAAACGAATTATGTCAGTCCGTAAAAATAGTGAAGAGCAAAACCTCTATCTTAATGTGAAGAAAACTAAATTGATGACAACTGACAAAATAAACAAAGCAGCTTATATATGTATCAGTGAAGAAATATTGGAAGAAGTGGAGAGTATTGAACACCTTGGATCACTGCTAACTAATAATGGAGATACAAGAAAGTAAAACATCTAAAGAATCTGTGAAGAGGAACAGACAGAACTACAAAAATAAGATTTTTAAGGGCATGCATCTTTCAACGTATACCGGTGAGACGTGGACACTTAACAAAACAGCTGAGAAACACATAAATGCCTTTGAATGTAAATGCTACAGAAGAGTTATTCAAATATTATGGACACAAAAAAAGAACAAATATATCCATACTAAAAGAACTTAATACTGAAGAAGGCTGGCTAGTAAAGAGGATTAAAGAGAGAAAACTTAAATATTTTGGACACATTAAACGTCATGATAATCTAGAGAAAACCGTCTTGGAAGGGTACATAATGGGAAAAATAAAGAGAGGAAGACCAAGGCGAAGATGGCTGCAAGACATCGTTGATGATCTGCAGATAGATGCATTAGCAACAGGCCATCTTACTTATAACCGAGAGGCCTACAGGAGTGCTGTTAGGGAGGCAAAGTTCCGCAAGGGACATGCAAATGAATTAACGAAATTATCGAACACGAAGCATTTTTTAACGTTCTTTACATAATCTTTACCGACTTTTCTTTAAATGTAAAGTGAAAAAAAAACTAAAACAAGTATTAGTTCGTCAAAACCTGATGTGCCTAAGAAATTTTGATATAGGCCACAAAAATTAATTTACGACCTGCCAGCTGTATCTGGACTCAGGAAGCACAAATTTAGTCTCACTTTGTGTCGGAAATTCCTTTAAATTACTAAGTGCCTGGGCCTTTAAAAACATTCTGCCGAATCAAGGACCCTGGATGAGAATAATTCTTAGTGAGACTTTTCTGAAAAGCTGCAGAAGTTCAATGTGTCAAGCAGCGGTTCCCAACCTTTTATGAGAGCGACCCTAAACTAATACTTATATGTGACCTACAGCCCGTTAACAAAAATTCTCTCTTTTTTAAAGCATTTCTTTTCAACAAAATTATTTCCATGAACAGAAGCTGGCGTGTCTATTGCTTTATATTTTAGCTTTGACAACCTGACGGACGATTTTATTAAAATCTCGTAATTTTTTAAACGTTAATTTGTAACATATTTTCGCTATCCTACCTCTCACAACCCGTGACCCAAATCTGAGTCAGGACCTGAAATTATTAAGCATTAATTTTAGGGAATAAAAAGTTCAAAATAGTTTAGAAATATTAAACGAGTCAAATTTTAGAAGACGAGGAAACCAAGGAGAAAGCTGATTTTCTTTTCAGAAACTAGAAAATGTTTCCATAGATGTTTCTATGGATGGACGCGAAGCCTAGAGGTCAGTAAAGAGTTACAAAGAAGGCTGTAATCAGCTGAAACTTGGTTCTTAAGACGAATGCTGAAGGTAACATGGACGACGAGAAGATCGAGAGAGGAAGGTCTGAAAGAGGCACAAGAAAAAAGGAAAATTGTAACAAAGATCAGAAAACGACACTTCAGATTTGCGGGGCATGTTTGGAGGAAAGGCGGGCTAGAGCACCTACTGGCAACAGGGAAGATCGAAGGTAGAAGAGGCAGAGGAAGACAGAGAGAAAAGATGTTCGAAGGTCAGATATCCTGGCTCGGGAAATGCTCAGTGACAAGCCTGTTAAGATGCACAAGAGATCGAGGGTTATGGAAGGACATGATATCCTAGGTCTGAGAGAGGGAGAGAGAGAGAGGAAGAGGGAGAGAGAGAGGGAGAGCGGGAGAGAGAGGGAGAGAGAGAGGAAGAGAGAGTTAGAGAGAGAGAGGGAGAGAGAGAGGAAGAGGGAGAGGGAGAGCGGGAGAGAGAGAGAGGAAGAGAGAGAGGGAGAGAGAGAGGAAGAGGGAGAGAGAGAGGGAGAGCGGGAGAGAAAGAGGGAGAGAGAGAGGAGAGTTAGAGAGAGAGGGAGTGAGAGGAAGAGGGAGAGAGAGGGAGAGAGAGAGGGAGAGCGGGAGAGAGAGAGAGGGAGAGAGAGAGGAAGAGAGAGTTAGAGAGAGAGGGAGAGGGAGGGAGAGAGAGAATATGTTTTTAAACGAATATGGAGAGAAAAAAATAAAATAAAAATGTCCTCCTACGTTTCATTCAACTCTTTGTCTCATGTAGAGAGCACACGCCCTTGAGAAAGTGTATTAATTCTGACAGTTCATATCCACGGACCTCGAATGCTTCTCGTCCTGGACGCTACACTCGACAGATCAGGTGAAGCTTAATGCTTTAAAATAAATCAGGCCAGGCATACACGCGGGCACGTGCAGAAGATGTACTATTTTCGTCACATTTATTATTTTTAAAAATATCTGATATGAGTCAGATTTGAGTGAGAGTTCTACCACATCAGGGGAGACAAGTGATCCGAGTGCTCTTGTAGTCAAGTTGAAATATTCCCTATCTCTTCAGCCTGTTTCTGCAGAGGTTTAGTCTCTTCAGCCTGTTTCTGCAGAGGTTTAGTCTCTTCAGCCTGTTTCTGCAGAGGTTTAGTCTCTTCAGCCTGTTTCTGCAGAGGTTTAGCTTTCCCTAACCTTCATTTTGAAAGCATCTCTGTTGATCGGTTCTTTTTATTTATTAAGAATCAGTATACAGTTTTCGGTAGGGTTTCTGAATTCATTACTAACCGCTGCTGATTGGTTTCTGTTAGGTTAACTGTTGCTGGAAGGGTTTAGCTTTGTCTAAAGTTATAATAATCACTGCAGATTGGTTCCTATTTAGGTTAAGTGTACTGTTGCTAAAAGGATGTAATCTAACTTCATTAATAACTGGTGCCGACTGGTTTCTGTTGGGTTTACTGTTGCCGAAAGGGTTTAGTTTTCCTTAAATTCATTAAATCTCGTTGCTGATTGGTTTTCTATTAAGGTTAAGCCAGTTGTTGTGGAAGGGGTTTAGCTTTCACTAAATTCATTAATAATCGCTGTTGACCGGTTTTCTGTCTAAATCTAAGCTTGGGACTGAAATACGTGCATGTATATTTGACACATGCCTTAAATGATAACGTTGATTTCTCTAGGGGTATGGGCAAGCTATCAGGGCCAGGTAACCAGAAATGTGTTAGGTTCGTAATTACATGGTTACACCCTTCTACCCAGTGCAACGTGGCTTGGCAGACCTGGTCCGACTGGTGATGGAATGTGGCGAGAATCAATATCTCTGAACCTTCCCAAGAACATTAAGCAACATCTATAACGCTGGCCTAAACGGCTGGTTATATGTGGTTCAATAACGTAAAGAAAATAACGGTGCTTTGTGTTATCCAGAGCAGATTAACAAACAAGAGGGGAGCTATACTGTAATACTGTTAGTTTTTATATTTTTTAAGGAGCTATACTGTAATACTGTTAGTTTTTATATTTTTTAAGGAGCTATACTGTAATACTGTTAGTTTTTATATTTTTTAACCATACGAAATATTTGTAATTTTTATTCTTTCTTCTGTCGGTTTGAATGTTTCTGAATGCTTTAGATGTGGACCCATCGCCCATATCTCAATGATTTTTAATTAAAAATAAATCCACTGTCAAGAAATCTCAACTAATTTTTAAAATTGAAATAAAAGCCCTAGCAACGAATTATGCTCTTTAAACTTCTTTCTCTAAGTTTGTCCCGAATTTGGTAAAAAAAAAGAACATTACATCAAAGAGCATGTAAGCAAGGACACGAAGAATGAAACATAGCCGTATGAGGCTGTTAGTGAATGACACGAATATCGTTGTAACGAAAGAATGACTTCCTCTTCTTCTTCTTCTTCACATTTCGAGCTGCTATTCTTTACAACCGATTGTGACAGTGTGCTAGAAAACGTGGAATCCACAAGAAAATAAAAACATCCAAAGGAAGCAGTTATAACGTAAATCACCATAGAACGAATTCCATAGTCTCCTACATTGGTTGGAAACAAGAGAGATATCAAAGCTACATTCAGAAACTAGTCGAGGATGGAAGAAGAGAGAGAGAGAGAGAGAGAGAGAGAGAGAAAGAGGGAAAAAGGAAGGGGGTGGGGTCTAGTCAGCTGTTCAGTTTGGTTGGTCAGCCATTAGTGGCCTCTAGCATATCGGACAACCTGTTGTTTAACTTGTGCGACTTTGATAACTGCAATGTGAGTACTGGACTACTAGGAAAGATTGGCAAATATAATTCTCTTCATGAAAACAAATGGCAGGAGCGCTTCAGCATCCTTACTCGATGAAAACCGGTGGGGGGTGGGGTTGCAGGAAGTGTGTGACGAGTGCAAGATTTAAGAAGGGAAGAAGACCATCAGAGACAAAACTGAGAAACTCTTGTAGTAATGTCTGTCCCTGACATTGCCACAAGGCAGATAAAGAATTAACATCGAGCCACACCACACACACATCCGCCACACCACACCACACACACACCCGCCGTACCGGTGCGGTGAAGATGTTGAGAAACAGCGTGGTGCCGTCTGGGGAACGGGTTATGCCAGGCTGTTCTTTTAGTCCCCGAGTATAGCAAGAAAGCAGGGGAGTGTGCAATGTTTCTTTACCAGACTCCACCACCATGGGGACTATAGCGATCCCTGATCCCGTTAGCCAGGCTACGCATGTTACGTGGTATACCAACCAGGTGGGACAGGGTCTTGGTCAGCTACGGTTCGTCGACCCTAAAGCTAGCATGTCAGTCATGGGTCGCTGACTGTCAAAACGGCCAGCGTCATCTCCCATAGAAGGAACAGCATATCTTGTGATAATCACCAGCTTAGATGATTACAGCCATGATCTGTTTAATATCTTTGAGTAAAGTACTACGTGTCGTTCAAGGGTTCGGGTTTACGTTCAGGGTTTACGGTAGATTTAGGACATGAATGATAAAGCAGCTCACGAAAAACAAAAGGCTTCCACAATTGGTATCACGAATTATTTGAGTTTTTTTTTCTGTGAAATATTTTTTAAGGTACGTATCTGTCTGCCACTCTTCTGGTATGCCACTTCTCCAGTACGGTTTTCACATCCATCCTTCGTTATGTCACCCCTTTGTTATGTCACTCCTTCGTTATGTCACTCCTTTGTTATGTCACTCCTTCGCTATGTCACCCCTTTGTTATGTCACTCCTTCGTTATGTCACTCCTTCGTTATGTCACTCCTTTGTTATGTTACTCTTTCATTATGTCATTCCTTTGTTATGTTATTCTTTCGTTATGTCACTTCTTTGTTATGTTACTCCTTCGTTATGTCACTCCTTTGTTATGTTACTCCTTCGTTATATCACTCCTTTGTTATGTTACTCCTTCGTTATATCACTCCTTTGTTATGTTACTCCTTCGTTATATCACTCCTTTGTTATGTTACTCCTTCGCACGACAAGGTAATGTGGGCAGCGTAACATTTAGACTCCTTTCATTCCTCATCCCCTATCATTCCTAATCAGGTACCCATTTCTACAGCTACATGACTGAGCCGCCTCTGGCAGATTCGAACCACTTACCTCCAGCTCACAAATCTGCACGCACTAAAACACTCAGTGGAATGAACAGTGTCTGAAATTTTGTTAGGAACTAAAGCACGTACTGGGAACAAAGCCAGACTGGCAGCTAGGAATGTATGTCGGTCTAAAAATCTTCAGTTCTGTAAAAGATTAAGGTCTCTGGGAGAATGATGATAGAACGCTTCTTTTCCACGCATTTGACAAAAATTCCCATCAAATTCTATCATGGCAACCTCTCTCTGCAAGATGCCATGAGAGAAACACAGTGTCAGGAAAACAAGTGAATGCACAACCCAGTCAATTGGTGGAATTTTGCTCCGAGGTTGTTAGTGCGTGACTAACAACCACATATTTACGATTATGGACAGAGAGCTTCTTTACGAGCTTGGAAAAGAGTTACTGAGTTGTAAGAATGTTAAGTGTGAGGAAGATGGAGTTCATGCGTAAGACGTATTTCATTTTTCTAGCGAAGTTGGCAGTGGACAAAATCTTAAAAGACGCGGTTTTTTTCTTTGACAAAAGTCAGCAGGTTGTGTCCCTACTGCCGCTATTCTCCATGCGACCCAGCTATAAACAATGTTACTCACAATATAGTAGATACGACATAGATGCCTACATATTCCTTCATCTGTTGACAAATGAGAAGATCATTTGGCCAGCGTCAGCCCTGGTTGCCTCCCCTTCCGTAGCCTTAGCGTGAACTAAACACTGATAATCACAGGCGCCGTTTCTGGGACGTCTAGATCCGGATTAAATCATTGGCCAGGAGAAGCAAGAACAGTAAGCACTTTCTTCCTCTGTTCAGGCATCATAAAACCCAGACAACAGTAAACATTTCCTCTATCCAGGCATCATAAAACCCAGACAAAAGTAAACACTTCCTCTATCCAGGCATCATAAAACCCAGACAACAGTAAACACTTCCTCTATCCAGGCATCATAAAACCCAGACAACAGTAAACACTTCCTCTATCCAGGCATCATAAAACCCAGACAACAGTAAACACTTCCTCTATCCAGGCATCATAAAACCCAGACAACAGTAAACACTTCTTCTATTCAGACATCATAAAACCCACACAACAGTAAACACTTCCTCTATCCAGGCATCATAAAACCCACACAACAGTAAACACTTCCTCTATTCAGGCATCATAAAACCCAGACAACAATAAGCACTTTCTTTATTCAGGCATCATAAAACCCACACAACAGTAAACACTTCCCCTATTCAGGCATCATAAAACCCACACAACAGTAAACACTTCCCCTATTCAGGCATCATAAAACCCACACAACAGTAAACACTTCCCCTATTCAGTCATCATAAAACCCACACAACAGTAAACACTTCCCCTATTCAGTCATCATAAAACCCACACAACAGTAAACACTTCCCCTATTCAGGTAGTATAAAACACAGACAACAGCAAACACTTCCCCTATTCAGGCATCATAAAACCCAGACAACAGTAAACACTTCCCCTATTCAGGCATCATAAAACCCAGACAACAGTAAACACTTCCCCTATTCAGGCATCATAAAACCCAGACAACAGTAAACACTTCCCCTATTCAGGCATCATAAAACCCACACAACAGTAAACACTTCCCCTATTCAGTCATCATAAAACCCACACAACAGTAAACACTTCCCCTATTCAGGTAGTATAAAACACAGACAACAGCAAACACTTCCCCTATTCAGGCATCATAAAACCCAGACAACATTAAGCACTTCTCCTATTCAGGCATCATAAAACCCAGACAACATTAAGCACTTCTCCTATTCAGGCATCATAAAACCCACACAACAGTAAACACTTCCCCTATTCAGTCATCATAAAACCCACACAACAGTAAACACTTCCCCTATTCAGGCATCATAAAACCCAGACAACATTAAGCACTTCTCCTATTCAGGCATCATAAAACCCAGACAACATTAAGCACTTCCCCTATTTATAAAACAAAGACAAAAACAAATCTGACTGCATTTGTGACTGAAGTCAGTACCTATCTACTCTTGAACAGCGTAACGTTTGCTCCATTTTCTAACAGGGTTAACTTCCATTGATGCAGACATTTTTTTCACACAATTGTAAGTATTCTTCTCTTTAAATTTTACAAACATTTCAAGTTCAGTGACCCAAGACAAAACTTGTAAAATATTTTCTGCTCGGCTAAGCCTGTCTAGTGAAACAAGGAAGAAATGGCAGCCATCGAAGAAAAAAAAAGAATAAGATATTACAGGAGCAGAATAAGCGGTATTTCTAAAGTTTGTAGAGCGCCAGACAGTTTGACTCTTAAACTACACAACAACTCTCAGTTTTAACTCTTAGACTACCGAACAACACTCATGGGATTTAAATATCTTGTTATCATTCATCACAGCCAACATCAGGGCTGTCTTAACAGCAATGTAGGCTTTGGGCAAAGCAATGCATACTAACAATTATTTAACCCGCACAAAAAAAAAAAGAATTACACTGTTAATATTTGAATCGTGGGGCTCCAGGGTGTTTGGGGAGGGGGGAGGGTAAATGCCCTCTGTGTCCCCATGCATTAGTATGATAGTGGCCACGGTTTAAGCAGGACATAATGTGATGTTTTAGAGTTCATGGCAGTTTAAAATTACGAACTCCCAACAACGAAACAAATCTATATGCCGTAGTTATTTTTAGTTTAATTTATTTAGATCATTCAAACAAATGGTGGTTTTCTAAAAGTTAAGAAATTCTCATTTAAAACTACGACCTTTAACAGTATGCAAAAGAGGTTTCTATACAAGCTTTTAGAGCCGGCTGTTGTTTCTCTACAAGTATTCCAAACTTTTTTTCCGTTTTTACTTCATGGAAATTGTTGGAAATAAAATCTATACCTTTGAAAAATGAAGTTTCTTCTCACCAAAACTTTAGAGAGGCCATTTTGATCTACTGAGTTTTTTTTTTATTCACATCATACACCGACAATATCTGCAAAAAATAAAGCTAACATACGTAGTAAAAACTCCACCTCAAAGCTGCCCGACCCTAGAAACAATGCCGATAAAGCCACAACACCTTCCAGAAGACACACCCAATAGGTGGACCATAATCATCATCAGGTGCCGTGCCGACTGGCGTTGGCTATTATGCTTCTCCAGAGTACACGATCCTTCACGCATAAACGAACTCACTTTTTTTTGGAACGGTCAAGCACTTATAGCCACATCAGAAAAAGCCCTACAGCAGAACATGGATAATTTAGAAAGGGCATGTAAAAGCCACAACATGAAGATCAGTGCTGAAAAATGGAAATCATGGCCGTAGCGAGAGAGGAAATCCAAACAAAGATCTACCTGGACAACCAGGCCCTTAAACAAGTGAAACATTTCAAATACCTTGACAGCCCGGTATCATCATCACGGGAAACTGACGCTGAGATTGAGAACAGATGCAGTAAATCACATCAGGCCATTGGCTAAAAGACACCTTTAGTGAAAAACTATTACATCACAACTGAAACACAAAAGAGTATGAGGGGTAAGACAAAACACATGTTTTATGCTGTGAAATGAGTGATGGTTTATCACATCACTTTATGCTGTGAAATGAGTGATGGTTTATCACATCACTTTATGCTGTGAAATGAGTGATGGTTTATCACATCACTTTATGCTGTGAAATGCGTGACAGTTTATCTCATCACTTTATGCTGTGAAGTGAGTGATGGTTTATCACATCACTTTATGCTGTGAAATGCGTGACAGTTTATCTCATCACTTTATGCTGTGAAGTGAGTGATGGTTTATCACATCACTTTATGCTGTGAAATGAGTGATGGTTTATCACATCACTTTATGCTGTGAAATGAGTGATGGTTTATCACATCACTTTATGCTGTGAAATGAGTGATGGTTTATCACATCACTTTATGCTGTGAAATGCGTGGCAGTTTATCTGATCACTTTATGCTGTGAAATGAGTGATAATTTATCTCATCACATGCACCAAATATGTTCTTAAATTGTTAAAACCCTTTGTGAGTTCTCGCCAATTATAAATAACGTTGCATCCGTATTTCTCTGCCTTCTCAGTTGCTGTATCTGACTCCAGTTCTATCAAATCACCGTATCGATACCGGCAGGGAAAATACAGAATGGCGGTGTCGATCCACATCATGTTCTGACATACATAGTTCCACTTGGCAATTAACGCGCGCCATTTGAGATTACGAAAGCGTGCAAGCGTGCCAAAGACAAGCGTAGACAAACAGACTCTTGCAGTTTGTGTAGTTAGATACAGAGATTATGATTCTTCACGGTCAAAGTTAGATAAAAAGCAAAATCTAACAAGCGTTGCTTAGTTATGAGGAAGGGGAAATAATCTGAGGACGAGTTTCGGATCAGTTATATCCCGTGTAGTTTAAAACGCGCAGAATGAATATTATTAACAGTTTAAAACTCTTTCATGCTTTTATATTTTTAAACTCTTCTTTGTTGCTTAAAGGGCATAAACTGAAGTACTTGGCTTTATGAAGGACCGAACAGAACGTTTCCTCCAGCTTTCTTTTAAATTCTTCCTATTTAAAATTCCTTCTAATCTAAGTGCCATGCTGTGTGGCGTAGGCGATCATTTCTCTCCACAATTCCCTGTCTTTAGACTTGATTGTGAGATCTGCCGGTGACTTTCTTCCTAGCCACACTGACAGCCCATCCAGTAACTTCTCTCTCTGTCTTCCTCTGTCTCTTCTTCCCTTAATTCTTCCAGTTGCCACAGTGTGTTCCAATTTTCCTCTTCTCAGGAAATGTCCTATAAATCTCGCTTGTCTGCCTCTGATCTTTGCTTTAATTTGCTTTTTTAACTCCAGTCTCTTTTAAGATTTCTTCATTGGTTTTCTTGGCTGTTCATGGTACATTCAACATCCTTCTTATAGAAGACACTTCCTTGGCCTCCATTTCTCGCTTTACTCTCTTATTCATGGACCATGCTTCACACCCATAAAACAGAACTGGCTCGATGTAACATTTAAGTACTCTGAATCTTGTTTCCACTGATATGGATCTGTTGCACAATATGTGTCTAATTTTCTGGAATGCTGACTTGGCCTTTGCGCGTCTGTTTCCTTCAGTTTCGTTTTATTTCTAGCAATTTTATGTACTCACAGAAAAAAGTAAGTATGCATCACCGTGCACGTGTTCTTGGCTGTACTCAAATAAAAGTTGGCGTGCACAGTTATGTGTGTGTGTGAGTGTTGTTCACTTACCCGTGCAGTTACAGTTGGATGGCAATATTCATGGGGAGGTAATCACAGCTCAAGAGAAATCGGAGGAAACTGAGCACAGACAAAAAGGATGGTAAGTGTGTAAGCTCTAATCTCATCTGAGAGTGTAATCGTTGAACGAAAGAGTACTAAAATTCCAACAAATGCATCTTTTTTTTCACAATGTCAAGATTAAACCATCAACTGCAAATGATTGCTATAGGGATGTTAGTTGCTGAATCGACGGTATCAGCAGTGTCTCAGCACTTCAGTTTCACAGGAACACTATATCAGCAGTATCTCAGCACTTCAATTTCACAGGAACACTATATCAGCCTTATCTCAGCACTTCAGTTTCACAGGAACACTATATCAGCAGTATCTCAGCACTTCAGTTTCACGGGAACACTATATCAGCAGTATCTCAGCACTTCAATTTCACAGGAACAATATATCAGCAGTATCTCAGCACTTCAGTTTCACAGGAACACTATATCACGCATTCAAGCCTGCTTCAGCCAAAATCAATCCACTGCTCATCAACACAGACCTTGCCGACCACGAGTTACCGTCCTTGCACAAGATTGTTGCATCCATCTCATGCACCTTCGTAACAGGTTTCTTCCAGCAATATGGACAGCCAGGAACATTCCAGGTTTAAGACCTGTGTCTGGCAGGAAAGTGCGAAACCTCTTACCTCACAACAGACCTGCAGTTAGACCAGTACTGACAGTTCGGCATAGACAAGACCCGCTTGGCTTGGGCCAGAGAGCGCGTGGCATGGCCCCATCGTCAATGGGGACGGATTCTGTTCTGTGACGAGTCTAGATTCTGTTTGCAATGGAATGATGGGCGTGGTTGGTATACCGGCGTCAAGGAGAAATGTGTGCTACATAGAAACAGGATGAGAGAAAGAAATGTAACTGTTTGGTTCTGAATTTCACATACAGCCAGAATGAATCTCGTCATCATCAATGGCAACATGACGGGTTTACGATACAGAGATGAAATCATAACATCCCAAGTACAGCCTTTTTTCAATGCGAATGGACCAGGCATGATGTTTCAGCAAGACAATGCTCGTCCACGTGTGGCATGTGTAGTCAGAGACCACATTCAATAACAGCAGATGGAAGTCTTACCACGGCCAGCTGTTTCCCCAGATCTGTCTCCCATCGAGCACGGGTGGGACAAACTGGAGCGTGGGCTGCGAAGAAGACAAAAATCTTTCTTAAAACCACCGTCTAAGCGTTGCTAGAAGAATGGAATATCAGGCCCCAACAATGGATCCAGCGTGTCATTGGCTCGATGAGAATGCGCTGTCAAGCAATAAAAACAGCCCAAGGTAGATATCATCATCATCATCATCACCACCACCACCATCATCATCATCATCATCATCGCCTTTCACTCCCTTGAGAACATAGGGCCATGGATAAAGGCTCTCCAGTCATTCCTGTTCTTGGATTTATTCTCTGCTTCCTTTCATGTGTATCCCTTGTCTCTGAGCACTGTCATAATTTCCTTTGCTCAGGTAAGTCTAGGTCTTCCTCGTTTTCTGCTTCCTTGAGGATTCCATGTCAGTGCTTCTCTTGCTATGTTGGTGTCTGGTTTTCTCGGAGTGTGGCCAATCCACCTCCATTTCCTAGACATGATTTGTAGCTTCATAGGTTCTTGTCCTGCCCTTTCCCAGACCTCCTCGTTCCTGATCTTGTCCTGCCATTTAATGTTTAAAATGGAATTTTAGATGAAAATGTAGACATACACGGGACTGAAATATCGAGATTTTCTATCTTTGCTGAGGCTGTCACACTGCAGATTTTTTTTTCTTTGTTTCATGACACTTTCACTGAAATCAAACTGAGCACTTTGTTATCTAATACTCAGCCATACCGTGCGCCAACTTCTATCTGAGGTCACCCAATAACATGTGCACAGGTGCCCTATATAGTGCTGCACACTTACTTTTTTTCCTTGAGTATATTAAATTACGTTAGCTTTCTACCCATCACTGTCTGTTTCAGCCGGTAACCTTCTCTAATCCATTTTTCAGAAACGAATGGAATCCAATTTACACACAGCTTCATTTGTTTTTTCCTGGGGCTGTAGGGTTAAGATGTTTTTGTACCTTTTTTGTGCTGTTATTGTTATAGGAACTTAATGAAAGTTAACTCAATAAATAAACTTGGTAACGTACCACAATGACTTTTACATTTATGGTATTTATTTAATATAGGCCGTATATTTCTGATACTAGTGCCATGTCTTAGAAGAATTTGAGACAGAACTGGACACGATTAACTCTTTGTCTACGCTTAATTCCTTTTTATAAATTTTGATGTATCTTCGTACTATGACCAAGACTCGTGGCCGAACTGTTGGCCTTTTTAGACGTCAGTTCTTGTAGGACCTGGTGAAACCCGCCCACTTTTACTTGCCAGTCTTCGCTGTGGACTGGACGAACACGAATTCTATGGGGTGATGTTTCATATAAACCTACAATGGTTCCCAAAATGGTTGTTACTGCCTTCCGAAGAGCGAGGGGGTGGGGCGTGAGGCCGCTTGGAACATCCAACAGAATGGCTCAGAGAAGGCGAACGCTTGGGGGACGTCAGAACCAAATGAACGAAATAAAAGTTTTGGGGCCGCTAGGGAAGCAAAGGGCCAGGGGCCTGAAAAGGTTTGAGAATCATGGACTGAAAAAAAAATCTGAGAACCTCTGGCCTACACAAACATTTATTTCTAGCTGATCACGTGACATAGTTCAAGGAATACCCAAAGACGAATCATTGTACAGGAAACAAGAAGAAAGATGGGGAGACAACACACACACAAAGGAATGTTAAATATTTCTGGCCCCTTGTCAAGCCATGAGAGAGCTTGCAGACAACTACTTAGTTGTTCCTCTAAGTCTGTTAGCCTCAGTAATTATTTTTCCTTTACCTCTTCATGCAGCGCATGCTCGCGTCAGTACTGAGGCGGGGGCCGTTGCTTTCTGATGAATGATTTTTAAGGACATGCACCCGTTTTGTGTCAAGCTTTATCTCCCTTTGCTAAAAGATGGCGTCATGTTGATCGTTTATTACACTAAGTGGGTGTGAGGTTTATTTATATTTTCTGTTTCCATTTCGCCTTTCCGAAAGCAGATTTACCTTTCTGAGTAGGGTGGAAGGTGTGTTTGCTTTTCGTGAATTAACTTTCGAGAAGAAAAAAAAAAAAAGAAGTTAAGCTGGTTATAGACTTCTTGACTGTGCCTTTTAAAACGAATTATTTGTTTTTCTTTAATTCATTGGTTATTTTATGATTTACGGTCGTCTTGTGTTTTCCTTCCCTATTGCTGTCTTTGATTTATAGTGTAATCCCTCTGAAACGTTGCTCTGGTAAGAGGAGATAAATTGTTCTGTAAACAGAAAAGATAGAAGATTAACCAGGCAAAGCGGTCAGACATTTACGATGCTAATTTACTCAATATTTCTGGTCAGATTAAGTAAAAGGTCTGAGAGAAGGAAAAATGCAGCAGAAAT
The DNA here is from genome assembly GCA_009760885.1 of Achatina immaculata. Taxonomy (NCBI): domain Eukaryota; kingdom Metazoa; phylum Mollusca; class Gastropoda; order Stylommatophora; family Achatinidae; genus Lissachatina; species Lissachatina immaculata. The sequence continues at coordinate 1,631,684 of CM019716.1, read as the reverse complement.
GTATATCTGCAGGAAAGTAGGTGATGTGTCATAGAAAATGAAAAAAATAACAAATATGCACGCATTAGAACAATTTCAGCTGCGACCCGAACGTCTCGAGAAAATAAAGGAATAAGAAAACAAATTACTTTGGCCTTATGTATAAACTTTATGTCAGAAGCTGCCTAGCGCTTGAGAACCGCTACATTCAGGAATACTGGACTCTGGAACCACATGGTTTGAATTCATTATTCAGCTACACCTAACATTCTCGTCTTCCACAATCATAATCTCTCCCCCACTAAGTTCCACTCCCTTCTCACTTGTTATACATAGTTTAGAACCTCCTCATAGCATCACATTACAACTCCTCTACCCCAGCTTTAATCACCTATTTCACCTTCTCCCAGCTAGATTACCACTGTATCACTCTCTCCCCCCTCCACGGTTTCCCCACCCACCACCCTCAGTTATGACTCACCTATCACACATCACAAATCTCCATTTAAATATTCTCTACACTCCACCATGCGCATTTCTGACACACAGCGTCGGACAAGCCACAGCTTCTTACTAGTTACAGCTAAGTGCCCTATTCATTTTATTTCATTTTTTTACACAGCATTCTCGTGAATTTATACTTTATCTCCTCTCTCTATTTCTTCGTCCTGTGTGTTTTTGTATGATTAAGGCTCACGCCGAAACGTCACAACTGTGTACTCGTTAAGTAATAAAGCTGTTCCTACTTTTTCCCTAGTCTATACATTTTGGTATCACAGCTTTACTGCAGTGGTTTCATGTATAGTTATATACTCATACACTAATTATTGTAAAAATACTTTGGCCGTATCACAAAAGACAATACTATACTGAAACAATACTAAAACGAAAGGTGGAAGAAGAAAAAAAGAACGAGAGGAAGATAGAGATGTAAATGGGAAGATAACACACGATAGTGGACAGGATACCTGGCTGAGTGCGCCATCATGGCCGGGGGGGGGGGGGGAGGGGGGAGAACGAGGAAACTGGAGATTAATTAAAACCAATTTTCATACCGAGGAGAAGGCGACAGACGATGATGTCGATGACTCGTTACCTGATCAAATTAAAGCTATTACTGTGAAAATAAATAACAAGAATTCATTCAGAAAAACAACATACTGAGGTGGCTAGGGCATTGGAGGATAGGCAAACAAAAATGACCTATATAGGACTGATGAAAGGGAGTAGACCAAAAGGTAGACCTAGACAACGACGGTGAGACAACCTAGAAGAAGGTACACGTGCTCTAGGAATCGACATTTTGCAAGAAAAGATCAAGAAAAAAAGAGAGGAATGGAGAGGCGTCTTGTCTGCAGAAATGAGCCTCAGTGGCTCAGAAAGAAGAAGAAGAAGAATTTTTTTAAAATCCCCATAAGACAAAGCTCTTAAGTGTGTTTTGCATGTGATGTTTTAAATTATACAGCAAGGAACAAAAGTTCTTTATTTCTCAATAAAAAAAAAAAAATCTTCGTCTCCGTAACATTCAGTAAACAGACGTAGAATCAGTCCCCTTGTTTCCCTGAGCTTATAACAGTAAAATATATCCTTCTTCTTTCTATGTACTTGCTACTCCAGGGAAAAGAACATGAACTTCATTTGCTCCTCCACCCAGAAGAGTAAATAAACTTTTCTCTGGATGCAGAAAAAGTAAAGTAAATTTTCTCTTTGACACACATTAGTAAAATAAACTTTCTTCTCAACGAGAAAAAGTAAAATAAAGTTTATTTCTGACACATAACAGTAAAATACACTTTATTCCTGACACAGAACGGCAGAATAAACTTTCCTTCTAGGACGTAAATGTAAAATAAACTTTCTTTCTGACACAAGGCAATAAAAATAAGCTTTCTTTTTTACATGCAACAGTAAACTAAACTTTCTTTCTGATATAGAACCGTAAAATAAACTTTCTCTTTGACACACAACAGTAAAATAAACTTTCTTTCTGACATTTAACAGTACAATAAACTTTCTTTCTGACATGTAACACTAAAATAAACATTCTTTCTGACACAGAACAGTAAATTAGCCTCTGCGTTGCACATACTCGTACATCTGTCAAACAAAGTTGTTTTTACCTACACCAGTAAAATAAACAGTTTTTATCGCAAAACAGCAACAGGCAACTTTGTTCTTCTCTTACACAGCATAGCAAGTAAACGTTTGTTGTATTCATGGATATAAAAAACTAAACGTTTTTTAATAGTGTACTCAGAACACAGAGTTCTTAAAATATCATTCACACAAAAAAGAACAAATATATCCACACTACAAGAACTTAATATTAAAGGAGGTTGGCTAGTAAAGAGGATTAAACAAAGAAAACTTGAATATTTTGGACACATTAAACGTCATGGTAATCTAGATAAGACTTCCTGGAAGGGTACATAATGGGAATAAGAAAGAGAGGAAGACCAAGGCGAAGATGGTTGCAAGACATTATCGATGATCTGCAAATGGATGCATCAGCAACAGGCCATCTTGCTCACAAGCTAGAGGCCTACAGGAGTGCTGTTAAGGAGACAAAGTTCCACACGGGACATGCAAATGAATGAATGACTCAGAACACTAAAATAGAATTTGGAGCTACCAACTGCTCACAGCATTCGTCTCTAAGGGCCTGACTGTTCGAACCTGGCCGAAGACGCTCAGGTCACCATGCCCTAGAACTGGACATCTGGAGCCTTCAGGATAGGGAAAAGGAAAGACAGCCGGGCGTGGAGCTGATCAAATCATCATCTAGCGTGCAAGAAGGTGACGGAAAACGAAAGAACTGCCACCTTATCCCGAAAATGTCTTTATGACGTGATAAGTTCTTATCTTTTAACTTCACCTTTTAAGTAACACTGTTATCGAATAAATGAAACTCTGTCCCGTATACTGACGTTTTTTTTACAGACAAATAAACCTGGGGATATTTACCATCTCCTCTTCCTCTAATTTCACTCTAATCTTTTGTGCACGTGACGTTGTAGATCACGTGTCTGTCTGTGAGATAAGGTCACGTGATGTGATTTGTGTTTCCTGACGTCTGCACATTCGCCCTGACAAAGGCGCACATACATTGTAGTTTCTTACTTTCCCTGTTCTCCTTCTTATATCTTATCCCACAGGATAAATGGAGGAGTGTCATTTTCTTTTTTTAAATGTGTTTTGTTTTATTTCAAGAACGCATAGGTTGAAACGGTTTTTTTTCCTAAGCTCGTGTGCAAAATAATGTTGCTTTCTACATTTGTAATCAGTAAATTCTTTTTAGGATTCAAATAAAGAAATAAATATAAAATTCCACATGTCTTTGTCTCTCTCTCTCTCTCTCTCTCCCCTTCTGGAATAGGGAGAAAGTTGTATGATACACGGCAGAGTGTCGGACGGGCCTGCGTGCCCAATTCTTCATCCATGTGCAAATAAAGTTCAATCGATTAATCAATCAATCAGTAATTCAAACTCTCGCTCACTCTTTCTCCTGTTTTTCTCTCTTCTCCTTTTCTTTCTCCTCATTTCTCTCCTATCTGCCCGTCTGTCTGTCTTTCTGTCTGAACAAAATCTGAAACTACCAAATCTCAGAATCTTCTCAAAAATATTTTCCGAAATCTTTTAGGCGCCATCTAAAAAAACAGCTTCCAAAGTAGGCCATTCTGTTCTCTCCCCCTATCTCCCTCCACCCCCTCCTCCCGAAGGCCTTGTTTAGGGGAGGGGGGATATCCAGAGTGGCAGCGAGGGAAAAACGGAAGACAATGGACATGTAACTATTTGGGGGGGGGGAGGGGTGAGTTAGGTCTATGGACTGAGAAGAAAGGGGTCGCCAGCCAGAAAAAGTTTGAAAACCACTGTTCTGTGTTTTGTTTTTTTTTTGGGGGGGAGGGGAGGGAATTATCAGATATAAGTTACTGGGAGTCCACATTCGCAATTCAAGTTATATGAAAACTGAAGCTTTCCTGCAGTATGCTGGTCCGTCTCTTTAGCACGCTTACAGTTCATGAAAGGAACGGAGATGTTCATACTTTCGTCTAAGAAAACTGCAAGAAATGCAAGAATGCGAGTACGTGAAAGAATCTGCATGGGTAGCCTTGGCAGTCCTTCCCTCTGAATTTTTCTGTCTGAGTTCATTCTCTTAGTTTTGGACTCCTCTGAGGACGTCGACTATACCTGTGGACTAGACAGCCACAGAAAACAATGATGTGCCCACTGGGCAGCAGGTGAAATTAACCTCATTTAACTTTTTCAGCAATTATCAACAAAATCATCTGTTCTCTAACACATTTCTACAGTATCTGTAACCTAATCGTGGAAAGCAGTGCTAGATTTTTTATGCTGCTATCATTCTGCTGAGAAAGAAGCAAAAATTTCTATTTTTTTTTTTTTTTTTGACTGGCAAGGTAAGTGGTTCTGCCAATCAAGCTGGATTTATGATATAAAAAAATATCGGAGGGAAAACAAATCTTGGCTTCTACGGGTTGTGCAGTTTATGAACTTAACTATATGATAGTCTACCTTGATCAGAAAGTAAATGCGTACAGTTTTGTTCATCCTTCTGTACTAGAGCTCTGACACTGGCTGCAGCCTGTACCAACATTATTACACTGATATTTTACAATATTCACATTTTACTTTTAATTGATCTTGGAAACATCTGGAAGTCCTTCCCGCATGGTACTGTGACCAAATCTGTCTGTAATCTGTACTCAGAGACTGACATCCCCGCTCTCTGGGCGTTCCTATACGTGGTCCGCCTTCCATTCCAACACCCACTGAAGTGTGCGCCTGCTGATGGAGCCAGCCACGCGCTGGTTTTGTGATAATGCGGGTTAAACCATTTCGTTAAGAAAAACGTCGATTTTCCCTCTTCCCCTTCCCCAATTCGATCATCCTCCCGGCGTGATTGTTGTCCCTCAACCCGATGTCGTCCTTCATGCGCAGCCTATCTAAGGTGGCTCTTGCAAACTCCTCCTTGTCCATTTTTAGCGTCCCCAGAATTGATGCCATGCCTGCCACCCTGTCCACTCTCTCGTTGCCTCTCTTCCGCATGACCTGCGCCAAGACATGTTAGGCCCCGCGTCAGACGGGATACCCGAGAGCCCTGTAGAAGCTGGTCTCACTCCCTACACAAGAAATGTCTTTCAAATCTCCATGACATGTTTTAGGAGTCTGTTACAATGACCTCATGTGAGTCGTCCTATCCCACCAACCAGGAAATTGTCTGAAGTGCTGGTTGCATAGGCTTCTGATTTACTGGCAACCAGTTTGGCCTTGCGGTAGCCAACATCAGCATAGAACCAACACAAAGCTTTACTAATGCTGTAAAGTTATCCTTATTCCTCTATGGAAGAGAATGCTGGAGAACAACTGAGAAGGAAATGGGGTAAATTATCCTCATTCCACACAACCTGCCTCAAATAGACTTTAAATATTTACTGGCCACAGACAATACAAAATGGAGAACTACTTGCCCAGTGTGAACTAAAAGATCTGCTTGCCATAGTGGCAGTGAATAAATAAACGCTGGAAATGGATTGGTCACGTGCTACGAAGAGACCCCAGCAACATCGCTAAAACAGCCATGAGATGGACAGTCGAGGGGAAAAGAGAGGCCGGTCAAATTATACATGGGGGAGAACTATAGAAGCAGGAATGAGTAGCATGCAGCACAACTGGGGAACAATACAAAGGATGGCCGCGGACCGTGAGAGATGGAGAGAATTTGTTGCTGCCCTGCAAGACGCCACAGAGAGAGCTGGGCGGTGACTGCTTAGCCGGTTACCAACCAGTGATATAGATGGGTGGATGATGGATATTTTACTATACAACATTATCGTACACCAAAATTGTTACACTCATAGTTTACTATACAACATTATCGAAAGCCAGCATTAATGTACTGACATTTCAGTATATTTATGTTTTACTATACAGTGCAACAATCTATCATGCACTATGTAAAAAGATATGGCATTCAGGTATTTGGCCAAAAGAATGGAAAAGAACTATATTCATACCACTGTCACAAAAGGGTAACCTGAAATTATGCACAAAGTACAGAACTCTTGCCCTGATTAGTCATGCCAGTAAAAATCATAATGGGTAGACTTCGAAAGAAAATGGAAGAAGAAGTCAATATGGTCCAAGCTGGTTTCAGGCAAGGAAGAGGATCAAGAGATCATATATTCAATATAAGATTAATAATAGAAAAATGCAGAGAATATAATGTGAATCTATATTTATCCTTTATAGACTACTCAAAGGCATTTGATTGTGTACAACACCAGAAACTGGGAAATAATGGAAAAAATGGGACTTTCAACACATTTGATACAATTAACATCACTGCTGTATCTAGACCAACAAGCAGCAGTAAGAATAAATTGTGAAACAACAAGTTGGTTTGACATAAAACAAGGGGTCCGTCAGGGGTGCATATTGTCACCCTACTTATTTAACTTGTATACTGAAAATATAATGAGGAATGTTAGAGAAGATGTAGACAAAGAATATTACGATGCCATAACAGTTGGAGGTTATGAAATACCAGAGATTAGATATGCTGATGACACAGTATTACTGTCCACAACACAAAAAGGAAAAACTAATTATGTCAGTCCGTAAGAGCAGCGAAGAGCAAAACCTCTATCTTAATGCGAAGAAAACTAAATTGATGACAACTGACAACAGAAAAAAGGTAGCTGAAATATTAAACTAGTATTAGTGTACTCTACTAAACAGTAAACACGTGTTTTGTCAACACACTATACTGTACTGTGGTAGTATGTGGGTGTGTGTGTGTGTGGCTAACAGTCCTCAAGTAGTGAATTCTTCATGCACTGTTATAAACGTCACTATTTACTGAGCAGATTTTCTTAACTGCTACACAGGTGACACAACAGGCGTTACATTTTGATACACCATGTGACACACGAAAACCCAGGACAACAACTACTACATATCCGTACACAAACATGACCAGTTACATGTAATCGACTCACTCAACACCACAGTTGACACTCAACACCACAGTTGACACTCAACACCACAGTTGACACTCAACACCACAGCTGACACTCAACACCACAGTTGACACTCAATATGAATCCAGCTATCACATGATCCAACAAGTACAGAAATCACAAAAGTTTAATGATGAATTCCCATTTGTTAAATGCATGTTGTAAATGGATGCGGTGTGTAACTGATGGAAACAATTGCCATGATGATAGAAAAACAGTCCTGGCGATTAGCAGAGCCATGAGACCTCACTAGCATACAACATCAGAAACAACATGCACGTCTCATATACGAAAAAAAAGTTTGAAAACCTCTAGACACAACATTCCAACAAAGAATCACATTTTTTGTCCTAAAATGGACAATCAAATTTATAAAAAAAATTACAGGACGAACCAAGTCCTAATAAAACTCTTTCTACCACACACGACCTGTCTCTACATTTTGACGAAAAAATAACCTAATCCTACATCCCGTCACTCACATCCACGTGACTGAGTTCTCAATCGGAACACGGAGATAATTTTCTCCCCGTGCAACCATAAACAAGTGAGTTGTGGTCTGTAACTGTTTGATCATAGCAACAGGGTTTCTCACAAAAAATCTGTAACAGAATAACATTCCGTTACAATATGTATCAATATGAAAAAATTGGAAGAGGTGGAGAGTTTTTAATATTTTGGATCGTTACTAACTAATAATGGAGCTACAATGATGGCAATAAAAAGGAGGACATCTGTCGCTTTTCAAAACGTAAAAACAACTAAAGAAGCTGCGAAGAGGAAGAGACAGAACAACAAAAATAAGATTTTTAAGGGCATGCATCTTTCCCATCGCAACGTATGCCTGTGAGACCTGAACACTTAACAAAACAGCTGAGAAACACGTAAATGCCTTTGAATGTAAATGTTAAGAAGAGTTTTTCAGATATCAAGGACATAGAAAAGAACAAACATATCCATACTACAAGAACCTAATATTGCAGAAGGTTAGCTAGTAAAGAGGATTAAAGAGAGAAAACAAATATTTTGGACACATTAAATGTCATGATAATCTATAGAAGGCCGTCTTAGAAAGGTACAAAATGGGAAAAAGAAAGATGGCTGCAAGACATCGTTGATAATCTGGAAAGGATACATCAGCATCAGGGCATCTTGCTTACAACCGAGAGGCCTACAAGAAAACTGTTAGGAAGGCAAGCGACTTGCAAATGGCTGACTGACTGACTGACTGACTACGGTGGTAATTACTAAAATATAGACAATTAAATTCCTCCTCGAGGGCCCACCTGCCTCCAGACTGAGAACCGCAATAGCTAAACCAAAAAAATATATCTTCCTTATTAACACTTTTATTCTGTGTGTTTTTGTATAGTTCACTGATAGATGGCGTGCTGATGAATGATGCAATGTCTTTACTGAATGATGCAATGTCTTTACTGAATGATGCAATGTCTTTACTGAATGATGCAATGTCTTTACTGAATGATGCAGTGCATATTGAAATTTGACGTATAAATAATAGTGTATACATGAGGTAAGTATTTCATCATCATCATCAGATGCCCTGCCGACTGGCGTTAGCTATTATGCTTCTCCAGAGTACCCGATCCTTCATGCAGGCCATTAGCTCAGTTGGTGATCTCCTCTCACACCATCCCGTCAGACTGTCCAGTATCATTTCTCTTGGTCTTCTTCTTGATCTTCTTCCTTCTATTTTTCCTGTTGTTATAATATTTTCAATGCCCCCTCTTCTCATTGCATGTTCTATGAAAGTACAATGTCTCTCTCTCTTAAGTGTTTAGAGGCATAAACAAATTGAGAAATTTCAGTTTCCTATTTATAATCTCCGCTTTGAATGGCAGCTGTCTCACTGAGGTAATTTCTTTCATGAGACTGTGGTCGAATGAATGAACACTTGAATGTGGAGTTAGATAAAAAAAAAGATGTTATGACTGGGTGATGATTTGCAACCAACAGATTGGCTCCATTCTTTGTCCACGAGTTATTGATCAGACCTGATATTCTAAAATCAAGCCAGACTCCCGTGAAATCTGGCTACATGAGACTGTAGTGATATTGCGTTAATGCCTTGTGAGTGACCCGATGGAGTGAAAGACTAGAGAACTAAAATTTGAGGAGAAAAAGAAATCTTGTGTGCAGTGCCCACCTTATTTCCTGCACACTCTATGACATATCTTGCATCTTCCCTAGATTTTCAGATGTACGGATCTTGTGGAGTTCATCGAACAGGTCTAGAGGCTGTTGATGCAGTGTAGACAAAGCATTTCCTCTTTCATAATTGGTCTTGTAAAGCAGGGGACCCATTTAAACTAAAAAGTAAGGAAAAACATCTTCCAATACAAATACGATTTCTTCCTTTTTGCAGTTTTTTACCCTTTCAAAAAACTGGGAGAATCATCCACGAGAAAAGTTTAGTAAAATGATGTCTGGCTACGTTACAAAAAAAGACATCTATCGTTTTCAATGTCATTTTCTGGAATGAAAAAAAATCGACTTTTCACCTGAGGGCTAAATACATTCATAAAACATGTATTGGTGTCATAGAGTCAGTATTTTGACTTCGTACGCTTTTTAATACGAACTCGCACAGTGTGGAATAGATAGATAGATAGATAGATAGATAGATAGATAGATAGATAGATAGATAGATAGATAGATAGATAGATAGATAGATAGATAGATAGATAGATAGATAGATAGACCAGTCAGCTGTGAATAAGCTTAGGAATAAAGAAAACGTTTCTTACATCGGTAACATGTTATCTGTTTTTTTTTCTGTCTGAATTCATTGTCTGGCTAGACTGACTCACCCACAGATACCTATCATCCCAGGGATAGCTCAGTTTGATGTATGCATCCTTGTCTCTGACTCACGCACAGATAGCTATCATCCCAGGGATAGCTCCGCTTGATGTATGCATACTTGTCACTGACTCACCCCGCAAACTTCAGACACCTTCCTGTCCCGGTAAGACTGGCTTTCCACGAACTTTTAAAAGCCTGACAGCGATTCTGTCCCGTTATCCCGGGGCAAATCGTGCCAGGCAAGATCTTCTTCAGCGCCGCCAGAACTCAAGGCCAATAATCTCGCTTCCGTGGTGAATGAGGACATGTTTACCTTAATCAGGATCTCCTTAAAGTTTGTACTCCGTGACTCACTCTTTGTGCTCTCCGTGTTCTGCAGTTTTTCACGAGAATGGAATCGCTGCTCCCTTCACAGCGTGGAATCTTTGATTGTCTTAGTCCCGTCTAGTTTGTAACTGACATGATTTGGAGAACAAACTTTTCAGGAAACTTCCACATGTGGAAAAACTTTTCATGAAACTTACACACGTGGAAAGAAAACTGTTTTCTGTAATTTCCTCAGTAATCCTCTTTTCCTTGTCCTTATCTCTTGAGTCTAGACACCCCCGTTTATCTATCTATCTATCTATCTATCTATCTATCTATCTATCTATCTATCTATCTATCTATCTATCTATCTATCTATCTGTCTGTCTGTCTGTCTGTCTATTCTCTTTCTGTGTCTACTTTAGTTCAAGCTGTTGTGTTCAAAAACAGTAGATCAGAGCTAGCCCACACTCTATGTGATGTTCCACACAGAAATTTCACACGGATGGAAGACGTGATAATCGCCTGGCGGCAGATCAGTGCTGTGAAGGGGATGAAGAAAGTGTTCAAACCGCAGCTGTTGCATTTTCTTCTCCACTGCGACCACTGCATGGGGACATGGGATTGTCATGGCGGTGTAGAAAGATTATTGTTGACTTCATTCTTATTTTTTTGTTGGAAATTGCAAGTTTCCGCTTCTCTCTAAGTATAGAACAGTGCTGTGCGTCGGTCAGCATGTGTTCGTGTTTCCTGTAAATAAAGTTAAAACATGACCTTTTATGTCCCAAAAGGAAGGTCAGCATGGGCTTCTTGGCCGATGTATGTCCGTGTTTCCTGTAAGTAAAGCTAGAATGTGACCCTTTATGTTCCAGAAGGAAGGTCAACATGGTTTTATTGGTGGTGGATTGTTGCTTGAAAATCTTCTTTACTGGTGAAGACGGGTGTCTCCACCGATTGCTTTATCTCTTGCTGTCAAGTTCACGATGACGGACCAAATTCAAGTCGCCGGTGACAATTTGCCTCCGAAATGATCGATTTTATCCCAGCCTTCACGCTCTGTTGTCTGTGCAGATCAATGAGCTGTTTGAGTGCTCATCTTGTACAAACTTTACGGTACCCCGTGTCATGATGCACTATAGAAAACACGTGTCCATAACCGATATCCAAGTGAGCAGTAACAACGCAAAATGTAATCCGTCGGTCTTCTGTGATCAAGACTTGCTGCCTGCCCTCCCCGTACGCTTGGTAAACCATCCGCCAATGTCTCTGTAAAACTGTTATCAAGTCTGCAGCAAAGTTTCACACACGCACGTTGTTGTTCAAGTTCCTTCACTGTCACTTTGTCACTAATCCGACGGAGAGCTTGTGAACGTGCTCAAGTTGATGTAGCTCGACGACTAATGATTGTATGGGCGATGCTGCGCGGCCGACTAGATCTAGCTTCGCCGGTTACTTTTGTTCTTCCCACTTTAAAACGTTCTTCCCCATGTATAAACTTATCGGTGTGTCATGTTTCATTTCTGTATCGATCCACATGATACGGTGAATTTCAGCAAGTTTCACTCTCTCTCCGTCCAAAGAAATCTCACAATGACGCGTTGTTCAAAAGTGGTCCAGTCCGGCAGAGAAGCGTGTATATATTTATTTGGCTCTGGTTTCAAACAGACTAAGAGCAGAGGGCTGCACTGTGCGTGATCAAGCTACCCATAAGCCATTGCGAATGTGTTTTACTGCATGTTTTCTAACTATAGACAGACAGACAGACAGACAGACAGACAGATAGATAGATAGATAGATAGACAGACAGACAGACAGACAGACAGACAGACAGACAGATAGATAGATAGATAGATAGATAGATAGATAGATAGATAGACAGACAGACAGACAGACAGACAGACAGACAGACAGACAGACAGACAGATAGATAGATAGATAGATAGATAGATAGATAGATAGATAGATAGATAGATAGATATAGATAGATAGATCCCCTTTTAAACTAAATTCCCCTCACTCTTTCTTGTATCAACTATCCACACTTTCACTCCACGAACAAGTTACCTGGATCAGACTCGAACGTAAACTGCCAGGGGAGACAAATCAAATGTGCTATCTCCGCGCCGCCATTGTCTACAACATTCACCTCCATCATTCTTCTCGTCTATCACTCCTTCATCTACCCTCTACCCCATCATCGACTAGTCATCTCCGTGTTCCTTACAGACGAACCCTGCCTCTCTGGTACTATCTTCCTAAAATTACCAGAATTCCGACGACCCGGCGCGGGGCTGTTTCTCTGACAGCCTTACTTCCCCTTACAGATCGCGTTTTAGTCGAGATTTTCTGACTGGAAGAAACTTGCATTTTTTTCTTTGTTTCCCCTCTGTACTGATGCCGTTTAAGAGCGGGGGGGGGGGGGGTGTGCAGATTCCAGCTTAATTGTGTTTGTCAACGCTGCTAAATTTAGTCACTCGCATAATAACATCCACCTGTCTGTGATCTCAGACAATTCTGATCAAGCAGACAGGCACATACAAGTACAGAAGTACAAGAATGTGTCTGTAACATATTCTTACATACTCAGACAGTTTAATATGTGCATATATTTATATATTCTTCGGCTTAAGGCTCATTGCTGCAGATAAAGTTCGTCTCCATTCTTCTCTATTCCTAATCTCTCTCCAGCTGGTGACAACATATTCCTTTATATCCCTTCTAATTTGTCTTTCCATCTCTGTCTTGGTCTACCTCCTTAGTCTTGTTTCCCTCATCTCTCGTGCATACATCATCTTCGTTTGTCTGTTCTCTTGCATTCTTTCTACATGGCCCAGCCTGCATAGTCTGTTCAGTTTCAAGACATTTATAATTCGTTGGGACTTAAATCAGCTGTTCATTTCAGTGTTCTTTCTAGCTCTCCATTCTCCACTGTTGGTATCCTGTACGGGTCCAAAGACTCTTCCCAGGATCTTGTTCTCAGAGACCTGCAACTGTTGTTCATCTTTCTTTGTTTACTCCACGTTTCTGATCCATACATGACCGTGATCACCCCCTCCTGTATCCTGACCACACCCTTCTGTGTCATGACCACCCCCTCGTGTATCATGACCACCCCCTTATGTATCATGACCACACCCTTGTGTATCCTGACCACCCCCTTATATATCATGACCACCCCCTTTGTGTATCCTGACCATACCCTTGTGTATCATGACCACCCCCTTGTGTATCATGACCACACCCTTGTGTATCATGACCACCCCCTTATGTATCCTGACCACACCCTTGTGTATCCTGACCACCCCTTTGTGTATCATGACCACCCCCTTGTGTATCATGACCACCCCCTTGTGTATCATGACCACCCCCTCGTGTATCATGACCACCCCCTCGTGTATCATGACCACACCCTTGTGTATCATGACCACCCCTTTGTATCATGACCACCCCCTTGTGTATCATGACCACCCCCTTGTGTATCCTGACCACCCCCTTGTGTATCCTGACCACCCCCTTGTGTATCCTGACCACACCCTTGTGTATCCTGACCACACCCTTGTGTATCCTGACCACCCCCTTGTGTATCCTGACCACCCCCTTGTGTATCCTGACCACCCCCTTGTGTATCATGACCACCGCCTTTGTGTATCCTGACCATCCCCTTGTGTATCCTGACCACCCCCTTGTGTATCCTGATCACCTCCAGAGCTATACCAGGACTTCTACTCAGGTTCAACCAAGCTAGGATGGTCTGCGCGGTAGGGGTTAGACGAAACTTGCACCCTGGTCATCCAAAACTGGGGATTGGGACATAGGACCCATAAATTCATGTAACTTGGAGCAGTAATAACTTCAGATGGGAAATGCAAAACAGAAATTAGAAACAGAATAGGCCAAGCAAAGACTGCATTTCAGAGAATGAGAAACATATTAGCTAACACATCTTTATCAGTGAATATTAGAAAACGAGTCCTAAAATGCTATATTGAACCTATCTTGTTATATGGAAGTGAATCATGGACAATAGGCAAGT